>CM076683.1:38654619-39379619 GCA_038501925.1 Xenopus petersii | reverse complement strand
ATATATATACGGTCGTTAGCACTACAATCTATTAGTTATAAGGCTACTATATATATATATATATATATATACATATATACATATATATACGGTCGTTAGCACTACAATCTATTAGTTATAAGGCTACTATATATATATATACATATATATATATATATATATATGTATATATATATATATATATGCTAGGGACCTGGGGATTTCTGGATAATGGATCTTTCCTTAATTTGGAGCTTTATACTTCAAGTCTACTAGAAAATCATGTAAACATTAAATAAACCCAATAGGCTAGGTTTGCTTCCAATAAAGATTAATAATAGCTTAGCTTGGATCAACTACAAGGTACTGTTTTATTATTACAGAGAAAAAGGAAATCATTTTTAAAAATTTGGATTACTTGGATAAAATGAGTCTGTGAGAGACGGACATTCCTTATTCGGAACTTATATACAGAAAAATAGTGCTGAAGGATGTGCACTGTTCCACAATGTCGACAAAATCATTATTGCTTTATTCTGGGAAACTTATTTGAAACAATTCAAGTTGTTCTTACTGCTTGTCCTTTCTAAAGCTACTACCTCTATACTGATGCCTTTTTAATTGTCAAGATGCCTTTAGCCATTTTACAGCATTAGCACCCTCCAGAAATGCAAAATAGGTGCTATGTACGGTAAATGCAAGTAAAAAAGAAAGTGGTATAAATAACATTGATTTCAGACTGTTACCAGCCTGTGTTTTTGGCATCTCTTAAACAAGGACCCATTTTTAGACTTCACCATGAATATCAAATATACAACACACCAGCTGTTGTGAGCCCCCATTTAACTGCAGGCTGAGGATTCTGGGAATTACCGTTCATAGCCTGAGGGTCTTCAATATCACATCCCTATAGAACTAATCAAACACATAAAAAAATTTATTTGTTATAGACACACATCTATTTATCTATCATTTACAGTGAAACGTCAATTTTACATCCCCTGATTTTAAGTTTTCCTTAATTTTACATTGTTGTTTTGTGGTCCCACCTATATTTTATGCATTATACATTTCCCTGATTTTACATTTTCCTGGATTTTGGTATATATATATATATATATATATATATATATATATATATATATATATATATATATATATATATATATATATATATATATATATAAGTTCAAAAAGTACCTGCACTTTAACCCTCTCAGTTCGTAGTGGGTGCCCGGTCAAGTAGTATTATGCAGCTTTTCAAGATGGACCAGCACTCCAGTTTATTCAATCAAATGTGAATATTTATTTGAGTAGTTACTCTCGTGTAACTAGGACACGAGAGTAACTACTCAAATAAATATTCACATTTGATTGAATAAACTGGAGTGCTGGTCCATCTTGAAAAGCTATATATATATATATATATATATATATACAGATTTATATTATGAAGGACCGAATTGCTGGACACTAATGTTATACAGTATATAATTCTGATGATGACACAATGTGTATGCCCTTCCAATATCAGTGTTACTGCAACAGTGCCCACTAGAGCATTTAAGAAAGCTATAGCGGTGCTATAACTTAGAATGCTTTATCCTTTGCTCAGCCTAGGAGAATATTTTGAATTTAGTCCAACAATCAAGCAGTATTTATTCCTGCATGGCCCTGGCCCTACATAACCTCAAAATTCATCATGGGGTTGAGGCACTATGCAGTTTTCTCTCCCTTGGTTAAACAGAGCTGTATATTTATCCTTTTGCATAGACCACAGGTTGTGTGCTGGGAACAGATGATAGTTTAACACTCTACCCCTGACATGATTATATGTCAAACACACTTCATCAGTAAGCGCATCCAGCCACAGATCTGTGAAGGAAACAAACTGCTGTCTCAATGTTGCTGTTATTTATTGTACTTTTTTTTGTATACAGCTTTACTATTATAGCACCGAATTACACATTACCATCACTTTCTAATTTAAGCTGTGAGAGGAAAATGTGTTTTTTTTGTCACTTTCATCTCTTCAGTAATTTAAAATATATTTACTTTTCACACGCAGTAAAATGAAAGTATTTTTGCCTAAGGCAACCAGATGCCCCAGTTACATCAGGCCAAAACTGTTTTGTTATGGACTTTCCTTCCGTTATCAAATAATAACTATCATTGTAGTAAAAATGTTCCAGGTTTCCCTTGTCCCTTTGTTTCCTCTGCGTGGCCAAGGCTGGATCCCTCTTCACTGTGCTTTTTATGCATCGCATCTGCACTATTAGACACTGGTGGGCAGGTGGCCTAGTGGCAATACAACTTGGTACATTTCTTGGCTGAACAGCCTCACCCTGCTGTCCTAACATCAAACACATCCAGATCACTGAGGCTTAAATCTGGAGACCTTCTCTTAGCCAGCTTCTCCTCTGAGTTATAGAAAACAAAATACACTCAAGCCAAAATGTGTTTACAAGTTTTTTTGCCACAGACATTGAATCTGTATCCTTACCTTGTTTTTTAATAATTTGTAAACAAATAATTTAGCTCTATATCCTGGTGCCCAGTTAAGACCTGGCAAGGAACTGCCAGGGTATTTAAGGACTAAGAACTACTATGACAGTTCAAGTTCCCCATGATTAATAAAGTATCTGTAATATCTTGCCAGGAGCTGAACCGGGACCTGGTATTTTTGGGCTGTCTGACTTTCAATTGCTCTATGTGAGCAGACAGCTCAGGCCCTGGTTCACTCCCATTGCTATACTTGTAATTGCAAGTAGGGCAGGACTTTGTTCAGCTGTTATCTATCTGGCCCCATGTGATAAGTGTAAGCCGTTAGGCTGCCTATAAAGAGCCCTCCCCTGCACTGAATCATGGCCCAATGTAAAGGTTCTGTTTACTAGTTCCTGGGTGTGATTATTTTTATTGATATCTGTGTTTGACCCTCTGCCTTATTGATTTATTGACTGATGTTTCGCTGCCTGTCCTGACCCTGGCCTGTGACCTTGACTATGCTTCTGTTCCTGATTTGGTACCATATTGTTTGATCCTTGTTATTGACCCAGCCTGTCCCTTGACTATGCTTCTTGTCCTCTGTTTCTGTACCACGTGCGGTTTCCTTGCCTGCCCAGAACTCTCCGCCTAGTCCTCTCACACTAAGACCTGGCGGCACCCGAGTAGCGGAGGGCTTCTCCTGAAGCCAAAGGAGGCTTTTAAAGGTCGGAAGACTGAGCCGCGACCAGGACCTTGGTGTTTGTTCTGGGTTTGGGATACCTATCTTAACAGTATCCCTTTTCTCTAAGAGGTAAATGCCATGCCCCAAGGATAGGTGCTTTCAAATGTAGTTCCTAGGAAACAGTAAATATTAATATCATTGCTCGTCATTATTTGCTGATGCTACCTTCATCCTGAGATACATGTTCAAATAAATGACAGGAGGTTGTAGGTTTGGGCTTTTGAGAATATGTTCCATCCTTGTACAGTTTATTTTGATTGTATTACTATCATGGATACTAGTCATATGTGCTTGGAAAAACTCAACAACGCACCTGACCCTAAACTGCAAATTCTTGCCATTGTAGGACCTGCATCTGTGTCAACTCAGTCTGTGCGTAATTTCTGTGTGCACCTCTGGTTCCAAGACAGGGAATCTTCAGGAGCAGTGGAGGGGTGTACTTCCCCAGTCTAATCCATGCCAACCCTAACCCACAATAGTTGGACAAATTTTAACCAAACCACCCAACCGTGGGTCGCTGCAGGTTTCAGGTCAATCCGCTTATCACTAGTGGACACTACATTTGGGAGCCGCCTACAAGTTTACTGGTAAGCAACAAGTCACAAATCACATTGCAACCTAGACAACGACAACCTTGCCCTCTCAATATTCTGGGAGGTGTACCATGACTGCCAGGCCAAACTGGGTCAAGATTATGTTTAATAGTTGAGAGCTGCTAAACCAGGCACAGCTGACTCACGTGTCATTCATGTGAGCATCAGTAAAGGTAGCTACTTCCCAATATGTTTTCATCCAATGGGGACTTAATGTATATGGCATGTTAGCATATCTAGATAATGCCATCAATGCTTTGGTATAGTTCTTCTCCTATTATTACTGCAAAGAAAAAATTAGGATCAAATTCGAGTTGAATTTGCAGCTCTATTCTATTGAATCTTTTTTGAAAATTTTTTTTTTTTTAATAAATTTCGATCATTGGTCATTTTTTTCAAATTGTGAGTTGATGGAAGTTGATGGGAGTTTTTTGAAACTCCTATAAACTTGAAATTCGACCCTTGATAAATCTGCTGAAAGCCTTCAGTTGTCACAGGGGCACGGGGATCTGAAGTCATATGCCCATGGCTACCTGAGATGGTGGTGCAACACAATATAAATGGGTAATAACATGAATGCATGGAACTTACAAGATCTGTCAGATGGCATTTGGGATTCCTGACCTGTTAACATTTCAGGGGCAAAAAAAAGTTACATGCTTTAATAACTGTTTTTGTTTGTTTAACACCTACATTTATAGCACAGTACTTTATAACATTCTAATTGTGTTTACTGTCTGTTCTTGTTCTTAGACCTTCAGAAATATTAGGCTTACATAGCTTTCAATAACCTAAAATTAAAAGTATTGGTATATGGGGGGTTAAAAACATCAGAACTTCCTCCTTTCAAAAGTAAACAAACTTCAAGTGAGCAAAAGGGAATATGACAAAGTGAATGCAGATCTGTGCTGGGTGCCAACATACTGAATTCATACGCTACATTAATTCCAAACATTCCACATGCTCTTCCTATATTATTATTATTCCTCTATGCAACTCCAGCATGACTTGTGCAGCTGGTAGTAAACTGAGATATTTTGAAATAAAAATTATATATTATTCCACAATTGCACAAAAGGTCAAGCTGGCGCTTACGGGCAGCAGCAGTGACACTATGAAAAGCTGAGCAATATGACCCTTCTGGACTTGTAATAATAGATACTATTTTATACAGCTGGAAGTTTAGTCACAGAAAAATCTCACAGTAAAGCGCAAAATCTTGGGTTCATCAAGCAGCTCCAATGATTACTTCTAATTCTTCATCTTTAAGGTGGGTGAGGCCATAAAAATGTTTAAAGGGCGATTAGATAGCTGAGTGTTGCGTTTTTCCACCGAAATGTGTATACGTAGATTATAATAGAGGTTTACAAGTGTAAAATGCATGTTTTTGATTGAGACCCCCATTGAACACGCCAGTGTACTTTTTCAGGCAGAATTTTTGCTGTCCATGTTTATCCATAGCCCTCTGGAAAAACAACAAGTTTCCAAGATGGTAAGTACAACCCTTGCAAGAAGAAAGGTTGGGGCTTGATATGGGGCAGCGCTCCTACTGCAATGTATTATTGGAAAAGAAAACTGTAGTTTGTGGATGATGGCAGTGAATTATAGGCATGTATGACCTCAAAGGAGAACTACACCATAGAAATGAATATGGCTAAAAATGCCATATTTTATATACTTAACTTATTACACCAGCCTAAAGTTTCAATTTCTCAATAGCAGCAATAATCCAGGACTTCAAACTTGTTACAGGGGGTCACCAGCTTGAAAAGTGTCTGTGACACTCACATGCTCAGTGGGCTCTGAGCAGCTGTTGAGAAGCTAAGCTTAGGGGTTGTTGTAAATGATCAAGCAGAAAATGAGGTTTGTCTGTAATATAAGCTGATACTACACAGCTAATTATTACATTCTGATGCTAATTGCTCTGGTTTCTGTGATGCGGTGTAGTAATTATCTGTATTAATTGTTAATCAGACTTATATTGTGACATTTCTATTCTATGTGTACTGTATATTTTGAGTTGACCCTAAGCTCATTAAGAGCATGTGCAGTAAATTAGCAGAAAATAAGATGGGGAGCTATTGGGGCATCTTTGGAGGGACAGATCTTCCCTGTTAAAGATGTGGTTCCCTTGGACTGGTACAGAAGCCCAAAACATCATGTACAACATTTCAACCTACTTCTTTAGTTAAGCTTTAGTTCTTCTTTAAGAGTATAGCAAAATATGCCATGGGTGCCATTAGATTAAAATATTGTGAGTAAAATGCCTAATATGAATAATACAATATTGAAGTGTAATAATTACTAGTTATATATAGGGTTTGTTATCCAGAATCCCTTTTTCCATTAAGTTCCAAATTACGCAAAGGGCATCTCCCATAGACTCAATTTTTAGCAAATAATTTATATTTTAAAAATGATTTCCTTTTTCTCTGTAATAATAAAACAGTACTTTGTACTTAATTCAAACTAAGATATAATTAGCCTTTATTGGAGAAATAATAATCCTGTAAGGATAATATAATGTTAAAATGATTTTTTTTGTATGAAAATCCAAATTATGGATAGACCACTTATCTAGAAAACTCCAGGTCCCTGGAATTCTTGATAACACGTCCAGTACCTGTATTATATTTATAATAAACAGTACACATACTGTAGGAGCCTCTGTAAGTACACAAGAGGGAAAAGTATTGAAAAGTGTCTCTGAAAAGCTACAATATACAGTTAGACTTGAGACAAGAGACCTAATGGTTGGTTCATGGGGAATCATTAACAGGAGCTTAATACCTTGATTTCAACAGAAGGAGCAATGTACAGTTCTCCCAGCGGTAAGCAAACACTATATTTGAAGGAGATATAAACCCATATCCATTTTCTATCTTTAGTGGTTTTTGAGATATTGGCAGTTTAAAACTGCTAAAAATAGGTTTATGGCTCAATGGCTGTCTTTGAGTATGAATAACCCTGTCATTAGTGCTGTTGTTATGGTTAATAATATCTAAAAAAAAAAACTATGCCTATATGCCTTGTCTTGACCTTCATTAGCTGTGACTTTTTTGTATTTTTATAGGAAACTTATTGTCTGACCTCTAGTGGTAGTTAGAATACAATTTTCATTTGGTGCAGAGGATCATCATATTTTAACATTCCTGATACATTACTTATAGATACAGCGCTATGATTAAAAAAGTTTTGGCAAGATTAATAGTTATTGGCTTTTCCATTGTTGTTGCTTTTGCTCCAGTTCTTTCGCTCTGCTTTAATTGTCCTACTTTTTAATTACATGAGACAAAGACTGTCTCTTTGTTATTTATAACACCATGGTGGCATACGTCTTTATTATCGTGCAATAAGACAAGCCTGCTCTGAACATTAGTCTGAGATGAGAAAGAATATTACCTTTTTTTATATATTTGTATTACTTTTGAAATCTTGTACAAAAATAGGGTAGAAATGAAGTTTGTGCCACTAATGTGTATGATAACAACAAATAGAAAGATAATGTAGATTGTATACAGAGCAGATTGAATATTATTCAATATATAGCCTAATACATTTATTGTTTTTAGTGCTCTGTTTGGCAGCAATAATAAGTATCTAATCATTATTCATTTTGTAATATTGTTATCTGTGATGAACCCATTTTTCTCTGAGTGCAAATCTATTCTTAAATCGATAGGAATTCTATTGCACTGTAAAGCTACTCAGAATTAACAGCCATTATATGAAATGGTACTGCATTTTGACAATGAGAGGGAATTAAATTAAAGGACAACTGCAAAAGCTGTTGCTTTCATATGAACAACAAAAGTAGGATCTTTAGTATCCCCTTCAGCTGCTGAATGAGTATGTAATTTTTTTTTTGTTGTTGTTATTTCTTGAACTAAACAGGGTAAATATGCTGCACCATGTTTGGCTCTTGCAATTTAGATAATTAGATTACCACCAGTATACAATCCCTTTTCTTGACCTTTGTTGTTTAGTTAGCAGGAGTCCATTAGAGACCCACGTTGGATCAGGTACCCGCGGAATGTAGTAGTAGAAGTAGTTGAGTCTTGGGTAGAAACTTCCAGATTAACAAGCCAACTAAGTCACTACTGTCAATCTATAAAATTGTCCAAAAACAGTTAGTCTTCGGCACACCACTTACTTGATATGTATAGGGTGCATTCAACCCCAGGCTGCTTCAAGCCCAACACAGTAATCTTTTGAAAAAGGGGAAAAAGAATCACACCATACTTTGGCTTCTGCCTTCAAAGCATTTTATTGCAGCAGAGATGTGGCACAAGCTTTCGGGGACAACCCCTTCCTCAGGTGAACTTATGGCTTCCTATAAAACAAAGAATATCTTATAAACTCCTCCTCAAAGCCCTTCATTCCTCTGCACCTAACTAAATCTCATCTCTTGTCTCTCTATATGTTCCTGGCTCCTCTCAGAGCAACTGCTTGGTTGCACCCCCCACTACTGCTGTTTCCCGTATCAAATTCTTCTCTCTTGTGGCTTCTTATATTTTGAATGCCATTCCTGAATCTCTCAGGAGAGAATCCTCCTTCAGTGTTTTTAAAAAACAAAACTCAAAGTCTACCTCTGGGAACACCTGGGTAACACCTAAACGGGGAACTAGCACTTATATGACAGTGTAAAAAACTGTAACCTACAGCACTTTAATACCCCTCCAAATTGTGTCTGTATGTTACCCTCCCATTTAGACTGTAAGCCCTACAGGGTAGGGTCCTCTAGGCTTTTGTCTCCTTGACACTGAGCACCTATTCTGTATTGTATTGTAATTATATTTTATATTTATGTGAATTGTATTTCTAATAATGAACTTATTACTTTTTATTCCAATGACCCCTTGTTTGTAACTACTAATTTATTGTTTTGCTGTACAGTGCTTTGCCCTCAAGGAGCGCTTTACAAATAAAAATATACATACATACATACATTTACTGGATGAGACACCATAAATAATAGATATTCAGAAATAATACTGAATAAGAAGTAAGACTTCATAACAAACTTTCTCTATAGTCTCAGGATTTACCATATTAAGCATGAGAAAAGCGCTGTTCCAAACCTTCAGCTCCCACGTGACCTCCATACAGTGTGTATGTGGGACAGCACCAGCGATCTCTGTAGTTTAGGTACAACTTCAATAGGTTTTTATCAGCGCTTAGAAGTGAGAAAATATCCTGATACTAATACTGATAAAAAAACACAAAGGCTGCTACCATCTGCCATGGCAACTATCAAGATGGAAGCTGCTTTTCATCAGCAACATCTGAACTTTGAAATAATGGGAATTCAGACTTGGTAGCTATGTTTTCTATTAAGGCATTCAATTATCACTCTTCTGAATAACTCATTATTTCTTCTCCCTGTCTGAAAACAAATTCTTTATCAATATATATATTGACTTTAGCAACCTTCCCTAGAGTCACTTACACCTGAGGCTGGCAATTGCACCCTGGCAGTTAGGCTGTAACCCTGAGAATCTTTGCGCTGGGATATTGGTTCTGTTGTTGAACGGGAATTAAATGTTTATTCTCTAGAGACTGCGCAATCAAAAAAAATAGCATATGACTGTTCTCAGTAGCTACTTCTGCTAATAGAGACATTTTTCCAACAAATGAATCATATCAAAGTAATAATGCTTTGCTTTTTGTGCAAACGAGAAGCCAAGTAGGCACCAGTTAACAAACGCACCTTTTCCTTGTTCTTATCAGAACATTGCTACGCACTACAGGACAGAAGCAAAGGATGCTAATTGCAGAACATGAGCTTTATATTTTTTTTTTGGCTAATCTAGGAAAGCTAGGAGTACAAGTAGGTCATATTACAGCACTCAGACATATTGATGAAGTATTATTCAGCTAAATAAAACCTCATTATCATGTTATGGTTTATCATTCCATTGCAACCTGCTTTGAAGTAATTACTCTGGCTCTGTGAATAGTAGGGGGTGATTTATGAAGGTTCGAATTTTTTGCCCCGATTCAAAATATTTTGCACAAAAACTCACAAATTCGAATTGCTGTATATTTTCAAAAACTTGGGAATGTTTGGTATTTATTAAGCAAGAAAACTTGAAAACTCAAATGTAAATAAATCGGCATCTAAAAGCTGGCAAGTTCATGTAGAAATCAATAAGAGTTGTCCTAGGACAAATAAGAGCCATTGTTTTCATTCGCGTTTTAATTAGAGTTTTTTCACGACGGTATTGAATCAAGTATTTTTTTACATTCGGATTTTATCGTTAATAAGTTAAATTGTGAGTTTATTATTTATTTGTGAGGTAGAGAAAAAATAAAATCACAAATACGATTTTTGATCAATAAGCCCTTTATTGTGGGGCAGTTTTACTAATAATTAGGGATGTAGCGAACGTCGGAAAAAAAGTTCGCGAACATATTCGCGAACTTGCGCAAATAGACTTCAATGGGAAGGCGAACTTTAACATCTAAAAAAGACATTTCTGGCCAGAAAAATGATTTTAAAGTTGTTTAAAGGGTGCAACGACCTGGACAGTGGCATGCCAGAGGGGGATCAAGGGCAAAAATGTATCTGAAAAATCTGCCTGTGTGTGCTTGGAAGAGATAGTGTAGGGGGAGAGCTGTTAGTGATTTCAGGGACAGATGATAGTAAGTTTGCTGGCTAGTAATCTGCTTGATACTGCTCTGTATTGGAACAAAAAAATAAATAAAAGCAGTCCTTACAAGGACTACTGTTATTGCAGCAGTCAGCAGATGAGATCAGAAGCAGGACAGCTGCCCACTGCAGCTACATACAGAGCACTGCAGTAGAAGGTAGATTACTAGCCAGCAAAGCTACCTAAGCTTAAATGTCCCTCAAACCCCTGCAGACTTCTGTCCCTCCAATAACAGAGCAGTATCAAAACGATTACTAGCCAGCAAACTTTCAACTGTCCCTGAAATCACTAACAGGCAGCAGCTCTATCCCTACACTATCTCTTCAGCACACACAGGCAGAGTGAAAAAACGCTGCAGGGCTTCGGTTTTTATAGGGAAGGGGAGTGGTCCAGGGGAGAGCTTCCTGATTGGCTGCCATGTACCTGCTGGTCTGGGGTGAGAGGGCAAAAAAAAGCGCCAACAATGGCGAACCCAAAATGGCGAACGTCGCGCGACGTTCGCGAACTTCCGGCGAGCGCGAACACCCGATGTTCGCGCGAACAAGTTCGCCGGCGAACAGTTTGCGCCATCTCTACTAATAATCAAAAAAACATTTCTCAGAGATTTCTCAAAGTAAAATGGTAACCTTTTTCCCCATGTTTTTGTGAAAGGTGAAAAATGTTTGTCTTTTGGCATTTACAGTTGCGCATGGCATCTGTTCAGTGTGAATTTTCCATAGGCATCTACTGAGAATTTTTAGCAAGCAGTTGTAGATATTTCCTCATGTCTTTTCACCTTCTCTTCTCTTTTTAAAAAAAAAAATCAGATGACTGTATGTTACTTGTTGCGGTTCAGCAATAGTGGCAGCAAAAGTTAGTACAGATATGGGACCTGGGGTTTTCTCGGATAAGGGATCTTTCCGTAATGTGGATCTTTATACCTAAGTATACTAAAAAAATGTAAACATTCATTAAAGCCAGTAGGATTGTTATGTCTCCAGTTAGGATTCATTTTACCACAGTTAGAATTATGTGCAAGGTACTATTTCCTTATAACAGAGAAAGAGGAAACCATTTTTTTTAAAAAAAATTTAATTAAGATGGGGTCTATGCCATTCCTGTAATTTGAAGTTTTCAGGATAATGGGTTTCCAGATAAGGGATCCTATATCTGTACTGATACCTTCCAGTGATACAGTTCTAGGTTTAATTCCAAGGACAAGGAGCAATTTGCTTGTTCTCCATTCGCTTGTTTGCGATTTCTCCAGGTACTCCAGTTTCTTTCTGCATCCAAAAAACATACAGGCAGGTTAATCAGTTATAATTTATTATATAGCAAGCTCTACTGTGTCAGGGTTGATGTGGATGGTGTATATAGTTCAGTACTTCATTTAATAACGTCAGTGCTTTATTAATTAAGCATAATAGGTGTAGGCAAAGGTGTTAGTACTAACCCTCATGTTTTTTAACCCTATTTATCCTACCCTACAGGCACAGTGGATAGGACCTTGCACATTATATTCATACGCATGAGAAAGTGACCAAGATAAGCATAAACAGACTTTTAAAGACATAATTCCAAATAGTGAAAACAATATATTAGAATACATGTATGACAACTATTAATGAGCACAATAATTCTATTTTATTATATGTAGTGCAACATTATAAATAAAGGAGCAGATTTATTATGTGGTGTAAAAAACGGCGGAATTTTGCCACACATTTGCCAGACATTGCAGTGTAAAAAATGTCATCATTTTTCAAGTGCATTTTCTTTGAGAAACTTCCCCCTTAACTTACTTGCAAATCTGGTGTTTGCATGACGTAAAATAAAATACATCTTTGTCAATTCACTATTTACTTTACACAGCTTTTTACACCATTTTTTGGTGAATTTTATTTTACACAGTTTATTAAATAGGCCACAAACTGTATTAAATCTTAGACATACCAAGTAATCAGTATGTTCATCATCTCTTATGCCTTTATGGCCAATTGTATGCATGAAGCATGAAGGTGTTGGCTTATTGATATCTCAGTATGAAGGCACTCATAGCTTAACCTAAGTGACAGCAAGTAAAGAAATAATAAGACTCAGTATATCCGAATTATGGAAAGGCCAGCTCCCATAAACTTAATTTTATTCAAATAATTAAAATTTTTAAAAAAATATTTCCTTTTTCTTTGTAATAATAAAACATTACCTTGTATTGGATCCAAACTAAGATATAATTAATCCTTATTGGAAGCAAACCCAACTTGTTAGGGTTTATTAATGTTTACATGATTTTCTAGTAGACTTAAAGTATGAAGATCCAAATTAAGGAAAGATCCATTATCCAGGTCCTGAACATTCTGAATAGCAGGTCCCATACCTGTATTATGATAAAATTATATATTTAGCATTTTTTTGCTATTTGCTTTTGTGTTTAATGTGTTTACATGGACATACCACATTAAGACATTTTGATGCACAGAAAAATATTAATCATAGATATTTTCTTAGGTTTGCCTTTTTCTATGCAATAAACCTTTTTTGACATCACCAAAGCATTTTACCTTTCCTGCTGGGCGCAGTTGTATTCAAGGAAATCTTCTTTGAAAACAAGGTATAACGGAGCCGATCCGACCAAGTCCACACGCAGTTGTTTTGTTAGAATTTGCTATGCAGAACAAAAAAAAGGTTTGTATATTCTGCACAAAATATCTTTTGACAATAATGAAACGTTTGTTTGCAGTGAACCATACTGGATGAACATCATGTTTAATTTCATGCGCTTAAAAATTGTGCCCTGATCTCAAAAGAAAAAAGTTACTAATGTACATTTTAGTGCTGAAAGCGATATTGCAATCAGTTAGCAGTAGTGATATGTGGGTCTAGAAAAAATGAACGCCACCCGACCCGAACCTGTGCCTGTCCCCTCATGCCTGCCCGTATCCAGCTTGCCCTCTCCATTTATAGACCTGCACTGCATCTATATAACTGGAAGTTGGCACTGTTAGGTTGCAGGCAGGGAAAGCAGATGGAAGAGCTCAACCCAAAACCACCCGCAACCCACAAAAGGTGTGCTGAGGACGTCCCGAACCTGCCCAACCCCTGTGTATCGGGTTGTCCCACATATCATCACTAGTTAGCCTCTCTTCATATCTGCTTATAGGTATCTTCTAAATGTAATGTAGGTACACTGCTTATTGGTTTCCCTTCTGAAATATGTATCCAAAACCAGGACTGCCCTCAAGGGGTACTCCATAGGATAAGGTGCCCCCCAAGAGTAGTGATGGGCGAATTTGTGGCATTTCACCAAAAAATGTGTGAATTTCCAGCGGAATTCGCGAAACAGCGAAAAATTTGTGAAACAACGCTTGCGTCTCGTTCGTGAAACCGCCGGCGAAAATGTGCTGGCATCCATTTTTTTTAGCCGGCTAATTTTCTCGGGGGTTTCGCGAATTTATTCGGCAGCGGTGAATTGTGGGAATTCGTGCCTGGCGAATAAATTTGACCATCACTACCCAAGAGACACAAGTGCAATTCCTCTGTCAGAAGTAGGTGGGGTTTTCTGAGGTGGGTGGAGTTTGGGAGATCACAGGTGCCATTCTGGTTTAATCGGGTTTGGTCAGTTAAATTCTGGGCATGTTGTTTGCTTATGTTTGCTAGGCTATTTTTCTATTATGCCTATTCTACTTGTTCTCATCCACCAGGGGGCCCAGGTGACCGTTGGGATAATAATTGGGGAATGGGTTCCTCCTAACTTATTATCAAGGAGCCCCATGATTACTGTTGGTGAATCTAGTCTAAAATATTGTATCAGTGCTCAAGTTTCCATTTGGACTTCTACTAATATTAGCAATCATTGTTTTCTTTACGTCCTACAGGCAGCACATCACAATTGGGTAATAGATTCCATTTCCCCTGATAGGACAGAATAATAAACAAGCTTATTTAACCCCTATAAGAGTCACCTCCTCCCCCCAGGCATTAGTGTTTTTTTTTCTGTCCTTCCAGGATAGGATGTAGGAGATGGCCGGAAGGCTGAAGATCCAGGCTTGAGAGCTTGAAGGCCGTAGAAGTGACCACGCTAGCGTGGGTCACTTCGGGGAGGCAGGAAAAACTCCCTTAGGTAATGCAGAGTCCTCACTTGTAACCTGACTGCTGGGAGAGAGGGTGAGGACCTGCAGAGAGAAGAAGAATGTGTCTGGATGTGGTTCAGCGCTACACGCCGGTATTACAGGGCGTATGCTGATGACATCGCACTACCATTTTGTGTAGGTGCGTGTCTAAGTGGACAAGGCAGTATAAACCAGGAACTTTATGGAAAGCAGGTAATCTTGCAGCGTTTATTGCCTTTGTCATTTGGGTCAGTTATTGGAGCGGAAGCTGCCAGGCTGCTAGAATTTGACTAAGCTGCTAAGGTACAATGGGTAGTCTTAGCAGAATTACCATGGGTCATAGGATGTGAAGAACTATTGTCTAATAACTATTCCGACTCACTATGTAAATCATGTACTCAGAGGAATAACATGCATACAATAACTTGGTTTTTACATCCTAACAGGAGTATGGGGCTCTCCTCAATGTGCAGTCTGCCAGATAGCATTCAGATTGTGCAGCCTTATCATCTATAGTGGATTGGATCCACATCATTATGGAAAGTTTGGTAACCTAGCCTCAGTAATATTAGTTGTTTTTATTTATTTTATTTTTTTTCTAAGCCTACATCAGCAAATGTGCTGTCCCTTTAAGGGAAAGGCTCCTAATTCAAAGGAGCCTGGTGCACTAATTGCCTCTGGCATGCAAATGAGCTTTTTGGGATTGCAGGTATTTGAGCCTGACGTAACAAATTAGCTGTTCAGCTATCTCAGTAAAGGCATTGGAACTGTTGTGGGTATGGTTAACCAAATCCCTGGGATATACACAGTATTGTCACTTTCTCAACACAGTGTTTCCCTTGATTACTCAGCAAGTCCAGTTGTTTTTTTTAGATTGACCTATACTAGAAACACTAACTTTACTACATTTATGGATGCGGGTTTTGGCAGCTTATCTGTTAATTCCAAAATATATGGATACTAGATAGATAATACTGTGTCTTATTCTAATGATACAACTACCCAGTTGTAAGTGACTAACTTTAAGTGACATATAGATCCAAACATACAGAATACAGAACTGTACATTCACTAATGTTCTAGTTAAGGGGTTATTAATATAATGTAGTTAAAGTCCCTATAATCCCTCAGCATGCGAGGTATGTGGGTGTAGATTGTAGCTAGTGGTATCTTGTCCATTATGCTGCATTAGTTTTTATACGGCTCTGCAGTTTACCACCATTAAATCATGACCTTGTAGAGTACAAGGGCAATGCATTCAGGAAACTTTGAATTTTATTGTCGATATTACAAAGATATAGGGGTTGCAAATATCCTATTACTCCTTTACAGTTATATTTTATGGTATTGCATCTTCAGTTTACAATTTCAAATGAGTGTTTAGAAATCTGTTATAATGTGATATTCAAATGATTGCAAATTATCATTGCTGTTACCATTCCTAGG
The DNA here is from genome assembly GCA_038501925.1 of Xenopus petersii. Taxonomy (NCBI): domain Eukaryota; kingdom Metazoa; phylum Chordata; class Amphibia; order Anura; family Pipidae; genus Xenopus; species Xenopus petersii. The sequence continues at coordinate 39,363,634 of CM076683.1, read as the reverse complement.
CCGTCCTGCATTCTATTATCTTTACCAGTATAAAACTGTTACTGGTTAGGGAGTATCATTTATACCACATGCATGCAAAATATGGTGAGTATGAGAAGTTTAAGATATTTCCAGGAAACTCACAGCTAAGGGTGCGGTATCCCCTTAAGCAGGTATTTTGCAGCATTTGCCATTTGTGTGTCCGTTCCTGTAGCGGAAGCTGCTAGACTGTGATTAGGCTGCTAAAGGTACTATGTGTAGCAGATTTACTGGGGTCACATTTACAAAGTTAATATGTGTACTTATGCTCACTTTTCATATATTTTAGGTGTCTGGAGAAAGATCTTCCAGGAAAAAGCGAAAATCCAGATATAATATTTGTTCAGGATGTGATCAGCCATTGCCTGAAGATTATTCTCAGTCAAATTGTGAATCATGTATTTCAAGTGGCCAGTAAATAACACAGAACAGTTTGTTAGCTGGTTCAAGAAACTGTTGTCAAAATATGTTGATGAAGTCAGATCAAATATAAATACACGTATGTCACCTGCTGACATTCTAGAGATTTGTAATCTAGTTTAGAATCTTGATTCAGTTGCTGATAGTGATTCTTCCTCATTAGTACAACACAAATCTAAGGAACGGTTTTATTTATTTTAGGTGGAAAACACACCCAAATTGATAAAAAGATTCTAATTGATGTTTCCTATAGATGCTAAGGAGGCACCCTGGGAGGAGCCACTTCAGGTGGATGTTTTGATCGCAAGACTTTCTAAAAGAACAACAATTCCTGTGGAAGAGTCACCATTTAAATATCCTTGGATAGGAAAGCTTATATGGCAGGGAGGAAACCTCCAGCAGAGTTAAAAGCATATTCAAGGATAGTGTCCACTTCTTGGGCAGAAAGATCACAAGTGCATATTTGAGATATCTGCTCTCTTGGAGTAATGTACATACTTTTGCAAAGTTCTACAAGCTTGACATAGCAGCCTCTCAAGAAGCAGCCTTTAGCAGTACAGTTTGGGTATCGGCCTTGGCAGAGAAATAATGATCCCTCCCTGTGTTTAGCTTGCTAAATCCCAATTGTGATGTGCTGCCTGTAGGACGTAAAGAAAATCAAAAATTTAGTCTTACCTGAAATTTTCCTTTTCTTTAGTCCGAAAGGCAGCACAATAATCCCTCCCGATAAATTTAAAGTAGTGGTGTGTTTTTATTTATGAAGCTAGAAAATGAACACTGATGCCTGGGGGGGGGGAGGTGACTCTTATAGGGGTTAATTAAGCTTGTTTATTATTCTGTCCTATCAGGGGAAATGGAATCTATTACCCAAGTGTGATGTGCTGCCTTTCGGACTAAAGAAAAGGAACATTTCAGGTAAGACTAAATTTTTGATTTTAAGTCCCTGAGGGTACATATGTCAAAGGGTAGCGAATTCTCTAGAAACACAACATAAAATAATAATTCCTTGCTTCCTTGGTAGCCATAGATTGATGTGGAATACCATTATGAGTACTACTAAAAATCTCTTTCAGTTTCTCTGTACAAATAGTAATGTAGAGTATAATTCATTGTATATTCCAGGTCAGCAAGAACAGAAATGCACAATGGATCTACAGTACCTGTGTTTAGTGCTCATTTCTTCAAATACTATTCTCACTTGTACACTGTATTAAAATATCACTCATATTAATTAGAGAATTCCGTTGTTTTTTTTAATACAGAAAAAACTCTTTCTCTCTTCACCTCAGTGCTGAAGACCCCAGCATTCCCACCTCTCACACCAAATAAGCCTTCATCTATAATCAGCTACAACTGCATATACTCAGATACAGAAAGAATTAACATTTCAAAACCAGGGAAACCAGCCACTGAGAGAAATCATTTCATTTCACTGTAATCTATTTTTTACATAGTTTAAGAGGCTAATTTATGAAGCTTCCTAATCAGCTTGCTGTCTTGCCACTTCCACCTCCAAATGTATTTTACCAGCTCTTTGCTGCATGGGAGCCTTGCAGGATATCCCTCAAATGGCACGGCACAAGAAGCTGGTACTGTAACTTTCTACTCAGCACCACCCACAGTAGGTCTCATGATTATCAAGCAGTTTCTATTTTTTTGCCATTTATTTTTGTCTACTGTTATTTCTTTGTGTTTATCTCAACAAAGCACTAAAACTAAAATGATTATTTCCCCAAGGATTAAAGAACAGGTTGTTTTCCCATCAATTGTGCCAGATTGTATTCCATGCAAATAATAAAAATAATGGTCGGTGCCAAGTTAGGCTTTTATAGAGAGCTATAGCAGCAATACATAACTGGGCAATAAAATTAAAACATAAAGAGAATCTTTAGCTAAAATACAAACAAATGCAGCATGTTTCAATATGGTAACTTATTTTGAAATATTCAGCAGTGCAGCTTAAAACATCAGCTTCAGTGTGTATTTTAGCTGTGGAATGCAATGAAATAATTTTTTCATAGATTTATATCCACATAGGGGAATATCTCTTTGTAGGATTTCTACAAGTGTTATATGAAGTGAGAGAATCTATTTAAGAATAGTGATGGGCGAATTTATTCGCCAGGCGCGAATTAGTGCGATTCGCCGCCAGCTAATAAATGCGCAAAACGCCCGCAAAATTTCGCCCGAAAAAATTCCCCGGCGTCAAAAAATTTTTTCACCGGTGTCAAAAAACGGGCGCCGGCGTCAAAAACGACGAAGGAACAGTGATCATGTCTGACCAAATGCACAAAAAAAATGAATATTCTAGTGCAGTACCCCTACATTTGCACTTACTGAGTTCTCATACCAGCTGCAACATATCTGTGACAGGCAGAAATAAATGATAGCAAAGCGGTTGTGTCAATCAGAATGTACCTCTATAGAATGTAACTGTGACAGTCTACAGTAAGGTTGGATTATATAACAAATTTAACTGAATTTGCTCCAGTAGTCACAATATTGAGGTGAGTTGCACTGGCTGCCGCCTCTAATTTTATATCTGGTTTGTTGTCTGTTTCTCTCTGGTTGCTGTAAAATTATAAAAGGGCCCTTATCCCTTTAAGAACATAGGGGCAAATTCACTAAAGCGCGAAGTGGCTAACGCTAGCGCAAATTCGCCAGCGTGACGTCATTTAGTTACTTCGCCGATTTACTAACGGGCGCTGGCGTAAATTCGCTAACAAAGTGGACCTACTCTAGCGCTATTTCGCACCCTTTCACCAGGCGAAGTTGCGCTATGGCGAGGGACGTAACTACGCTAATTCACTAACTTGCGAATTTTACTGAACATTACCTCTTGCACCAGACTTGCCTTTGCCACTTCAGACCAGGTGAAGTGCAATAGAGCAGATAGGGATTGCTTCAAAAAAAGTTGACATTTTTTTCAACTTTTTTTTCCAAAAAACGCTGGCGTCTTTTCCTTTTTTAAGGGTGATAGGCTGAAAAAGATCGTACTTTTTTTGGGGGTACCCGGCTTCCACCCTACATTTCCTAACATATGGCACCTAAACTATACAGTGGGCACATGTATAGGGCAATATAACAACTCTATTTTATTTTATGAAGCTTTCGCAGGCTTGTGTAGTGAAATGTATTTGCTGCTACATATACGTCCATTGTACTTTAACTTGGCACCGTATGCGAATTAGGCATCGCTAGCGTAACTTCGATTTGCTTGACGAAGTAACGCTAGCGCAACTTCGCTACCGTTCGCCTCCCTGAACGCAACTTCGCATTTTAGTGAATTTGCGTAGCCCTGGCGAAGTGCAGCGGAGTGTGGCAAAAGCATCGCTAGCGCATTTTCGCTGCTTAATGAATTTGCCCCGTAGGGTGAAGAGGTTGTCCCCTTTACACCCCCTGTGACTTTTTTTTCCAGCTATAAAACATGGGTTGTCAGTAAGAAATTGTAAAAAAAAATGGACGGCAAAGGTCAGGTGGCACCTAATCCCTGTGATGCCATGGACGCCATTCATATATAACGATGCTCAAAACAGTCAGCATCACTTCACAAAAGACCTTGGTTAGACTAAACTGTTGTGACACTATAATAAATATGGGAGCACCCCACAAGCATTCACCCATGCGTCAGGTAGCATCCAAAATAGTAATCTGCCAATGTTGACCTTAACCCATGTGCTGCTAAACATAGGGTAAATATTCATCCAACACACCTTAATAACAGAAAAATGCTCGGGTTGTCACAGTAAAGAAAATGGCAGACGAATCCTGGTGAAGGTACAAGGCTTCTTGCCTTATATGGAGAGAAGAGAGCTGGAAGTCACCTGCTCCTACATAAACGTTAGTGAATATATTGCACTGTAGTGAATTGCTGCTAATAGATTTTTCTTAGTTAACAAAAAAAGACTATCGGTGTTCTTGCTATAGTGTAATATTTGCAGTATCCGGAGTCAAATACTTTGTATATGGAGTTCTAATGGCTCAGTTTTGCACCGACTGTCGTGCTTTGCAGCTGTATAGCATACGCTGATATTTTCGTTTTAAAATGAATCTTTTTAAAAAGAAGTTTGTTCCACCAATAACCATATACAATGTTATTTAGTTTTTTTTATGTGCACAATTAACAAATATGAATGGGATAAACACATAATTAGCTTTTCATAAATGTACACTCAACAATATCCGCAATCAGTAAAGCAGAATAATACATGAATAATAAATTCAAGCCCTGCAGACCATAAAAAAAATCCCCATCATATGGGAGAACCAGATACAGTCTTTTTGCAAATCAGTGTTCACACCAGTATCTCACTGTTCTCTCATAACCTTACCATACACTTTTCCAATGCAATCTTAAACTGGGAAGAACTGTAGCTACTAAATGATTTCACTTTACACCCTTTATACCATACCTTGGAAATATCTAGGAGTCACTATTAATGGGATTATATTCTTCTGGGGTCTAAACTCCATTCTTTTGTTTAATGATGCACAACCATTTCAGGGTTTCAATTAGCAATAGATTTGAAATTCATCTTTTAACAAACCCGTGATTGTAGTCGTTGCTTATTAGCATTGCCCCAGCACAGAACAGACCTTGCAGAATTAGTTTATGGAGAGTCCACATTTCACTTCACTCTGCTGTCACTACATATTTTTCCTTCTGCACCACCTTTAGTGAACAGATGCAAAGGAAACCCTCTGCTCAATTATGCAAATCCAAAGTCTGGTTTCTATGCAAAATACTGACATTGCCTTTGATGCACTCCCGTTTGTCTATAAAAAACAACTTAAATTCCTTAAAAATGTTTATGTTGGTAATTGAAAGCATTTAGCATTGTTATCATTCTAATGGAGGGAAATTCCAGTCCTAATACAATGGGTACCTAAGGGGACTGAATTTGCAGAATGACCAGTTCAGAAATAAATGGCACAATTATCCTAGCAGGACATAAACATCCACAGAAGTGTTGTTTGTCCAAAACTCCAGCATCATATCAAGGACCGGCAGATATAGCCCAGCAAAATTAGAAATGGATTCTTACAGAGATACTGAAAATAAAAATGTTATATGAAATGTTATAGTTTTATAATTTTGCAATAAAAGAATTTGCCCAATGCTGTCATATTACCTAACTAACACCAATGTTCAGGGCCAGACTGGGAGTAAAAAGCAGCCCTGGCAAAAAAAATCGAATCAGTCCACATATAAATCAGGGGCATTGGCGGACGTTCCTTCCCCCAATTAAGAAAAACACACATTAGTGGTCAGGGCACCCCAATAAAATGGGGAAAAAATTGGTGGCCAGGGTCCCCCATTAAAGTAAAAACAAAAAAACGTTGCCAGTCAGGGCTCTCCTCCATAAAAGTTAAAAAAAAAACATTGGCCCTCCCCATGTAAAAAAAACCAAACATTGGTGGCCAGCCCCCCCCAAGTTAAAAAAGAAAATATTGGTGGCCAGAGTCCCCCACTGGGGAAGAGGCCATCTTCTTCCTCTTAGGCAACAGCAGCTTCTTAGTTCTCTGTGGATTCTGCTCCCACTCTGCTTCAGCTCCCATCAGCTTTGGCTCCCATTCGACTTTAGCTCCCATTCAGCTTCGTCCTCCGTACGGCTTCAGCTCCATTTCCCTGGCCCATAAATAAAGCACCCTACCTTGCATTTGCCCAATGGCCAGTCCAGGCCTGCTCATGTTCCTCTATGAGGGGGCTGCCGTATTTGTGCAGCAGTAGTTCATTAGCATTAGAAACTCTAACGGAGAGTTTGAGAAGGGACAGTTGGGTTGGAAAAACAGTCAGGTTTAGGAACATCAAGTAATAATTACTTACAAAATCAACTCAAACCTATCAGTGAAAACCCATCAACATTGCCTATGGTCAACTTTTAAGGTACATTCATATTTGTAGTGTCAGTATCACTTCAAAGCAACACTGCACAAAAACCATATGAGAATTGTGCCTGCTCTGTTCTACTTGGTTCCAGCGTCAGACTGGAGGGTGAGGGGCCCCCTGGGATTGCTGCATCAGAGCCCCCCACTAGCTCCAGGGCCCCCCTGCTCAACCCGCAAATTCCCCTCTGTCCCACTAGCACGTACCTTTTTCCTGCTCCTCTTTTCATGTGTTCAGGCAGTGGGGTCACGAAGGAGCAACAAAGTGCAGAAGCTGTCGGCTGTGGAAAGCGAGTCTGGGCTGGGGCCCACCGGGTTTTTTCCTGGTGTCCCGCTGACCCAGTTCGATCTTGGGTGGTTTTTCTGTATTATTCCAAGCAATTGTTACTTAATAGAGATTTTCTCTCGCTCTGCCCCCTAAACTTTTTTCATGCTTTAGAGCAGAGATTTTCAGTCTATGGTTCAAGCTCCCCTTAAAAGTCCAGTATTTGCTCTAGGCCACCAAACCTAATAACAAAATTACACTATAGTATTGTATCATCCACTTACTTGTAGTGACAAGACTATTTGGAAGAAGTAAGAGATTAGCACAAATCAATCCTTAACTGATCTTCAGACTGTGATTTCAGGGCTATCTAGTAAAGCGAAGACTGGCCTGTCCAACAAATCTAATCTGGGCCCATTTTGTACGCCAGCACCACACTTTGAGAATCATCGCTCGAGAGGTGCAACTACCCAATTAATGGTGCAAAATATATTTATACCAGTTTGTTTGTTTTTATTTAGTTCATGTTTGATGATGGTATTAAACAAATAAATTTTAAGCCTAAACATCTAAGCACTAATAGTTATCACCTTTTTAAGTTTGATCAAAATGTTATTTGAAAATTGTGCCATGATCTTGATATAAGAATAACGTAGTTTCTAGACCACTCTTATGCTGAACAATATAATGTAGTTTCTAGACCATTCTTATGCTGAGCAAATGAAGGCAATGTTTAGCATTTGAACAAGTATTACGTTCAATTTTTTTTAAAAAAATGCATATTATTCAGGGGCATAACTACAGAGGAAGCAGTCCCTGTGGCTGCAGGAGGGTCCAGGAGTTACAGGGGGCCCTAATTAATGAGCAATTTAACATATATTGGTAAAAAAGGACAACCTCTATATATTGTAAACAAAAGGTAAAGGACCGCTACTGCTCACCGCATACACTTATCCAGGTGCTCTGTCAAGCAGTGTCCCCACTGCTAACATTCAATAGACTCAAGACAGGCAGACCGCACTTCTGGAAAAGGTTTATTGGGGTTGCTGCTGTGAAACCTAATGCGTTTCGGGAATAGATCCCTTAAACATAGGTCAAACTTATGATTAAGGGATCTATTTCCGAAACGCGTTAGGTTTCACAGCAGCAACCCCAATAAACCTTTTCCAGAAGTGCCGTCTGCCTGTCTTGAGTCTATTCAACCTCTATATAGTTATGCCACTTATTATTCACAATTTTTATACAGGGTACTGTGTCCATAAATTAGCTTCACAGCTTAGAACTTAGAACTCATGTTACCCACTCTCATATATAAATAGCAGACTTTCCTTGATGCCTCAACAAGTCACTGCCTATTGTATTGGTCCTGTGTGATGAAGCCATCCGCCTCTTCCATTAGAAGTATGCAGATCATGGTTAATTATCACGTTAGGCAAACCTAGCCTTCTGCATACATGATTATTATGCTAATAAATGGCTTGTCTGTGAATTAGATGGCAATACATTGCAGGACGAGCCTTGAAGAAAGCCGTACAGTTGAAGGACCATTTTAATAATCGTATGCATGTGCAGGGGTTCTATTTTGCCTTCTTGTTTTTCTTAAATTATTTTCTCTGCATTGTTTTTCTCTGCTTCATGGAAAAAGCATATTTGGAATTTGGCTGCCTTGCTATTTCATGGCTTAGATATGTGGCAGGTGGTGATTTTACTTTCTCCTAACTGGGACCTCCATTTGTATCAAAACTTACTTTACTGAGAGAAGCTGCTGCATTCTGCTTTTCTTCCACTCATGGAGGCTCAACGTGTGTGGGTGCCCTTGAGGTAAAAAAAAAAAAAAAATACTCCCCACTCCACTGTATCAAAACTTTGGGCTGGTATGGTGTATTACTGAGAGGTAACTTGCTCAATTCTATTACAATTGGCTGTTTTCATGCATACCTGAATAAACCTGAATGTTATGTGGTCAGCCAAACTCAGGGTTTTCCAGAGAATATCTCCAGTCCTGTGTTATGGCTCCTACCTCTACACTGGGTAATGCACTGAATCCTATTTCTGTATTGTATAATCGGAAAGGATACGGCCAAAGGCAGAATAACTGCAATGTGCCTTATTGATACAACAGGTTTGGGTTATAAGAGGGTGTACTTGATAGCACTGACTCCTGTTGTTGCTATGGAAAAGGTTATAGCAAATAGTGCAGAGTTAAAGGGCATGTAAAGGCAAAAAAAATAAAATCCCATTTTTACTTTCTTTAATGAAAAAGAAACCTATCTCCAATATACTTTAATTAAAAAATGTGTACAATTTTTATAAGAAACCTGACTGTATGCAGTGAAATTCTCCCTTCATTTACTGCTGTGGATAGGAATTGTCAGACGGTCCCTAACTGCTGAGCAGGGAAACAATCATACTTATGAACAGCAGGGGGAGCCCCTGCCTTACTTCCCAGCCATGCAGAACTCAAGCAGCTTTGTTTATGACGATCCCTAAGCAGCCCAGACCACACTGAGCATGTGCACAGTCTTAGTCTTGCAAAGTTGTTTAACAAAGTTACAAGATGGTGACCCCCTGTGACCAACTTTGAAAGCATAAATTATTTGTTTGATTAGGCTAGTGGTGCAGTAAGATCATGTTTATATTTAGTATACAAAATACAGCATTTCTAGCCTTATTCTATTTTAGACTTTACATGCCCTTTAATGGCAACCTCTCAGAACTGGCTAATGAGATGCATACCAGAGTGGCATCAGCTGAATGTAATCATGTGATCAGCTACACTACCTGACCTTCCAGAATATTCCTCCTGTTCTGGGTAGTGCTGACTCTGCATTATGTTATGGTAGTCCAAAATCAGGTAATAATCTGGGAACTGGCTAATAGGATGCATACCTGAGTAGTCTCACCTGAATGTAGATATGTGATTAACTACTCAGTACCTGAGCTTCCAAAGAATTGCTCCAGTCATGTTATAGCTGCTGCTGCACTGGGTATGACCTGAATCCTTCTTGCTACCAGATGTGCTTCATGCTTTAGGGCTCTTACACATGACCGTTCCGACCTGCGCTCCCCTGCGTTCCGTTTTTTGGCGTTCAGCCGCAGGAGAGCGCAGGAATAGACGCAAGTAATTATTTGAAATGGGGCTGTACTTACTCAGGCGCGTGTAGGCGCCGAACGCAGGAAAAATGCAGCATGTTGCGTCTGAACCTGCGTTCGGCGCCTACACGCACCTGAGTGAGTACAGCCCCATTTCAAATAATTACTTGCGTCTATTCCTGCGCTCCCCTGCAGCTGAACGCCAAAAAACGGAATGCAGGGGAGCGCAGGTGGGAACGGTCATGTGTAAGAGCCCTAAAATGGGTCATAGGCCTAGTTGGTGGCAAATTGACTGTATATGTCATTATGCAACTTAGATTGTAGTGAACACTCTGGCTAATTGGGGCATACCTGAGCAACCTCTGCTGAATGTAATCATGTGACCAGCTAGAGGTGTGGTGAAACCTTAGCTTCTGGCATATAGCTTCACAGGCTAGGTAGTGTGCTCTGTTGTTTTATTTTAAGTGCTCCTCCTCTGAGGGTCTTTTCTCCAATATACGGGAGAGGAGGTCAGGAGCCCAAGGTGGGTTATATGGCTGTTGTTTTAGGAAACCATATGCAATAGGTATTTCAGCGGCCTGTATTGGAATACTCATAAGGTGTGTAATGTTATGATCTTGCACAATGCTGTTCTTGACATGCTCTTTGGGTTCCAGACTTTAGGGGTTGTGTGCTATAAGCAAGTTACTCTAATTCTTGTGGCAGGCAGAATTCATGATTGGTACTCTGCCTTTCTGAATGTATTAGTTTGTGTTAATATTCAGGCTATGTAAATGTTTTAATAACATACTGTGTTTTAAATCTGTGATATTAGCATGCCTAAATCTGCAGCATGAACTGTTAATGGTGTCCTGTTGTTGGTATGCGCTATGGGCTGCCACTGGGCCTGCAGTAATGATTGGACTTTGGTATAACCAATGTTTATATAGACTGCCTAACTGTTTTCCTCTGAGTTTTGCAGGGATTCTAGAGATAAGCAGTATGCTAATCTGAATATGGGTTTCTCTGCACTGCAGAGAGTCACTACTTGGTGGTTTACAAACAGCATTTGACTTGTGTGTACCACAGGGCTCTCTGAGTTTGATCTATGGGATAGACCAGTCAGAATGCAGGTTATTAAGGGAGTTCAGAGGTTGGCCCCATGATAGGGTTGAAGTGGGTGCTCCTATCCACTAATTATGCATGGCTAGGTTCTACCACAGTACTTGGTAAGGTACAGTTATGCTTGTTGGTTCTGCCTAAAGGCTGGCAGGTGGCAGCTGGTCTTATTGGCATCTTCTGTATTACAAGCAAGATATTAAAAGGCTTGTAAAACACATCTTAATTAGGTTGCATCTCCTCTGCCTTGAGAATAGCTGTACAGCTGAGGGGCTTGTTCTTGACGCTATTCTGTACAGTTGTTGGCAGAAACAAGGTGCCTGGTAGCAACAAACAAATGGGGCACATATATATTCCCTTGTATTACCCTCACTAAGCTATTGCTTGTGGTGTTCAGGGATGTTAACCCTTACAATTGCATTGGATGTGTGGTTAAGATTACCGTCTTGGAGCTGCATAATGGTTATATTAAAGGAATGGTTTACATGTTTTGCAACATTTGGCATTCTATGCATTTTTCCCCTCGGGAGAGGAGGTGTCCCTGACAAGTCACATCCACAGTGGCAGACATGAAGTTGCTTTTAGGGGGTTATCTCCTGCCTAAGTGATTAGTCCAGGCTATTGCTTGAGTAACAGTCTACCGCTTGCCCTGAAGTACAGTATATTCAGGGTGTCTCTAGCTGGGAAGCTTGGAACATGTGTTTTTTGTGGCTTCCATCAGGATAAGGGACTAATGCATTGCTTGGGTAGAGCATGTGTCCTTGTTGGGGACGGATTCTTTGTTTCTGCCGAGCGCCTGTGTTGGCTGGGAATGTGCCTTCCTGTTCTCAAGCCATCCATGTAGGTGCAGGGGCACTTAGACTGTTCTTAGGGCTTACCTAAAGAACAGGTGGTAATGAGGCATTGGTTGTCCTGCTTGTCTCATATTATGGCAGTTCTCATTTTAACATGGTTGGCCTTAATGTATCATACAGCCCAAATTAGGGAACGTTTTTCTAGATATTGTGATTCCTGTATGAGGGGGCTTCCTGGAAAAAGATTGCCCACAGGAGTTTTGTATTAGAGTAAGGTTACCTTTCGGCATGATGATAACCTTTTAGGGGGCCTTGGCAAACTGTGTGGATGTACAGTGTACTGGTCTAGAGGCTGGCATGATCAGGTTCTCTGCCTACAGTATTCTCCTATGAGGTAATATTATGTAGCCTTTGGGGTCTTCTATCATATTGTTACCCATCTGATAGCTTTATCAGATATGGTTCTGTTCACAATTAACAGTTTGGGTTATATGGTATTCTTGCACAGAATTGCTAGTTCTCTGTTATATGATTAGAGACTTGCTCAGGATAAACAGTATATTCCAATTGTGATGCATTTCAATCTGTTCTTTGTATGCCTCTTCATAAATAAGTTCTGTATTTGGTCCTATAATTGGTTGACACTGTCCACCTCTGACTAGTGATGTAAGATGGTCTGTCTCAGGGTGGGTTCCCTTTTAGGAATGGGTCCTAGCAGGATTTTCTTCCTCTTAGTATAGTTCGCTATAGGGATATGAGATGGTCAGTCTCAATGTGAGTTTCCTTTTAGGACTGGGTCCTAACAGGATTTTCTTCAACTACAACTAAGTATAATTGTTCATTGCTCTCTTCCTCTAGGATTGGAGTTGAGACCAGCTAATCCTATAAGATGTCTCCTGTACATTACTAGGTTCTGCACCTGGAGCTGATAGTATGTTGAGTGCTGTACTTCACAACAGTAAGTACTGCAATATTATCCAGGAGTTTATTAGAGCCTAGTTCCCTCCCAACTGGGCATTAAGCTTGCTATGTCCCAGTGAGTTCTGATATGGAGTCCAGGGAAAAGGGAAAATTGTATCATACTTACCGTAATTTTCCTTTCCTGGACATACTTTAAGACAACCCTTCTACAATGATTGTCTTAAAGCTAGTAACAAAGACGCCATAGAGGGGGTGGCTTTTAAAGCTTTGGGGAGGGTCCTTCTGATGGGGCATGGGGGCGGGGATATCCCGGTGAGTTCTGATATGGAGTATGTCCAGGAAAGGAAAATTACAGTAAGTATGATACAATTTTCCCTTTTTCTTTATTATCTTTGGAGCCTGCTTTCTCCCAGCTCCATATGCTTCACAATGAAATGCTACACAAATCCTATGTTACAATATGAGTCTGTGTTGCGAATTCGCATTGAGAATAAATTTTCACAAATCAGACGGGTGTTTGCATGAGTGCGCCCACTGTGCGAGGTTGCTGTGCGGGAAAATAGCGTTGACACTAACTTGAATTGGCAATTTGCAAACTGTTTTGCAAATAATTTATTTGCCACCAAAGTTGTAGCGTAATTCAAAAGCAGAGTGTGTACATAATATTCGCAATTTGCGATTTTAGCCATATTTAAAAAGCTCTTGCAGACATTTGCAGTTTGAAAAAAAGAATCGCAATTCTGTTTGCACGCTCTTATTCAGCTTTATAAATGTAACCATGTGCAGGGCAAATATTTTCACTGTGCAAACCAATCTGCCCTGCGCGAAGTTTATAAATGAGCCTCACTGACTGCATTGTGAGAAAATACTGCTCATATGTAGCACAACATGTACTGATTGACATCAGACAGGAGAGACCTGTGCTCCCATTTCAGGAATCGAATTCCTCAAATTTTCTTGGGGAAGAGAAGAAGCAGAGATAGTATATGTTAAAACTCAGGGGAAAGGGTATACATTCCTTTTGTATGCAGTCATATCACATGGTCATAATATTAATTGTTCATAGAATAAAGAAAAATTGACTGTAGGGTAAAAAATATGAATAATAAATGAAGGTTGGGATTGGCAGGTAATTTGAAACAAAGGGCTTTACTGAGTATTCCTTTGTTTATAGTTTTTCGAAAATATATTACAGGTATAGTTTTTCGAAAATATATTACAGGTATGAGTTCTGTTGTCCAGAAATCCATTATCCAGAAAACCTGCAGAGCTACAGGTTTTAAGGACATTATTCATCTGTTGTTCATCTGTACTAATAACAACGAGAATGCCTTGCAAGTCCATATTTTATTGTATTTACAAATTATATATTTTGCTGTGATATATATATATATTGAATAAGCAAAAGCAGTTTAGTGATATGACTTGACAAAAGGGGCAGTGTTTCCTTTGATATGTCTTGGAACAAGTATTGTAAGAAAAAGAACAAGATGAAGGTCTTAATTTATATTAAGAGTGGTATTCATCTAACACACACACACACACACACACACACACACACACACACTTTATAGTATTTATATGTGAGTGTATAGAAAGGGTTGTATATGTATTTAAAGGGATACAGTCATTGGAAAACAAGTTTTTTTTCAAAATGCATCAGTTAATAGCGCGGCTCCAGCAGAATTCTGCACTGAAAATCCAAACAGATTTTTTTTATATTTCATTTTGACATCTGACATGAGGCAGTTTCCCAGCTGCCCCCAGTCATGTGACTTGTGCTCTGAACTTTAGTCACTCTTTACTGCTGTACTGCAAGTTGGAGTGATATCACCCCCCCCCCCAGCAGCCTAACAAAAAAAAAAAATTGGGAAGGTAACCAGATAGCTCCATAACACAAGATAACAGTTCCCTGGTAGATCTAAAAACAACACTCAATAGTAAAAGCCAAGTCCCACTGAGACTGATTGAGTTACATAAAGTAGGAGAAATAACAGCCTGCCAGAAAGTAGTTCCATCCTAAAGTGCAGGCACAAGTCACATGACTGGGGCAGCTGGGAAACTGACAATTTGTCTAGCCCCATGTCAGATTTCAAAATATAATTATTATAATTATTATTAATATAATAATTATTTAAATATAAAAAAATCTGTTTGCTCTTTTGAGTATTGGATTTCTTTGCAGAATTCTGCTGGAGCTATTAACTTATGCGTTTCGGAAAAAACATGATTTCCCATGAGAGTATCCCTTTAAATATGCATTTGGAGGCATTGAAATTGATGGATTTTTGTCTTTTTTTTCAACAATTAACTATGTAACTGTGTAAGAATTAAAAGAAACAGAATTGTTATTAGACATGTTCAAGTACTTGCTGTAAGTCAATGCAACTTACGGTTTGTTGAACAGGTATGTTGAACTGGTTGGAAACAGTGATCAGATGGGTGTAGTCTCTTTCATTGTTCATTCTGCCAATAATTTGTCAGGTAAAAGCTAAGATATGATTGCCGTTCCATAATTTAAAAGAGCTGTTGACCACTTGTTCATTAGCTGCAATTCACTGAGCATTATGACTTTCTACTGTTCTTTTCCAATCATTTTAAGTGTGCCAATTTCTAATACAAATACATTTATTTCTGGCTAGTCTGTGTGATCACAGCAGTTTGTGTTAGATTACCATTTTTTATTTTTATCTGACCAAATCCTTGCTCTACAGCTATGTCAAATGCTTGCCATCAGCCAACCCAGAACGGCATAAACCCCAACTTCTATGTAGAAATCCACAATGTACGCACAAGAAGTTCAATAAATGCAGTATGGTCATTTCTATTCATGGCCACACTGTACATATATAAGACTGTAAGACCATAACCAGCATTGCTGAAGACAAATGTCAGTCACTTTGGGGCAGATTTACTAAAGGGCGAAGTGGCAAATGCTGGCAACAATTCGCCAGCTTTACCGCCCATAGGGACTTTGCCGATTTACTAATGGATGCAGGCGTCACTTCGCTAGTGAAAGAGATGGTTGCTAACTGTGATTTGGACTCTATCGCCAGGGACTTTTTGCTCTGGTGAATGGACGTTACTCTGCAAATTCGCTAAAATGCAGATTTTACTGAACATTACCTCTTTCGCCAGACTTGCCTTCACCAGCTCAGCTCAGACCAGGCAAAGTGCAATGGAGTGCATAGATCTTCCTCAATCCCAGTTACTTACATCATATTTTCTGAGTGGAAAAACTTCTAAGCTCAAAAAACGCTGGTGTCTTTTCCTTTTTTCAGGGTGATAGGCTGCAAAAGTCCTAAAAAAATATTTTTGTTTAACCAATTTCCCCCATACATTTTCTAACATATGGAACATTATTTTACAGTGGGCTCATGTGTAGGGTATTAAAACAACTTTATTAAGGTTCCCTGGACATGTCCTGTTATCAGTGTCAATGTAATGCATTAAATGTAATATAAAGAGGTCCATTCAACTTTAAATTTCACGCCGTATGCAAATCAGCTTGAGCGCAAGACCTCTAACAAATTTGCGCTAGGCAGAATTGAATGGTAGCGCATCTTCACTCTGATTTGCTCGCATTTTCCGAAGTAACGCTATGGAAAAATCACAGGATGAAACTTAACATTTTAGTAAATCTGCATTGTCCCAGCAAATTTTGGCGAAGTGTTGCAATGGGTTTCGAAGCTGCCACTGGTGAATTTTCATTGCTTAGTAAATTTAACCCCATGTTAGAACAAATCCAAAGATACTGATGAGTGGACAGATGCAATGATTATACTGGGATCACCTATATCTGTTTAAGAGGGGTAGCAGCTATAAATAATGGTTTCAGTAGGTACATTCCTACTTTTATTCTAGTTTTGTTGCCATAAAAAAATTGTATTTGATTGTTCTGAGTATGAATCATATTTAGTAACAAGACCTACAAAATAAAACTGCAAATAATCTGAAACAGCAGATCCAATCTTTGAATCTCTATTTACATATTACATGTCTTAATTCTAATTGTGCGGCTTGGTTTTGCAAATCATTGCCAGCTTGTTCTAGCACAGAAAGGGGATAACATCAAGCATAAATCTGATTTGATCCCCAACCAGTGGCTCACGAGCAACATGTTGCTCACCAACCCCTTGGATGCTGTGCTCAGTGGCCTCAAAGCGGGTGTTTATTTTTAAATTCCTGGCTTGGAGGCAAGTTTTGGTTTCATAGAAACCATTTGTACTGCCAAACAGAGCCTCCAGTAGGCTGCCATTCCACATAGCGGCCACCAATAGTCAATCACAGCCCATAATTTGCACCCCAGGAACTTTTTTTCCTGAATGTGGCTCATGGGTAAAAAAGGTTGGTTGTATAGACCATTCTTGTGTTCCATCAAATTCAGTCTGTCTGGTCTGAGAGGCCTTTTATTTGTTGGCCCTTATCTGGCAATGTATTAGGCCAGAATAGATGAGCAGCAGCACTTACACTTCTATTCAGTTCCACTTATTTCAACCATTCAACCTAACTAGCATTGCTCTCTGACTTTCTACTGAGGCTTCCAAATTAGCCAAAACTTATTTCCTGTCCTTTGCATAGCAGTGGGCCAATAAGGGGTTAATCCCCCGCCGGAAGGCGGCACAGGAAGTACAATAAAAGTCCATCAGGGTCCCCCCTGCGCCCATCTCAATTCTCCTGTTGAAGATACCCCCCATACCAGAGGTGCTACTCTCCCTCTGAAGCGCCTGGGACCGAGGTTCTTACCTTGTGTGTGTTCCAGGGGAAGCCTGCGGACTTCTGGCCTTTGTTGCCGATGGCGCAATCAGCCGCAATGCTGCCTTACAGGAGGTAGCGCATGCGCGATGACGCCAGCGCCCATCTATCTAATGGCGCCTACGTTTTCACGCTGCGAATTTACGCACGTGCCTTTTCGCGCCGGTTTAAAAGGACGAGCGCATCACAGGTTAGTTCCTCTTATGATATCAAACGAACTGGCTGGTGTTCATTTCTCTGGCAAGATATCCCGAGGTTGAGGATTCTGTGTGCACCTGTATTCTCGATTGATCCCAGGTGTAAGTTACATGGAGGTTAAAAACGCTTGGGGGTCCGTTTACTAAAGTGCGTTAAAAATATTCGCACAATTTATAGACAGAATTTTCGCCAAATATGTCATCGCCAGTTTACTAACCTGCGGTAAATATAAATTTGCGAATTTTCTTGCGCAAGAATAATTGTTCGCCAGTTATCGCATTCGCTGAAAATAACGCTACGTACACATTAACGCATGGTTTACTAAACAGCGAAATGTGCTAAAGACAAAATTAATGCCAGAATATTCGCAAACTTTTACCGCCACCTATGTAGTGGCGTAAAAGTGTTTTTTTTCCCCAGAAAATTCTCAAGGGGCAGGAAATATCCAATAATACTGTTTTTTTTTTTTACCCATAATTCTTTGCTGACAGGAGAGAGATCTGTAGCTATTGCTGGCAGGATGTTTTGGCTTCTGCTTCTATCTGCTGCAACAGCAGCAGTTTCAGCTCAGAATTGTATTATTGGCTGCAGCATCACAGTCCAAAGATTCGTCAGCCTCTACACTTTTTTGGTTTCATTGTGATTGGCTACATTAAACTGTGCATTTCTATAAAGCGATTGAATAAGAGATTGACTGGTATCATTTCTTGTTCCTATGATTCTATTGGCAGAAGGGTTTATATGATGCATACATGTTTGGTTGGTGTAACTCTGGTGATGTTGGATGGTATAATCATCAGTCAATAAAGTTTTTGAGTTTTGAAGATGCATTTCTGGCCCTAAATGTCACCGTAAAAATTGCCATAATAACCTCCATAAAACAAGACTATTTTATAGCATAAATATTCGCAAAAACTTAATTAATAATAATAAACTCGCTAAAATTACCGCTAATGTAAGCTGGTTCCTTAACGTAGTTACTGCAAGTGATCGCAATGACTTCTGAGCGCATCGCTGTTTAGTAAACGTAGTCGCTGCAAATATTCTGGCGTAAAAATATTCTCAGCGATAACATGCGGAAACTTAAAGTCAGATTTACCGCACTTTAGTAAACGGACCCCTTGGAGCCTTATTCTTTTGGAATATCTTTTAATTACTTGACAATGCTATTTATTTCCTCCAGACTGTCAATTATGAGCTGCAGACGCTCAGGCTCCAGGGGGTAAGGCACTAAGAGTTTTTGCATCATGATTGATGCAAACTACAAGCAGCGGTGAGTAATTATAATACCTTATTTTTCAGGAGTCCCCCATTAAGAGAGGAATCTCAAAGAAGGAAGACTCCCAGAACTGACTGTATTGCATGCGGAGAAGCAGCAATCCTAGGCAAAAGGCTCTGTGAGAAGTGTCTGCAGGAAGTGGCTGGGCCCTCCTCTGATCAACTGCACTCTATTAAAGACTGGATGCAGACTACCATAAAAAAAATCTGAGTGATATGGTCAATGTAGTTACTGAGAAAGTACTACACAATCTAGATGAAAGGCACAAGACCCCCTCCTCTATGACTGAGGCCAGTGGCAGACCTCACAGGAACACGCACTACTCCAGTGTTTCTGAAGGGGAACTATCCTTAACTGATCAAGAAGAAGAAGAACAGTCTGAAGATACCTGTTCTTTCAACCTTGAATACCTAGAGCCACTCTTCAAAGCAAGAGATTTTTTCTGGAACTTGACAATATTGAGGATACTCCTAAACATGACAAAATGTTCAGATCAGCGGTCAAAAAAGGAGAAAAATTCCCGGTACACAGTCATTAAAGAAACCATTTTGGAGGAATGGAAGACGCCAGATAAAAAACTTAATTTCTCTAGAAGACTTAAAAAGATGTATCCTTTCGAAGAAGAGGACTCAAAACTCTGGCAAACCTCCCCTAAGGTGGATGCTGCCATCACTAGAGTGGCTCGACGTACTACCTTGCTTGTGGTCGAAGGAGTCTCATTAAAAGATGCGATGGAAAGCAGACAAGACATGACACTCAAAAAATCGTATCTAACATGTGGAATGTCTAACCAAGCCTCCATAGCCATTACCACTCTGGCCAGAGCTAACCACATTTGGATAGAAGAACTGGAACAAGCTGTCAAAGCTGGAACAGACAGAAAAAAGCTTATTGAAATGATCCAAGATGTTAAAACCGCAACTAAGGAAGCATCCATGGATCTCGTCAGACTCTCGGCCAAAGCCATGTGCCTTAGTGTGGCGGCCCATAGAGCTCTCTGGCTGCGCCACTGGCATGCTGACCTGCAAAGTAAACATAACCTTTGCTCCCTCCCATTCGAAGGGTCACTACTGTTTGGTGAAAGACTCGACAAAATCGTATCTAAAGCCCCTGCAGGAAAAACGGCTTTTCTTCCTCAGGACAAAAGAGACAAGAGGCCCTTTAGAAAAAATCCCCTGCAGGAGGCCAAACAGTATAGACCGGGAAAGCCCTTTACTAGGCAACCCTCGAGAAGAACCCAGGGACAAGGGGCACCCGGAAGAAGGGACTTCAAACAAGATAAGAAATCGGCATGAGGGTGCGCAAGCCCCTCTGTCTTGCCTTGGAGGAAGACTTCAGAATTTCAAGACAGTGTGGGCTCAACACGTGTCAGATCAATGGGTATTAAAAACCCTAAGCAATGGTTATGCCCTGGATCTTCAAAAATTTCCAACGTTCCACTTTGTGTCTTCAGAAAAGCCTCGATCTCCACTAGCAGTTTCTACCCTAAAGATGATCCCTGGGGACCTACTAGACAGAAAGATCATCACAGAAGTCCCCAAAAGAGAAGATTACAGAGGTATATATTCTCACCTATTCTTAAGAAGAAAAAAGAATGGGGATTTCAGAGTAATTCTGAACTTAGGCCATCTGAACAAATTCCTCAGAACAAAAAAATTCAAAATGGAGACACTGAGGTCTATACAGTATGCCAGTTCATAAACCATGGAGACTGGATGCTCAAGATAGATATACAAGATGCCTATCTGCATGTTCCAGTGTGGGAACCACACAAACAATTCCTACGGTTCCTAATCCTGGGAAAGCATTTTCAATACCAAGCGCTCCCATTTGGACTAGCTTCAGCCCCAAGAGTTTTCACCAAGGTGCTAGCCCCCATGGTGGCTTTCCTAGGGCTAAAGGGGATCCAGATTTTCGCATATCTAGACGATATATTGGTAAAAGCTTCTTCCAAAAAACTCCTCCTACAACACCTGAGTATAGTTCTAGATACTCTGAAAAACTGGGGGTGGCTCGTCAACTGGGAAAAGTCCATGTTGGAGCCAACACAACAGATTCAATTTCTGGGAGTTATCATAAACTCCAAAAAACTTCAAGTAAGCCTAACAGAGGAAAGGATTTCAGACATTCAACACCAAGCAGATTATCTGTCTTGTCATCCATCCTTGACTGCCAAGAGATGTCAACAAATTCTGGGGAAACTTATGTCCACTATAGATGCGGTGATATGGGCACGAATTCAAGCAAGACCTCTCCAATGGAACAGGAATCACCTGGAAAACTCCCAGTTGATTCACTTATCACAGACCACTATCTCTCATCTCTCATGGTGGCTCAGAAGAGAGAACTTAAAAGTTACTGTATCTATCGCCTCCCCTACTTGGGAAACACTGACCACAGATGCAAGCAGAGCGGGGTGGGGAGCACACTTCACACTTCCAAATTCAAGGGAAGTGGGACACCCATAGAAAGCAAAAAATCCTCCAATTGGAGGGAACTGAAGGCTGTGCTAGTAGCGATCCATCCTCCAGTTAAAGACACAGTCCCTCCCTGGGACCTCTCCCTAGTACTGGATGCACTAACCAAAGCACCCTTTGAACCTTTAGATGATTTACCATTAAAAATTCTGACGTTGAAGACGGTCTTCCTACTTGCCATTTCCTCAGCAAAAAGAGTGGGAGAACTACACGCTCTCTCATCTGATGAAACTAAGATCCAGTTCCTTCATGATAAAGTTACTCTAAAAACTCGAGACAACTTCATTCCCAAGGTTGCCACAAAATTACACATGTCCCAAAACATAGTGCTTCCTACTTTTTTTCAGAATCCCAAGAAGGAAGAAGAGAAAAGACTCCATAATCTCGATGTGGTGAGATGTCTAAAGCTCTATATACACAAGGTGTCAAGTTTCAGGAAATCTGAAAATCTTCTTCTTCTCTTCAGAGGTCCTAGACAAGGCATGGGAGCTTCCAAAAAAGTAATCTCAGCATGGATTAAAGAATGCATTCTCATGGCCTATTCCTCTCAGACAGCACCTGGGCCATCATCAGTCAAAGCACACTCCACCAGAGGCCTTCCGTGCCCAAGTTCCAGCGGACGCGATCTGCAAAGCTGCTACCTGGAAAAACTTACTTACTTTCTCAAAACACTACTGTTTCGATGTTTATTCAAAAAACCTAGCTGGGTTTGGGCTAAGTGTCCTTTCAGCTGCTGCAATAAAAGTTCCAGAATAATCCCTCCCTATGTGTTCTGCTTTTTACATCCCCTTATTGGCCCACTGCCATGCAAAGGACAGGAAAACAGAAAATTTTAACACACTTACTGTGATTTTCATTTCCTGGACTGTAGCATGGCAGTGGGCAGGGGTTTCCCTCCCTATTAGGGGGTATTGTCTCCAGTTGTTGAGATGGGCGCGGGGGGGACCCAGATGGACTTTTATTGTACTGCCTGTGCCGCCTTCCGGCGGGGGATTTAACCCCTTATTGGCCCACTGCCATGCTACAGTCCAGGAAATGAAAATCACAGTAAGTGTGTTAAGATTTTCTGTTATCAAACTGCTCTAGAACTGACCTGTGTGTAGAGCTACACTGTTGTTATGTTTTCACTGTGTGTGTTTTTTAGTAATCTGTTTGTATTGCTGACAAAAAAAATACACAAGAAGAGAGAAGTATGATTGATTTCTACTGATTAATATCATATTGGCTACCATTAAACTAGCTCCTTGGAAAACAGCCAGAGAACAGTTGCCGTAATTCCTCTTGTGTGATTAACTCGTGTGCAGGTAAAATTTTATGGCTAAAAGTAGTAATAAAAGTCTGAAAATAAAAGGACTGAACAGACAATTTTGAGCGTAATAAAAAAAATTACTATTGGATAAAGTAATTCAATAAATTATTATAATCATTTTATGAGCAGGTGCTGATACTCACTTCAGAAATTAATGTACTCCAAAATGAAATTTACATAAAGAAATATGTTTTTGAAGGAAGCAAAGCATACACTACGGGGGTTTCAAATGACAAAAACATTATTTAGAAAATTAAGGAACACAGTTACTTAATTCAAATTGCCTCTATCAGTATGCAGGGCTGGGTTATTCATTGCAATTATTTACTTTTCTTAAACCAACAAATGATGCAGACAGGTTTTTTTTTTTTTATCAATTAGTTTCCTATAGTTTCCAAGGCATAAGCTGCAATAATACTTGGTAGATCACATGGACCATCCTATAGGATTCTATTCCTTTGTTCTTGATCAAATTATTTTATGTATTTAACCAAATCTATAGTAACATTAGACCAATGTCATGTTGTTTGCAATCCTGTGTATTGATTCTCAGGTCAACTGGTCTAAGGTATCAAATCCCACAGCAGTAAAGGAAACATTATAAAACATTTTCTAGTCAATGTCTTTGGGGCAAATTCACTTACCTCCGAAAATTCGCTCACATTGCAAAACACTTCGCCAGGCGTAGATTCGCCAGGACAATGCTAATTCATTAAAATCCGAAGTTGCATCCAGGGTGCCAAACGCTGGTGAAGTGGCGCTATCATTGCTGCGGAAAGTGAAGCAAAGTTGCGCTAGTGATGCCTAATTTGCATACGGCAGGAAGTTAACATTGAATGGACGTATATGTTGCAGCCAATACATTACACTACACAAGCCCGGGAAACCGTAATAAAATAAAATAGAGTTGTTATATTGCCCTACACATGAGCCCAGTGTATAATTTATGTACCATATGTTAGGAAATGCAGGGGGGAAGCCGGGTACCCCAGAAAAAAATTATGATCTTTTTCAGCCTATCACCCTGAAAAATGAAAAGTCGCCAGCATTTTTTGGGACTTAGAAAAATTTCAACTATTTTTTGAAGAAGTCCTATCTACTCTATTGCACTTCGCCTGGTCTGAGGTGGCGAAGGCAAGTCTGGACAATTTCCTGAATTTTTAACATTTTTACAATTTTTGGTTTCTTGATTGAAATACCTTAGCTTCCTGCTGAGTGTTTTTTTTTTCTCCGAGCAGTTTTTTTTAAAACATTAAAATCTTTGCACCTAAAACCTGCAGAAAATGCTATTTATTTTTTGGGCTGGGAAAAAAACACTACTGCGCTATTGTATAAAACACAGGTGGTTCAAGGACCAATTTGCACGACATTGCAACTCCTGTTACTATCATTGCCAGTCAATCACTAAAATATAAAATGCCTGCTGCTATACATTCAATAATAACACGTGTGCCCGACAACAAAAGTAGTTAGGTAGCTTGCTAAATAAACTCCAATGCAGAATATGCAGACAGTAGTAGCCATGAACCAGGCAAAGGACATCTTTTGGGTGGGTTTTCATGGCAAGCTTAAGCCATATTATGCGGGTTATTTATCAAAGTCCGAATTCATCTCAATAAATAATAATATAAAATATAAATTTTTATAATAATAAAAAAAAGACCTTATTTATTATAACACTTTCCCGAAAAATTTGTTTACGTGAAAAAAAACTCGAAAAAATCATGAAAAATATGAATTATGAGAATTTTTCTGATTTTCCACCCAAAAACTCCAAATTTTTCTGATTTTTTTTGACCAAAAACCCCTAAATCTTCGGGTTATTGCATGACATTCACTCATTACTTGCTTGTATAAGGCTGGAACTATGCGGTGCGTGTCCTTCTGATCCAACGTGATGAGTGGAACCGCAGATGTCACGTCGGATGCGCCAAATCTAATGTAAGTAATACAAATGTCGCATCTACAACTGATTGCATCTGACATGACACGACTGATGGATGTGAAAGCTGCTGCGTCTAGGGATGTAGTGAACTGTTCGCGCGAACTTCGACTGTACGCGTCCGCCGCAAGTTCGCGAAGGTCGCGCGACGTTCGCGTCAAAATCGTTCGACCATTCGATCGCTAAAATCGAACGATTTTCGTTCGAATCGAACGATCGAAGCCATTGGATTGAATGAAATCATTCGATCCAATGGCTTCGATCGTTCGATTCGAACGGAAATCGTTCGATTCGAACAGAAATCGTTCGATCGAACGATTACAATCCTTCGATCGTTCGAATCGAACGATTTTCGGATGTTCGAAGTTCGCGAACTGTTCGCGAACTGTTCGCATTTTTTGCCGGTGTTCGCGAACACATTGTCGGCGGTTCGCTACATCCCTAGCTGCGTCTTCCGCTGACAGTCGCGTCGTATGCAATCAGTTTGTAGACGCGACATTTGTATTACTTACATTAGATTTGGCGCAACCGCGTGACACCTGCGCTTCCTCTCATCACGTTGGATCAGAAGGACACGCACCGCGTAGTTCCAGCCTTATACAAGCAAGTGATGAGTGAATATGTTGCAATTTGCAAAACTGCAGGAAAAATTTGTGAAATGCACTGAAGTTAAAGGGTGTATTTTGCAGCTTTTTGTTTTGCACAAAATGCATTGAACTCAAAGGGAATTTGCTTCCACCTATTTTTACCGCATAAAATACATAGGTCAATGGGCATATTTTTTCACTTTTTTTTTTTCAATAAAAATGCACTGAAGCCAATGGTCATTTTTCTTCCTTTGTGTTTTTTTTTTTCTCACCACAACAATCCATGCCTGGTGAAAAAATGTTGCAAGCCTAAAACAGTTGGCTTAGTCAGTTACATAATCAAGTTGTTTATTTGTTACAAGATTCCTTGTAGGTAACCTGTATGATTATTTGGACCTTCCAACCCTCCCAATAGTAAATAAGTCCCTTTAAATTATGCAACAAGATGCAGAAGAATATGTAAGAACCATACTTGAACCACTCTCTATTGTAGAAACAAAAAGTAGTTACCTAAGAATGGGAAAATCAGTACAGGTATGGGACCTGTTATCCAGAATGCTCTGGACCTGGCATCTTCCACAGTTTGGAACATACCACCCTATAGGATTCCAATTATGATCAATTATATCTTATGAGGGGACATGATTACTCTTCAACAGGTACATTAAAGGGCATTATAGACAAATAGTGTGCAATCTTTTTCTCTAAAAAATAATCAATGCACCATAAGCCTTCCCTTTAGAATATTAATTGAAGCAACGTAGGTGGTTCTTCACAGTGAGGACAGTGAGGTTGTGGAATGAACTGCCGGGTGATGTTGTGGTGGCTGCTTCTATTAATGCCTTTAAAGGAGAAGTAAAGCCGAACTAAAGAAGTAGGCTAGAAATATTGTACATTATGTTTTGGGTTTCTGTACCAGCCCAAGGCAACCACAACCCTTTAGCAGTAAAGATCTGTGTCTCCAAAGATGCCCCAGTAGCTCCCCATCTTTTTTGCTGATTTGTTGCACATGCTCTGTGCTCTGTCACTTTATACAGTACACGTAGAATAGAAATGTCACAATATAAGGCTGATTAGTAATTAATACAGATAATTACTACATGGCAGCACAGAAACCAGTACAATTAGCATCAGAATTTAATAATCAGCCCTGTAGCATCAGCTTATATTACAGACAAACCTCATTTTCTGCTTGATAATTAGTGACAACCCCTAAGCTTAGCTTCTCAACAGCTGCTCAGAGTCCACTGAGCATGTGAGTGTCACAGACACTTTCCAAGATGGTGACCCCCTGTGACAAGTTTGAAGTCCTGGATCATTGTTGCTGTTAAGTTCAGTATATAAAATATGGCATTATTACACATATTGATTTCTATGGTGTAGTTCTCCTTTAAGAGTGGCTTGGATGATTTCTTGGACAAGCATAAGGTTATTGCCATTTTAAGATCTACAGTTAGGTAAGTATTGGTATATTTAGTTTAAATATATATGTGGGTGTATAGATAGGTAGGAGAATCATTATGCAATTCTATGTAAAACACTTGGGTTTCACTCAGTCTTTGTACCAGGTGACTGCCTGATTTCCCATTTTGATATAATCACTTGTGAAGTATTGAAACTAAAAGCTCTACAGCCCTTGTATTAGTATAATTATTAACACCCATTTTTATGGTTGGCATTGTGAGCAAAAAAATATTAAGTGCTGTGCCAGAATGTCAACTACTGCCAATGAATAGGAGAACGCTATAAGCAGTTTTGTAAGTGTCCTTTATACTCCTATGTTCTAGAAATAATAACAATAAAAAGCAATTGTCAATTCGTAGTGGCAGTCTTTTTTACAGTCTTTGCATTTTTTCAGTCTTTGCTGTTCTGGCATGAGTATTTCATTTACTCTCAATGTTATAAAATAATAAGGAGGCAAAGAATGATATGGCATTTGTTTATACTGGTACCAATAATACTTTCCAGCAGTCACCAAGAGTGGCAAGTCAATGTCAGTCAGCTGGAATTTTCTATAAGCACAAGAAATGTAATCCACAATAAGGAGGTGATGAATTTCTGAACTGAGTTTGCATTCGAATGCTTTGTCTGGCTCCAATTCAACACAACAAAAGAAGTCAAACATTATGTGCTATTTGCATCCCTTCATAGAAGTGTTTTGACATAAACTAAATAGCCATTCCAGTTGAGAGGCGGCTACATTTTTTGTCTTGCAGAAAAAGATTGTTTTGAGCAGGACGCACAAACATTTTTATTAACTGTATTTTTGGATTCCACATCCTAGCTTAGAGTTATTGTTACAATGTCAAATACGTGTGCAAAATGATTCATTAGCCTGGTACAAAATCCCTGTAAAGTTGTCAAAACAAGCCTAGTATCTGGTATCTGCTATCCTTTACAAATGACACGTGCAATACAGTATATCTGTTTAATATACTCGCTGGCAGGGCTGCCATCAGAAATCACAGGGCCCTGTACAACAAAATGTTCTGGGCCCCCTTGTCCCTGCCCCAGCATGACCCAAAGCCTCACCCCAGATCCCGCCCACCCCACATCAAAAAAACATTGGTGGGCAGGGCCCCCCATAGATGAAAAAAAAAACATTGGTGGCCAGGGTGCCTCATAAAAGTAAAAAAAAAACATTGGTGGTTAGGGGTTAAAAAAAAGACTTGTTTCCAGGTGACTGCTAGCAGAGCTTTGACGTTCCATCACTAGCATTCAACCTGTCATTTGACAAGAGGAGGCACGGGATCAAACGGAGAAACTACCCAATAAGCACCTGGTTGAGTAAGCAAGTGGGAAGAGGCGGGTTTGTGACACACCTCCGCTGCTATTGGTTAGTGTGTGGTCTCACACAGGCAGGCAGAAATGCTGTGAGACTTGTGCTGCATAGATGGCCGCGGAGCCGGGCCCGTTAACTCTTTTCTGGCTGCGGCTTTTGAATATTCGCTTAAGGAGGGCCCAGGTAGTGTAGAACGGCCGGGCCCCCCTTCACACTTCCAAGACTGCCTGGCCCAGTACAGCTGTACCCGCTGTGCCCCACTGATGTCGGCCCTGCCCGCTGGTAGCTGTGTGGCCATAATGTTGTGATAAGTGTTGCACATCAAAGCAACTGTGATTTATGGAAGGTTTCAGATCTATTAAATATATATTTTATAGTTAAAGGTTTTCATGCACAAACAGGCAGTCAGAGTACAAATCCTTCCAAATCTACCATACTTAGTGCTTACTCTAGAAAATTCATTAGAAGGGTGCAAGTATTTCCTATAAAATAGTTATTGGTGGATGTCATTGGAGTGGTCTAGATTTATCTAAAGACTATAGCAGTAATCCCCAACTAGTGGCCGGTGAGCAACATGTTGCTCACAGATTACTTGGATGTTGCTCCCAGTGGCCTTAAAGCAGTTGCTTATTTTTGAATTCTTGGTTTGGAGGCAAGTTTTAGTTGCATAAAAACCAGATGTACTCCAAAACAGAACCTCCTGTAGGCTGCCAGTCCACATAGGGGCTACCAAATAGCCAATCACAGCTCTTGTTTTTGAAATATTTTATTTGGTTTTCACAATAAACCATAAAAAATCAATATGATAACAAATAGTATGCAAAATGAGAAGATGAATACAATGACATATTATACACAATGTATAACTTACAATGAAGTAATATGTGAAATAAAATAGAAACAATCATTATTTGGCAAGCCCAGAGACTTTTTTTCATTGCTTCTCCCCAATTCTTTTTACATTTGAATGTGCTTAATGGGTAAAAAAGGTTGGGGATCTCTGCTTTGTATCATTTAATCCCCCACCTCACCACTCTTCTTTTTCTTTGAATTGATGTGCTGTGCGAACAACGGGGGGAGTTTTGGACAGGCAGGGGTGGGTGTGTGCTCCAGGCCCTCCAAAAACATTTCTGGCCTGGTGAGCTCTTGTTACACCCTGCCGCAAGTTCAATTGAAACTTATATTATGTGGCACAGTAGTGTGGCAGTGGGTGTAGATGGAGGGCAGACATCAGAAGAGGAGCCCTTGATATTCCAAGGGGGGTCTTGTAGTTGCAGCTCCAGTGGGCCCTGGACGCTGTCTGAGAGAATAATTCAGAATGTGATAGTAGATCTCCTGAAAAATAAATCACATACTTGGAAGTTAAGAAAGTTTTGGACTCACCCACCAACCTCTTAACCCAGAAGCTAGTGCCTTGGGAATGTGAAACATTGGTTTGTAGGTGATGCATTGGGATAGAACTTTATTATGACATTCACTACACACACTCAAAATGCAGCAGCAGCAAAGAATCAAGTGAACCCATTTTTAAAAAACAAAACCTAGTTCATTGAAAAAATCACCTTAGTTCTATTTAAATGTAACATTTTGCTCCTTTTACTATACAGTATGTATTTTTAAAGAGAAGTGCAGAACTGTAAACGGCTAACAGCAACTAACCACAATTTATTTTATTATTGCTACTGTGCTGTAGTCTGTTTTGCTTTTAGACGTGCCATGCAAAAAAAATTCAAATAAAGTTCTATTGTCTCTCCTAAATACTTTTTAAAACCTTATCTGTTGACTGCCACACACAACTAGCTGTTGGAATGCCTAGATTTTTTGTGTGTGAATGTGTGTGTTTCTAACATATTCATTATTTTCTGAAAAAAATCATTGTGTTAACGCGCACTGATGCAAAGAAAATTCATGTTTGCAAACTAGAGCTGAGTAGTTTCTATGAAAACTCTCTGTTTTCTGTATCCACCCCATGATTTAGTTCAATGAGTTTAATTATGAAAAAGAAATAATGTAGGGTATAATGTATATAAGTATTATTTGGAATGTGCTATTTTGGAAAGACAAATATTGGCTTCTTTGAAAACTGTTGGGTTTAGTGAGCATTTGCTGTCTTGAAAGAAAATCTATTCATGTATTGGCATCGCTGTGTGTGGCTTGGTTCCAGTGGGAATGTAATGGACTCAGTGAAGCAGCATTGGTTTCAAAGAGCAGTTATACTAATAGTGAAAGCACATGAGTTAAGGAAATTAATGGAGAGACAAGGGGGCTTTCGAGTTTTGATAAAGAAATATAACAGTCACAGGGAAATAAGCAGTTTTCCAGTGCCAAATAACATTTGTTTGCCAATTTCGGACAGAAAAATAAGAAAAAAAAACATTGTACCTTTTGTTTGATAATTTATTGTGTTTTGCTGTAAATATGAATGATATTAAATCTACTGAGAGTGAAAGGAGCAGATTGACCACAAGTGTTAGTGCTAGCTAAAAGGAAGCACCAGGAATTTATTTGGCACAAAATGATTATTTTTTTATCTGCCATTCACAAACTCTGGGGTCCCTTTTAGGTGCTGGCACCATGAATCTTTCCATGGGATCAGTCCACCCCTGGCCTCTGCCTTACCGAACAGGGCAGAATTTAGGGTTGCCGTAAGCAGCTGCTCTAGAGCATATAGTAGTTCATGATAACAACTACAGTCTGCTGTCACTTCCCCAGCTAAATGCACTGACTATAACCAGCCTACAATGGCCTATTAAACAAGCCCAAATCAGTTCAACTATAACATATTATATATATATATATATATATATATATATATATATATATATATATATATATATATATATATATATACCGCCTTAGTGTAGAGACAGTGGTAAGGACAGTGCATAGTTGAGTCTTCTTTCACTGCCCTCTGCACCAAGTGTTGAATTTTTGATCCGACACTTGGTACAGAGAGCAGCATTCCCTGGGATGCAATTGCTTGGTAAGTGACCACCAGCGATTTACCCTTCCAGCACTTGCACCCCAGGATAAAAATAAGAATAGAAATTATCCCTATATATTCCTTTCTTATAAATTGTGGTTGTCTTGCATGTATTGCTATATGTACAGTATCAGCACAGACTCAAAATCCCACATTTTATTATTATCAGGAAGATGGCTTTCTATCTTGGCTGGTGCAGAAACACACACAATTCCAAGAGCTTACAACAATAAAAGTATCTACTTTTCCATACAACCCTGAAATTTAGTCAATAACCATTTAGTTTTGAGCTACAGTACAAACCTAACCAAATATGGTGCCATGCTGCTGATTTTATGCATATGAAATGTAGGAATAAAACATAGAGGGGCACATTTACTAAGCTCGAGTGAAGGATTCGAAGTAAAAAAAATTTGAATTTCGAAGTTTTTTTTGGGTACTTCGACCATCAAATATAAAAATCATTCGACTATTCGACCATTCGATAGTCGAAGTACTGTCTCTTCAAGAAAAACTTCGACTACCTACTTTGGCACTTTAAACCTACCGAGCTACAATGTTAGCCTATGGGGACCTGCCCCATAAGCTTTCTAAGCTTTTTTGTTTGAAGGAAATCGTTCGATCGATGGATTAAAATCCTTCAAATCGTTCAATTCGAAGGATTTAATCGTTCGATTGAATGATTTTTCCTTTGATCGTTTGAACGAAGCATTTGTGGTAAATCCTTCAACTTCGATATTCAAAGGATTTTACTTTGATGGTCGGATATCGAGGGTTAATTAACCCTCGATATTCGACCCTTAGTAAATGTGCCCCACAGTGTATACCTGTATATTATATACGTTTTTCTCTTACCTAGCTAGATGTTGCCTTTGTTGATTCATTTATATAATGTGACAAACTGTTTTTAAAACTGAGCAAAACTGGATACAATGTTAATTTAAATATTCAGGGGCATATTTATCAAAATCTGATTATTTCAGAGTGTTTTAATAGAAAAAGTCAGAACAAACTAGAATCCACGAATGGACCTTATTTATTATTAAAAAAAGCAAATCAGATCGGGGACAAATATGAAAAAATCAAGAAAAGTAGAAAGAAAAGTCAGAAATAGTCTGATTTTCTGGCTAATTCCAGCCCAGACCACAGAAATTTCCAAATAGGATAGGGACCTCTCCAGTTGACTTATATACAACCTCAGTAGGACTGCGATGCTGGATTTTCGTATTTGGACTTTGTCCATCCTCGGGTATGATAAATTTTGAAAAATTTGAGGGTTTTTTTTTTCACTATGCTATGCTGTAAGCCAGGCTTATAATAGACTTGATTTGGATCTCAGTTAAATAAAATACATGTTTTACCTAAATATCTTAATCAAATATTTTGTGAAAAATGCTGTTGCACTCTATTAACTATATATATATATATATATATATATATATATATATATATATATATATATATATATATATATATATATATATATATATATATATATATATATATATACATACACTGAAATGTATGTGCGGCGTAAAGTATACACCACTCAAATTACATTTTGTTGTATTAGTCCGCATCTTATGATTTATTTTTCTATTCATTATTTTTATTATTGCTTACGGTAACTTCTTGGTCCTAAAGCAGCAGATGTAGCTCATGATGATGACCTGACTTCAGTGGGAGAATGTACCAGGTGGCTAATTGTCTCTACAACAAATAGTCTGATAATTAGCAGGAGAGCACAATGCCACAGAAGCCTAACCACTAACCTTTATTTAAGTTAAGCAAATGGGTGAGCAAACGATGCAGCTGCATCTTACGCTGACAAGTTAATAAGGGAGCCATACTTCATTTAGTCAGTTGCACTAGCCAAAGCATGCCCTAAGGACTTGACATCAATGACTCTTGAATTGTGAAGTTAAAACAGATTAAACGATTATAACAAATACAAAGAAGCAGCCCTTTCACTGCCAGAAAAGGTCTGAATCCAGGGCTGTGCTTGTAACAAATATACAGTAGGAACGTGGTAATCTTAATAATGAATTTCACAAACACTGCTTAAGAATCATGCACTCCATTTAAATCTTTATGCTATAGGATTATAATGCTGAAGAGCGTTTTTCTACATTTAAATGCTAAAATTAGGCTGGTTGTATTTATGTTCTTGAAGAATGCTCAGCACCTTGTTTCAGGCTCTATTCATTCTTGGGAAGTGCTAAAGCGCATAGCAAAAGCGCTACTGACTGTGAGGGGGATTTGTCCTTTAAACATGCGCATCTACTTTGCCCCACGTGGTCGCGCATTGCGTCTTTGCGCAGGCGAATACGTGCAACGTCATGGCGCAGTGCGCATGCGCACACGGACTGCCTTATATAACAGCGCCTCCCCCTTCAGTCTTTCTCCTGGCGCCCATAGCAGCTACGGGCACAACCTCCCTCTTGGCACCCAGTTGTAAAGAATTTTATGTGTATTGTGTATTTTATGTTTTTACATAAAAAAAAAAGTCTACACTTGTGAGCATTTAAATGAATGTAAGTTTATCTTTAAGTGTAAATGTCACAGCATTGGGTTTATTGATCCTTTGCCTGTATTCGCCTGTGTTCGGGACAACACATGCCCACTGCACGCAGTGGCCGGCATTGGGGTAAGATAAGTAAGTTGTTATATATTTAACATCTAACTAGATATGTTTTGAAATTGGCAAGGATCTGGTAATATAAATAAAGCTGTTAACGACCTTCACCCACAATCCTGTTTCAGTGTGTTCATTGTAACCAGGGTGTTAAGGGGTATCCCTGTCGGGGCAAATGTTTGGGTTTCCTAGATGATAAACATCTTCACAGTCACGACAAAACTACAAGGGGCATTTTGATCAGATATTGTGGGTCAGAGTTTAACTGAACCACAAACTCATTTCATGCAAAAGCATGTTCTTATGAGGTTAAAACATGTGATGGAAAAATGTTAGGTGAAATAGAAGGCAGTTATTTGAAATCCCTAAAATGCCAAGCCTTGCTCATTCTGATGGGCAGCACTGTAATCAATCAGAGGAAGCAAAGGACCAAGATTTGATTCACATGGAGCAGCATCTACCAGTGAATGTTTACTGGCCAGAGGAATCAAGAAAAATATGCCACTGGTAACAGGCATTTGTCAGTAGATAACAGTGAGGACAACCAGATGGGAACATCAGAATCTGAGGTACTGCGCACATCCAAGGAACATGAAACTCAGATCATGCCACAAATAATACACAAAATACAACTGACAATAACCAGGTGCAAACACTTACTCATAATTAGTGATCGTTGAATTTTGGGTGTTTCACTTCGCTGAAAACTTTGTGTATTTCCCGCAAAATGGAGAAAAATTGGCAAAAATTCTTTTTGACACCGGCGAATTTTTGTGGCGGTTTCGCAAATTTATTCGCCATTGGTGAATCGCAGGAATTTGCCACGAATTTGCATTCGCAAAGAGCAAAACAATTCGCACCAATAAGACTAAAAATCCACATCTCGCAATGTAATATTGTTCCTTAAACTGTTATTGCATTGCGAATTTTAATTGCGCATTGTGAATTTTAATTGCGCATTGCAAATTTAAATTGCGCATTGCAAATTTTAATTGCGCATTGCGAATTTTAATTGCGCACTCATAAGAAGTGCTTGAAGGTGTCGTAATCTTTTGGAGCAAACATAACAACTTTTTCAGTAAGAAGTTTTACTACATTGACTGCGCATTGGCGCAAACTATAAAATTCGCAAATGGTCTTTCACTGTCGGAAGTGGTCGCTAAACAGTTTCCGGGCTCGCAAAAGCTATATTAAATTCGCACAAAGCAAAATTTGTTCGCGCAGAGGCATAACTTTTCGCATTGCAAATAGTTTTTCCGTTAGCGATTTTTATTACATTCCCCCGTAAATGTGCAAACACGTTATGGCCGTATAATCATAAAACCTTCAAGACTAGTTGAACAGTGTTAAAGTGACATGGTCAGTTGTTACAGCAATATATTTATAGCAAATCACCTGTTAAAATGTTAAAAAGGGAAGGCTGTGTTGATAATTGTTGATGTTGATAATGTTTGATATAGAAAAAGAAGCACATAGGTGGGGCCAGCCCACAAGCAGAGGAGATTGAGCTGTACAGTCAGAGAGACATGCTTCTACGTGCACTGTATTTTTTATAAATAAATTGCTGTTGCTGAATCTCATTATTAAGGAGTACAACACAATAACAGCACAAGATTTTGTAGGATTCTACAAAATCTGAACCCCACTGCTGTAACCGAAGCCAGATCAAATAAAGCTGGATTCAAGTTTCTTTTTCCGCTAAAAATTCTGATTTTATAGTAAAAAAAAAAGATTTGAATTCTTCAATGAATAACCCTCTTAAATTTGAAACACATTGAGAAATGGAACTGTTATGTGATTGGTTAATTATTTTATGCCGTTGATGATGTCACTATAGCACTTTTTTCAATCTTTGAATATTGGGTATTTAAACTCACACTTCTCACTTGCACAGTATCCTTGATAAAGGCCCAAATGTGGATGGAAATGTTGCAATGCACAGTGGAATAAAATAGCACTAAAAGATTTTAGTGGTGTGCTGATCTTTCTTTATTTCTTTATATATAAAAGCACTCTGCTTGTTGTACCCCTGTCAAAGTTTCCTCCAGGCAGTGTCATATCATAATAATCCTGCCTCCCCACGGGTCCCCGAGGCACCCACACATCTGGCTGCTGCTCCCCTACCACACCCAGCCACAAAAATAGTAAATAAATGTATATTCTAATGTTGCTTATTTTGTTGATAGGGAATAGTATGTTTTTGGCAGATTTAGTAAATATTAATTTTATAAAAACGTCCAAAGTCACTAAGAAAGACCATACACGGCACTATGGAAATTGACATGAAACTGAGCACTGTTGCAATACAAGAGTATTCTGCCTTGTTTTAAAATATAGCTACATTATTTTACAAATTCATCTCTATTTTGACTTACTATATGTAAAGAAATGGAATCCTGGAATTCACACTTCTGCATGGGCTCATCTTACCACTGCATTTTATGTGAACTTGGCTGACTCAGTGGGCGTCATTTTGGGGTTGCTGCTATATTTTCAGTAGCGGGAGTGTTTGACAGTAGAAGTATCATGAAGAAAACTGGAGAGTCTTCAAATGTGCAAAATAATGTAGTTTTTTATTGAGTGATATATGATATGGCTGTGGAGATGGCTACTCCGCTAACCTGTTGAAGTGTCTGACTACTAAGTCATTTGGAGGATCACTTGGGAATATTTCCTGTGTTTGACAGTAGAAGGATTGAAAGCAATAGCTCCTACCTTGCAGACCATGTACCAGCACCACTGCCTCTACAAAAGCTCTTATACTGTGCTGTATTCTGGCAACTGTGTGGTGAGCCATAAGAGTTTGGTAGGTAAGAAGCAAGTTTAAGTGCTGTTAATGAGCAGTGATGGCTGGGATGACAGGGGTAACCAAAAAGCCCACATTATTTTCACTCACCATCCTTATTCTCCTATATTATCTATATAGCATTCTCTCCATTACTCCTTTTTGTTCTCATTCAGAAAAGAGTAATAACCATGATATTATCATACAAGATGGATGGGTGAATAGGAGGGCCCACCGTGCACTTCCCTGGTATCCTGGTGCGTCCATTATTGCTTGCAGGGTTATTATTATATTTATAATGGGCCAACACAGGCTGCTGCACTGTACAATTAACACATATTTTGCTTTGTCTTTTGAAGTGCCAGTGCACGCATTGTGACAACTTTCTTTTCTAAATGAGCAAAGATGCATCATTAGCTCCCATAGCCCTCTTATATTGCTTATCAGTGTCCAGCAAGGTACCAACCATAGCAGTCACTATAAGTATTTTTAATCTGCATCAATATTATTATTTCTCTGGGTGAGGTTGGTCCATAGATTTAAAAAGTATTAATGAAAAAAATCGCTGAATAGTGCTCTAAAAAATAAGAATACCTCTAAAACCTCTAACAATTTCAGTTTTTCAGACAATTACTAGCCAAAAAAACCCTGAAAACCTCTAAAATTCGGAAGATCAACACAGTTCACATTGACTTCTATATAGGGTTGCCACCTTTTCTGGAAAAAAATACCGGCCTTCCTATATATTTATCTTTTTCCCTATTAATAACATTGTGATCAACCATCATTTTTACCGGCCAGGCTGGTAAAATACTGGCCAGGTGGCAACCCTACTTCTATAGGACCTCGACATCTATCACCTGCATTACAGGTTTTTGTATTTTTTACTAGGGATGCACCGAATTCACTATTTTGGATTCGGCCGAACCCCCGAATCCTTCACGAAAGATTCAACCAAATCCCGAACCCAATCCGAATCCTAATTTGCATATGCAAATTAGGGGTGGGAAGGGGAACACATTTTTTACTTGTTTTGCTACAAAAAGTTGTGCGATTTCCCTCCCCACCCCTAATTTGCATATGCAAATTCGGTTCAGGCCGGGCAGAAGGATTCTGAATCCCTAACCAAATCCTGGATTTGGTGCATCCCTAGTTTTTACACTATGGGGCATATTTATCAAGGGTCGAATTTCAAGTTCATGAAGTATTTTGGACACCCATGAACTTGAAATTCAACCAATTGCAATTTATTAAAAAATACGAATTTTTGAAACTTGGTGAGTGGGATCGACCCGCAAACTCAAATTGAATTCGAGTTTTGTCCTATGAATTCGAGTTCTTAAAGGGCCAGTTTATGATAAATTTCGAAAAACTTTATTCACATTTTTTAAAAAATTTTTTATTGAATTTTAACAATTCCCTAGTCGAATTTGACAGTTTTGGCCATGAAAAAACTCGAAAATTTGAATTCAAACATTTGAATTTTCACTTTGACTCGGAAAACTATACAACCAAACAATGAAGGTCTCTATAAAAATATACTGACTATATGGTGATTTCATATCATCAATCGGGGTGGTTTCTGATATAGTTAGTTAGCCAAAAATGTAATGTATAAAGGCTGGAGTGACTGGATTTCTAAAATAGAACACTATTTACTGCTTTGCAGCTCTCTTGGGGGCAAATTTACTAACCTCTGAAAAGGGCACAGTGCAACACTTCGGCAGGTGTAGATTCGCCAGGACAACACTAATTCACTAAAATCCGAAGTTGCGTCCAGGGCACAGAACACTTGCAAAGTAGCGCTAGAGTTACTGCAGCAATCGAAGCAAAGTTGCACTAGCATTGCCTAGTTTGCATATGGCGGAAAGTTGAAGTTGAATGGACGTATATGTTGCAGCGTATACATTACACTACACAAGCCTGGGAAACCTTAATAAAAAGTGGAAAATAGAGATGTTATATTGTCCTACACATGAGCCCAGTGTATAGTTTATGTGCCATATGTTAGGAAATGTAGGGGGGAAGCCGGGTACCCCAGAAAAAAATGTACAATCTTTTGCAGCCTATCACCCTGAAAAATGAAAAGTCGGCAGCATTTTTTGGGACTTAGAAAAATGTTCAACTATTTTTTGAGAAAGTCCTATCTACTCTATTGCACTTCGCCTGGTCTTCGGTGGCAAAGGCAAGTCTGGTGCAACATTCAGTAAAATCCGCATCTTAGTGAATTGCTAGTTTCCTCCTTTCGCCAGAGCGACACTTCGCCAGGCGTAAGGGAGCGAATTACTGCAAAAGTCTATCTCCTTCACTAGCGAAGTTACACCAGCGACCGTTAGTAAATCAGTGAAGTAACAAAATTACACCACACTGGTGAATCTTCGCTAGCGTTAGTCACTTCGCCCTTTAGTAAATCTGCCCCTTGGTTTCCACTGATTACCAGGCAGTAAGCAATCAGTGACATAAGGGGGGGGCACATTCAATTGCTTTTGAATCTGAGCTGAATGCTGAGGATCAATTGCAAACTCACTGAACAGTTATGTCCCATGTGGCCCCCCTTAAAGTCGCTGACTAACTCAGAGTTAGAGATCTGAAAAGCAGGAAGTTGGGTTCTCTTCTGTTATGTTAGACATCCAATCACTCCAGACTTTATACATTACATTTTTGGTTAACTAACTATATCAGAAACATTTCTTATTTTGCACAGCCCATTTACACAGTTTTTATTTTTACACTGAACTTTTTCCCTTAAGCTGTGAGTCACAGTCCCCCCCAAGAGACCTGCTTATCTTAAATTGTTACAATTGTTTCTTTGCTGATCTTAAATTGTTACAAATTTGTCAAAGTGTAGCTGCTCAGTGTTCTGGACTCTCTGCCAAATTATCTCTGCTGATTATTGTTAGTATAAATAAATAATACAATGTACAGCTTCTGAATCTAGTATTGTACATCCATTCACTATCTTTATTAGCATTTGGGCCACTGTGCTTAACACAAAGCATTGTGATTTTCATGATACAGTAAATTAATTATAATACATCTTGAACTTATTAGGCTTAAAATGGTCACAAGGCAGCAAATACAATGAAACTTTGTAGTGTCAGGCACTGATATGGCCCTTTTTATTGGTGTCACTCACAACTACTTTTCCACAGGGGAATTGTACAGACAGGAGTCTCTGCAGACTTTCACTGTATCTCATTATGGTCTCATTAACATGGGGAAACAACCCCAGGCCTGAAGAATATTTTGTGTTGACATTAATATTTTGGCACAAATATATATCTCTGAATCAGCACCACTGCAAATCATGTCTTATATATGTCCATTGTCATTTATATCAATGTCAGGGCATTTTTTTTCACTTGTAGTTTCTTTCTCTAACTTTTAAGATTATTTAAATGATTACTTTACATGCACTGTACTGGCCAGTTGTATGGCTCATTGATAAATGTACAACATTAAACATTTTAAAATATAAATTTAAGGATTAGCATCACAGGAGATGCAAAAACAAAGAAGTTAATTTACAACCCATAGTTCCAATTGTACCACTATCCAAAATCCTGATTTTTACTCAATGACTTTCATTACTCAATTCTTGTGCATTTTTGTGCACCTCCACTGATGTCAGACCACAACATATTTGCATATTAATCCACCCACCCACATACTTCCCTGCTAGCTTTATGCAAATAAATATCGCAATTATTCCCCTTTGCTGTAAACGTTTGTTAGAAGTCACCAAGGAGTTCCATAACCATGTAAAGGCACTAGGCAGAACGACTTCACAAGGATATACAGGCCTTTATAATGACAATATAAGAGATGTTTATAATATAGTGAATAAAGTACCGCCTCTTGTGAATTATAAGGATTTTATAAGTTACTGAGGAGTTTCATGACCATATAAAAATAAGAGGCTGAAGGCCAAGTGTTTTTATACAGGTCATGGAACTCCGAGGTAACTTCTAATATCCTCATATTTTGCAACTGGGGGTACTTTATTTATTATAATACACAAGTTTCGGTGAGTCATTTGACAGAAATGACATCAGAACTCACCGTTTATAACTGATGACATCAGAACTCACCGTTTATAAGGATATAATTTACAGGATATTCATGGCTTTTGTGTATTATAAGCATATAATATTAAGATATTCATGGCTTTTGTGAATTATAACATTATAATGACAGGGATATAGAAGTAAATAAATGGCAGCATGGCATAATTATGAATGAGGCACCAAATCCAGGATTCAGTTTGGGATTCAACCAAATCTGAATCTGCAAAAATTGTTGGGATTTGGTCAAATTCAAAACAGATCCTGCATTTAGTGCATCATTAATGAATATGTCATGAATTCATGTATTCAGCTGAACTAAAAAGATTCCACCAAATCCCAGCAAACTTTTGCAGGATTTGGTCAAATCTATAGGGCTTGGATTTGATTAAGCTAAACATGTAAGTCTGGACAAATGAATGTTATATATTTTTGTACACATACAATGTTCTTTTTTATTTATCTCAAATGTCAGTATTCAAATAGGGTTTCAAATATGGTTTGGGATTAAGCAAATGATTTGTTATTTTGCTTAAAAATGGTTCAGTCCATCCCTAATATTCACAGAATATTGAAAGAGCTAAGAATAATTATTATATACAGATCTCAGAATTAGAAGCAAACTCATTTAAATAAGGCAGGTTCCTCCATGACAAACAAGGGAAAGTTGTGCTCACCACTAATTTTTAAAACCATTAGGCAACCTCTAAACAAAACAGGGATTGTTTGTCCATATATTGCAATATATTTAAGATGGCCAACTACGTCAAAGTAATTATACATTTTACAAAGGGACTAAGTTTTACCTGCAACTTACTAGCTGCTTTCAAAGTAAAACTCCCAAACTTGGTTGCCCTTTTATTAGCCACCAGTGGGATCACCTGACTGTAGCTGGGTAGGGTGGAAGCTCCTCCATGATCCTCTCTAACACTGCTCTAATCATCTGTAAATGATCTGGGCATCTGATTCTAATTCCAGGTATTTAAGATAAATGCAGGGCTGCCCCTACATTTTCAGTTTTTCAGCAGATGTTTACAAATACTGCTGACTGGTTGCTCTAGGTTACTAGATCTGGTGCAACATGTTAACTTTTACTCCACCCTTGATAATAGGCAATAGGTAGTTCTCCTACGTAGGAAACGTTGTGTGTCGAAGAGCATCTGTTGGATGGCACACAGTTCTTATACATTTTTATGGGCTTTAATAATGAGCTCATTTAAAAATCACTAGTCAACAAAATCATTAATCATCACTAATTTTAGAATCAAAGCAGCATTTTACCTGATATTTTGTAAATAATATTAAACTTTATGACACCTTTTACACTCGAATCTCTATTATTAGTTGTTATCATCAAGCAACCTCATTTTAATAGCTAATTTTGAAAGAAAATGATCACCTTGCATAAGCAATATCCTATCTCTCTGTAAACACAGAAGCCAAGCCTCTCCTTGGTGACATATTGGAATGGAATCATCGAATTAACCATGTTTCATTCATTTGTGTGTCTAGGCTCAACACAATTTGCTCACGATTTACCATCAGAGAGTATAACTAATGTATCTGAAAGTTGTGTGGCATGCTATTACACTGGAATTCTGCATTGTGGGTAAACAAAATCAAGGCAATTTGCATGTGTTTTTGCAATTGGGTCAGTATATGACAAGTGTAATCCAGGAATATGTGCACTGCAAAAGTGCAAGGAATGTGCAAGGAAAAAGTGAAGAACATGAACTGCACAGAGGAAGAAACATAGTGGAGGCAGGAATATGCATTATAAATGAAGGTGCAAGAAAAGTGTACCCACCTTTGAACTGTACATGGGGTTAAGGAAGAAGTTATAGTACAGGTATGGGACCTGTTTTCCAGAATGCTTGGAACCTGCTGTATTCTGTATAATGGATCTTCCATAATTTGGATCTTCATACTTTGTCTGTTAGAAAATCAAGTAAACATTAAATAAACACAATAGACTGTTTTTTCTTCCAATAAGGATTAATTATATCTTAGTTTGGATCAAGTACAAGGTATTGTTCTATTATTACAGAGAAAAAGGAAATACAATTTAAAAATTTTGGATTATTTGATTAGAATGGAGTCTATCTGAGATGGCATTTCCGTAATTCAGATCTTTCTGGAGAACGGGTTTCTGGAAAACCTGTATTATATACTACACATTTGGGGCATGGGGGGAGGTGGTAATGCTTAGGCTTGGCCTGAATAAGCTCAGGAATGCTACATGTTGAGATTTGCTTAGCTGGGCTTGTTCCAAAAGCAAGATCGAATGGTTTGTGGAGTGGAACACTGTAGTACATAGGGAGGTTGAAATCATTTTGAGAAGGAATACATAAGTCTATATAATAATTATATGAAATTATAGTATATATTTCACGATACCTACAAGCAGACTGACAGACATTTATTTCCTTTGGTTTTAATAAAATATACAGGCAAATACATAAAAGGATTGTTTTCCCTTTTAAAACAGGTGAATTCTATGAAAAAGTCGCTCCTTCTATTTGCATAAGCACTTCTTACGCTGTATTTTTGGAACGTCTCCTTGTAAGAGCAAACAACATACCAGAACAAGACATTCATACGCAAACCTTCCCTGAGTTATTACACCAATTACATTTTATTAGTAGTAAAAACAAAAAATGGACACAAGGAACTGCTCAACATAGAGAAGTTTTAATTTTGACATCAATAATATTAAGAATAATTTGCAAATGGAAATCTGCCAGTTCCATATTAATATCATTCTAATAAAAAAGAGAACTGTTTGCTGTACTTCCTATACTGCAAATGTGGTACTGCTTTACTTTCCCACAATATTTGTTACTAAATATTTGCTTTAGAAAAAAACACATAAAAATGTCAGTCTCAGAATACTGGGCACTGACTAGTCCCTCGCTGCTCTTTCGAGAGCGTTTCTGTGAAATATTGTGCATCTTGCTGTTTTATTTCATTGTTTGTGGTCCTGACAAAATTGTATTGTCCAGCTGCCCAGGGTATATGAGAAGCAAGAACTAGGAAAGCACTGGTAAAACTAGGTCAGGACTCAGCATTATTGTTTGTTTTATTGCTGTAAAAAATGTTTCATTTACTAAAGAGCATTTTTGCATATTTCTGTAGATTGAGAGAACGTTCTGGTAGAGGTAAGGCTGAGGACTGACTGTCACCATTCTTGCCTTGCAGGTTATAGACTTGTACAGCAGTTATTGCAATACAGTAATGACTCCTTTACAAGCAGTGGGTTCCCAAGCCAATAATATGTGGACTCCAGCAAATTAAGTAACCGTGCTGCAGAAACTAGTGTCATGTATTTATCTGAAGTCCTAAATATATGGATCCAATGGCACATCAGTGTGGAAAGGTGGCAGTACACCCCCTTTCCAACATACTTTGAATGATTAGGGCTTGTGCTGAACACATTATTGGCCTACAAACCGGGAAACTGAAGCTACTCCATGTCTGGTCCTTGTGAGGTACTGTAGATAATTAAAATAACAGTGCACAGAGAATCCACTTGCACACTGGACTCCTGCTATAAAACACACAGCAAAGGTGGGAACTAACTCGCAAGAACCAAACATGGAGAAGCTTCAGTCTTCCTGTTTGCCTTCTTAAGTTCAAGAAAAACCATAACATTTACATGATTAAAACAATAGGCAAAAAACATGTTCTAGTTATCAAACCCCTTGAACAAGGGTTTATACTGACCCTTTAATCTAAAGAAATTGGTATAATGCCATGCTTTTACTAAAAATATTACTCTTTACCTTTTTACGCTTCACCTTTTTCACACATGTATACAATTTTCATTGCTAAACATTATACCAATCAATGCTCTTTGC
This sequence comes from Xenopus petersii, assembly GCA_038501925.1. NCBI lineage: Eukaryota > Metazoa > Chordata > Amphibia > Anura > Pipidae > Xenopus > Xenopus petersii. Next base: position 39,319,486 of record CM076683.1, on the reverse strand, counting down.
TTTTAAGCCCTTGCTTGTGTCCACCGTCACTTCCTTCACAACATTTATCCCATGGACTATTAAAATGGATAGAATGAGTTGAGGTTCATTTTTGGTTTGTTGAATTCATCACTGTAATCTTTTGAGACCGAATGTTCTTTACATAATATAGACACAGATTCTGGACTATACTATGCAACCTCATCTCTCTGTACACATTTTAATTGCTTCTGGTGTAGAAGTAAAACACAGAACAGGTATGTAAAGCAGGCCATTCATAGACAAAGAAGCATGTATGGAGCATTGTGGGTTGGTGATTTCTGCATGTGGGATAAACCAGATAAATCAACAAGTACCTGCAAATTGCACTCAGACAAACACAATTCAATTGAATCCACTGCTCGCATATAAATCACAAAAGCTTTACCTGCAACCAAGTACAACAGGTACGTGATATTATCAATGGCGATGGAAAGAAGACAGGAAGGGAAGAGGAGGAGATGCTTTTGGAAAAGCAGGTTTTGTCATGTAGATAATTGAACTCACACTCATACCTGCCAAATATCTATCATACAATGGTGAACTGTGGATACCCAACTTGCTGCTGGTCACTAAGGAGCTTCTACTTTTATGCTCAATGCTAATAGATTCAAGCAGCATCTCGTTATTATGGGCCAGATTAAGTTCAGTGAGAAAAAGGTTTCTCATTTGAAAATTCATGGACGAGAAAACCTTTTTTACTTTTTATCACATGAAAAGTCTATTGAAGTCTATGGATAAAAAATTTGAACTGAATTAGGAGAAAAGTTTTTTCCTCCTCGAATTTAATCTTATTCTTAGGTTTTCATGTGATAAACCATGAAATGCTCCAAATCAAAATCCAAGAATATTTATTTAAATAGAGGCTGGTGAGGGGGAAATTTTCAAGCTATAGTGGGGTTTGCTTCATCTATAGTTATGCCACTGGCTTCACCACTAGGGGGCACCCTTACTAAGCTAGAGTGAAGGATTTGAAGTAAAAAACGTAGAATTTCGAAGGTTTTTTTTGGGTACTCCAACCATCCAATAGCCTACTTCGACCTTCGACTACAACTTTGATTCGAACGATTCGAACTAAAAATCGTTCGACCATTCGATAGTCGAAGTACTGTCTCTTTAAAAAAACCTTTGACTACATAGTTCGCCACTTTAAACCTACCGAGCTACAATGTTAGCCTATGGGGACCTTCCCCATAAGTTTTGTATGCTATTTCTGATCGAAGAAAAACCATTTGTTCGATTGATCGATTAAAATCCTTCGAATCGTTTGATTTAAAGGATTTAATCGTTTGATCGAACAATTTTTACTTTGATCGATCGATCGAAGTATTGCGGTGAATCCTTCGACTTTGATATTCGAAGTCGAAGGATTTTACTTTGAGGGTCGAATTCGAGGGTTAATTAACCCTCGATATTCAGCCCTTAGTAAATGTGCCCCTAAAGGTCACCCTGAATATAGTCAGGGCTGGGTATAAGTCCAACTGCCAAAAGGAAGGTAATATCTGCAAAGCAAAGCATGTTGGAATGGCAACATGTTTAGAAATGAAAAAATGCTTGCTGGCTCACAAAAAAGTTGTCCAACCCAAAGGGGAACTATCACGAAAATTTAAATTTAATATAACATTCCTCATACCGAAGTAAGAAACTTTCTAAATACAATCAATTAAAAATTCTGCATTGTTTCTGAAATAATCAAGTTTATCTTCACTATTCCTCTCTCAGCATCTGTTTCTCTTTATTTATATTTCAGGAAACTGTAGAGCAGGTGTTAATGCTATCCTTTTCTTAGCAATAATGAGTGATGTAATATTTGCCAGCAAATGATTTTACATTGCTGACACCACTAAACATTTGCAAAGATGCGATTTTACACATTTCTTGTTATTTTAATCACATTCCCCCTTTAACCTTTGCCTTAAGAAAATGACCCCTACTATCGCTAGTTATAGTCTATGAAGAATGTTCCAGGTAAGTTCCCATTCACATCTATAAATGCAAATAGGCTGAAAGATATTCCTGCAGAAAGTCCCCTTTCTTTTTTTGTCAAAGGCAAGTTAGCAGAAGCTTTAAAACCAGGTTGTGTTTTGCTCTTAAGGGCAGTGTCGGACTGGCCCACTGGGATACCAGGAAAACTCCCGGTGGGCCCAGGTGTCAGTGGGCCCTCATGCTGCTAAACATTTGGCTTATTTCATGGCCATTCCCTATTTCTATGCGAAAAAAGTGGCTAAATATGTGGAATAATAGATTATAGTATGTAAGGAAAAAAGACTAGAAGAATAGAGGTTGAGTGAGAAGAGGAAGAAAATAGTACTGAGCGTGGGCCCCTGGTCTAAGGTTTTTTTGGTGGGCCCCTGGTGTCCCAGTCCGACACTGCTTAAGGGACACCGACAAAAATGTTGAAAAGCATTCTTAAGGCCCCCATACACGAGCCGATAAAAGCTGCAAGCAGACAGAGTCGGCAGCTTATTAGCCCGTGTGTGGGGCCATCCGATGTGCTTCCGCGATCGATATTGTCGGGCAGATCTCGAGCGGGCAGGTTAAATATATCCGTCGGATCACGACCGCATGTGTGCGTTTATGTGGTCCTGCGATCTGCCTGTATCGAATGCATTATGACCCGAGTGTTGGGCCCTAGGGCCCACGATCGGATCAGCCCAATATCGCCCACCTCAATGTGGGCATATCGAGGAGAGATCCGCTCTTTTGGGGACATCGCCAAACGAGCGGATCTCTACGTCTATGGCCACCTTAAGTAACACTTCGAAAAAAGGCATCTTAAAAATCTAAGCAGCAAACAAATCCTTGCACCATTGTAAAATAATTGTAAATTAGTGTGTGAAAGAATAGCTAAAGCTTGACATATTTCTTAGGAGCTTATTATCATGCGACGGTACTGTAGTAGCTTGATCTTGTTACTGAGGTGCCACATATGAATAAGTGATTAATTACCACAAAGGCTAACACAGTGCATAGTGAGAGTACTGCAGCTCACCCTGAAAGCGGGTCTTAAACACATTTATTGCCCTTTAAGTGCATTTCATTAAGGCCAATTAAGGACTTTCGTGTCTTATTAGAAAAATGAAAGAGATTTATGAGGTAGGTTGTAAATGCTTGGTTTAAGCAGATATTAAACTGCACAGAAAGGAGAGGAATGAAGAAGCTTAAAAAATAACCATAGAGAACAGGACTTCCATTTAATTTTATTAGATAGGGATTTTTTTTTAGAAAAAAAGCTCACTTATCTTTTTCTCGTACCCATGATTCTGACTTGTATTCGTATGAATTTACATTTATCTCTGCAAGATACTTAGAATTATTACCCTCTGCCTTTGCTTTGTGCAAAATCAGTCACTTTTGGGCAGTGATGATTATTTACTGTATTAAAGCCCAGACTGAGAGGGCAGTAATGGAATAAAGACCTTTAAATGATATGAGACTCTCAGGGTGTAACAGATGCTTCATAAGAACCTTTGATCTGTATACCTTCAAGAACAAGTGGCTTTTCTATACAGAAAGCTTACTTTTCCTCCACCCATAACATTTATTCTCCATAAGTTGCATTTCTGCTGAGCAGCTCGCAAGAGAGAGATGCATTTAGTTCCTTATAGGCTAGAAGTCATAATTTGTGGTGAAGAGCCCTGTGAATAATGCCTGGTACAGGAAACTCCATCAAATGAATTCAAGGCGTAATACCTTTTAATTATTAGGAAAATAAGCAATCAAATCTGCTTTAAATACATCTAGTTTTACATATTTGATTTCCAAAGCTAATACTGAAGTTGAATGAAACCAGCTGCATAAAACCGTAACAGCCCTGGAGATGTACACATATCAGAATGATTATCATTGAAATAAAATAAGCTTTATGCATAAGATGATTTTTGCATAGGTTTTCTCCGGAAGCGAGCGTACGCATTATTAAAATAAAAAGCTCTCAGTATGTGAATAAATGGAATGTTAAAAACTTTCTGTATTATTCAGAACTCAATTTTGCTGTCTTTTTTAGAATATTTTATTTTTAGGTTTATTCAGGCCTGCCTAGTGCAAAGGTTTTATTATATCAATAGTTCATAATAAACTGTTTGTGCAGTAGACACTTCACATTTATCAGGCAATTTCACTAAAGACAGTCTCTGAAATCTGAAAATCTGAACCGACTTGTGCCTTTACAATGGACAAACACAACAATGTATGATTTTTCTAGCACTGTGGTTTGGTTATATGATATGTGACATATTTGAGCAGTATATACAAATTATTCTCACATTCACATATTGTATTTTACACTATTAATGCACTGTTATAAAATAACTTCTGAAATACCATACACAATATCAAGGTTTTCTGTAGGGGTTTTACCAGATGGTAAACCTCAAAGGTGGACTTGAAAACCATAAATAGGTGACATAAATAGGTGTCCTTACCTTGCACTATTAAAGGGGGTGTTCGCCTTTAAATTAACTTTTAGTATGATGTAGAGAGTGATATCCTGAGACAATTTGCAATCGTTTTTAATTTTTTATTATTTGTGATTTTTAATTCAGCCGGTCTTCAGTTTGCATTTTCAAAAATCTGGTCCACAATTTGATTGAAAGACCGGAATACGAATAGGAGAGGGTCTGAGTAGAAAGCTGAATAATAAAAATTAGCAATAACAAGAAATTTGTAGCCTTACAGAGCAATTTTTTAAGATGGGTTCAGCCATTCTATAACCTACTTAAAGTTACTTCAAATGTGAAGCACACCTTTAATAATTCCATTTTACCATTCTTCCTTCCAGATCATATTTAACCAATCATCAATTACATATCTGAAACCTACAATCCTCTCCTACGTCCTGATAATAAATGTTTCATGAGGTCTATTTGGCTATTGCATCCAAAAACATTATAGCAATGTCACATTCACAGCAAATTCAACAGTCTACAATTAAGGCTACTACATAGGTTAGAATATTGTTTGTATCATTGGGTATAATAGCATCAGAGAATAGAATTGTGGCTGTTGGGTAGCAAATATAGTTGGGTGAGAGGGTACCTATAGAAGAAGTGAACCTCTTGGAAGTGGGTATGATGGTGTCTGTAGCTATGGGAATACAAGTTTCTGGGAAGGGACTGAGATTTTGGGATGGTAGATAAATTAAGGAGAGATGGTGCCTATAGTAGCAGTGGGGATAATAGTCTCTGGGAAGGGACTGTAGCAGTGGTATAGCAGGGAGAGATGGTACCTATAGTAACAGTGGGATAATAGTCTCTGGGAAGGAACTGTGGCACGGGACTGTGGCATATCAGGTTGTCAGGATCAGCCCCGGATTTGAACTCCTTGAACTCTTGTTTTGTTCTGGACACTGGCTGCATCCTGAACTCTTGTGTTTGAGGTTTCTGTTTATCTGCCTGTTCACAGTATGTTTCCTTCCTGTTTTCCACCCACCTCGTTTACCCTCATGTGTCTCCCATTCCTAATCACCTTTCCTTTATAAACCCCGCCCTGAGCTTTGCTTTTGAGTCATTGAATGTAATTTGTTTGTTCCTGAATCTTGTTCCTGAATCTTGTTCCTGAATCTTGTTCCTGAATCTTGTTCCTGAATCCTGTTACCTGAATCCTGTTACCTGGAAACCTTGTCTTTGTATACCTTGTACTTGTTCCTGAGTGAGTACCTTTTGTTCCTGTGTTCCCCATTTTTTCCCTCACCTTGTGGATACCCGGATTAGCCTTTTTTGCCTGTTCCTGCCTTTTTGTTTTCTGTGTTCTGGCTGCCATTAAATCTACTATTTACTTTCATCATGTCTTTGCCTCCAATCACCTATGGCTACACCCCTGGGCTCCCACCATATCCACTCCCCATGGAGTGGCTATCCTCGATTACAGTGGTTCCCCATTGTAAACCTTACACAGGTGTAGTAGGGAGAGAGGTTGCCTATAGTAACAGTGGGATAATAGTCTCTAAGAAGGGACTATGGCTGTGGTATTGCAGGTATAGTAAGGAGAGATGGTGCCTATAGTAGCAGTTTTGAATTTTCCAGTATGTACAATTTTTAGTAAATTAACCCAGGTTGGGAGTTAGGTTGCATCAAAAAAAATGTTTTAGTAAAAATGCCCCTTAATCAATCTGAAATTTTTAAAAAAATTCTAGAGAAAAAATATTATTTGTATAAAAAATAGAAACCCAAATTTTAAAAAAGTGCCCACATAATCTAGAGGCACACAGACCCTGAAAAGTAAGCATGGAGATATTTCTAGTAAGAGCTATACTATACATTGTAAACTATGCCTGCAAAGTGCACTAAAGTCTATTTATAATAGTATTGCGCTGGGAGGACCAGTGCAACATTAAAATGATTTTCTTGGTGTTTCAGTTCCACTTAGTTTGGTTTCAGTTGCTCTAAATCACTTACAGAAAGTGCATACCTTTACTTATTACTAGGGACTTCTCATGAAGAAGGAATTTCTGATGTGAGCTGCATTTATTTTGCAAGACAGGGTCTATAAGCAATGAATAACATCACACCAGTTCATAAAATATTTAAGAGAATGTCCACTTCAAGCAGATAAGAAGTGAGACCAGGATGGGATTGGTAATGGTTATTTTTTTTTTTTTTTTTTTTTTTTTGCTTTGTTTTTTGTTTAATCTTTCCTCTTTTGTTCAGGAGTTTATTGTATGGCTGGAATCTGTTCTAAAAGACTAATATCCTAAGCCCTACATATTTTAAAGCTTGTAGCTGTAGGGTTAAAATTAACTACAAGCCATCAAAATACAAGCAGATTTTCCAGATGTATGAAGGATTTTGTTATTTTATCTTCAGGCCAGTTTACAGTTCATGAAGGGGATGTGCGGAAGCTACTGAAAGTCTGATTTACCGGCCTACAATTTCTACTTTTGTGACAGATTCCTTTAAAAAGACAATTTATCAAAATAATGTATGTTTTTCACATTAGCAGAATGTGCATTGCAGAGGAATTAATACATGGGAAAACTTGTTTACAAAGTCCCTGTTTACGAGGACTATAAAATGTGTGTTATGAATATACAAATGAGTAAGACGATACAGGGAAACGGCCATGGCATCTTAAAAACCACCAGAAGTATAAACCTGTGCCGTGCTCTGCAGACATTTAGACAGTCTGCTGCAAAGTTAGGGCAGATGCCAGAGATGAGACCGGCCGTAGATTGAACAGAATTACAATCCAGAGCCTGGCATCTGGGCCGTTTATCTGCCAAGCTTGCTTCATGAGTAGCCACAATGGCTGGCTCCTCCACAGAAACCAACAGTGAAAGAGGACAAAAGGTTCTATGTTCCACACTGCCAGGAATAGGTATGGGCAGTGCCAAGGCAGCATTGAAGTCACAAGACTGCGCCAATCTTCTTTGGAACTGGATTTACTTTTACTTTTTGTATTAAAACAAGTGAAAACATCCTTGCTCAGGGAAGAAGTGAAACCATGGTAAAACACTTGTTTCTATCAAATGTTGTCTTTTTTTGCCCTTCATTAAGGCAATGCTGAACTGACACACAATCTGGCTCATCCTAGCTGCTGCAAATTATGAAGTTGGCTATTCATTTGAGTCAAATGAATTAAACCGAAAATAACGTAGCGCTCTCATAAAAAGCTAACATGCTGTAAATATCTTGGACCCTGCTGCTGATATGAATTACTTTTCAGACATAGTAAAGCATCGCTGAAATCTGCTTTAAAATATACAGTTGCCTCGACATTTTAGGTTACAGTCCATCTGTCCCTTTCTGGTCTTTATTGAAATGTTAATAAATATGAAATGGAACCCGGTGGAAAGGTGTCAAGTTTGTGTTTATAACAATATTTTTCATGAATGCCTTTTTTCCCCCACAAACTCTCCTTACACTTGTTAACGTCTGCAATTTTTACAAGTGGGTCTTGAAGAGCTAATCCAGCAAATACGTGAATTAGATAACCACTGTATATTTAAATCTTCAGGCAGGCAAAGGCCACATTTCCCAGGGTACTTTCTTAGAAATTTGCCCTTACAGCTCTTGGTTTTAGATTATATTATTTTGTAATGGAGCTGGAGCACTCTATTTATCAGAAATTGGTGACACACATCTATGTCCCACCCAAGATTCTGATTTGTTAGACAATGTTACATGCAATAGTGTACTACAGTGAGGAACAGTACACTGATGGTAAGCAGACTCTATACAGCCAAAGACTGTAGGTTAACAGAGCCTCCTTTATTGTGGCGTTGGACTAGGGTAGCAGGGCCACCAGAAAACTTTAGACCACATTCCCACCTTCTTAACAAAATTTCTTCTATCTTCACTAACTTTCATTGTTCTCGTAATCACTTCTCCTTACATATTATCATACAGTATATCCTTCCTCTTCATCTGTTTGTATTTATGTAGAAGTGGGGAATGGTTATGGTATAGGCATACAAGAAAAATAGTTGGGTGAGCAGGACACCCACTGACACCAGGTTTTTCTTGTATCCTGTTGGGCCAGTTCAACACTGCTTTGCTGAATCGAATTTAGGCATGTAATGTCACAGAAAGCTTACAAAGCTTGTAACGTTGTATTTATACATATAGTACTTGTATGTCAGGAACGGGAATGTCCAGTGCATTTTCTGTTTAATGTTTTGCCAAACTCTGTACTTAAACAGCCAGTCGATGGGCAAAAATGTAATTGACATAATAATAGGAATGCACTGGATCCTGGATTTGGTTCAGGATTTTGACCAGGGTCCGACTGGAGCACGGGGGGCCTAGCAGGTTCCACACTTCCAGGGCCCCCCACGAATGCCGGCGTCCATGCACGAACACTGAAGCAAACACCTGCATGTACAGTATGCTTGAACATTGCCGCATACTTTTCTCTTGGGGCTCGGGAGATTAGACGGCACAAAACCCTCCGCCGGCCCAGTCCAACCCTGATCCCGACTAATCTGAGCCTTTTTCAGCAGGTCAAAACAAAGAGCCTGGCTGAACTGAATCCAAACCATTAAAATCATATGACTTTAGGTCATTAAGGGGATTAACATTTTTTTTTCAACACAATAACTCACAAGGGCCTTCTTTCCCTTTTCTTTTCCCTAATTCCTAATGTATATACAAATTAGGGTTCAGATATGGTTCGGGATTCGGTCAAATACTTCTTAGAGGATTAGGGAAAGGGAAAATAGGTATTCATTGCATCCGTACTCAATTAGCAGTAATAGCACAATATCTTGTTACCTAGTACATTATACTGTATCTTAATAGTTACCCAAGCTCTTAAATAAGTACAAATGGAGCCAACATTGTTTGTATTTAATGGCCCCTAACTTGCATATGAACAGTATGTTAGCCTCTGCAAAGTTTCTTTCTGCAAGTAATATGCAGCCTTGTTCTCATGGATTTACTTCTCATATGTTGCTATAGCCATTTCTTTTGTTTTGTAATCCCAGCTAGTCAATTGATAGGTAGGGTGCTAATATTCGAGTGAATATATAAGTCCAGAAAGGCTATATGCTATGAGGCCTCCCACATGTGGAGGTTTATTAGAGGTTGGATTTAAGTGTTTTTGAGGTGACTAAATTCAGAAACTCTAAAACCATTGAATTTTATAATTATTTATATAAGTACATTGAAAACCTCAAAAACCTCTAGTATTTTGGACAATTCATAGTGATGACAAAAATCATAAAACCTGAATTAATTTAAAGTGGTCCAAAAGGATCAGTACAGCTCCCACTGACTTTTATAGGACCTCGACAACTTTTACGGCGTCAAAAGCGAGATGCCACGGCCATTTTTGCAAATTTTTCGCAGTTTCACAAATTTCGTGGGAAATTCGAGAAATTTTTCAGCGAAACGGACAAAATTCGCCCATCGCTATTTTTTATTAGAGGTCTTTTGGTTTTTACACTTAAGAAATATTCAAATTTTTAGAACTTTTTAGAAACATAGTAAAACCGTATATTTTTTGAGATTTGTAGAAAAAAACACAATTAGTAAATGGGCTCCTTAGTATGCCAGCCACAGTTTTATATTTGCTCTTTTATCAGAAAGACGGAAAGCTATACAGTTTTCAGAATATCCTTCAGATAACTAGAAATAAACAGTGTAATTGTCATTTTACATTGTCTGCATTACAGTGTACTCTGGAGCATTTACAGAAGGCTTTACCTGGGAAACATTTTACATATATTACAAAAATAATCTCATAAATATTTCATTTGTGCATAGGCACAGGTATCAAACTTTCTAACTAAAGCATGTATCTTTTCTGACATAAATCTGGCACTGGCAATATATCTGTAATATATTAACACTATCTTACCTCAAGGTATTTGGCTGTAATCCACCGCTGTCAATTAAAACCAGGAGCAACTTGTGGCCCAGTTACATGACTATGTGCAATTGTCATTTTTATTTGGCAAGTCAGGGTTTAACAGAAACAGCTATTTGCAGTTCAATTGATAAGCTATGTTACATTAAAACAGGGCTGATGGAATTTTCCCTCATTTTCTCCATTCTCTGATTCTATTAAAAAAAAAACTACAGTGGTCCTGATAATATGCAATCTAGCCCAAGCCAATAGTGTGAAAAGGGCTTTATTTAGTTCCATTTTAGTTAGCATATGTCTTCACTTCTATGCATACACAGTAAGTGCCTGGGGGCTGCCTACATATTCCCATTAATATACAGTATTATGTAATCTTCCCAATAAGAGTGAATAGTAAGTTCTGCATCACACACCCCATGCAGAATTGCTCTGCTAGAAAAAAAACCTCTGCATTATTGTTATAGAACTGAGTCATGGATGATTGTGAAACTTATGTTTGGGTAAGCTAAAAATGGGCTTAATTTAATAAAAGAACATTATGATACATGGCTACACCTTGGATATTATCTTTGATCTTAGCACAGAGGCTTCACCTGGGTTCAGCTAGTAGAGATACATATGCTTAGTGAATACATAGCAAGTGTGTAGGAGATCGCATTACAGTTAAAGCAAACTCAACAAATCAAACCCAAATGTGCCCTTTTCTTTAGTTTTCCTCTTCCATTTTTCTCATCCCTTTCATTTGCAGATCTTTTTTTTGTTTGTTTATTTTGGTATTTCCTATCACTCTGGCAGGTCCCAAGGTCATAGTGCAGTGGGAATGGGAGAAGGTCTGGAGGACATGTAATCATCTTGTGTATTATAGTGGTTTGATTTACTATATAAAGTCATATACAGGTGTGGGACCCGTTATCTGGAAACCCATTATCCAGAAAGCTTGATTACTGAAAAGCTATCTCCCATAGACTCCATTATAACCAAATAATCCAAATTTTGAAAACTCATTTCCTTTTTCTCTGTGTAATAATAAAACAGTACCTTGTACTTGATCCCAACTAAGATATGATTAATCCCTATTGGAAGCAAAACCAGCCTATTGAGTTTATTTCATGTTTAAATGATTTTTTAGTAGACTTAAAATATGAAGATCCAAATTATGGAAAGGTCCATTATCTGGAAAACCCCAGGTCCTGAGCATTCTGGTTTATTGATATATACCTCTCCTCCATGCCAATCTTTGTGTATATACTCTTGGCACTTTAACCATAGGCTGACACTTGAATTTCTCAAAACAACAGTTTTGAGAAATTGAATGCTGTGAGAATAATTATACATATAGATAGATAGATGACAGACAGACATGCAAGATTAAATATAAAAACAACCAATAACCGATGCAAGAGATAAAATGGGCCCTAAAAGGATAATGGGTATGAGACACTAGGGGGGTTGTTTAATAAAACTCTAACGCTAATTAACTAATCATTTAGGTTGAAAAAATCTGATTGAGAAAAACAACAAAATTAAGCATCAATTGGAATTGTGAAAACTTAAATTACAATTTCAGAGGCATCTTGGTGATAAAAGATTATATTTTGGAAGGTGTAAGTGACATGATTTAGTGAGTGACTGGATATGATTAATTTAGGACAGAACAGAATCAAGCATAACCCCAAGGCTTATCTAACTGTGTTAGATACTCTGGGATGTTATGAGGGTTGGATGGTGGAAAAGAACCCTTTCTGTTCCAAAAGGGCTTAACTTAAGGTGTTGGGACAGCCAAGTAGAAATATACAGCTCTGGGTTGAGATCATGAGAGGAGATATGGCCACCCATCTCTCCCCACTACAGACTAAATACTGCTGCCAGAATTCTCCTTCGACACAGTACAGGCCCCTCACCTGCTAAAGTCATTTTTATATCTTCCCATAAACCCAGAAAAACATAAAAAAAAGTCTTCAAACCCCTTTATCCCTTTGCACCTCGCTACATCTCTTCACTTGTGTCTCCATAAGTTTTTGGCCAACTCCTCCACTCCTCTCAGAGAAACTACATGGTTGCACTCCCATTATTACTGCCGTTACAGCTCCTTACATTAGGTACAGTATACCATCCCTGAATTCCTCCTGAGAGAATCCTCCCTCAGTCTCTTCAGAAATAAACTCAAATTTGGAGCTCTTGCGCGATCATCTGAACTGGGAACTGGCACTTATATTGCAGCATCTTTAAGTTACCCATCCACTTAGAAGGTAAGCTCTAAAAGGCAGGAATCCCCTTCCTCTTATCTCTATGACAATTTGCTGTACTGTACTTTGTATTCATTTATTTTTAATTGTAAAATGTAATGACCCCTGTTTGTTCTTGTAATTTGTAGAGTGCTGCGTACATAAGTAGGTCAATGTAAATATACATGCTACATTATGACTATTGTCACCATAAAGGTGCTATTGGAAACCCTATGAGTTGATTAGTTTGCCAGGGAAGAAAGTATAGACTGCAAAACTTATTCTTCAAAAAAAGTTACTTGTTACTAACTAGTTGTTAGACAGCATTCCTACAACCCATTTCAGAGTCAGCGGAATTAATGACATTGATGATTGTGACTACTTACACGTATGTGATACATTACAAGCAAGCTTGAAAAACATTTTTAGCAGCATACAACAAAGTATTATCTTAAAGCCACTTAAGAAAAATGCAGAAACCAATCCTAATTCTGGAATACTTTTTTTTTTTTTTTTAATATTTCATCAAAGACATTTTTTTCTTGGATAATTTAGCACTAGAAACAGTGATGAACCACCTTGTGTTTCTGAGCCTAGATTTATGACTTTGTTCCTTATCCATGCATTCAAAAACATTGCTGTGTCTGGGAGATGTGGCATAACATGGTGTGTGATATGAGATGCAGCTATATAAAGATTAGAAGTAAAAATTTCCCACTAGATTCAAATTTCCACAAATGCTGCTTTTAAACTTTTTTTTTACTGACTGTATTAATAGCCTTTTTATTTTTGTTCATCAATTATTTTTTTTTTTAAAATCCTAATTTTTTTGTTGGTCAGTGAATGCCATGTTTTATTTTAATATGTAAAATTGTTTTTGTTTAGCATATAAATATTGTTACATTACATCTGAATACTTAGGCTGAAGGGGTAGCATAAATAATAATAATAATCAAATATTAATAATCATTATTAATAAATAATAGCGTTGCTGGCATGGCAAGACAAGGCTTTGCTGGTACGAATGCATGCATAATAAAATTCTGCTACTATCAAGGCGAGTAAAGAATTCAATTTTCTTGAGTGTGTTCTTTTTTATTTTTTCTGTCTGTCTTTTTATTCAATATCCGAAAGCTCCGTTTGGAAAATGGTTTAGTTTTATAGGACAAACAAAATTGTTACATTCAGAATGATATGTAAGTGTCTGTTTTTTGTCCAGTTTTTACATATCCCTACCAAAAAAATAAAAATCTGCAAATCCATTTGCAAACCAGCTGCACCTCTGTACTGAACAGATAACAACCTGTGCAGGCCAGGCTTTTGCTGTGAATTGTTGCTGATAGGCCTGAATCTCAGAGCTTTTTTTAAATGCTAATGACAAGAAACATTTCCTAAGCCAAAATGCTCTTGTAGATCTGTCTACTTCTATTATGACAGATATTTGCTTGTAAGTACATAGAACACTTGTTCACTGTGCCTTATCTGCTGTGGTGCAGCCTGCTGACCTACATACCATTCAGCACAATATGATGCACAAATATCTTCTATACGATTTTTCATTTTAGAGAAAAGATAGGATTGCTACAAATCTAACAAAAAGATGGTGTGTTTCCTGAGAATGTATTTGTAAGAAGTTGATGCACAAGAAGTGCTTAAAAGGGTGTTGAATTGCAATTAAGTATTGGCGAAAAATGGCATTTTTTCTACAGTCATAAAAAAACAAAACAAAACACAAGCTAACTTACTTCCTACAACAATTAAAAGTTCAACATCTCAGTGCCACGTTTTAGTAACATCTCCAAACGTGATTGCTAATATTGTAACAAAGAGAGAATAACTAGTGACGGGTGAATTTGGGGTGTTTTGCTGGTATAGTACAGTTTTCTGCTGATAGAAGCACCGGCCAAGGGTTTCAAGGTAATTCAATGCAATCACTCGGGGGTGCCTAACATTTGGCACCCCACACGTACAAACAGACTTTCCTTCGCCTTTAAAGGGATCTGTCACCCTAAGAAATAATTCCAAATTCTTATCTATTTCTGTTAGTTTAGCAAAATAACCTTACTTACACTATAAAATATATTTAAATCTTTGTTGCCACCAGCATTTGAAATCACACTCACAGCAAGCAGGCAGCAGCTTTTTTGTGGACACTGTTATTAAAGGGAAACTATATCCCCAAAATGAATACTTAAGCAACAGATGTTTATCAAATGAAGCGGCATATTTCACAATCTTACCAAACGGATATATATATAATATACTGTATATAATATATATATATATATATATATATATATATATATATATATATATATATATATATATATATATATATATATATATTGCTTAAGGCATAGAGGAGGGTCAGGCACTATATGATTGACAGCTGAAATCTTTACATGAAAAGGACTTTTATTATACAGCATTTTATGTCTGGGTGACAGGTCCACTTTAATGAGTAGTAACAATAGTGAGAGTTTGACGTTTTCAAATGTGTTTCCCTGCTAATTGAAATAAAGCAGAAAATGCCATAACATAATTACCATATCAAGGGTTTGCTGACAAAATTTCATTACGTTAGAATGTGTATTGTTCTTAGCAAGCTTTCAGTAGTATAGGGATTTATAGTGTAGTACAGCTCCTGAACTATAACACCCCATTGAAAAGCATTGTATTTGACTGCAGCTTGATGACGGGCATATTTTTCAAGCAGAAAATGCTTGGGAATGTGCAAAACTTTCTTCACTGCAGCCATGAAAGTATTAATAAATGCTATAAAATTTAAACTGTTAGGAATTGATAGGGTTTCCCCAATTCAAATTTTAGTAAATATTCCTCTTACTCTGCATGCCCAAACATTCTGCACCATATCTAGAAACCATAATATTGTATTTTGAAATGTTACTTTTTGGGGCAGATTTATCAAGGGTCCAATCGAAAATTCAAATTTTGAATTTATTTTAGTATAATTCAACTAGGGAATAGTCGAAATTTGATAAAAGTTTAAATTAAATTTGAAATGTATTATGTAATGTCTCTTTAAGAATTCAAATTCGACTACTCAACATCTAAAACCTGCCGAATTGGTGTTTTAGCCTATGGGGGACCTCCCACAACCAATTTTGAGTAATTTGATGGACTTTTAAAAATCATTCAATAGTTTGCAGGTCGATCCTATGCACCCGAATATAAAAATTTTCATTTTTTTAAATAAATTTCGATTGGTTGTTTTTTTTTCCGAATTTCGAGTTGATGGGAGTTTTCAGTAACTCCCATAAAATGGAAATTCGACCCTTGATAAATATCCCCTCTTATGCTTTGTTTATTCTTTTTTGTTTTCGTTGTTTTTATATTTTCTTATACAAGTATGGAATCTGTTTTCCAGAAATTCATTATCCAAAAAGCTCAGAATTTAGGCTGTTCATCTTCCATAGATCCCATTCAATGAAATAATTCACTTTTTTTTTTAAAAAAAAAATAATTTTCTCTGTAAAAATTAAACAGTACAATGTATTTGTAGAATATTTAAATTAGTTTTTAATAGACTAAGGGGCAGATTTACTAAGGTTCGAATGGTAAATTCATATTCAAATTCTTTTTTTGGTCAAAACTCACAAATTCGATTTTAAAAGCAGCTCGAAATTGGAATGTGAGATTGATCACACCTCGACCCTGGAAACAGTTCTAATTTGAATATTAGTTTTAAGATGCATTGACTCCCAGTATCCATGTTATTTTGCAAAGCGTCCCATATTACATTTCATAGCCCACTGTATTTATCTTATTATCCAAAGCCCGTATTATTTTACATAACCACTTGGCATCCATGTAGACAATTCAAACTCCCCAGTTCCACTTCACATTGCAGAAATCTCCTAGTAACCATATTTTGTGGCAGATTCATGCCACATTTAAGAGTCTTAAGCCATTTGGATTCTCAAACCCACATTTCGTAGGTATCAAAATCTGAATTCATCATTTTCTGAAATGTACTCCCACCAAAAAACCTGAAAAAAACGTTAAATTGAAAATTGTACCAATTTTTTGTGTTTTCCACATGAAAACTTGATTTTTTACCTTTCGGCTTGCTGGTTCCCAGTCATCTATATGAATGGACTCCAAACATATGTGTCAGCATACATTGTGGCGACTCCAATTCAGATTTTGGCACCCTTTAGGATTTAAAAGGCCAGCCCCTATTTGCTTTTATTGCCCAAGCCTGCCTAAGCCTTTTGGGTATTTGCTCTCATGATTTTAACAACTGCTAGACTTTCCTGTGAGTTAACACACAGAAAGTTCATGGGCTTCAGAAGGGTGTAGATGAATACTAAGGGCCTCAGGGCTCCCCTGACAAAAAAGATAAGTCCTTTTCCGCTGCCATTACATCAAATTTAAGCAAGTCAATATCTAATTAGGCACAATGAACCAACAAATGTAGCAGGTTGTTCTATTATTTCAAGGAAGCAAGCTGAACAATTTACTTGTGCAAAGAAGTCCTCACTGCTAGTACGTTTGATGAGTATCATAAGTAAAGAACAGGGGAATATATCAACATGGCTACATCTGTCAAAATGACTGACCCCCTAATCATGTGAGGGCATCAAGCAGAAGAATGCACTGTAGCTGTTAAATGCATCATTTATGAATGGGAACGTTAATCTACTTGTTATATACACACTTTAACTGAATGTTTTGACATTGTAAGTAAAAGGTAAATCCGTGTACAGGAACAGAAAGAATATGTTCTAGCAAAAAACAACACAGAACAGTTTGAATCAGGCTGCTGACAGGTTTAAAGCAACTTAAAGCAAACAAATCATCTGAAAAGGATAAGTATTTCTTAACTGCTTTTTTATATTAAGGTTTATATTTAACTACTGTGGTTTAATTTTTTTTTTTAAAAGGTTTTTTTTTTTTTTTTGTTTTTCTGTCTTGGGTGCTAAACAGCAAAGTTTGGGTGCTAGTGTGCTTACAGCAAGTTTGTCACAACCTGCTTTACTTTGCAGTTTTCCCTCCGTTTGAGGGGGTGGGGTTTGATTAGTTGCACCTGAACAGACTGTATAAATAGAACCACTGGGACTCCAGTGGAGCTTGCTCTAGTGTTAGCTTCTCTTAAGTGTTTGATCCTTAAGTGGGGGATCTGTAAGTGGAGTTACAAACACCGGAGTTGAAAACTAAAGGAGGTTCAAACTAGGTCAAAAGTTTTGTTCTAAACCCTCATTTTTATTTTATATATTTATTTATATTTTTTCCTGTTTTGATCTGTAACTGGGATAATGAGTACTAGCAAGATTGAAGGTCTGACTCAGTGCACAGTCTGCCATATGTATGCAGATTTGGAACAAGAGATCCAAAATGCTTACCTCTGTGGTGGTTGTGAGCAAATTGCCACTTTGGAGGCTCAAGTTAGAGCACTAGAGCAACAAATTGCAACACTGCGGTCGATTGACAATCTTGAAAGGAGTCTTTTGCTCACTGAGCAGGACCTAGCGGGGTCAGATAGTTTGGGGGGAACAGAACAGCAGCAGGATGTTGAGGCAGCTAGCTGGGTGGCAGTTAGAAAATCTAAGGTGGGCAAAAGGAAAATGGAGGCTGATCCGGAGATTATACATCGCAACAAATTTGCCAGATTGTGTGAAGATGATGGGAGTATGAACTCTGGATTGGCAATTCTGATCTCTCTAACAGCCGGGAGACCAGTTTCTCTAGTAGTGGTGGGGGGGAGAGTAGAGTCAGGCCTAAGCAGATTGTGGTTGTAGGGGACTCAATTATTAGGAAAGTGGATAGGGTAATTTGTCGTCCGGATCGCTACAACCGAACAGTTTGCTGTCTACCTGGTGCCAGGGTTCGGCATGTGGTTGATCGGATAGACAAATTATTGGGTGGGGCTGGGCACGACCCAGCTGTCTTAGTACATATCGGTACTAATGACAAAATAAATGGTAGATGGAAGACCTTAAAGAATGATTTCAGGGATCTAGGCTCTAAGATCAAGGAAAGGTCTTCCAATGTAATCTTTTCTGAAATTTTGCCTGTGCCACGTGCAAGTTTAGGAAAACAGCGGGAGCTTAGGGAGCTTAATGCGTGGCTAAAGTCTTGGTGCAGGAAGGAAGGGTTTGGGTTCATAGAGCACTGGGCTGACTTTTCGTTGGGGTACAACTTATACAGCCGTGACGGTTTGCACCTCAATGGAAGGGGGTCCGCGGTGCTAGGGGAAAGAATGGCTAAGAGGTTGGAGGAGTGTTTAAACTAGGCAAGGGGGGGGTGGGTGAGAGAAAGGATTATGGGGAAGCTAGTGTAGACGGGGCAGTGGGGTTAGTAAGGGGTCATGGGGGAGGAGTGAGGGGGGCATACAGTTTACCAGCTAAGGAGGTCCCTCTGTTACAAGGAAAACAGAATAATACTAACTTAACGTATAATTCTTTACCAAGTAATGCACATTTCAAAAGTAAAAGTAATAACCTCCGCTGTATGCTGGCAAATGCACGGAGTTTGTCAGGTAAAATGGGAGACCTAGAATTAATTGCATGCTCTAAAAATTATGATATAATTGGTATCACTGAGACCTGGTGGGATGAAACATGTGACTGGATTGTGAATTTAAATGGTTACACCCTTTTTAGGAGGGATAGAGGGATTAAAAAGGGTGGAGGAGTGTGTTTGTATGTAAAGCCTGAATTAAAGCCATGCGCTAAAGAAATAAAAATAGCTGGCACTGGTGAGGGTGTAGAATCACTCTGGGTAGAGATTTCGACTGGGCAAAAGGTATCAAAAAGAATTATCATTGGTGTATGCTATAAACCATCTCGTATAAGTGTCGAGTATGAAGCCGAGCTACTCTTGCAGATACAAGCGGCTTCACAGCTGGGTCAAGTTGTTGCTATGGGTGACTTCAATTATCCAGACATTGACTGGGGTAATGGGGTTGCTAAGACAGAAAAAGCTAGTAGGTTTGTAAATATGCTGAATGACAACTTTTTATTCCAGCTCGTTCAAGAACCTACTAGGAATAACTCTCTTTTGGACCTTGTAATAACTAACAATACTGAACTCATCTCTAACATTTGTGTGGGTGAGCATTTAGGGAATAGTGATCATAACATGGTCTCCTTTGAGATTCTGTTGCAGAAGCAATTCTATAAGGGAGTAACTAAAACACTAAATTTCAGACGTGCAAACTTTGACAGTATAAGGGCATCTCTGCAACATATTAAGTGGGAAATGCTTTTCACAGGGTTAAACACAGAACAAAAATGGGAAGTCTTTAAAATGCTGCTTAATAAATATACTTGTCAGTATATTCCACTTGTAAGCAAGGAACGTCGTTGCAAAGCAAAACCTTTTTGGTTCAATAGAAGCGTTGGTGTTGAGGTGGGTAAGAAAAGACGTGCTTTTAAGGCTTTCAAGTTAGCTGGTACAGCCGAAACATTTATAAGGTACAAGGAGGCCAATAAATCATGCAAAGAAGCTATAAGGCAAGCTAAAATTGCTATAGAAAAGGATATTGCAGCAAGCAGTAAAAAAAATCCAAAATTATTTTTTAAATATGTCAATAGTAAAAAAATGAAGCAGGAAGGGGTGGGACCCTTACTATCAGAGGGGGGTCAGCTGGTTGATGAAAACAAAATAAAAGCGCAGATTCTGAACTCGTATTTTTCATCTGTGTACACAAATGAAGAACCAGTAAGTGAAGGTTTCCTTCTTGACACTCCCAATTCTAGTAATACAACTAATGATGCATGGTTCACACATGAAGAAATTCAAAAGAGACTTGAACATGTTAAGATTAACAAAGGTCCAGGGCCAGATGGTATTCATCCCAGGGTAATTAGCGAGCTTAGCTCTGTGATTGCCAAACCTCTTTACTTAATTTTTCAGGATTCATTGAGATCTGGCATTGTGCCGAGAGACTGGCGAATTGCTAATGTGGTGCCTCTATTCAAAAAAGGATCCCGTTCTCAGCCTCAAAACTATAGGCCAGTTAGTCTGACGTCAGTTTTAGGAAAGCTTTTCGAAGGGTTAATAAAGGAAAAGATACTGGACTTCATAGCAAATCATAATACTATGAGTTTGTGCCAGCATGGTTTTATGCGTAATAGATCTTGCCAGACTAACTTAATTTCTTTTTACGAGAATGTAAGTAGAGACCTCGATTCTGGGAAGGCAGTGGATGTGATTTACTTAGACTTTGCTAAAGCATTTGATACAGTGCCACACAAAAGGTTACTGGTTAAATTAAGGAATGTTGGCCTGGAACATAGTATTTGTACCTGGATAGAGAACTGGCTAAAAGATAGACTACAAAGAGTGGTGGTAAATGGAACATTTTCTAATTGGACCAGTGTTGTTAGTGGAGTACCGCAGGGCTCTGTACTAGGTCCCTTGCTTTTCAACTTGTTTATTAATGACCTGGAGGTGGGCATTGAAAGTACTGTTTCTATTTTTGCAGATGATACTAAATTGTGCAGAACTATAGGTTCCATGCAGGATGCTGCCACTTTGCAAAGTGATCTGTCTAAACTGGAAAACTGGGCAGCAAACTGGAAAATGAGGTTCAACGTTGATAAATGCAAGGTTATGCACTTTGGCAAAAATAATATAAATGCAAGTTATACACTAAATGGCAGTGTGTTGGGAGTTTCCTTAAATGAAAAGGATCTAGGGGTCTTTGTAGATAACACGTTGTCTAATTCTGGGCAGTGTCATTCTGTGGCTACTAAAGCAAATAAAGTTCTGTCTTGCATAAAAAAGGGCATTAACTCAAGGGATGAAAACATAATTATGCCTCTTTATAGGTCCTTGGTGAGGCCTCATCTGGAGTATGCAGTTCAGTTTTGGACTCCAGTCCTTAAGAGGGATATAAATGAGCTGGAGAGAGAGTGCAGAGACGTGCAACTAAATTGGTTAGAGGGACGGAAGACTTAAATTATGAGGGTAGACTGTCAAGGTTGGGGTTGTTTTCTCTGGAAAAAAGGCGCTTGCGAGGGGACATGATTACACTTTACAAGTACATTAGAGGACATTATAGACAAATGGCAGGGGACCTTTTTACCCATAAAGTGGATCACCGTACCAGAGGCCACCCCTTTAGACTAGAAGAAAAGAACTTTCATTTGAAGCAACGTAGAGGGTTCTTCACAGTCAGGACAGTGAGGTTGTGGAATGCACTGCCGGGTGATGTTGTGATGGCTGATTCAGTTAATGCCTTTAAGAATGGCTTGGATGATTTTTTGGACAGACATAATATCCAAGGCTATTGTGATACTAAACTCTATAGTTAGTATAGGTATGGGTATAAAGAATTTTAATTAAAAGTAGGGAGGGGTGTGTGTATGGATGATGGGTTTTCATTTGGAGGGGTTGAACTTGATGGACTTTGTCTTTTTTCAACCCAATTTAACTATGTAACTATGTAACTATTTTCCAAATAATAAAAACTATCCCTTATAATGCTGTCAAACAGACATCTGGTCAAATGTATGAATCCATACTGAGGTCTTTAGACTATTGTTATGTCCCAATATGCTTTAGCCATTGCCAATATGCTTTTATTTCTAGAGGCAAAACTTTATGCCTTGGGTTACTAGAGACCTCGTTTAACACCAGCTTTCCTTCTGTTAATAAGAAGCTTATAATATTTAAAAGAGCATGTCTTGTGTCTGGCTAATTGACTAATGAAGCTCAAAGGAGGAACCTTGGGTGATTAAAATCTGCAACTTAATGGCTCAGGTCTACTACATCTTACCAATTGCAAAAAAATCAGCTGTCACTTGTGCCATGCAGCAGATGGACAGTTTGTAAATGGGCGCCAAAGCCTTTAGATGCTTTGGCAGTTTAAGTGCCATCAGACAGCAGATTCTGATATTCTGCAGATGGCTAAAGAAGCCATCTTACATTTGTGCTGTATAGCACTGTTTTGCCCATAAATGTAGCAATCAGCTGATGAGTCTGGAAGCTCTGCAGTACAGTTTTGCATGAAGCAAATGATTTAGGTTTCATTATTTCAGAGCACTATTTTTTAATTAATATGGCATTGCCAAGGGTTAACGAAATTTATTTTTGCAGAGTCATATAAAGACTTAAATAGTACTGCAATGGGCCATTGTCTTACAGCTCTCCCTCTGTTATCAAAATCAGAATTTATCTCATTATTTTCTGAAATCTACTCCAGCCAAATCCACAAATTCCCCTTATTCATCAATTTTCCTAAAAATAAACCATGAAATCTTTGGATTATTGCACAAAACTCAGCACAGATCAGGATCTCTTCGGGACTTCTACCACTGACTTATATACAACCTCGGCAGGTCTGAAATGCCAGATTTTTTGGATTCTGTCAGTCCTCGGGGTATAATAAATACTGAAATATTTGAACTTTTTCTTTCACTCAAAAAATTCTCATTTTATAGTAAAAAAACTTGATTTTTTTTCGAGTTTTTTTGGCATACGGACTGCCTTCGTAGGGGCTAGAAGCTATTGATCTAAACAATTACCTTGGCAGGTAAAATGGATGCTTATCTTCCCAACTCTCTTTTGTCTACAGACATTAAAATATTGTCAAAAATATTAATGAGTAAAGTATTATGATATATATGATTATTATCAGAGTTCCTAGGTGGAGCTCCGACCTTCCACCCTCATAAAAGCCCATGACATACCATGCTCCTGACAGAGCAGACCTGAGCTGATGAACTAAAATGACTGATGCAGGCAATGCATTAGGCCAGAGCTGCTCTGTCAGAAGCAATATTGGAAGTACGCAACTTCTAAGCAATATTTAGTTTAAGAATGTAATTAATATTTTTGACATGCAGTAGCTAGGTTGGAAAAGACTTTAAATTAAATATAGAAATAAAGCATACTCATATATATCTTCAAGCCTGTTCATTTCTAAGTGTATCCATTATTTTTTTTCTAAGATATTAAAAACTACAACTTCAAATAACTCAAAGCAGATACTGGGGATCAGGCCTGTACTGGGAGTCAAAATAGGCCCTGCCATTCCAAGTACACAGAGGCCCAAACAGCCCCCTACCAGCCCACTATATCGTAACTTTCTATTGAACCATACAGCAGCCCCTCTGGCATTTGCCAGAACCCACAGATTGCCAGTCCAGGCCTGCTGGGGATTATGGGATTTAAAAAGCTACTTCTGGTCAGACCTTCAGTAGAGTCTGCACATGCTCTCAGGAATCCACTTGGACTTTGCTTGTGTCAGGGGCATTACACCTCCAAGCATGGAGGCCCGGACCAAGGAGGAAGCTTTAGTGTCAAGTCCTAGTTTGCGGTATCCAAAGGGATCAGGAATAATTGTAGTCAAACTTCAAGCAATGTTTCAATAGGCAGGCAGCTAGGATTCAAGGTCAAAGGTTCAGGCAAGGTCAAAATTCCAGGAATAAAGTTAGAATTAATTTAGAAGCACCCTAGATAAATACTATAATCTGGCATTGAACGCGTGACCCTGGCGCTCTTTCGGCACTTTGACATCACGCACCCGGCGCGGCGACGTCAGTGCGCCATGTTGGACACGGATCAGAGGGGTTTTTTTTCTACAAAAAAAAAAGTTTTTTTCTCCTTTAAAAGTCGGACTTTAATAAATAACCCCCTAAAAAGTGTACCCTACAGCTTGTAGAATTTGGTGTAATAGAACACTGCTTATAAGGCAGATGTGGAGGGGGAAAATTAGTTGGGATTTGAGCTTTGAAATGTCTGCTATCATGCTGAGAATGGAAGTGTACCCTAAATTGTTGTGTGAATGTGAAAGGGACCTGAGACTGGAAGTTCCTCTGGGATGAGGAACGATGTAAATGATGAAACATTTGTGTAAAGTATTGGGTAAATGTGTCAGCAATATATAAATCAATAATAAATAGAAGGAGGCTATATAGGGGTTCTGTCATCCTTTTGAGTAATGATAAGGGAAATAATGCAACTTGATGTATCATAAAAATAATGTTTCAGGGGTTACAGAATATTATTTTTGTTTTTAGGAGCTCAATAAGTAGTAATTCAATGGGTCCCTACATAAGCATTAAATCTTCATGTTTAAAATTCTTTCACTAGGGCATCACGTGCTTACTACTACCCATTTCATTGAAAATTAAGCTTACAATCTAAGGTCTGTATCACATTTACACAACATACTAGGGTCTGTTCAGTAAGGATCATGTCTTTATCAGGTGTGGGCAGAAACTCAGATAGTTATGGAGAGAATATACATATAAAAGACCTGTACATTTTAATTCTCTTCCCTTGAGCTGCATTGGGGTTTAAGAGCACCTGCCCGAACCAACACAAGTTAAATACATTTGAGGCTTTAGTTGGTTCTGAACTGATACATGCTATTGTCAGTGTTTCCTAAGGAATACCCTCCCTATAGTAACTGCACTCAAAATACGTTTTAGAAAACTTGTAATGCAGCAGAAATTAATTAACCACATTGTTTCATTATATTAATATATTTTCAGAAGTTTATTTAGTCATTAATGTTATGTTTTTCTGCAAGCATTTTAAAGATACAGTTAAACAGAATTATAAACAGAATTCTCTCCTAGAATATGCTAAAAAGAAGTGGGTGTTATTGATCTGGAGCAGGACAGACAGTCTATAAACTGTTTCTGTTTGCAGTTCACCTTAAGGGTAAGGCCACACTGGGCGTTTTGGAGAGATTTGGGCGACCAATATCCCAAAACCCCTTCCCTGACTCTGCACTGGCTACCTGACTCTGCGATCCGTTTTCAGAAGTCGCCCGAAGTTTCCTCGGCAACTTCGGAAAACAAATCGCCGCGTGTGATAAGCGCCGGCGTTTTTTTTTATTTTAGCCAGCGCAGAGTCATGGAAGCCATTTGGGAAGATTGGTCTCCACAAAGACGAGGCGATTAGTCGCCAGGCGACCAAATCTCCCCAAAACGTCCAGTGTGGCCTTACCCTTAGTCATCTTTAAAGGTGAAGGCTAGATGTTTAAAGCCTGAAAGGGGTGTGCTGAGATACAGGTCAGGCTTACTGAATTTTTTTATGATGGCATGGAGTACATGTAAGACTGCATTGTATTTCTAAATACAGAAACATGTTCATTACAACAGGGATCAGCATCAGAGTTGACTAATTCCTCTCTCAGGAAATCTCGTTCATAATTACATTCCTTACGACACTGTACTTCTGCTGATAACACAGGTTGTAAAAACAGCTCCGTGCCATAGTCAATTATTGCTCTGTTACTTTTAACTTCTTTTATTAGAGTGCATTCTGGTCCTTGGGGATTTAATGTCAAGCTGTTGGCAGTCAAAAGACCCAGGGGGCATGATTTCATGCATTGTCAGCCAGGCCTTTAGTGCACTTGTGAATGCTAGATAATGTGACCCCCATTAAAGGCTAACTCAGCATCTTAAATGACAATGATAACATATAACTAAGTAGGACATATAGCATAAAACTGCACTGTGGCCACTGTGTAAGAAATGGATTTGTAAATAGGCGAATGCTGGCCAAATCAGAGCCTAAGGAAATAAATTATGGTAAAAAGACAAGAACATGGAAACAAGACACTAAAAATCTGACGCTAGTTTTCTAGCCTTAGAGCACCTTCCAGTAACTGTACTGCTAAATTAATCAGCCTCAAAATTATCAGCAATTTAGCTGCATTTTGCTCATAATTAGCTTGATAAATTAGCATCTGCAATGGAAAACTTGACATCTTTTCTGAGATTCACAAAATGTCGCTTTCTTAGTAAATGATCCTTTCAATCAGCACGCAGGGAATACAAAAACATGGTTTGTCAGGCAGTGAAAAAAATGTATTAATATACATGATGAATGGAATATATTCACCAACAAGACTGCTGTAACGGGAGTTAAATTCACACTTGGTAGTGCGTGCGGTGGAAGCCCAGGGAAAAAGTCACAAATACTTGAAGCAGGCATGGTGAAATATACAGGATTTAATGGAATTGAAGCAAAACAGGAACAGGTCAAAAATAAAGTCTTTACCAGGCAGGCAATGAAAAGCTGGAACAAAAACATAGGAACAAGATTCAGGAACTTGGAACTAGGAACTTGGAACTTGTAATATCCAGGCACAGATTCAGGAACAAAACCAAACAGATTCAGATTCAAACAGATTCAAGGTTTAGGTCAAGAACAAACAGAATACATTCAATGATTCAGACCTGAGCAAGGCTCAGGGCATGGTTTATAAAGGGCAACTGATTAGAAAACACAAAACACATGAGAGTAACAAGAAGGGAGGAGACCAGGGAGTAGACAAACTGGAAACATAACAAGATACAGGAACACTATAACAGGATCAGGACCAACCCCAAGAACCTCCAGTGGCTCACTAGGTAAGTGCACCGACTGTGCCCTTAAAGTCCAGCAACCCCAGTCCCAAGTGTTCAAATCCCAGATGGTCCTTACAACTGCCTTTAAACACAACATTTTATGTTTAATATTTAAACTGTGAAATGTGTAGATTCCAATTATATTCTTGCACCTGCAGTACATCCTCTCTGTGTCCACAATGTTAGCATCACCCATACAAAACCTTAGACTAAGGGGCAGATTTATCAAGGGTCGAATTTCGAAGTATGTATGTATGTATATTTTTATTTGTAAAGCGCTCCTCAAGGGCAAAGCAATGTGCAGCAAAACAATAAATTAGTAGAAAAAAACAGGGGTCATTGGAATAAAAAGTAACAAGTAGGGGCAGATTTACTAAGCTCGAGTGAATAATTCGAATGGAAACAAATTCGAATTTTGAAGTATTTTTTTGGGTACTTCGACCATCGAATTGGTCAAATTCTATTGAATCGATCTAATTGAACGATTCAAACGATTTGAAGTAAAAATCGTTCGATAATCGAAGTACTGTCTCTTTAAAAAATACTTCGACTTCATACTTCGCCACTTTAAACCTACAGAGGTGCAATGTTAGCCTATGGGGACCTTCCCCAACACTTTTCTAAGTTTTTTTTTGGTCGAATAAAAATCCTTAGATCGATCGCTCAAAATCGTTCGATTCGAAGCATTGCGCTAAAATCCTTCGAACTCGATATTCGAATTCGAAGGATTTTACTTCGAGGGTCGAATTTGAGGGTTTTTTAACCCCCAAATTCGACCCTTGATAAATCTGCCTCGTAATGAAAAAGCATTGTGCAAATACTTTATGACAAAGTTCTAAGTTGCTTTCAAAGGCAGTATAATGACAGACGTAAAAAAGAGTTTAATTTCTGGTGTCAGTATCTCTTTAAGGCAAACAAAAGACCTACAGCTCAATGTACTACCCCACATTCTCCCACTCCACATGCACAATCACCTAATCGTAACATTGGTTTTGTTGATATGGCCCAACCTATTTATTCAAAATCCCTTTACTGTTACTGTTACAACTGGCACAAACAGCTGCTAGTACTTCAGCACTCTAGGGGCTGTCAAGATTTCACAATAAATCTTCTTCACACATGAAATATTTATATATAAAATGCAGAATGTATATTTAATACCACAGAAACATTCATGATTCTAAGGTATATTTATAATGGATAAAACTATTTTAATTGCAGTCTTTTCTGTTACTATTCCAGAGACCCTCATTGATTTGTATTGATTTATTGCTTATGGGATCCGTTATCCGGAAACCCGTTATCCAGAAAGCATCGAATTATGGAAAGGGTGTCTCCCATAGACTCCATTTTATCCAAATATTTAAAATTTTAAAAAATGATTTGCTTTTTCTCTGTAATAATAAAACAGTAGCTTGTACTTGATCCCAACTGTCTCCTGTCTCTTTAAAAAAAACTTCGACCCCCTACTTCGGCAAGTAAAATCTACCTAGGTGCAATGTTAGCCTATGGGGAAGGTCCCCATAGGCTTTCTAAACTTTTTTTGGTCGTAGAAAAATCGTTCGATTGATGGATTAAAATCCTTCGAATCGTTCGATTCGATGGATTTAATTGCGTTAAATCCTTTGACTTCGATATTCGAAGTCGAAGGATTTACCTTTGGCAGTCGAATATCGAGGGTTAATTAACCCTCGATATTCGACCCTATGTAAATCTGCCGCTTACTGTTGGTAAAAAAAAGAACCAAAGGATTCCAAAGAAAAAAAATCTCAATAATGTGACTATGAGCAATTGTACACAATCACCACTACCTTTTTGTCTGCCAGCTTTTCTTTTTATGAAGTGCTTTTAGGGGAATATACCATGAGAACAATACACAGCTGCTGCTGTATAGAGATATCTAATTGTCAATATTGTGGAATTTCTACAGCTTATTACTTGCATTCAGTCTAATTCTGGGCAAATTGCCAGTCACTTCAGGGACATTCAAGTGAACTGCATTACACATGGTATAGCATCCCAGCTTTAAGATACCCGGCTGTTTTGCCTTTAGCCAGGGAATGTTTTTACCATTCCTACTGAAAAAAGGAAGGGGGGGTCTACAAATAAAATACATTTTTTTTTCAAGTGGGCAGAATTTCAAGCCCAGATGTTGATAATGAAAGATTAAATTTAAGGATTTAAATTACAAATAAATAAAGTATGAAACAGATGTGATTTTTAAGGAAGTTCAAACTATCCAGGAAGAAAAATATCTCTGTGCATGACAAAGTACGAGGGTTTGTCTCAAGAGTCTGTCGGAAACAATCTGCTTTGTTTGATACACCCTTAGGACAGGCTTGGTGGAGAGAAAAGGAGAACTGGTGGAGCTTGTCATTAAACAAAAATTGTGTTTAATAAAATGTTATAACCGTGATTAATCCTATGAGGCCCTAAAGGATTTTGCAATTTCTGATAAACACATTTGCCTTGTTTGCAATGGAAATTATATTTTTTAGAAGAGAAAAGAATTTTAAAGAAAATAGAAAAATGAAAGAAGAATTTATTACCCACTCAAAAAAAAAAAAAAGATGTTAGCGGATGGGGAAAATGTTATGCGGATGATGATTTCTGTTTTTTATGTTTATTGTAAACTGCTTTCAGCTCATTTGAATTTGAGAGAAGGTGTGGTTTAGTGGGTTAAGATACTAGGCTGTAAGACTGAACTCGCAAGGAGAAATAAATAAAATCTATGACTGCTTTTTTAATGTTTACTTTAGGCTGGTCATTCTTTCTCCTTCTTTCTAAGGAATTGATTACAATTGAAGGCTTTACAGTAACATGACAAATAAACTCTATGGAGTCCATTAACTACAATCAAATTGTTATTATTTGTTCCACGAATCTCGAGAAATTTGTAGTTTTCCTATATTTTTAAAATTCTCCTTTAAGTCTCACTGTATTTTAAGGGGGTTATTTATCAAAGGTTGAATTTTAGTATAATGTGAATTTTTTAAACTCTAATAAATTTAATTTAATTCTCAATTTGAATGGTATGTTATTTATGAAAAAATGTGAACATCTTAGATTTGAACGAATAGTCTGTTCCCAAAAACTTAAGTTAAATTCAAATCAAGTTTTCCTTTTTTTTTTTTTTGACACGCAATGATTTTTTTTGAGGCACAACGTTTCTTTAAAATCTATGGTGCGTAGTTTTTTAAATTTTTTTTTGCAAACATTTGGCTCATCTTTACATGACTTCTACATGAATTTGGGGCAGATTACTAAGGTCGAATGGTAGAGCAATTTCGAATTCACAATTTCAAATTTAAAAGCACCAACTCGAATTTGAATGTGAGATTTATCACTGTTTGACCATGGAAACAGATCTAATTTGAATATTTGCCCCCTAAAACCTGCCGAGTTCATGTAGAAGTCAATGTTATTGACCGATGCGTGACATCATCACACTTTTGGCGAGAAATTCAAAATAAGAGACGTTGGTGTTCATGAGTTCCAACTTTGGCCCTACTTCTGTAATGTTCTTGGGTGCTCTAAATTTATATTTTGGACTGATTTGACCTCTTGCTTTGTTCCTGACTTCGTTGTTTGCTGCCTGCCTTGACTCTTTGCCTAGACTTTGACCTTGAGTTGTTTAACCCCTTTGAAACCACAAACTGAACTTTATCGGCAAACCATATAGCAGGCTTCCTACTTAGTCCCAACTCTAGTCCTCTATGGCCACCTGGCCCTGACAGTATATACGCTTGCACGTTGACATCACCATGGTATGATGCATGTGAGTCATGGGTGCCACCATCTTAGATGCAGCGCCAAAGAGGAGAGGAGCGTCATTGGGCGCTCTTCATACGATGTCTGTTCTTCCTGTTTAGAAAAAACAACTTCTAGTATGTTGGATATAAATTACTTTGGGACAAGTTAAGTTAGATATTAACACAGCTATGGGGCCTGTTATGCAGAATGCTCAGGACCTGAGTTTTCCAGATAAGGGATCTTGCCTTACTTTATGTCTACTAAAACATCACATAAACCCAATTTGATTGGTTTGCCTCCAATAAGGATAAATTATATCTTAGTTGGGATCAAGTACAAGGTACTGTTTTATTATTGCAGAGAAAAAGGAATTAATTTTTAAAAATTGTAATTATTCAATTAAAATGGAGTCCATGGGAGATGGCCTTCCCATAATTTAGAACATTCTGGATAACAGAATTCTGGATAATGGATCCAATACCTGTAGTTCTTCCTATATTCAGCCTTCTTCCTTAACTAGCATGTGTGCAGTTTTTTTACGCTTATGCTTTAATCCCTACAAAATGTTATGTTCACAGAAGTAGTGGATTCATTTAGTAACATATACGTTTGCAAGGGGCAGCCCTTTCTAAAGTCTCTGTATTGTTTCCCTCTTCTTCGTTATGAGCATTAACACTCTTTACTGTGAGCGTCATTTCCCCCACCTAGGATTCAAAACAGTCACTCCTAACACATCCAATCCATCAGGTTTTCAAACTATTGCCAGGGGCTACAGAAATTGCTCCTTGAATTCTAGAGGCACTGATTAATGAAGACTACATTAATCAATGTTACAGCATCCCCTTCCCAGAAAGCAACACAAATGGTGTTTTAAAAATAAAAATGCCACTTCAAATGCCATTCTAGCTGCTATTTTCACTATACTATACTATTACACTATAATATTTCACTTGTTTTGAAAAGGTCTAACTCGATTTAGAGCAGCAGTTTCCCAACTGCAGACAGTTGTTAGATTTCCTATCACTGACTTCTGTCATGTTATACTCACTATTTTATAACATTTTAGAGACTGAAATTTTTCAAGACAATAATCTATTTTCTGCTATGGTTTTACTATCCGCTTTCTTCCATTTATAGTCAAAATTTTTTGCTTATAACCATCAGCAACTTCTTTTGTATCAGGCTGACAACTTCCTAAGCACAATAGTCATCCATGAAGAGTTTTGAAGTGGAAAAAGATCCAGAGCAGCAGTATTTGGCTGCAAATTGATTTATTTATACAACACTACATGTTTCAGGCTTCAGCCCTTTCTCAAGTGTACAGAAATTCACAATTCAAAGAGTATTTAAAAGGAATGCAAAACACCAAACCTCCACCCAGCCAGAGTCCATTGGTGCATTCAGTTCACTTGGAGGGGCCACTGATCATAGGCCAATAATTTCATACAAGTTTTACGCAAATATTAATCAATCTGTACATGTAGATGACCATTTTAACAACTTAAAGCTAACTCTTATGGTTACATAGTCCTCTTAAAGGGCATGTAAAGGCAAACAAATAAAATCCCATTTTTACTTTCTTTAATGAAAAAGAAACCTATCTCCAATATACTTTAAGTAAAAAATGTGTACAGTTTTTATAAGAAACCTGACCGTATGCAGTGAAATTCTCCCTTCATTTACTGCTGTGGATAGGAATTGTCAGATGGTCCCTAACTGCTGAGCAGGGAAACAATCATACTTATGAACAGCAGGGGGAGCCCCCGCCTTACTTACCAGCCATGCAGAACTCATGGCGATCCCTAAGCAGCCCAGACCACACTGAGCATATGTACAGTCTTGGTCTTGCAAAGATGTTTAACAAGGTTACAAGATGGTGACCCCCTGTAGCTAACTTTGAAAGCATAAATTATTTGTTTGATTAGGCTTGTGGTGCAGTAAGTTCATGTTTATATTTAGTATACAAAATACAGCATTTTTAGTCTTATTCTATTTTAGACTTTACATACCCTTAAATCACAATATCTTTAACTTCAGCAAGTTCTGCAAAACTTTTAGTGCTATTATGAAAACATCTGAAAAATACATCCAAGTGACATCCAAGTATCCAGAAATGAAATGAAAATGTGTCATGTGCTTCCAATGACAATAATTGCTCTCTTTAGAGTATTCTGAAAAGTTCTGTGGCAAGTCTAAATAAGATGCAGAGAATGCATGGGAAGCTGGGGGAAGAATG
This sequence comes from Xenopus petersii, assembly GCA_038501925.1. Taxonomy (NCBI): domain Eukaryota; kingdom Metazoa; phylum Chordata; class Amphibia; order Anura; family Pipidae; genus Xenopus; species Xenopus petersii. The sequence goes on along the minus strand of CM076683.1, from coordinate 39,286,613 downwards.
CAATGGCCCTCCCTTAGTTTGCAATTAGGGTAATTGGCACCCCCAGTCACTCCGGCTTTACTTGTCCTTTACATTAATGTGATTTTTGACTATATCTATCTATCTATCTGTCTGTCTGTCTGTCTGTCTGTCTGTCTGTCTGTCTGTCTATCTATCTTATTAAATCTATATCTATCTAAAAGTCTCTCTTTGTATGGATCTATTGGTGTTACTGATAATAACAGGCACATTCATCTGCATTTACAAAATTCAGCTCCATTGGAACTAACGTTATATGACATAGATTTGATCCTTATGACATTTCACAATAGGACTGGTTACAAAAGCAAATCATACTCTCATCGTATTCATTTCATCAGCATAGTGAATGAATCTGTGCGGTATCTTTAAAATGCTAAACACTGAGGTATGGTTCTACTAGGTCTTATTTGTCACATAACAACTAATTTATTTGACAGCTTCTATATGCAATTCCAGACACAATTTACCATGTCAAACGTACTCGACTAAACAAAATGTAGCTAAGTAGGCCATTCAAATCTATTACTACAAAACAACTGGAAAATTATGCAGGTAGGGTTTTTTTTTAAGAGACTGGTACACAATAACATTTTCCTATTTTTTTTTTTATTTAATTTAACATTTGTTCTCAAACTATTTTGATTTCTCAGTGCATCTGAATCAGCAATATTTTAATACCCAGTATATTAGAGCAGAAACACACAACAAATACAGCAGGTGTTTAATTGTGGTTTAGAATCCACATCTTTCACATTTTATAATTACAATTAACATCAAGCAATAACACCAACGGAATTTCAGTACATGGCAATAATATTGAGCCATATAGTGAAATTGATAAGGATCCAAGTATGATCTTGCTTATTGTGGTAAGCTGGTGGCGACTGATTGCTGCTATGCAGTTAGCAAACAACTAAGAAATACTTCATTTTTTTTTAAATTATCAATTTGTTTCTTGGATATGAGAACAAGGAGTGAGCAATAGTTAGTGTGGTATTAAAACAGTTACAGTATGTCACTAATAAAAACACTAAATCAAGTTAGAAATGCAGTGGTGTGTCATTTTCATTTAATAAAAATGAACATTATTCTCTGCTCAAAATGATAAAAATGTCTTTTTTTTTATAATCAAAATATTTTATTACACATTTTCAAAGAATATACAAACAAGAAAAAAAATACTGAAATACACAATTTTTGGACGAAAAAAAAAAAGGGCAAAAAAGGGTTCTCTACCCTATTCAGCGGCTGGGCATAAACTCATTTATACATGCAAAGATGGAGATAATAGTGCATCATTCTCATTTAGTAGCCAGGGCATCCAGATTTTATCGTATGTCTCCATGTTATTCTGTAGCTTGTAGTTCAATTTCTCATTAGTTGCTATATATATTATTCTAGTTTTCAAAAGCTCCAAAGATATATTAGGTTTCTTCCAATTACTGGCAATCACCAATCTGGCTGACATTAAGATGAATTGGCTCAATTTATATGATGTTTTAGGGAGATAATCAGGTTTCCTCCCCAACAGCATCACTGTCGGGTCTTTTTGAAAGTCGACTCCCAAGACTCCAGAAATATAGTTCCTTACAAAATCCCAATATTTCGATACTATAGTACAATCCCACCAGATGTGGGCCATGGTCCCCTTTTCTTTACAACCCCTAAAGCAATGTGGGTCACTTGAGGGATATAACTTTTGCAGTCTGGCTGGGACTAAATATGTTCTGTGCAATATTTTTAAAGAGGTCTCATTAAATGTGGCGCTGATATTACCTTGATTTGCCGCTATACTACATTGGTACCATTGTTGTATCGACAACGTGAAATTGAGCTCCTTTTCCCACATATACATGTATCATTGTTTTTCTTTACCCAAAACTGGCTTATTCAAACTTTTATATACTGAACCCAGTATACCTGCCCCAAGCGGGGATTTGCTGCATATTGACTCAAAACTCGAAATCGTGAAAATCTTGTGCTCACAACGTGACGCTTGTTTAACAATAAAGTGCAATAGCTGTAAAGTTCTAAAAATTTCCTGTGGTGGAGGTTGATAGATTTCCATAATTTGTGAAAGTGTAAGTGGTCGTCTTCGCTGCGTTAAAGACATTATAGTAGTAACTCCCTTATCTGTCCACCATCTAAAAATATTTCCTGATAAACCCGGTGAAAAATCATAATTATATATTAAAGGACATAATAGTGAAGGGGAAGCCTTAAGTCCAAATTTCCCTGCTAGCAATTGCCAAAGCTTTAACATTTCAATTGTTACTTGTGATGCGTCTTTAAAGTGATTATAGGGTATTTTAGCCATAAAACTTGGTGCATTAAAAAAGGATGCAGCAGATCATTTTCGATCTGGACCCAGAGGGGGGCCTGTTGTCCGGCATGTACAGGAGCCCATTGAGCTATCCTAGCCGCCTGGTAGTATTTTATAATATTCGGGACAGAAAGGCCCCCATTTGCCTTGTGTAGATTCATGACTTGCGCAGATATTCGTGGGTGCTTATTATGACATATAAAGTTATTTATGCCCAACTGGAAATTCCGTATGTCCCTTAATAGGACTAATATGGGTAAAGTTCGGAAAAGATACAAGATTTTTGGTAGCAACGTCATTTTAACACAATGGATCCTACCCAACAATGATATTGAATATTTATCCCATTGCTGTAATTTCTGTATAAGTACCTTAAACATAGGTAGGAAATTAACCTTGTACAGTAAAGCTGGGGAAGAAGTGAGTTTTACTCCCAAATATTGTAAGTATTCCGATTGTACTCTGAATCCAAAATTTAATTCTATCAATTTAACTATATGTTTGTGGGATATTGCAGGGCAGCATTTCGGACTTTTCTGCGTTAATATTGAGTCCCAATATCTTTGCAAACATCTTCAAGATCTGCATAAGGTTGGGCAATGATGTCATTGGGTTTATCAGATGTACTAAAAGGTCATCTGCGAACAGCGACAATTTATACTATTTGCCCTTCACTTTTAAACCTTTAATGTCCACATTATCCCTAATTGCTCTCGCCAGGGGTTCCATCGCCAGAGCAAAAAGGGCAGGTGACAGGGGGCACACCTGTCTTGTTCCCCGTTCAATCTTAATAACCTCTGGAGAGGCTGTAACGGGGAGGTTAAGTCTAGCTGTTGGTTGCTTATAGTATACTTTGAGCGTATTAATAAGAGAATTGTCACAATTGACCGCTTCTAGGGTTTTAAACAGGTATTCCAGGTATCGAATGCTTTCTCAATATCCAATGCTAGCAAACATAACGGCGTTTTAGTTTTGTTCGCACAAGTCACTAAATTTATGATCTTCCTAATATTGTCCGGTGCTTGCCTGGTAGGAATAAAGCCAATCTGATCCTTATGTATGATAGTATTTAAGATTTTATTAAACCTGGACGCTAATATAGAGGCCAGGATTTTAATATCAATATTAAGCAAAGAGATTGGCCTATAGTTTTTAGAGGTCAGCATATCTCTATTCTGCTTCAATATTACTGAATATTACTGATATTTTGGCTTCTGTCATTTCTGCTGGGATCGAATTACCTACCGTAATATGCTAATAGAGTCTAGATAAGTGGGGAATTAACTTGCTCTGGAATTTCTTATAAAATAATGACGAGAAGCCGCCCGGTCCTGGGGCTTTACCCGCTTTTAAGCCCTTAATAGTATCTTTTTTTTCTTCCTGGGAGATCCCTAGATCTAGCATCTCTCTCATTTCCTCAGTGAGTGGCCTCGGGGCAAACTTTCCCAGAAATGCATCTATTTTTCCCAGCTTCTTCTTCTCTCCAACTGCGTACAGATGTTGATAATATTTTACGAACACTCTAGCTACCTTATCAGGATTAGCTGAAACTTGCCCATCTTTCACCCGAGAAAAGAAACTAATTGAGTAAGAAAAAGATGTTTGGTTGAAAAATAAAGCTTTTTTTCTTATGAATGAAACATCAAGCATGAAAGAGAATTGTGAACCCCAGAAGAGATGCAGGTTTAAAGAATGTAACGGTAATGTATACTATATTAATACATAGCTTTTGAACCAATACTTTAACAGTTTCTGAAACACATGAAATTGGGTGTAAATTGGCAAAGTACTTACTCTAAAAGCCTGGGGCAGTGCACATGTACCCCTACACTAAATGATGCTTCAATATTGGTCCCTGAGTGACTATTTCTAACATCAGTGTTTCATTGTGCCATTAATGAATTTCAAGTATTTTTTTTAATTCTCATCTATCACCCCACCGAACTATAAATTACAAGAATCCACAAAAATGTTTATTGTAAAGAGGAACATTTAGTAGAAAGTAGAAAATTAGCTTGAGGATAATGAAGAATAGCGAGTTATCAATATAAAAGTGAGGTATCACAAAATTCTGAAATTGTTCATGTCTATTGAATTTGTTGATAATACACCAGATTACAGACACATAGGGGCATATATATCAAGAATCGAATTTGTGAGTTGTGTGAGGGGGTTTCCAACTCGAATTTCGTATGAAAAAATCTGAATGTCAAAAACTCTAATGAAAATCTAATCTAATGATTATGTCCATGTCCTGAAAAACTTAAAACGGTCGAATTTATGTTTCAAAAACTCGAATTGATCGAGTTTTCAGATAAAACCTCCCAAATCAACCAAAAAATTCAACAACTCCTATTGACTTCTACATGAGCTTGCTAGTTTTTAGATGGTACATTTTTACATTCGAATTTCCAAGTTTTTTTTGCTTAATAAATACCAGACATTTAAGTTTTCAAAAATACAACTTAAATGTGTGAGTTTGGGTGCACATAGAATGTGAATTGTGGGGAAAAAAATCACATTTGATTTTGGGTAAATCTGCCCCATAATAATATTCTCTAGTATATTGTGGTAGTTTTTGTAGCTATATTAATTATGTTATTGTTGCTGTTGATACTCCTCCTAATCTACCAATCACTAGTTTATCTATAGTAGGAGACTGGTTGCTTTTTAGTCCTTTTTGACCTTTTCAGTCACTCATGTATGCTATCTGAAAAGGATACACAAACTTTAGTCTTTTAATTGCACAAAGCAATGTTTTTTTTTAGAAATTTTGTTTAAAAAATGTTTTCATTATATATTTGATGTCACTACCCTTATCTAGTAACTAGGTTATAAATAAACCAAAGCATTGCTATATCAGCCTCCCTGCTACATTTACAAGATTTCTAGACTTAACAAAATAAACTTAGGAGCCATCATTTCATCTTTAGGCCACAGTTTTACAATGACTTTCCAAGTCATCATGCTGCTTGGGTGTTTGACGCTAAGGGGCATATTTATCAATGGTCGAATTTGGAATTGAAAAAACTTCGAAATTCGAATTCAAAAAGACCAACCGAAATTAAGTCGAAACTTTTTTGGGTCGAATAGGTCAGTTTTCGATCAAATAGGTCCATGTTTGTCCGAATTCGAATTGTTTGAATTGAAGGAATAGCGCATTTGATCGAATTAGATTCTACGTTTTCCCCTCCAAAAACCTTTGATTTTTCAAAGTGCACCAATTGACTCTAAATAGGTTCTAGGAGGTCCCCATAGGCTAAAACAGCAATTTGGCAGGTTTTAGATGTCAAATGGTTGAAGTCGAATTTTTAAAGAGGCAGTACATGATACATTTTGATGTTCGAATTTTCACACATTTTTCAAATTCGAATCAAATTTGGACTATTCCCTAGTCTAGGTAGACAAAAAATAGCTTGAAACTTTTTCATTCGAAAATTCACTTCAACCTTTGATAAATCGGCCCTCAAATGTTACATGCCTTGATTTGTCCCAAAGTGTCTTCAAATATGGTTTAATTCTTTATAAAAAAAATATAAGGGAATGGTACTATCAATTGATGACAGCAAAGATAAGCATGTACATTTTATGACTTCATTATTTGGTTCTTACGTTAAATGTTACGTGCCTTGATTCGTCCCATCTCTGTATACACTATTCATCTAGAATGTTATTTTAACTTAAAGGGGTTCTTCGCCTTTGAGATAACTTTTAGTATGATGTAGCGAGTGATATTCTGAGATAATTTGCAATTTTTTTTTGTTTTCATTTTTTAGTATTGAAGGGTTTTGAATTGTGATGGGTGAATTTGGGCTGTTTCGCTTCGCCAAAAAATTCGCAAAGCGGCGGCGGCATCTCACTTTTGACGCCGGCGTCTGTTTTTGATGCCGGTGTCCATTTTTTTGGGACGACAGCGCACATTCACCAGCGTCCAAAAAAACGGATGCCGGCGAATAAATTTGCCTATCACTATTTTTGAGTTATTTCTCTTTTTATTCAGCAGCTCTTCAATTTGCATTTTAAGCAATCTGGTAAATAGGGCCCAAATTACCCTTTTTCTACCATACCTGAAAGGATGGGTAACTGTGTGAAAGTAGCCAACCCTCCAAAAATCATTGTTTAACATTAAAATGACCAAAACACACATTTTGCATTATATTCTATATCTTATAATTACATTTGTCAGAGTAGTAAATTTAAATTATCATGTTTGAGAAACAGTAAAACCAAATGAAACCAATTAAAAATGTGGAAAAACAGAAAAATATTGTCACAATGTTCACTGGCTTGAAACATAGATTAGTAGAAAGATTCCTCTGTGAACATATGTAGATGCCAAATCCAAAAGGTGAACATGATGACAAACATATTTCTACTACTTGTAATACATTTTAATAAATGAATAAATTGTGAATTCAATTATTAAGACTGCATACTCATACAGACAATATAGCCTTGATTAAACAAGGTAAAAAACAGTGAAGAAAAAATACATGGAGCTAAGCAGTAAATCAATTTTGTTATGAAATATAGGGCTAACAAGCAGCAATGAGATATTAGAAATTATTTTTTTGAAAAACTCAAATCAAATTTGAATAACTCCCTAGTCTAATTTGACAGTTTTGACCACAAAAAAATCTCAAAAATTTAAATTTTCGATTCGACCCCTTGATAAATCTGCCTCATGGAGTCAGGAGAATTTCTTCTGGCAATTAAGTTATCCAAGTGACTTTCTGTAATAAATATATAGGGATATGGGATCCCTTATTTGGAACCCCATTATCTAAAAAGCTAAAAATTATGGCGAGGCCACCGCCCATAGGGGCAAATTTATTAAATTGCAAAGCAAGTTTTCTTTAGCAAAAATTCAACAAAATGACAATTCACAGAAACATCGCCTATTTACTATAATGCAGAGAAGACAATTCGCTAGTGAAAAAGCTCAGTACAAAAGAAATTTCCAGCCGCTTCACCAGATGAATTTTGAACTTTTCTATACGTTACCATTTTTTCCAAAGTCTATGTCGCCAGGTTCCCAATCTACAGAGTGTATGTGGAGGAAATCCCATACTTATCAATGACAATAACAAATCCAATCCACCATGATAGTTTATTATATTGAATAATCTTCAACATTCCTCTCTATCTGAATTACTTAACATTCTCCACTGTTATCTGGACAAAGTTTATTCCATTCAAAAGCAAATCATAATCCCTATAGACATAAACTATTTCCTCTAACTTTAGCCTCCTTTTAGCTGTCTTGATTCTTTTGATTCTGTAACAGCCTTCAAAATTTCCCGCTCTTTCTGGTCTGTGTCAAACCTAAGGTCACACTTGACTCATCCTATCTTTCTATCTAAGAGTGCTGGAGCAAATTATATTTCTGCCCAACCAGCCTTGCTGCCGCTTGTTGAGAAAGTCCCTCTCCCCACGCCACCCCTGCTGATTGTCGCAACCCTCCCCTTTGCATACCAACCCCTAGATGCTTGCTTTTTTATGTTCTCCATGTCAGTAATAAAAATAATGCCCCCTCCACGTTGTGCCTACTTCTTGTTCTGGCCCTCCTTTCTACCTTCTAACACTCCCACTAAAATCCTGGAATGTATTGTGTTCCCTTGTATTAAAACTTTCCTCCAAATAACCCCCACACATAGGGGGTTATTTTTTAAAGTCCGAATGCCAAAAATCCAAAAAAATATTTTTTAATATAAAATCCAAATTTTTAGTGGAAAAAAAAACTTGTATTTTTTTGGGATTTATTATACCCCAAGGATGGACAAAGTCAGAATCTAAAAATCCAGCATCTCAGAACTGCCGAGGTTGCATATAAGCCAATGGGAGAAGTCTTGAAGATATGTGCTGGGTTTCATGCAATAATCCAAAGATTTTGTGGTTTTCCGGCAAAAACCCAAGTTTTCGGGTGGAAAATCTGAAAAATGTCTATGATTCATTTTGTTTACGATTTTTTCAGTTTTTTTCCCGCACAGGAAATTTTCAGGAAAATGTGTTGATAAATAAGGGGAAAAAAACCTGTGCGGATTTGGTCGGAGTAGTTTTCAGAAATTAATGAGATAAATTCTGACTTTGATAAATGGGCCTCCCAATCTATTGGATGCTATGCAATCTGGCTTTCAGTGGTAGACTACTTGGGGCTGGGGAGCAAGTGCAAATGGGCCTGTTGGGGGGGACTGTGGGAATTCTGCAGTGGGGGAAAGTGCAAATTCTTCCCTGGACTTATAGAGTTATAATGAAGTTATTGTTGGCTTTAACCTGCACTCTATTGAGTTAAACTTGTGCTGAGTTACAAATGATCTCCAGGTTACCAATTCACGTGTCACTTATCAATCCTATTTTCAGGAAAATGGCAACACCAATTAAATAATACTAACTAGGACAGATGCAAAAGCTACTCCAGTCGAATGCCACTTTTTAAACATGCTTAATGTGGTATGCGTTTTTATATCAATCTAAGGTCCACGGAATATTACATTTTGGAAATATATTTATTTGAAATTCCTGCTGTTTGCTTACTGTCAAGCATCCATTAAAAAGGGAATGTATTGATTACCCACGGGATTAATCACAAATAATTTAAAATGTTGCAGCATGGTTATATCTTTTCCCTATGAATCTTGGCTTTTGTTAGCACATTTTAATTACTATCTGGTATCTGCAATAAACAGTAAACATAAAAAGCTTTGCAAAAATGTATTAGACTGTTTGTTTTCACACTCTAATGCATATTTGCACAATTTTACCATGAAAAAAAGAAAAACATGCTTAACTCTTGGGCTCTATCCCAAAGATCTCTGGAACAGAATGTGGAAATGACTAAGAATAAAACCAAGTCACATCATACTGATTTAAAGTACAGAGAACAACAACATATGTATGTATGAGAATAATGGACCAAAGTGTAAACAATGTATGATATTCCACAAATTCTCAATGATGTTTTCTGCACTATGTTTTGGCCATGGAAGGGCAAGTTGAAGACCATCTGCCCAAGGCCATCAGGACAGTTTAAAGACAGTTAGGGTTAAAAATATGTAATGTTATGGATGTTTAAAAATATTGCATATTTGTTAAATATGAATAATATTGATTATGGATTATTGATGTTTGGATGTGTGAGCAGAAGGATTAATAAAGAAGCTGCTGCCATTATTATCCAACAGAATATGGGGGTTGTGTTATTTGAAGGAAGGTTCTGTGGGTAAGGCCTCAGCCTTGGTGAGTGTGGTAAGTATAAGGTTAACCCCTCTTCACCCGAACTCTCCTCTCCAGACCTTAGACAGTCAAGTTGAAGGGGATGGCAGTACCAGGTAAAGACTTTTTACTATATTCACTGGATGTGAAGGATCTCTTCACATCCATACCACACGAGGAAGGCATTGAATGTGTACGAACTTTTTTATCTCAGGGCTCTTTACCCACACATACTGTATGGTGAATTTTATTTGTACATTGCTTGAATGTGTACTTATTAAGAATTATTTTCAGTACAATAATGATTATTATTTACAGCTGCAGGGCTGCGCCATGGGGGCAAACATGGCTCCGGCGTATGCCAACACATTTATGGATTTAAGCTCTACGAGGCAGGGACCTCCTTCCCACTATGTCTCTTACCACATAGCGCTTAAGCTCATTGTCCTATGATTCTGTTTATATTTATTATGTGATTTGTCTCCATCTTGTATACTTAGATGTGAGCGTCAGACATATGGGGAATGGGTTTGTGACATCTTTGTACACTAAACCAACTGATAAAAACAATTTGGTACGACCAACTAGTTTTCACCCTCCGGGTTTATTCAAGGGTCTCCTTAGAAGCCAGATATTAAGGGTCAAGTGCATTACCTCAAATGAGGAGCTATTTGACTTGGAAGCAACAAAGGTTATACATAAATTTGTAGAAAAAGAGTACAAGGAGAGTGAGCTGCTGGCAATTAAAGAGGAGGTCTCAAAGACTCCTCGCAAGGAAACCTTAATTAGATATGAGAGAGCAGGGAAAAGTACTGCACGTATTCCTTTTGTTTCTACATTTGATACTAATTCTAAAGCGTGTAAGAAAGTGATTTTGAAATATTGGGAAATACTGCAAGCTGATCCCAAGATAGGACACTTGTTTCAGCTTCCCCCCCCCCACTATTCGAGTACTGGAGAGGTAGAAATATTGGGGACTTGATTAAACCCAGTCCATTATGAAAAAATTATTTACACCAGATGGTTCATACAAATGGTACTTTCCCCTGCAGAAAGTGTAGACATTATAATGGGATCATAGCAGGAGAAGTTGTGATGCACCCCACACTTGGCACTAGACATCATATTAAATGCTTTTCCATGTGTGACAGCCATAATGTGGTATACTGTATTAAATGCCCTTGCGGTAAGGCTTATATAGGGCAAACAACAAGACCAGTAAAATGGACACAAATCGGTGATATGCAATTTTAAGCCAGTATGCAATATGATGGGGGAAGCACAGGGGTCTCACACTGAGAACAGTGCATCCAGTAACAAAGTAAAAATAGATTAAAAAAGATGTTAGCCAGGCATTTTCACACACATGGCCACCGGCTGACACAAGTGAGATGGCAAATTGTTGAAAAGGTGACCGCTAGGCAGGGTCAGGACATAAAAAAGGCTATTACTCCAAAGGGAATGTTATTGAATTTGGCTTCTCCAAACTAGACTGAACAAGGAAATGTCTGGTTTTATTATGTTATTTTTTATCTCTTACAGATGAAATATCCAAAGTCCAACTTACTAATTAATCAGGGTCAGCTAACATACTCTTCTGCTATCCTTATATAGGGTAAGATTAATTATATATATTTGCAAGCAATGTCATAAATTTTGCAAATGTTATGTTTGGGTTTTGGCTCAAATTAAACAGGTTTTTATGCTATTTCCAGCTGTTTTTTTTACTAAGGAGTATCACTGTTTTTTTTACCACTTTTTCTCACTTTTTTGGACTTTATTTTGGATTCTATTTAGAATTTTGCTCTTTGCACATTCCATGGGATGGAACTATCATGGATCAACACTGGACATTTTACATTGTTAGTTTTTTATGCTTTTAGGTGTTCAAGCTTGGAAGGGAGGGTGTCCGTATTTGAAATCTGCAATTTACCAATTGGTTGATCAATTATCACACGTTAATTGAATCATTGTTAATCTATTTATATGCGCTACTTTGTTCTGTATGCTCGACAAAGGGGTTTGCCCCGGAACGTTGGACTGCACTCCGCAACAAACACTTGAAGTGTTCCAGCAGACCTGTCTGCCATTGGATTTTACTTTTGATGGACTATTACTAGGAGGTGACCGAACCTCCACCTGAGTGCACCAGGCATCTCTGAACTACCCATTGGCCAGGGTGTGCGAGGTTCTATACCATTTGCCTTCTTGCAAGAACCAGTTTTGGCTAAAATCTAGGACAAAACACCTTATTTTGTGTTCAGGAAGGATAGGAGTGTAGAATCTTTGCTCTCGAAAAGTATATATGACTCTAAAGCTGGAACAACAAACAAAACATGGTTGAATTTTAAAGGTTCTAAAAGTTCTAAATGTCTCCAAGTAGTTCACCAGTATTTATACAGGTAGAGATTATGTGATATGCAATATTTTAATTGTCAAAGGGAATTAAAGACTTGGCTACCTGCAGTTGTGGTTCATACTCTGTGTAAAAACCACACACATGTACTTGGTTTCAGGTCCGGACTGAGAATTAAAATAGGCCCTGCCATTTCAGGTACACAGAGGCCCAATCAGCCCACACAGAGGCCCAAACAGCCCCCACCAGCCCACTAAATACTGACTTTCTATGGCATCTTATAGCAGCCCCTCTGGCATTTGCCAGAACCCACAGATTGCCAGTCCGGGTCTGCTTGGTTTCTTGAACACTTGCCAGCTATAGAGAGGATAGATTGCAAGTCAGCAATAGCAAGGCATGTTGTGAAGAAACATAATAGGGCCACATGTATATCCTTTTATAATTTTTATAGGAAATACATTTTTTTATTTCAATTATGCAACCCACACGTTGGTGCTCTGTGGACTGTTTATGTTATTCGTATCCCCCACCTTGGATACTTTTACTACTTGTCTGTTGATTGTCAAGCATCTACTAAATTGTTTTAGAGAATAGGAAAAGGCAGATATAGTTTTCATACTAAATAAATAGCAATTACTTTTACAAATAATGGTTTATTATCCCTTTAAAGAGGTGGGTTACTTTTAAGTATAATATAGAATGGAATGGTGAATTCTAAGCAACTATTCAATTCACCTTCATTTTTCTTATTTATAGTTTTTTATTATTCCCTGCCTTCTTCTGGCTCTTTGTAAGGCTACAAATTTGACATTGCTACATTTTATTGCTCATTTTTCTATTCAGGTCTCTCTTATTCATATTTCAGTCTCTCATTAAAATCAGTGTTTCTCCGTACGGCCCTACCTGTCAGTGCAGGACGACTGGGGTTAAGTTGCTCCTCTGTGGAGGCAGGACAAACTAAGAATTCTTCCTTCCCCTCCTCTTCCGTGACTCCACCTCCAACCTCAGTTTTTTTAGTTTGTCCTGCCTAGGAGGCAGCGTTTTTCCTTCTCCTTCATAAGATTCATTATAGTGCTCCCTGTATATATATATCTACTATGGGTAGAGCCTATAACGGTACATGACCGTCAGGTAAGTAGTAGTACAGAGTTGAGCCCAGGTGTGCTCCCTGATTATATTGAGCCTATCTGCTCCCTCTGCATAGAGGTCGCGTGCTCCCCGGCAGTAGCCTTGGTTGAGCCCATGATACCGTACGCCAAATTCAGAGTGCTCCCTCATGGTCGAGCCCGTTGTCGCTTGGTGGTATTAATTTACCTTAACCAACTTGGTCGGGTCTGGTAGCCATCTTGGTCCTCCCACCAATCCTTACGGCCATCTTGGTGCTCTTGGAGTACTGCTGGGAACGACCGGCGAGATTTCCACACTAGGGCGTACGCGACTCTGACGTCAGGATACCGTGCGAGATTTCATTCGCGCCATTCGCAAATAGTCACCACCATCTTGGTTAGCTATTAGCGCAACCGCTCCGGAACGACAACACTTCTAGCCAAGTACAACACAATGGCTTCGGCAGACGAGGAGCTCCTTTCCCTCATTGAGGACATAGACCTCCCGGATAAAACCCGGAAGCTTAAATCTAAGGTCAGGAAACCTCATAAGCCAGTGCTTAAGCGCAAGGACCGTTCCAGGTCCCCTTCCCCGCAGTTTTCAACAACTACCTCAGACCTTCAATTGAAGAAGGTTGTTACCACGGCTCAGGTCCATAATTCTCAGGATTCACAGCCAAATACTGCGGATAACCTATCAGTCACTAATAATATGTTAGACCAGCAAACTGCAACAGGCACAACACTGCCACAGGGTGGGCCACTTCCTCCTACGGCTCAAGGGCCAGCCTTACCACATGATTTCACTCAGTTTATGTCGTGGTTTCAATCCACCATTCACCAAACAGTGGATCAAGCTATAATAGCCCGTACACCTCAAACCACATCCAAGTCAGCAATAAAATGTTCCCGACCCAGTTCACCTTCTCCTTCAGGCTCACAGTCAGATCAATCCTCCCTACAATCAGAGGATAGTGAGGTTTATACTTCACCTAACGAGGATTCCGCATCAGTTTCTGACTCGGACTCCGTTGAAGATACTTCTAAGCAACCCGAAGAAGTCAAAGGTCTTCTTCGCTCCATTTTTGCCACATTGGAAATTAAAGAGGAACAAATAGCACGTTCCAAAGCTGATAAGGTGTTGGGTAATGCAGTTAAGCGGCCCAGGACCTTTCCAGTCTCTAAATCAGTCACTAAAGCAGTGGATGCTGAATGGTCTCACCCAGACAGGAAGTCTCATATTCCTCCAAGGTTCTATAATACTTATCCAATTGCAGATGATCTCATGCAGAAATGGGATAAAATTCCAAAAGTAGATCCTCCGATAGTCAGAATTTCTAGGAATACCACCTTACCAGTAGGGATGTAGCGAACTGTTCGCCGGCGAACTAGTTCGCGCGAACTTCGACTGTTCGCGTCCGCCGAATGTTCGCGAACGTCGCGCGACGTTCGCCAATTGGTGTTCGCGTTCGATTCGAAGTAAAATTTCGTTCGACCATTCGACCATTCGACCGTTCGATCGCTAAAATCGAACGATTTCCATTCGTTCGAACGATTATAAGCATTCGATTGAATTAAAATCATTCGATCGAATAGCTTAGATCGTTCGATTCGAACGAAAATCGTTCGATCGTACGAATAAAATCCTTCGATCGTTCGATCGAACGATTTTATCGAGCGTTCGAAGTTCGCGAACTGTTCGCGAACTGTTCGCTTTTTTGCCGGTGTTCGCGAACGGCGTTCGCGAACATCAAATCGGCAGTTCGCTACATCACTACTTACCAGCAGAGGATGCTGGATCTCTAAAGGATCCTATGGAGCGAAAGATTGATTCTGCATTAAAAAGAGACTTCCAATGTTCGGCGGCAATTTTAAGGCCTGCAGCAGCAGCCGCTACAGTAGCCAAGACAGCTAAATATTGGTGCCAGGAATTAGTTAGTTCTCCTCCATCATCTGCGGAGCATCTTCAAGGGGAACTTGACAAAATTAAATCGGCATTATCCTTTTTAGGAGAAGCAGCCCTTGATATATCCAAATTGGCGGCCAAGGCCACAGCAGCTTCTATTACGGCTCGTAGAGCGTTGTGGCTCCGTAACTGGTCGGGAGATACGGCTTCAAAAAATAAGCTTACATCTCTACAATTTTCCGGTTCCCAGCTATTTGGATCGGAACTCAAACAAATTATAGCAGATGTCCCAGGCGGTAAAGGAGCCTTCCTTCCACAAGGTAGGAAGCCAAGACATGAATTTCACAAACGTAATTACCACCATAAAACTGGTTCATTTAGTGGTAGGTCTCCTAGAAATCACAGACAGCAACCTTCAGATCAAACCAACAGACGTTTCAAACCGGCCTGGCAATCATCTCAACGCTCCACCAGGAAACCAGTCCCAACTAAAGGGCAGGATTCCTGATACACTCTCCAAGAGTGAATCCCAGGTTCATTGGAGGCCGATTGACAGACTATTTGCCAGCATGGCAAGCCTCCATCTCCGACCCGTGGATATTGAACATAGTGAGTCAGGGTTACAAAATTCGTTTTCGCAAAAAGCCACAAAAAAACAGATTTGTTTTATCCCCAATGCCCTGACTTCTTCACAAACAGCGAGCACTAAGGGCTATTATTCAGGAACTATTAGAAACCAAGGTTATAACCTCTGTACCCACAAAACACAGGTTCAGAGGATATTACTCCAACCTTTTTTTAGTTCCAAAAAAAGACGGAGGCTTTCGCCCAGTACTCAATCTCCATCCACTCAACCGATCCATCTGGTACGAGCGCTTCAAAATGGAATCTCTTCCCACGATACTAAAGGGCCTTCAGCCACAAGTATTTATGTCAAAAGTAGACATAAAAGAGGCGTACCTACATGTACCCATTCACCTGGATCATCAACGATTCCTTTCCAGTTTCGGGCTCTTCCATTCGGCCTCACGTCAGCACCCCGGATATTCTCCAAAGTCCTCAATGCTCTGTTAGCGACACTGAGAACTCAAGGTATAGCAGTGACAGCATACCTCGACGATATCTTAAACACAGGCCCATCAAAAACAGTAACTCATCAACAGGTAGACACCTGCATCCAAACCCTGACTCAACACGGTTGGATCATCAACCGCAAAAACAGTGTCCTCATACCTTCGCAAAGATTAGAGTTTCTCGGCATGATTCTAGACTCAACCTTAGGCAAGGTGTATCTGCCACTGTCCAAGGCAGTGTCACTTCAGAATTTGGCCGTCAAATTTACAACATCTCCTCAACAGACTGCTCACAGCATTCTCAAACTTTTGGGGCTCATGGCTTCCAGCATAGAGGCGGTTCCTTTTGCCAAAAGACACCTCAGACCCTTACAGTGGGACTTCCTCCACCAGTGGAACAAAAATCATCAGGATCTCACTCAGTTAATTCAATTAAAACAATCATCCCTTGCCAGTCTCCGATGGTGGTCCTGCCTTCCACACCTTCAGCAAGGCAGGAGGTGGGCTTGGCCAGTTCAGGAGGTAATCACTACCGATGCAAGCCTAAAAGGTTGGGGCGCCTTCTGGTCACCGAGAACTTGTCAAGGGACATGGTCTCCAGCGGAGTCCAGACTGCATATCAACACTTTGGAGCTCAGAGCAGTTTTCAACACACTGATTCACTGGCAAGAACAACTGCTACACAAACACATACGCATACAATCCGACAATGGAACAACTGTAGCATACCTGAACAGACAGGGAGGCACAAGAAGTGCAACAGCTCTCAAGAAAGTGTCCAGAATCATGGACTGGGCAGAATGCTGTCAGGCACACATCTCGGCAATATACATTCCGGGAGTGCTGAATTGGCAAGCGGACTATTTGAGCCGTCACACACTGGATCCCGGAGAATGGCAGCTGAATCCGTCCATCTTTCAAAGAGTAACGGAACGGTGGGGGACACCAACCGTAGACGTGATGGCCACTCGTCTCAACACTCAGCTACCATACTTCATGTCCAGAATACACGACCCGCAAGCCATCGGAGTGGATGCACTAGTCAGTCCCTGGGTCGGCAGCCTAATGTATGCATTTCCTCCGATTCCGTTAATTCCCAGACTTTTACAAAAGATACGGTCAGAGAGAGTTCAGACGATCTTCATAGCACCATACTGGCCCAGACGGAGCTGGTTCGCGACTCTCATTCTTCCAAAGATTCCAGATCTGTTGCTACAAGGACCGGCAAGGGCAGACAATCTCCAAAGACTAAATTTAGCGGCTTGGCTATTGAATCCCAATTGTGGAGAAAACGAGGGTTTTCTCCAAGAGTGATTGAGACCCTTCTCGCGGCACGAAAACAATCCACCTCCACGTCTTATTATAGAGTTTGGAGAACTTTCATGGCGTGGAGTCAAACACGTCAGATAGACTGGTCGGCATGTCAATCCACACATGTTTTGGACTTTTTACAGGATGGTGTGACCATGGGGCTCAGCATATCTGCACTTAAAGTTCAAGTTTCCGCACTAGCCGTGTTATTTCAGAAACAATGGGCCC
The DNA here is from genome assembly GCA_038501925.1 of Xenopus petersii. Classification (NCBI taxonomy): domain Eukaryota; kingdom Metazoa; phylum Chordata; class Amphibia; order Anura; family Pipidae; genus Xenopus; species Xenopus petersii. The sequence continues at coordinate 39,269,077 of CM076683.1, read as the reverse complement.
TTCTTCCCGAAATCAAACAATATTTTCAAGCCTTAGTACGACTTCATCCTCCACAGAAAGAACTCGTACCTCCTTGGGACCTTAATTTAGTTCTAACGGCACTTCAGAATCCACCATTTGAGCCCATGGCTACAGTACCTCTCCACTTTGTATCCTACAAACTAACTTTACTGATGGCCTTGTGTTCGGCTCGTCGGGTATCAGACTTGTCTGCTCTGTCTTACAAACCTCCTTGGACTATTTTTCACCAAGATAAAGTGGTGCTGCATACATTGCCCTTGCATCTTCCTAAGATCACTTCAGCCTTCCACATTAACCAGGAAATAGTGATTCCATCCTTTTGTCCTAAACCGTCAAATCCCAAGGAAGTTGCATTGCACAAGCTTGATGCAGTTCGAGCATTAAAATTCTACTTATCCAGAACTTCAGATTTCAGGAAGACAGACTCACTTTTTGTTTTGCATGCAGGTGCCAGGAAGGGTTTACCTGCTTCGAAAGCCAACCTAGCCCGGTGGATTATACAAGCCATTTCCCAAGCTTATTCCGCAACAGGAAAAGCTCCACTGAATCATCTTAAGGCTCATTCCACCAGAAAGATGAGTGCTTCATGGGCATTCCACAACCAGGCATCCATGGATATGATTTGCAAGGCAGCAACGTGGAGATCATTACATACCTTTTCCAAATTTTACAAATTAGATGTTCTAGCTTCAGCTGAAGCGGCATTTGGCAGGAAGGTGTTGCAAGCTGCAGTGGCACATAAGTAATCCTGCATACCAAGACTATAGTTAGATCCCTCCCTTTTTTTGGACGGCTTTGGGACATCCCCAGTCGTCCTGCACTGACAGGTAGGGCCGTACGGAGAAAGGATGATTTACTTACCGGAAAATCCTTTTCTCGTAGGCCCGTACTGTCAGTGCAGCATCCCACCCAATGGCAGGGGTGCCGGTTTTTTGGCTACGCTTCCTTAGTTAGTTGGATGTTCATCTTCTCGTTCTCCACCGGCAGACTTTGGGACTAAAACTGAGGTTGGAGGTGGAGTCACAGAAGAGGAGGGGAAGGAAGAATTCTTAGTTTGTCCTGCCTCCACAGAGGAGCAACTTAACCCCAGTCGTCCTGCACTGACAGTACGGGCCTACGAGAAAAGGATTTTCCGGTAAGTAAATCATCCTATGTTTGCTAGGGTCATTTGGGCCCTACCAACCAGATTGCTGAAATTGCAAACTGGAGAGCCACTAAATAAAAAGCTAAGAAACTGAAAACCCAATTGCGTATTGTTTCAGAATATCACTCTCTATAATATCATACTAAAAGTGACTTTAAAGTTGACGATCCTTTAAGAGTGATTGTTTAAATAATCTCTAGGACTGGTCTTGATACAAAATTAATTTTTTTTGTAGAGGTTTATTTTTCTACCAATGTAGATTGTCTTAAGAATCTATTTGCATAAATTCCTGGTTACCATAGACACTTACTTGCTTTGCCAGGCATTGGCTACAAATCAGGCAACTGTCATGTATGTATGTTATTTTGGTTTATGATTACCCTGTGGATACTGTAAGGTGTGGGACGCTATCACAGTATTGTGATACTGTAAGACCTGTGGCGATCATCTATACCCCATATTATTTGTAATGGACTTGCCTCTAAGGAGAAATCTCAGTACAGGTATAGGATCTCTTATCCGGAAACCCGATATCCAGAAAGCTTTGAATTACGGAATGGCTGTCTCCCATAGACTCCATTTTATCCAAATAATCCAAAATTTTAAAAATGATTTCCTTTTTCTCTGTAATAATAAAATTGTAGCTTGTACTTGATCCCAACTAAGATATAATAAATCCCTATTGGAAGCAAAACTAGCCTATTGGGTTTATTTAATGTTTACATGAATTTCTAGTAGACTTAAGGCATGAAGACCCAAATTACGGAAAGATCCATTATCCGGAAAACCCCAGATCCCGAGCATTCTGGATAACAGGTCCCATACCTGTATTGAATGTTTTTATCTGATTCATTTTGTTATATATTGAAATAGCAAATAATATGTGAACATGGAATTATTCTGCAATAAATGCCTCCGATTTTTTTGTTTTTTTAAAAGACGTATATTATTTAAAGACATTAAAGACATGAATTATTTGAACAGTAAAAAAATTAAATAACATTTTTTAAAAACAACCCCTTTAAGAGAGATTGTATAAAGAAGTATCCCTATGATTGGTTTTTTAAATTTGACGAGGTTTATTCTCCTCAATGGAGGTTGTCTTAAGAAGCAATTTGCATAAATTCCTGGTTACCACTGACACTTCCTTACTCTACCAGTAAAGGCTCCAGATTGTTGTTTTTTATTTTTTTTTTAAAAAAAGCTTCCCTTTACATGTGAGCGTTATATTGTATATATGTATTATATTGTTTTTTGTTTTTTGTTGCTTCCATGCTGTACAGTAGCATTGCATGCTTGCTCATGCTTCATATTGCTTATGAGCTTTTATGTGTAACATTTATCTGTTACTATAGTGATAGGTCTTTTTGCCATTTCTTATAACATGTGCGAGACACACAGCAGATGACTTTTTTCATGCTCCCACTTCCTTTTTTATGTCAAAATTCATTCTTTCCAGTCAATGCAAGAACTACACCCTGCATTTATCATCTGTTTGCCATGGCTGCCTATTCATTTTCTGCCATAGTTATTATTATTATTATTATGATATTTCACTAGTTATTTGTTCTATTATTGCACTACTCTTGATTTTGCAGCCCTTTACACATACGTGGTCCTGGTCCAGCAGAGCTGACCTAAAGGAGAATTGTAAATTATAATCTAAATGAGGTGGTATTTTTGGATAGTCCTCCTTCTCAATTTGGACTCCCAAATCTGGCCAGTTTTTCTTAGCTGTTGATAAAAAGCAGAGTACTGCAGCAGGATTAAAGGGCTCCCTTTGCTGGTGCTGAATCCTCACTTGCAAATTGTCTTCCAGTGTCGTAAGTTGAGGTACATGTTTCCCACAAAGATGTCTTTAAATCCCTATAACCTTTGTGAAGATAATCCGTTATCAACAGACACCGAGATTATTACACATTCCCTGCTAGACCCCTAGCAACCACCTGGGTCTTCTGTGTCTGTTTTTACATCACTGTTGCCTGGTTTATTACCAGATACCGTAGGGCTGTTGTATGTGTAAAAGGTACCATAGCCCTATGACAAATATCAATTTTCATCTCTTATGTAGAAATAGCCTAAGGCATAGAGGAGGGGCAGACAATATTTGATTGACAGCTGAGTTTTTTAACGAATTTACAACAGCTATGAATGCTTTAATAAAAAATAGAAATTGGATTTCATGTTTAATTTGAAAAGAACTTTTATTAAACAGCTTTTTATGTCTGGGTGACAGGTCCACTTTATGTTAACTTTTCATATGTTATAGTATGATGTTAGAAACATCTGCCAAGGACAGTCAGGGTTCAGAGGAATGTGATAAGTTGTATTCTCGCTGCGAATACAGAAGCAAGCTGCAGGTTGTCTGCCTTATACCGGAAGTACCGTACATTTTATAGATGCTGTAAAATCGAATCTTTCTGCAGCTGATCTGGCCCCACGTTCACGTCATTTATTCAGGGGACAGCTAGCTGCATACATATGCAACTGTTTCAAATTCTTGTTAAAGAAGTTACATTTATCACGAGGTCATGTTATTGTTAAAACAAGCTACATTTCGCATATCATGCGTTTCAAGTATTAACTCTAGAATTTCCTTACATATGACCAATTCTAAACAACTTTTCCATTGATCTTTTTTTAATTATTTGCATTCTTCTTCTTTCCAGCTTTCAGACGGGGGTCATTGACCCCATCTAAAAACAAATGCTCTGTAAGGCTACAAATGTGTTGCTATTGGTACTTTTTATTATTCATCTTTCTATTCAGACAGTCTCCTATTCATATAACAGTTTCTTATTTAAATCAATGAATGATTTCTAGGGTAATTTGGACCCTAGCAACCAATAGAAGGGGCGACTAAAATGGACATTGCAGATCTACTGAATATGCATTGTTGAAAGAAACTCTTTGCAGTCCCAGGATAGTGATTAGGGGGCCCCAGGAGGTTAAGGGCCCCATGATGCACTAATTCATATACATTTTTAATAAATACTGGTAAAACAAGTCAACCTCTAGACATTTTTGAGGCCAGAAAAATAATTTGCTGTTGGGCCCAGCAATATCTAGTTACACCACTGTAGGGTGGCCAACAGATTGCCACCCCTGGTGATTTTGGGCTTCATTATCCTTTAATACACCATATTTTACAGAAAATATAATTTATAATATGCATTGTTACATCTGCTCTGTTCAAAACGTGTTGTCCCTGGCAGTTGTTGTGTGAGCCAGAACTGTCACGTTAACAAAGTCTGTACAAATTTCTACGACAAGGTGTCTTCCTTTGAAAAGCTAGCTGAAAAGTATAAATTCTACTATTTTGGATTCCTAAAAAAACATTGTTAAAGGGCATGTAAAGTCTAAAATAGAATAAGGCTAAAAATGCTATATTTTGTATACTAATAAACAAATAATTTATGCTTTCAAAGTTGGCTACAGGGGGTCACCATCTTGTAACTTTGTTAAACAAGACCAAGACTGTGCACATGCTCAGTGTGGTCTGGGCTGCTTAGGGATCGTCATAAACAAAGCTGCTTGAGTTCGGCATGGCTGGGAAGTAAGGCGGGGGCTCCCCCTGCTGTTCATAAGTATGATTGTTTCCCTGCTCAGCAGTTAGGGGCCGTCTGACAATTCCTATTCACAGCAGTAAATGAAGGGAGAATTTCACTGCATACAGTCAGGTTTCTTATAAAAACGGTACACATTTTTTAATTAAAGTATATTGGAGATAGGTTAGATAGAAAATAAAAATTTTTTTTTGCCTTTTTGCCTTTATATGCCCTTTAAATGTACATTTTCTACAGTTATTTGTATATATTTTTTTACATTTAAGATCGAATTATTTAAAACTGTGTACACCTTATAAGTAAATTGGATCTCTGCACTGTGTAGTCTGTAAGTCTGAAAGCAGTGGTGCACTCTCAACATTATTGAGGTTTCCTTCCACACTGAGAAGCATTTGTCTGCTCTGCACTGTGCTGATTGCCTCATTTTTCCAATTCTTTGCCTGCAGGATGAGTCAGACAAATCAGAGCTCCGATATTTTTTACCTGATGTTTTTGAATTTTCAATGCGGTTTTGAAAATGAGTGTTCTTCCATATTCAGTAATTAAAAGTGATTATAATTACTGATTATACTGATTATGAGTGATTTGTTTTTAAAATGATGATATATTTTAGGTATTTCACTCTTCAGTATTTAGATGAATTTTTATTCTTGGGGTTGAATTGGCATCAGATATGTACATTGCAGGGATTTAATTTTCAGATGCCTCAGGCAGGAGACTAATCTGATGCTTTAGAAAAGATAACATTTATTATATGCACTCCTTGTTATTGATATATAATGTCATGCTTACAACACTAATGATTATTTAAATGTGTAAGAGCTTAACATTCTTCTTTTGAAATGCACCCTAAAAAGAAAAACTAACTCTATATGGGCACTGTTCAACCTTTCAGCTATATGTGAACTACAAATCCCAGGATCCACACACTACTAGAAATGTGAGAGGCGGTGAATATTAAACAGCTAAAGATCCACAGGGTGAAAATCAGCTGTGTGTACAAAGTAGTAAAGTATGGATGGAGCTATTGAGTAGTGTCAGGGCTGACGTTCTGAGGATTTTTCATGTTTTGTGTATAAATAAATAGTATGATGCTCATTTCTGTTTTTATTAATCCACTAGATTTTAACTGCTGTTGCTTTGTTGTTTGGGGTGTTATATTGCATTTTTTTGTTACAGGTCACATAAATGTTACAGCCTACTTACGTTTCAAGCAGTAAACCACTTGTTCAGCATAAGTTTAATGAATAGGGCTTGTGCTGAACATTATTTTGCCTATTGCTTTAATCACGTGTTTCATTAAACGGCATGTAAAGGCAAAAAAATAAAATCCCGTTTTTACTTTCTTTAATGAAAAAGAAACCTATCCCCAATATACTTTAATTAAAAAATGTGTACCGTTTTTATAAGAAACCTGACTGTATGCAGTAAAATTCTCCCTTTATTTACTGCTTTGGATAGGAATTGTCAGACGGTCCCTAACTGCTGAGCAGGGAAACAATCATACTTATGAACAGCAGGGGGAGCCCCCACCTTACTTACCAGCCATGCAGAACTCAAGCAGCTTTGTTTATGATGATCCCTAAGCAGCCCAGACAACACTGAGCATGTGCACAGTCTTAGTCTTGCAAAGATGTTTAACAAAGTTAAAAGATGGTGACCCCCTGTAGCCAACTTTGAAAGCATAAATCATTTGTTTGATTAGGCTTATGGTGCAGTAAGTTCATGTTTATATTTAGTATACAAAATACAGCATTTCTAGCCTTATTCTATTTTAGACTTTACATGCACTTTAAAGCAATGTATTCAAAATTGTTCTATTATTTCTTGAGCTATACAGTGCAGTGACGTAACACAATCATCTCAAATGTTTTTTTCAGACTTCCCACATAAAATTGCAGGTAATCGCTTTGGGTCACTAACAAAATCGTGGGTCACCTATGTCCCTCCCCATAACACCCCTTGCCCCTGGGTCTTGCTGTAGGGTTGCCCCCTCTTTAGTTACCTCACTGAAACAGGGAAATTGAAGCTTCACCATGTTTGGTCTTTGTGCGGTAAATAGAATACCAGTACACAGATTATCACCCTGCATGTAGGACTCCTGCTAACAAAACTGTCACAACATAGGTGAAAGGAAAAGGATTGTATAGAGCTAATTTATTTATCTACATTGCAAGAACCAAAGATGGAGTAATTTCATTTTCCCAGTTTAGCTCAACATTTAAATAATAAGCCAAACAAATTTGTTGGGCACAAGCCCTTTTGAAGTCATGTTGAACAATGGGCTATACTGCACACAATCCGAAACTTCCTTCTGCCTCTATATTCTGCAAAAATAGTTTATATTTATCAATGTGAGGTGCTCAATATTGGCTCTGCTGCAATCACGAGCTTCCATATGATACACACTTTTGCAGAAGGATTTAATGAAGTGTGCCTTTGTTTTTATTTTTGTGTGTATCAATGGGCTATACTGCCTTTTTAAATTATAGGTAAGATCACCAAATGATTTCATCTTTGCCTGATTTGGACACTGACATGCTGGGCTTTTCAGAGTAAGACACTACCAACACCGTGATGAGGTCCTTGTCTGAGAGGACCTTTAAACCTACACAATAGGTATCTGTCTGGAAGGCATCTTGGCAGGACATACACGGGCAGATACACAGTTGACTCAGTCTGGGAAGGGTTGAATTGGCAGCTTAATTCCAAGCATAAATTGCCAACTTTGCGCTCATAGAACTTTCAATAATTCTTAAAAAATCATCTTATAGGTATTCATAGACAAATGACATTTAGTTGCCTCTTTTGTCGGTTTTAAAATAGTTTCTGCACCTTTCCGGCTCTCTGGTTGATAGGGCTTAAAGGAACAGTAACACCAAAAAATGAAAGTGCTTTAAAGTAATGAAAACAGAATGCACTGCTGCCTTGCACTGCTAAAACGGATGTGTTTGCTTCAGAAATACATGTACCGTTTATATAAACAAGCTGCTGTGTTGCCATGAGGGGCAGCCATTCAAACACAGGATTCATAGTAGATAGCAGATATGCACTAAAGAATCCCATTGTATATTAAAGAGCTTATCTGTTATCTGCTTTGTATCCTGTGCCTTTTTTGCTTTTTCAGTTTTAAATAGCTGCTGCCATTGCTACATAGCAGCTTGTTTATATAAACTATTGTAGAGTTTCTGAAGAAAACCTACCAGTTTTACAAGTGCAGCACAACACTACATTATATTTTCATTACTTTAAAACACTTTTTTGGTGTTACTGTTCCTTTAATTAATAATCACTCTTTCAGCTTTGAAGTAAGAATGGGAAATTGATAGGAGGGTCTAAAAAGTACATTAGCAATTAGAGTATAATAACAATAAAAATGTAAGTCTCACAGCCAATCTGATTTTTTGGTTGTTTGAGTCGGAGACCCCACCTTCTCCCGATGCACAGATAGCTTTTTCATACTGGGAATAGGCAGAACTGGTATTATAATCATTAAAAAATATACAAAAGAAATAAAGACCAATTGGAAAGTTGCTTAGAACATACCTTTGTATAACATACTAAAGTAAAGGTAAATCACCGTTGAAAAAACACTATACAAGTCTAGTTTCTGTCCCCACCTCCTGCTGGCACAGGGTAGAAGGGAGCAGCACTTGGTCGATCCAACAGCTATTTGAACCTCTCATCCAGTCCAATATAGGTAAGAAACTGCGCCAAGGGGTAAGTATAAAGTTAGAAGCATTTCCCGGGGGCAGCTATGATGGGGAAAGAAGGGGGGTATATGTGGGGTGGGGGGTAGGGTTTTTTTTTTAAAACGGTTGAATTCTCCTTTAAATGTCATACATAAATCAAATCTAACACCACAGACATATTTATGGGTAAAGGATATCTAATGTACCAAGAATGTTTATGCCAGTGCTCTGATGACTTAACTCCTCTTTTCTATATATGGGAATCTGATAAAGAATTCATATTGTGTTTGAAAGTAAAATATGCTGCTGACTGTAGTGTGCTAAGAAGTATAGTCTATAAAAAAGAATTCCCTATAGAAAAAGAGCATTTTTCATTAAGGTGATTAAAGCCACATCTCCTGGGCTGGCACTGGCCAATAGATTGTGCAGTGAGGCACCGTGACACATAGGGCCAGATTTATCAAGGGTCGAATAGAGTCGAATAGAATCGACCCAAAAACTCGAATCGAATTTGATTCAAGTTTTAAAAACTCGATTTGAGTTTTTTTTCTCTAAAAAAAACCTTGAATGTCAGGAAGACTGCAAACAACTCAGAATTGATCCTGTGACGTCTCCCATTGACTTAAACAGCAATTTGGCAGGTTTTAGGTGGCAAATAGTTGAATTTGAGTTCTTGAAGGGCCAGCATATGATAAATCTCAAAAATCTAATTAGAATTTTTTGAAAAACTCTAATTGATTTTGGATAACTCCCTAGTCGAATTTGCTAGTTTTGACCATTAAAAAAAAACCTCTAATTTTCAATTCAACCATTGATAAATCTGCCCCATAATATGCAATCAAACGATCAAGTATGCTAATCCAAAGAAAGAAGGCGGCTATAATATCTATCTATATATATCTATATATATATATATATATATATATATATATATATATATATATATATATATATATTCGTAAAAACTGGAGTGGAGCGGTGTTCCCTGTCGTGATACAAACAATATATCAAAACAAAAAAGTCCAGTAGTCCAGTATACTGCTTGATAAAGAAGCGGGAGCTTCGAAACGTTGCAGAGTAAAGCAATACTTTTTTATTCACGATATTGGTCTGGACTTTTTTGTTTTGATATATATATATATATATATATATATATATATATATATATATATATATATAGGTCTCTATTAATTTTACAGAGCTTAGCCTAAATCCCGTTAAAATATAAATCTATAAATATAAATATTTTACATTAATAGCCATAAAGGACCAATATGTCTTTGTGTGGGAAGTTAAGACAAGACACTTTCAAAGTAAATTTTGCATTATGAACTTCATTTATTTCATCCCATGAAAACAATGAATGCTCCATCAATACTATAATGTGTCGTGAGAGGTTTTGAGTATTTTAACATCATTTTCATATTTATCAGCCCTAAGAAAGTACACCACTGGGACCTGTTTGTGCTCCCTACCCATAGATTAAGAAGCCAGCTCTGTTGTTTCCAAATACATTTAAAATGAAGGAAACCATTCACCTTTCTGTACTTCATTTAAAGGAACAATTACACCAACAAAAATGAAAGTACAGTGCCGGGCCAAGCCGACCGGCGCCCTAGGCAACCAGGCCGGCCAGCCCTCTCCCCCCTCCGGAAGTGACTCACGTGAGTGCGTCAGATAACAAGCGTGCCCAACGCAACTTGCGCGCGTATGTGCATTTGCATAGGGGAAGTCCGGAATGGAAGAGTGTTGGATGGGAGGGGAGGGGATGGAGGGGAGAGTGTTGGGAGCATCTGCAGGGTGGAGAGGGGAGGAGAGAACCACAGAGGGGAGGGAGGAGAGCAGGACACAGGGCAGCAAACAGGGACTAGAGGTAAACAGAAGATGGTTTTACAGGTACGTGCCTGATGCCCCCTGTTGATGCGCCCTAGGCAGGTGCCTCCTAGTTCCGGCCCTGGCTTTAAAGTAATTAAATATAATATTCTGTTAAAACTGGTAAAACTGATGTGTTTGCTTCAGAAAGACTTCTATGGTTTACAGAAACAAACTGCTGTGGGGGCATGGGGGCAGCCATTCACAGAGCAGGTTACATAGCAGATATCAGATGCATTCTGCAAAATACCATTACATTCTATTAAAGATCTTTTTCTAAAGAAAACACAACTTTTACCAATGCAGGGCAGCAGTACTATTATATTTTAATTTCTTTAAAATGGTTTTATATTTTTGTGTTATTGTTCCTTTAAATGGCTTGCTGATACTGACTGATTGATATTCAATCCCATAGAAATGAATAGAACATGGATGAGTTTTTGTTTATTAAAATCCGAACTCACATTTTGATAAATCTGCCCCATAATGTTAATTTTGTAAAAAATTGTCCTTGTTTCTTATTTATAGATCCAAAATTCAAGTCAAATTCTCTTTCAGTTTTAGCAGCCTTCCTTATACAATATACATGAAGCAGAGACATTTCTGCATTCGTCTTCAATTTGTTGATTCTCTGTTATTTATGAGAATAAATTACGCAGTATTCATATTTTATTATGTATTGATTTCAAAAATCTTTATTCTTTAATAAAATGAATGTAATGATATTGTCTTCAAAACATCATTTTTTCCAGACTCTCTTTAAATACTGCACATATTCCATCAGCTGTTTCAGATTCAGTACATTGTCAGTTCAGAGCTGTTATATGGCAGCGTTGTGGTTTACCATAGAGTTAGATTCCCTGGATTAAATTGTAACATAATGGAGGATTTGCATTATATAATTAAAACTTTCCAGTGAGTAAATGGTATTGTAATATGCTTTTAGCAGAGTATTTCATATCAGTATTTCATATCAGCCTAGGGATTCTGTGTTCTGAAATAGAAAACATTCTCAGTACTATTTCAGTCTGTACAGCATTTTTCTTGTACATCACAAGTTTGTGTGTGTGTTCACAAAAAGTGAACAGACTGAAATAGTAGTTTGAGAGTGTGTGTATGTGTGTGTAGAGGAAGAGTCACACTCGCAGGTCTTATGAATTAAATACCAAATCTAACTATACTCCTAAAGATCATCTCCTTTGGTGAGGTTGTCAATTAACAGATATTTGTCTTTATTTTAACTGCCATATCAATGATATACCAAGTCGGAATACAGGTATGGGATCCATTATCTGGAAACCCATTATGCAGAAAGCTCTGAATTACAGAAAGGCTGTCTTCCAAAGACTTTCCTCTTTCTCTGTAATAATAAAACAGTTCATTGTATTTGATCCCAACTAAGATATAATTAATCCTTTTTGGAAGCAGAACACACTATTGGATCTGTTTTATTTCATGCCAGCAAGGGAGATTTTGGGAATTTGTATGCTCATTTTCTGTGAGATCATGGAGTTTTACATATGAACCTTATTCAAGATGGGTTTGAGAAATGGGTCCTCTTAAAGGAGTTAATTGAAAATATATAGTTCCTCTTGTGTTAGAGTTGTTGCTTTATTTTCATTGTGAGTTTGCATATATTAAAGAAACAGTTCAGTGTGAAAATAAAAACTGGGTAAATAGATAGGCTGTGCAAAATAAAAAATGTTTCTAATGTAGGGATGTTAATATCTTAGACACCCTTACACATACAGACAGGCACATCCCTAGTAATATGGACACCTCAGTGGGTCCTTAAGGGCACCTTGTGCTTATGTAACCCCTGCAGTTCACACAGTGTACACCAGATGGCACTGTGCCAGAGTATAAAAGGTTTGGGAACCATGTGCTCTGGGTCCATTGCTTTAGCCCAACCAAGCAGGCTGGAAGGGAATGGGTAGTGCTGACCCTAGGCGCCTTGGCCCTAGTAATTAGACAGCTATACTCATTTTATAGATCACTCTAGGAGTGATAGAGAGGTTATTTAGTTGAGCAGCTCAAGGCTCCGCCGAGGAGATTAGAGGGATTAAGATCCCAGGGTATTACTGACCCAGAGTACGGAACCAAGTGTTGGGATAGGGATGTCAGGAGTTCCCCTTGTCTGCCACTGGAAGATATCCTGAAAACTGGGCAATACCCATCACATGCTGTCAACTTACTCTCTGCTGTATATTCCCTAGCCTGTGGGGATTCAGCCTATATGTGCTGTGAGTATATGCTTCCTCTATGCTGCTGTATATGTTCTATACTCCATTGTGTCCTTGAGAAAGAGAGCTCATCTGTGGTCTCAGCCCACAAAGGAAAGTAGCTAAAACTGCCCTAGCACAAGTCAGTTTACTATAGCGCTACACTAATATAGTTAGTTAGCCAAAAATGTAATGTATAAAGGCTGGAGTGACTGGATGTCTAACATAACAGAACACTACTTCCTGCTTTTCAGCTCTCTAACTCTGAGTTAGTCAGCGACTTAAAGGGGGCCACATGGTATATTTCTGTTCAGTGAGTTTGTAATTGATCCTCAGAATTCAGCTCAGATTTAAAAGCAACAGATATGACCCATGTGGCCCCCCTTCCAGTCTCTGATTGGTTACTGCCTGGTAACCAGGGTAACCAGTCAGAGAGCTAAAAAGTAGGAAGTAGTGTTCTGGCTATTATGTTCAGTCACTACAGCCTTTATACATTACATTTTTGGTTAACTAACTATATTAGAAACATTTTTATTTTGCATAGCCTATCTATTTACCCAGTTTTTATTCTTACACTGAACAATTCTTTTAAGATTTTTTTCAGTGATAGTGAATAAACGTTCCTCAAATACACATTGGGGGTTATTTATAAAGACTGGGCAAATGTGCAACTGGGCAGTAACCCATGGCAACCAATCAGATGATTGCTTTCAGTGTTCAACCTGCAGCTGGCTGACAAAAAGCTAATCACTGATTGGTTGTTGCCCATGGGCAAATTTGCCCAGTGTTTATAAATGAGCCCCATTGTTTCTACTTATAACACTCTTACTGGGCTTGCATTGGTTTTGTGAGGATAATTTAGTTGGTAATAGAGAACGCCTACACATGCATATTTAAAAATATGAAAAATGCATTACATTAAAACATTAAAGAGGAACTCCGGCTTCCAAACCAAAATTTGATAAAGAGGCCCCCATAACACAGAAACCCCTAATATACCCATCACAGTTACCCGTTTCTTCAAAAAGTATGAATAAATGCCATTTCTATGCTGCAATCCAACTGTTTAACAGTTCTTCTCTTTCTGCGTTATTTGAAATCCTGGCGGGGAGGAGGGACTAAACACTGATGTTACAAATTGTAACAACTCCTCCACAGCTTACAGACAGCATGCAGGAACAACATAACCCACAATGCATTGCACTGAGATGTTCCATTCCATTGAAATCATGTGTGCAGGGAATTATGGGGTTTGGAGGATGCAGGCTAAGGACAGATGGCTGTTGATACAAAGTAACAGTAGTCAGCCAGCTCAGCCAAGTAGTCAGACATATCAGCAGGAGAGCAGGGGGTTAGTCTTAGGGAACTTTTCCAAACCATTACAAATCATGAAAAGTCTGCATGTTTTTTAATTGATGTAAAGCTTAAGTTATGTTTTTGTGGAGTTCCTCTTTAACTTACTATATAATTATCAATTATATATTGATAAGGAAGTTAACTGGTTTTAAAAAAAAAAAAGTTGTCTCAGACCAATCTTCCTGTAAAACCCTACTTGCCTTGGGGTTTTTAAACAGTAGCTTTTAGTACAAATAGAATGCACTGTTCTTATTTTTGTAAATTAGCTCTTCTTTTTTATTTAGATTTTAACAAAACGTCTGAATGAAATGAGCCTGAGCATTCGTTTGTAAGAAAAGTCAGAAAATCTTCAGCTCTATAGTTGTTCAGTGGTGTCTAATTATTAGTGATGGGCAAATTTGGGGAGTTTCGATTCGCCGAAAAATTCACGAAACTGCGCCGGCGTCTCGTTTTTGACGCCAGCGCAAATTCGCTGTTGAAAATGCAATCCATTTCTTTTTTGACGCCGGCGAATTTTTGCGGCAGTTTCACGAATGTATTCGCCGGTGTTGAATCACGGGAATTCACTGCAAATTCGCGCCTGGTGAATAAATTCGCCCATCACTACTAGTTATCACAGTGTCTGGAAAATGTCATTGCTTGACAAGGAGACCTCACAGAATAATGTAGCAATTGGAGAGAGTTGGAGAGACTGGAGAGCATCTTTCTGCTTGATTAATCTAGGTCCTAGATACTATTATTTGAGTTTCTCAGCTCCGAGACATTGATGAATTTCCCATTTAGATTGTACTAGTTTAATTTCATTTGAAAAGCGAGGCATCCTGCCCAAAGTTTGGGTGCTCAGCCAAAATACATACTGTATAAAGGCTATGGTTGAGCAAGTGTCTGTTTTCTATCTTTCCCTATGGGCATCTGATACTTAGGGATGTAGTGAACGTCGGAAAAAATGTTCGCGAACATATTCGTGAACTTGCGTCAAAAATGCGAACGGTTCGCGAACGTCGCGAACCCCATAGACTTCAATGGGAAGGCAAATTTTAAAAGCTAGAAAAGACATTTCTGGCCAGAAAAATTATTTTAAAGTTGTTTAAAGGGTGCAATGACCTGGACAGTGGCATGCCAGAGGGGGATCAAGGGCAAAAATGTATCTGAAAATACATTGTTGACACAGCGCTGCGTTTTGTGCTGTAAAGGGCAGAAATCACACTACGTCACTCAGGTGATGTTTCTGGACACGGAATGTGAAAAAGCTCACACAGCTAGGTGGCACTTGGTTAAAGACTGGGCAAACAATGCCTGCAAGGGCAACGTATACAGTAGTGGATACGGAATATATTATTGCTGCTGTAAAAACATCACTCAGGTGATGTTTACGGACACGGAATTATTATTGTTATTTAGACAGTATGTGAAAAAGCTCACACAGCTAGGTGGCACTTGCATACCTCCCAACTGTCCCTCTTTTGACAACTCAACCCCCTGTCCCTCTTTTGTACTGGAAAGTCCCTCTTTTCTCTGCACTGAACAGCCAGAAAAAAAACAGTTTCTAACTTAATTGGCTTTTGGCAGAGAGCTCAGAACAGCTAACAGGTGCAAATAAGATACTTTGTAACAATTTTGACTCTGGTTGGTGCTGGTAGTGGTGAACTACTAGGAGGAGCAGCACACCAGTCCCACTCCCCAACACAGCTAGACTAATAGCACTGGGCTCTTACAGTAGCAAAGTAAAAAAAACAAAAAAGAAAATAAAAGCAGTCCTTACAAGGACTATTGGGTTACAGGCAGCAGTCAGCAGATGAGAGATCAGCAGCAGGACAGCTGCACACAGCAGCTACATGCAGAGCACTGCAGTAGAAGGTAGATTACTAGCCAGCAAAGCTACCTAACCTAAAATGTCCATCAAATCCTTGCAGAGTTCTGTAAAGGGCAGAAATCACACTACATTTCTAAACTTGTGTAATAAACTGCTTTAAAACGTCCGGCGTCTACATGCCAATCAATTCGTGTAAAGGTTACAGCCTGTTCACACGCAAAGACAAAACGCGGCGCTTACTGCAACGCAAAAAAACGCAAAGAGCTTTAATGAATGATACCGTCAAGTGAGCAAATAATAGTTTTTAATTACTAGTTGCGCTTGTCACCTCCAGGATGTTCGTCCTGTTGGTGGCAATATTTCTGTAGTGGTGTGTTTAGCAGTCACCGTGCTTGTGCGCACGTGCATGGTCAGGCAGAGGTAATTCAATGTACAGTGAAGTGAACCAAAAAACACTGATTCTGCAGTGTGGGCCCAGTTTTGGTCTACTTTATTGATCACCTGCGGTGACCATAAAAGATGCGATTTTGCCACTGTTGCAGAACCCTGAAAAATTAGGCATGTATACTTTCCTGAAAAATTATGTTTTTTTTGTCGCAGCCACTGAAGCACAGAGGCCAGAAAAAATATGCCATATAAATGCTGAAAATATTTTTTTTTTTTGTCGCAGCCACTGAAGCACAGAGGCCAGAAAAAATATGCCATATAAATGCTGAAAATATATATATTTTTGGTTGCAGCCACTGAAGCACAGAGGCCAGAAAAACTCAGGATTTACCTGTCCAAAAAGTTTTGCTTCAAATGAAACCAGTAGGGTTTGCACCCTAGTTTGTAACGGTGGCGGAGGGAGGAGGACGCTAAAGAACAGCTGTGTGTGGAGTCATGCGGCGTGCAGAGAAGGACAGCTGCATGGGGAGTCAGAACAAGTCTTCCGGCGTGCAGTAACCCTCCGAGATCCACGCCTCATTCATTTTAATAAAGGTCAGGTAATCCACACCTTTGTGACCTAGGCGAGTTCTCTTCTCAGTTACAATCCCTCCTGCTGCACTGAAGGTCCTTTCTGAGAGGACACTTGAGGAGGGGCAAGACAAGAGGTTCATGGCAAATTGTGACAGCTCTGGCCACAGATCAAGCCTGCGCACCCAGTAGTCCAGGGGTTCATCGTTCCTCAGAGTGTCGATATCTGCAGTTAATGCCAGGTAGTCCGCTACCTGCCGGTCGAGGCGTTCTCTGAGAGTGGATCCAGAAGGGTTCTGGCGCTGCCTTGTAGGGATGTCGCGGACTGAGTCGCGCGAACATCGGCTGTTCGCGTCCGCCGCAAGTTTGCGAACGTCGCGCGACGTTCGCCAATAGGCGTTCGCGTCAAAATCGTTCGACCATTCGACCATTCGATCGCTAAAATCGAAGGATTTTCGTTCGAATCGAACGATCGAAGCCATTGGATTGAATGAAATCATTCGATCCAATGGCTTCGATCGTTCGATTCGAACGAAAATCATTCGATCGAATGATTAAAATCCTTCGATCGTTCGAATCGAACGATTTTCGGATGTTCGATGTTCGCGAACTGTTCGCGAACTGTTCGCAAATTTTGCCGGTGTTCGCGAACGGCGTTCGCGAACACATTGGCGGCGGTTCGCTACATCCCTACTGCCTTGGACTGAAAAACATTTGCATGTCTGACGTTACAGAGTGGCCAAAGTGCATTGTCCTTGCAGGTGTGCTCGTGGCAGGATTACTGGCACCTCTGCCCCTGGAATGTTGATGAGTTCCTGAAGTGACATCACCCTTAAAAGCATTGTACAACATGTTTTGCAGGCTGGTTTGTAAATGCAGCATCCTTTCGGACTTGTGGTACGTTGGTAACATTTCTGCCACTTTATGCTTGTACCGAGGGTCTAGTAGCGTTGCGACCCAGTACAGGTCCTTCTCCTTAAGCCTCTTGATACGGGGGTCCTTCAACAGGCATGACAGCATGAAAGACCCCATTCTCACAAGGTTGGATGCAGAGGTATCCATCTCCGCTTCCTCGTTATCAAGGACTACATCATCCACGGTCTCCTCCCCCCAGCCACGTACAAGACCAGGGGTCCCCAAAAGGTCACCACAAGCCCCCTGGGAAGCCTGCTCCTGTTGGTCCTCCTCCTCCACAAAGCCACCTTCCTCCTCTGACTCCACTTCTGACACCTCTCCCTGCGTTGCAGCAGGTGCCTGGGCTCGTTCTGGTGATTCCGACCAGAAATCGTGCGCTTCCTGCTCCTCGTCACGCTGGTCTACAGCCTCATCTGTCACTCGTCGCACGGCACGCTCCAGGAAGAAAGCAAAGGGTATTAGGTCGCTGATGGTGCCTTCGGTGCGACTGACCATGTTTGTAACCTCTTCAAAAGGGCGCATGAGCCTGCAGGCATCGCGCATAAGCACCCAGTAACGGGGGGAAAAAATCCCCAGCTCTGCAGATCCAGTCCTACCACCCAGTTTAAACAGGTATTCATTGACGGCTCTTTGTTGTTGCAGCAGACGTTCCAACATGAGGAGCGTTGAATTCCAGCGAGTCTGGCTGTCGCAAATTAAACGCCTGACTGGCATGTTGTACCGCTGCTGAATGTCAGCAAGGCGTGCCATGGCTGTGTAGGAACGTCTGAAATGGGCCGACACCTTCCTGGACTGCCTGAGAATGTCCTGGAATCCTGGGTACTTCGAGACGTTGGACTATTAAATTCAGAACATGTGCCATGCAGGGCACATGTATTAAATTGCCCAGTCTCAGTGCTGCCAACAGATTGCTTCCGTTGTCACACACCACTTTTTCGATCTTCAGTTGGTGTGGGGTCAGCTACCGATCGGCCTGTGACTGCAGAGATGACAGGAGTACAGATCCGGTATGGTTTCTGCTTTCCAGGCATGTCATCCCCAAGACAGCATGACAACGGCGTACCTGGCACGTCGAATAGCCTAGGGGGAGCTGGGGGTGCACAGGTGTGGAGGAGGAGGACCCAGCAGCAGAGGAGGAGGAAGCAGAGGAAGAAGACGAGGTAGAGAGCGAAGGAGGAGTAGAGTTGGTGGCAGAACCGTGTGCAATCCGTGGCGGTGACACCAACTCCACTGTTGTTGTTCCCTGCCTCCCAGCCATAACCAAGTTCACCCAGTGGGCAGTGTAGGTGACATACCTGCCCTGACCATGCTTGGAGGACCATGCGTCAGTAGTCATATGGACCTTTGGCCCAACACTAAGTGACAGAGATGCGGTGACTTGGCTCTGCACATGGTGGTACAGGTGTGGTATTCCCTTCTTGGAAAAAAAATTGCAGCTGGGTACCTTCCACTGCGGTGTCCCAATTGCTACAAATTTGCGGAAGGCCTCAGAGTCCACCAGCTGGTATGGTAAAAGCTGGCGGGCTAAGAGTGCTGACAAGCCAGCTGTCAGACGCCGGGCAAGGGGGTGACTCGCAGACATTAGCTTCTTACGCTCAAACATGGCCCTCACAGAAACTTGGCTGGGGGCAGATGACTGGGAACTGGTGGTCAAGGTGGAAGGCGGAGTGGAGGGTGGTTCAGACGGGTCAAGGACAGCAGAGGTAGAGCAGTAAGATGCTGGACCAGAAGGAGGGTGGCTTTTAGTTTGTCTGCTGCCTTTGAGGTGTTGCTCCCATAGTGCTTTGTGCTTGCCGTTCATGTGCCTTCGCATAGAAGTTGTACCTATGTGGCTGTTGGGCTTCCCAAGACTCAGTTTCTGACTGCACTCATTGCAAATTACAACGCTTTTGTCAGAGGCACACACATTAAAAAAATCCCACACTGCTGACCTTTTTGAAGCTGGCAATCTGGCGGTAACAGTAGAAGTTGGCGGCAATGGCGGGTGCGTTGGCCGGCTGACCACAGGTGCCGATACATGTTGTTGCCCTACTGTTCCCTGCGAGCTGTCCTCTCTGCTTCTTCTAAGTCTTATTCTCCTCCTGCCTCTCTGACTCTCCGTCTCTCCATCTGAACTATCCTCCTCTTGCTCTCTTCTACTGGGCACCCACAAAACATCAATCTCCTCATCATCATTCTCCTCAGATGCATCAATTTCTTCTAACAGCTCACAGAAGGAAGCAGCAGCGGGGACCTCCTCATCACTCATTATGTCCATCTCTGTTGTGTTCTCTGCCAGAATTATATCTGGTGTAACGTCCTCATCTCCTTCATCTTCTTCTGCCAATAATGGTTGCACATCACTCAGTTCAAGAAACTCATGTGTAAATAACTCCTCTGACTCCAGTGAAGAAGGGGCGCCGGTGGAGGAGAAAGTGTTACGTGGGGTGCCTATAGCAGAGGAGGATGAGGATGTTGTGGCAAAGTTAGAAACGGTAGAGGATGGGGTGTGCTGTGTAAGCCAGTCAACTACCTCTTCAGCATTTTGGGAGTTCAGGGTAATTGCCTTTGTAAAACTGGGCAATTTCCTAGGGCCACAGGATAGCATAGCAGCACGGCCCCTAGTGCCTCTGCGTGGCGGCCTGCCTTTGCCTGGCATTTTTTTTAAAACAACAACAACAACATCTCAGGTGATGTTTCTGGAGACAGTATTGATATTTAGACAGAATGTGAAAAAGCTCACACAGCTAGGTGGCAGTGATTTGAAGAACACACTGGGCAAACAACAATGCCTGCAAGGTCAACGTATACACTACAGCAGTGGATACGGAATATATTATTGCTGCTTGGAAAACGTCACTCAGGTGGTGTTTCTGGAGACGGTATTATTATTGATATTTAGACAGAATGTGAAAAAGTTCACACAGCTAGGTGGCAGTTGTTTGAAGAACACACTGGGCAAACAACAATGCCTGCAAGGTCAACGTATACACTACAGCAGTGGATACGGAATATATTATTGCTGCTTGGAAAACGTCACTCAGGTGGTGTTTCTGGAGACGGTATTATTATTGATATTTAGACAGAATGTGAAAAAGCTCACACAGCTAGGTGGCAGTTGTTTGAAGAACACACTGGGCAAACAACAATGCCTGCAAGGTCAACGTATACACTACAGCAGTGGATACGGAATATATTATTGCTGCTTGAAAAACGTCACTCAGGTGGTGTTTCTGGAGACGGTATTATTATTGATATTTAGACAGAATGTGAAAAAGCTCACACAGCTAGGTGGCAGTTGTTTGAAGAACACACTGGGCAAACAACAATGCCTGCAAGGTCAACGTATACACTACAGCAGTGGATACGGAATATATTATTGCTGCTTGAAAAACGTCACTCAGGTGGTGTTTCTGGAGACGGTATTATTATTGATATTTAGACAGAATGTGAAAAAGCTCACACAGCTAGGTGGCAGTTGTTTGAAGAACACACTGGGCAAACAACAATGCCTGCAAGGTCAACGTATACACTACAGCAGTGGATACGGAATATATTATTGCTGCTTGGAAAACGTCACTCAGGTGGTGTTTCTGGAGACGGTATTATTATTGATATTTAGACAGAATGTGAAAAAGCTCACACAGCTAGGTGGCAGTTGTTTGAAGAACACACTGGGCAAACAATGCCTGCAAGTGCACTACTATTGGTGCACTACTATGAAGAACAGCAAACAGCACTGGACACGTTAAAGAACAGTAAGATAAGTAAAATAAAAAAATATATATATATATTTAAAAAAAAAAAATTACTCTGGGTTGGTGCTGAACTACTAGGAGCAGCACACCAGTCCCACTCCCCAACACAGCTAGACTAATAGCACTAGGCTCTTATAGTAGCAAAGTAAAAAAACAAAAAAGAAAATAAAAGCAGTCCTTACAAGGACTATTGGGTTATTACAGCAGTCAGCACTCAGCAGATGAGATCAGAAGCAGTGCCCACAGCAGCTACATACAGAGCACTGCAGTAGAAAGGTAGATTACTACTAGTCAGCAAAGCTAACTAACCTAAACTCACTGTCCCTCAAATCCCTGCAGAGTTCTGTCCCTACAATACAGAGCAGTATCAAGTAGATTACTAGCCAGCAAAGTTACTGTCAACTGTCCCTCAAATCACTAAACAGCTCTCTCCCTACACTAGCTCTTCCAAGCACACACAGGCAGAATGAAAAAACGCTGCAGGGCTTCAGTTTATATATGGAAGGGGAGTGGTGCAGGGGTGTGGGGGTGGTCCAGGAGGGAGAGCTTCCTGATTGGCTGCCATGTATCTGCTGGTCTGGGGTGAGAGGTAAAAAATAAGCGCCAGCTAAGGCGAACCCAAATTCACGACGTTCGCGAACATTCGGCAGACGCGAACAGTCGATGTTCGCGCGAACTAGTTCGCGGGCAAACAGTCCGCGATATCCCTACTGATACTTAAGTAAAACTTATCCACGTGTTACATGTTTATTTAGTCCTCATCCGGTTTTCTTCTTACATCTGAATTGGTGCCAGGCTGCACAGATTGTGTGTCAAATTAAATGCAAGAAACAGTCTACTGTCTGCTACTGTATGCTAATCTAAAACACTTCTTAAGACTTTTGGTAGCCTTGTCTACAGATGTAAAAAAAACCCCACAATCGTTATTTTTACAGTTGGTTTAATTATTAGTATAGAGCAGAGATGCAGCAGAGTATTCAAAGAATGATGCCATGTAAATTGACTTTAATACTCTGCCAGTTATTTGATTAATCTCCCCCCCCACCTCTGGCAATAATGTTTAAGTGCTGAAAACATGAAAAAGAATCCCTTACATTATGAACTGACAATGATGTGTTTACTGCATCTAGTTTGTATTTAAAGTTCAGCTTTTATCACAATCATTGCCCTAATTTATTATGCAATTCAAGTTCAGCAGAAACATTATCTGACATAAAAACTGCCTAGTGTGAGCTCCTTTCCCCCCTGTCTGCACTGGTGGAGATTTGAAGAGTAATTATTTTTACAGCACTTAGGAAGCACATTATTTTTAGTAAATAAATGAGTTAAAAATGAATGCATCTCTCAGTGTTAGCAATTGCTTACTTCTTCACAATTTCCTTTTATACAGCAGAATTATTTATTTGCAGGTTTATTTATGTATTTCATTATTTATTTGATTATTTAGTAAATTATTTATCTTATGAATTATTAATATGTTTTGATGATGTGCCTTAAATTATTTATACCTTAATTTAGTTTATTGCTTTTAGATGTTGCTTTGCTACTATTTTTCTTTCTCCAATTTTCTTTAAATATCTAACCTACTTGTATCCAGAGAATGCTATGGTTGCTTCTCAGTAGCAGACTTATTGAATCAAGCTGTATAAAGCATTGTCTGGAATCCTAAATATATGGCTATTCTGGCTAGTAAGCTCACCATCAACCAGAACAAAATAGCTGATATGGTAGTAAATAGGGACTGAAGCCTGTCTTTGCTTGTGTGACTGGAGGCTTGTGATTGGCTATACTCTACTTCAGGCAAGGACCCTTAGGATACGCCCCCCCCACACATTTGAAACACAGAAAGGGGCAGTAGAAGTAAGGTTGGCACCTTTTTTTGGACGAAAACTGTCAGGGGGCGGTTGGTAATGTAGGGGGGCGGGCCAGTGGCTTCAGGGGGGCGGGTGATGTGGGGAGGCGGGGTGGCTGCCATCACGACATGTCAATTAGCAATTGGTTGATCACTATATCATTCACTTCAATGTCCTGTCCGGTTTCCTAATTTTCCTAACTTTTCACCCTTTCGAAAACCTTGTTGTACAGGTGAAATCCGGAATGGTGGCAACCCTGAGTAGAAGATTTATAAAGAGTTCCAATTAATGAGTTATTTTTAAGGAAAATATTGTTTTTTAACCCAAAGTAAAACCAACATCAGATAGTATTCATTATTTCTACAAAATTAGGGTTTTTCATTTATCCTATATATCTCCATTAACACTGCCAGAAACACATTACTCCCGATAACCATAACTTTGGGGAATTGAATCTATTTTTTTCTGGAAGCCATTGGGCATTTCTTTAACCATAACAAGGCCACAAACGAAGCACTTTCAAATTGCTTACAGAACCGCGAGTAAAACCTCTAACACCCTTATATTTTGGAGTAATGTGTTTATTAGTAAAGCACACTAAATTGTTCTGGTTTTGGGGAAATGCTGTCGAGAGAATTGTCAGGAATCATAGGGCTGTCAAGCATTCATGTCTTCCACGGGACATATTCTTTGGAGGGCTAAAGGTGGAGCATTGTTCACCAATGGATAGTTGAGGAATAAGCCAAAGGTTTTTTCCTTGAAGTTTTTTTTTTTCGTGTTTTTCGATAATCTGTAAATTTTAATACATGCAACAAATTGTTTGTCTGTAAGAAAGATGCAAAAAAAAAATATTCTACTAACCTTATATTTCTAAAGCTGCGGAATCAAACTGTGAAAAATAAGAGCGTATATTTCTACATATATAAAAATATTTGTCTTAAACACAATTATTCTGCTAATGCTACCTGTAATGACATGTTTCTCTGTATATAAAACATTAACGTGCTACATAAAAGCTTCTCATGGATAGCAACCAGAAACAACCTAACTCAAAGCACATCATTGGCAAATACAACTATAATTTACATGTCGGTTTAATAACATTTATTTCAGCTTGTTTCTCTTTTAAGGGAAAGTATAGTGAGGTGAAAGATGTGTTTTCCTTTACTCCAGCTGATGCCTTGTTATCTCTATTTGTCTGCATTCAGTGGGTGGGGGCCCTTATATTTGGTGTTATATACCTCAGTGGCAGCGATGAGGTGAATGAATTCAGGTGAAGAAGCATTTAAACAAAATCCATTCAAACAAAGTGTTATTTCTTTAAATAAAGGTAACGGTTTTCAAAGTAGGGTTTAATTTGTTGAGCTATCTGTTTTTCACTGCTAAATATTCAACCTACATTTACTGTGCCTGTAAGCATGTTTTTAATAAGGAAAGAACCTTTAAAAATAGAACAGCATGTGTTTCATATTGTTATAATTCCAACATATGTTGTTAAATGAGACAACTGAAGAAGCATACTTTGGACTAATTGTAATATTTTAATATTCTAATTATGCAGATATTTCCACACTTGTAAAATGTATCACATTTCTAATTAAGAGCTGCAAATAGTAAAGCGGGAAAAAAAACCTGGCTCTTCAGAATGGCAAACAACTTCTGACAATTGTAGAGAGCTTTACAAATAACCTAAATATATACAGTTATGAACTTTCCTAGTTTCTTGTACGGTTAAGTGGAAATATGACGTAGAACTAATTCTGGAATAAGTTCTGGTCACCTTTCCAATTCACTTTTTTCAAAGTTTTAAGAGTGTTCAGTTTTCTTCTTATAGATCTGCTTGAGGGCTGATGTGCCAGTTGCCAAGGGTTAATTGAATATACTGAGAAGGGGCCTTCCAGCAAGAAGGACTCATGACAAACATGTGCCCAGGTCAGAGTATCTGTTCCTGTGTTAAAGGGCATGTAAAGTCTAAGATAGAATAAGGTTAGAAATGCTGTATTTTGTATACTAAATATAAACATGAACTTACTGCACCACAAGCCTAATCAAACAAATGATTTATGCTTTCAAAGTTGGCTACAGGGGGTCACCATCTTGTAACTTTGTTAAACATCTTTGCAAAACTAAGACTGTGCACATGCTCAGTGTGGTCTGGGCTGCTTAGGGATCGTCCTAAACAAAGCTGCTTGAGTTCTGCATGGCTGGTAAGTAAGGCGGGGGCTCCCCCTGCTGTTCATAAGTATGATTGTTTCCCTGCTCAGCAGTTGGGGACAGTCTGACAATTCCTATCTACAGTAGCAAATGAAGGGAGAATTTCACTGCATACAGTCCGGTTTCTTATAAAAACTGTACACATTTTTTTAAGTAAAGTATATTGGAGATAGGTTTCTTTTTCATTAAAGAAAGTAAAAATTGGATTTTATTTTTTATGCCCTTAAAGTTCTCTATCTCTTACTTTAGGAAAATTCATATTCTCTAAATTAAGTTAGCATGAGCATGGGATTTTTGTTGGGCAGTAATGTGTTTGTGACAGGCACTGGATGGAATAGAGGTAAGAGAATTCCTTTCAGTTGTTAAGGGAACAACAAAATGCCAGGGCAGAGCGAGCTAGAATGGCACAGCATCACTTAAGGAATAATTAACCCTTATTTTAGATTCTCTAAAAGACACTAAGCCCCATAACAAGCTGCACCTCTATCCGTACATTGAGTCTAATGTATTTTCTAACACATGATGATAACTTCTCATCTAGTGTGAAGCTTCACCCAATATAGTATACTAAGCTTTTCTTCTCCATTTATATAGGAAGCTGGTCTAAGAGCTGTTCCTCCTGCTCCAATGAAAATTACTCAAACATGCTCAACCAGCGACAAAACAATCAATGAAATAGGGTATTTCACATTATTCAGCTTGGTTTTGTTTACATGGACATGAATTCTACAAACAATCATATGAAAAAGTTTGGGAAGCCCTCTTAATTCTTTGGAGTTTTGTTTATCATTGGCTGAGCTTTTTTAGCAATAGTAGTATTCAGCAGTGACATCAAGTTTATTGGATTAACAGAAAATATGCAATATGCATCATGACAAAATTAGACAGTTGCATAAATTTGGGCACCCCAACAGAGATATTACATAAATACTTAATTGAGCCTCCTTTTGCAAATGAACAGCCTCTAGACACCTCCTATAGCCTTTAATGAGTGTATTAATTCTGGATGACGGTATTTTTGATCTTTCGTCCATACAAAATCTCTCCAGTTCAGTTAAATTTGATGGCTGACGAGCATGCACAGCCTGCTTCAAATCATCCCAAAGATTTTCAATGCTATTCAAGTTGGGGGACTGTGACAGCCATTCCAGAATACTGAACTTCTCCCTCCTGCATAAATGCCTTTGTAGATTTCCAAGTGTGTTTAAGGTCATTGTCTTGTTGGAATATCCAACCCCTGCGTAACTTCAACTTTGTGACTGATGCTTGAACATTATCCTGAAGAATTTGTTGATATTGGGTTGAATTCTTCCTACCCTCGACTTTAACAAGGACCCCAGTAGTCCCCGAACTAGCCACACAGCCCCACAGCCCCACACCATGATGGAACCTCCACCAAATTTGACAGTAGGTAGCAGGTGTTTTTCTTGGAATACAAATCTCTTTTTGTTATGACTAAATAACTACATTTTTGTCTCATCAGTCCAAAGCACTTTGTTCCAAATAGACTGTGGCTTTTCTAAATGAGCTTTTGCATGAAAAAGCGACTCTGTTTGTGGTGTGAGTGCAGAAATGGATTCTTTCTCATCACCCTGCCATACAATGTTCTTTGTACAAATTTCTCTGAATCGTATAACGATGTACAGATAAACTATCTATAGCAAGATGTTCTTGCAGGTCTTTGGAGGTGATCTTTGGGATGTCTGTAACCATTCTCACAATCCTCTGCATATGCCGCTCCTGTATTTTTCTTGGCCTGCCAGACCTGGGTTTTACAGCAACTGTGCCTGTGGCCTTCCATTTCCTGATTACATTCCTTACAGTTGAAACTGACAGTTTAAACCGCTGAGCCTTCCCCTAAACCATGATACTGAACAATCTTTGTTTTCAGTTCTTTTGAGAGTTGCTTTGAGGATCTCTTCAGAGGAGAGACAAACAGAAGCACAACTTGCAATTGGCCACCTTAAATATCTTATCTCGTGATTGGACACACCTGCCTATGAAGTTCAAGGCTTAATGAGCTAATCCAACCAATTTGGTGTTAGCAGTAATCAGTATTGAGTAGTTACATGCATTCAAATTATCAAAGTTACAAAGGTACACAAATTTTTGCCCAGCCAGTTTTGCACATTGGATTTAATTTCATAAACTGAATATTGCTTCACTAAAAATCTTTGCTCAGAAAAAAACCCTGTACTCAGATTTTCCTGGGAAATTAAAGACATACCACTGTTAACTTTATTGTTGAAAGTGGAGTAAATTATCATGCAGCCTGAGAGGGGTTCCCAAACATTTTCATATGACTGTATGTCTATGTAACATTGCTAGGGATCTTCTTAATCTTCTTTTTTGAGTAAACGTGCTACCAATGCAGGAACATTTTTAACTATCTATGGCCCTATGACTTTAGCATGAGGAAAATGTTTTGCCATTTCCTTGATCATGTGCCCTAAAATTACGTGATATTAAATGGCATTGATTAGATTTGTCAGAATCTGAATCCTTGTATTTGGTGCATTCCAAAATGTTACTCTTGCATTTGGTGCATTTGGTGCATTCCAAAATGTTACTCTTTTAGGGTGGTATTTACTAACGAATAAAGGTATATGGTGGAATTTCCAAAAAATTCAAAAAGCAAAAGTGTATTAAAAATATATAATAACATTTATTAGGACAAAAACATTTTGGGAAAAACCCACCATATACCTTTATTCTTTAATGTGACATACACCCTTGGACTGGGCTGGATTGTGGGATTACCCTGGACTATTACTTTAAAAACAAACTATCCAAGGTGTGGTGCCTTAGCTTTATTTAAACCTTACTATGGGTTAAATATGCACCATTTTATCACTTTCTTCGGTTATTTACTAAAACCTAAATTTTTCTGGTCGGGGTTTTAAAGGGGAAAACTATTTTTTGTGGAAAAAAAACAACTACATTTTTTAAGATTTCATATACCCCGAGGCTGCTAAAAGTCCAGATCCTAAAATACTCCATCTCAAAGCTGTCAAAATCATGTTGAAGTAAGTGGCAGATGTCCCTTTTACAATTGGAAGATATTTATATATGATTTGCACAGGGTTTTGTACAATAATCTGAAAAATGTGGAATTTTCGAGGTCAAAAGCGAAACATTTGTTCAATTCAAATTTTTCACGATTTTGAGTCTTTTTCCCTCGCCAACTTTTTTTGTTATTTTGGTGAAATTTTTTTAATAAGATAATCAGAACATTTTGAGTTTTAGTAGATAACTCACTTAAAGTTAGCATTCAGAATTAATTTTCTAGATTTCTCAAATAATGGTAAGGAGTTTTAGAAGTTTTTTTCCCCTCTGAACACATTATTAAAAGGATAAAACTCTAGGGTTTCCAATATTGGTCCCCTCCATAAGTCACATCAAAAATCACTGATCACATCAAAACATCACTGATGACCCTGTTGATGTTTTTGGGATTTTTGGATACTATTTTTCCAGATGATGATCCCATGCCTATATTATTTCAACAAAAAGTAAACTAAAACATTGAGCTCTGAGGTCTTTATTGATATAATACAAAACATTTAAAAATTACAGTAGAACTCCCATTTTGCGTTTTTCAGGGGACCAGGAAAAATAGGTTCAAAATCAGAGAAAATGTAAAATCAGGGAAATGTGTTAGTGTACGTGTCATATATTGGTAGGACCATAAAATATTGTATAAAATTGGAAGATGTAAAATTAGGATATGTAAAATTTAGGTTTCACTGTACATGTGCAGAATCAGTGCAAGATTTCAGGTTACGTACAATAATCCAAATAGTTCAAGGTTTTTGGCCAATAATCTGAAAAAAAACGTACGATTTGTAATTTCTCCGACCCACATTTTTTATTGATAAATACAGTAAAAAATGTGCATGGGAGTTTGATTGAAGTGGTTTTAAAAGAATAGTGAGAAATTTTCAGATTTTAGTAAAATAGTAAAATATTGTAGTCCAGCTGTAGCACTTCACTCACTTATTAGGCTTTGGATTAGCAATTATTGTAATGAGACTCGCCGCTACTACATGGGAAAAACTTTTTAACAGGCTGACGTACAGCTTGCTTGTCAGGACTGGGGGCTAGTTCAGAGCACCTTGTTACCCCAGGTATTTTGACGAGTGCTGAACATAGATGTTGATTGTATGGAATGCATTGATTAGAAGTCTAGTAAGAGAAGTTTTGTTCAGTTGACATTAGCATCAGGTGTGGCCTTGCATCAATTCATATCAGTTCACATCAATATATGGAGATCAACCTAGTGTTGGCAGGAGATTTTTTTTCTTTTTTAATGTTTAAAATTCCTTCAATAATCTTTATATTAAATCAATTGGTCCAGATTTTAAACTCCTTTTCTTTTCTGTATTCATTCAAACCTTCCAAATGTAACTAGCTATACAGTATTTCTTTACTAATTCCAGCTTCTGTTTATTATGCCTACCTTATTCCTCGTCTAACCTATCATGACAAATGTTGAATTTTTTTGTATTAAAGTTTTCTTCTGAAACTAAAATGGTTAAAACAAAACTAACTGTTCCCACGTTTGGGAGAAAAGTAAGTGAAATAAAAGGGAAGAAATATCCATTTGGAAGCAAAAGGCATACTTGTGATATCATCAAAGTTTGGATTGTTCTTTCCATATGATAAAGGTTCTTAAAGCTGAGAAATGTGTTCTGCTTCACGACAAACAGATGCTGCTCTAACAATGCAATACATTACATACCAAAAATGGTCTCTGTTTTAATCATAGATGCTGATTTAATGAGATAAGACTTGCTTACATCAAACATGGTTTTTGTATGTGATTATATTTTCAGTATATTTCCTCTACATAATTAATATAAATATGGTACAGACAGCCTGCAAAGTGCATTGTTGTTTTATTTGCATTGTGGTGAATTTTAAATGTACTTAGGTTATTTATAACAGTTATCACAGAGGGAGTAACAAGTGTAGCCCTATATTATGCTGATATTTAAATTATCAAACAAAAGTGATTCTTCTTATTTTCATTTTTTTATGTGTATTTAATTGGTGCATTCTTATTCTAGCATCAATCTTTTCCTTTTTTTGTATTGTATGTGTGGTGCAGCATGTAAACCAAGGGTGTCCAAACTGGGGCCCCAGGGCCACATGCGGCCCAGGATGCATATGACTGCGGCCCAGCTTGAAACGCTTGGTTCCAGAGGAAACTTCATGTTGCAAAGGATATAGGAGGAGGGGGGACTCTGCCCATTGCCTAATTAGTAATAATAATATAATAATAAGTCTATTTAATATCCAGGTGTCCCATATTCTAGTGTATAGCTCCATCTGGTTATCCAACTGGCATTGTAGTTCTGTGTATTTCCTTTACTTTTACAAATCAAACGTGTTTGGGTGTTTCATGTGTGGCCCCGACAATTTTTCTTTTTCCAATGTGGCCCAGCGAAGCCAAAAGTTTGGACACCCCTAATGTAAACCCTGTGATTATCCGTTTTCATTGACTCAGAAAGTATTAATGGGAAACTATTACTGATTAAAAAAAAGCCCCAAAACAGAAACAGATTTTTAACCTAATTTATGATAATTAGCTTTGAAGCCTTCAAACTTGCCATGCAATGAAAACAGATAAACGTTAAATAGTCCAGTTTAACCTTGTATATTAGTCTTGTCCAAATATTCCAACAAACTCTTAAAATGCCTTTACATCATCACCTAGCAAGGTTTTCCACAGCCTTGCTGCCCTCACTGTAAAGAACCATTTGCGCTTAATTAAATGAAAGTTTAGTTCCTCAAGTCTAAAGTGGTGACCCTGTGTTTTTTGTTCTTTTCGATGTAAAAAAAGATCCCCCGCAAGGCATTTTCTCTAGAGAAAACAATCCCAACTTTAATTTCCTTATAGTTTATCAGTGTTCTGTTTCCATTACCAGTTTATTTGCACGTCTCTGCACTCTCTCCAGCTCATTAATGTCCTACTTAAAGGAATAGTTCAGTGTGAAACTAAAAACTGTGTAAATAGATAGGCCGTGCAAAATAAAAAATGTTTCTGATATAGTTAGTTGGCCAAAAATTTAATATATAAAGACTGGAGTGAGCAGATGTCTAATAAAACAGCCAGAATCCAACTTCCTGCTTTTCAGCTCTATAAATCTGAGCTAGTCAGCGACTTGAAGGGGGGCCACATGGTACATTTCTGTTCAGTGAGTTTGTAATTGATCCTCAGCATTCAGCTCAGATTCAAAATCAACAGATATGACCCATGTGCCCCCCCCTCAAGTCTCTGATTGGTTACTGCCTGGTAGCCAGGGTAACCAGTCAGTGTAAACCAAGAGAGCTGAAAAGTAGTGTTCTGACTGACATGTTATACATTAAATCACTCCAGCCTTTATACATTACATTTTTGGCTAACTAACAATATTAGAAACATTTTTTATTTTGCACAGCCTATCGACTTACCCAGTTTTTATTTTTACACTGAACAATTCCTTTAAAGGGAACTAAAGCTTAACCAAAGAAGTAGCTAGAAATGTTGTACATTATGTTTTGGGCTTCTGTACCAACCACAGCCCTTTAGCAGTAAAGATCTGTGTCTCCAAAGATGCCCGAGTAGTTCCCCATATTCTTTTCTGCTGATTCACTGCACTGCAAATGTCGTAATATAAGGCAGATAAGTAATTGAGATAATTACTACACGGCAAAACAGAAACCAGTGCAACTAGCATCAGAATTCAGAAATCAGCCCTGTAGCATCAGCTTATATTACAGACAAACCTAATTTTCTGATTGATAATTTGCAACGACCCCTAAGCTTAGCTTCTCAACAGCTGCTCAGAGCCCACTGAGTATGTGAGTGACGCTCAAACTCTAGGCTAATGCAATACGGTCATTATATAAAATATGGCATATTTAGCCATATTCATTTTTAGGGTTCAGTTCTCCTTTGCAGGAGAATTCAAGCCTTTAAGAAAAAAACCTATACCCCCCACCCATGTAGACCCCCCTCCCTCCTTCCCCCAGCCTAACTGCCCCTCTGGGGAAATGACCCATACTTTATACTTACCCCTTGGTGCAGATTCTGGCATCGGAGTTATACACAGCCATCTTTTGGGTCTTCGTGTCTTCTTCCGGCGTTTTGGCAATTTTCGTGAGTTTCAGCGCATGTGCAGTTGTCACAAACGGCAAATTACTCCAACTGCGCATGTGACAACATGCAGATCTCTTACTCAGCTTGCCGAAAAACCTGGCTGCGTGGGACTACGATGCCAGAATCTGCACTGAGGGGTAGGTATAAAGTATGGGGCATTTCTCCGGGGTGGCAGTTGAGTTGGGGGGAGGAGGGAGGGCGGTCTCCGTGGATTGGGTGGTATGGGTTTTTTCTTAAAGGGTTGAATTCTCCTTTAAGAAATGGGCCCAAAACTGCACTGCAAACCTCAAGGTGAGGGTTCTATAAAGAGGCATAAATTATGATTTTCCTCCTTTTTATGACAGAGAGTGCTTTATTTGCTTAAATAGACAATAACTTGGCACTCCCTGGATATGCAAGTGTAAGTGTAAACGTAGCATTTATATTATTATTTACCTAAGTGTGTAAACCTGCATTTATTCACATTGAACCACATTTGCCAGTGGGTGCCCCTATTCTCCAATTTAGTCAAATCACTCTACAAAGTGTTAACATACTATATGTGACATAGTTCTGCACAATTTGGTATCATCAGCAATAATAGAGAGAGTATTTACACTACCCACCTCAAAGTCATTTGAGATCAAATGAAAAAGAAAGACAGACCCCAAGGTGCTCCACTAACAACACTGGTCCAATTTGAAAATCATCCATTTACCACCACTCGTTGTAACCTATCCTTCAGCCAGTTCTAAATCCAGTTAGACTGTCCTGAAATTTTTATAATTTATAAACTATGCTAAACATGTTCAAACTAAATATTTTGTATTAAGTCAAACAGGATATTTACCTTTTTATGTATGTGGTCATTTTAAAGTAATGCTGTGCTAGGAGAAGGGCTTCTTCCTTCATTTCTTAATATGCTTTCAGGCCATGGTGAAAAAGGACTCAATGCAAATGTTGATACTGTTATACCTAATGCCTTTATCATCTTCACCAGTTTCTTTTTTGTTGTCCTGAGGCTAGAACATATAGGGGCACATTTAATTAGCTTGAGTGAAGGATTAGAATAAAAAATACTTAGAATTTCAAAGTATTTTTTTGACTACTTCGACCATCGATTGGCTACTTCGACCTACGACTTCGACTAAGACTAAAAATCGTTCTACCATTCGACCATTCAATAGTCGAAGTATTGTCTCTTTAAAAAAAACTTTGACCACCTACTTCGCCATCTAAAACCTACCGAGCACCAATGTTAGCCTATGGGGAAGTTTCCTAACTTTTTTTGATCAAAGGAAAATCGTTCGATCGATGGATTAAAATCCTTTGAATCATTCGTACGATCGTTTGTATATTCGAAAGATTTTACTTCGACGGTCGAATATCGAGGGTTGATTAACCCTCGATATTCGACCAATAGTAAATGTGCCCCATAGAATTTTGAGCATCAATAGTTACATTATTATAGTAATGCAGTGTGAGAGGGACCACATGAGCAAACAAGTCTTCAACAGGGTAAAGTCCATTTATTGTTCACATGTACCTCGGATGAGATTTCCTAGTGGTTTTAAACCACTCTTTCCCACTGTAAATTTGGGAGTAAAAGATGAAAATGGGAAATGTGTTGCTGCATGTTAAGTCTTTTTTTTTTTTACAATTTTTACAGGAAACCCCTGGAAAACATTACATATGGGGTTGACTGTATCAAAAAAGGAAAGCTTCTTGAAAAGTTTCCTCAGTTTTGTAAACAGAAGAAAAATAATATAAAATATCCACTTTTTCTCTCCTCTCATCTACCAGTTCTGGTCTGAGCCAAGCTGAAAACAAACTATTTAATAAGATTGGCCTAGCAAGAGTACATGAACAGTGTGTTCATCAGAGCTGCCTTGGTATGGGGCATGATTCTGTGTTGTTAACTATTGCCCTTGTACCTAGGTCTTGTTATACTTTACCTTTCGATTTCACATGATCATTCAATGTTTGTTATTTTTTTGCAGTTCCAGCTCATCATAATCATAAAATGTTCAACATGTTACTAACACATTTCTGGTGTCTATTATCATTATTCCTATGTATTTTATTTTACATTTAGATACAGTAAAATACATTCGGGGGGAGTTATATTGTATTTTTAATTCAGCTGAATACCCAGCAGAGTTAAATGCAGTTTGGATGCACAGGGAAGAATTAATGATTGGAAGATACAGGGTTGGTAAATTATTTATTCTGGCCCTGAGGAAGCTGAAAAGCTGAGTGAAAGACTAATAAATCATTTGTGGTAGTGCTAGCTGTCACTTCCAATTATTTTAGACGGTTTTGTGATAAACTACAGCACCTGCTATATATCCCTACGCTATCCCTTGATGCTTGCAGTTCAGCTTGTTCAGTTGATTATCAAAGGCAACTTTATCTAAACTTTCCTTGAGCAGCAAAGAAATTTACCCTAGGTTTTTGTCAGTTTCATACATTTCCCCTTTGATTCTTATGTATTTATATTTTTCTATCTCTGAGCAATCCTCCAGCCTAAATGATACAACAGAGACCTGTTGCTGCAATTTAAAGAATTCCTTTATCGTATCCAGAAATTCCAGCATTGAAAAAATCTTATTGCTATTTTGCTAATTGCTGTCAGCTTAATACAGCTATGGAACACACCAGCAGGCATCACGGTGAAGTTGTGTGAGTTTGTTGCAGAGATTTTGTTGCTGCAACAAGTTGTAAGGAATAAAGGTGCAGGAAGAAGAAACCCTTTGCAAGCATCGTTATTTGTACAGTTTGCTCCAAAGAGGATAATTCATTTTCAGAGGCATTCATGTTGCATCATTTATTTAAAGGGCACATGTTGGGTAAAAATGTTATCCCCAACCAAAGGTGCGGACTAATAGAGGTCGCATTCCGTTTTTTTTTAAAAGGAATTCCCCCCGCCAGCACTACGCTACCCTCACCTGTAGTCAGCTACAGGTGTGAGCAGACATGTCCGGTCACTCGCATGAGCATAATGAAAATGTGCTCCGAATTGCTCCTTATGCGCATTTGCGTGACGTCACACGCGTGTTATGCGCATGCGAGTAATACAACATGGCTACTCGCATTGGGAGCTCTCTCCCAGTACGGGTCGCGTATCGCTGGCAGGGGGCATTTTTTTAAAAAAAAATCACTGTTATCCCCAGCTGGAATGCTGGCTCTATTAGCTCACACCTTTGGTTGTGGTGCCCTTTAAGGCCTTTATAAAAATGGCAGGAATTATATATTCATATAAACGCTAGTTTTACACTGGTATTTTCATATCCTTCTAAACTTTAGACTCTAAGCTCCACAACCTTTCACAGTTTCTCTCTCTAAATACAGTATATTTATACTAAAAATGATTGTATTTTTTTACTAGAAAAAAAAATTCTTCTACAAAACAGGGAAATGTTGAAATTCTATTGTACACACAGCTGGATATATACACATTGTTCTGATACATTGTAGTTCATTTAGAAAACACACACTTCAGATACTTATGTTTAAAAAATATGTTGGAATATATTTTCTATCACTCAAAATGTATTTGAGATTTTTTTTACTTTTACTTGGCAGCCCCTTCAGATTTCTAAGGGGGAGCCAGATTTATACCCTCAGCAAAGTAGATTGCTACACTAAATTGGTTAGAGGGACGGAAGACTTAAATTATGAGGGTAGACTGTCAAGGTTGGGGTTGTTTTCTCTGGAAAAAAGGCGCTTGCGAGGGGACATGATTACATTTTAAAAGTACATTAGAGGACATTATAGACAAATAGCAGGGGACCTTTTTACCCATAAAGTGGATCACCGTACCAGAGGCCACCCCTTTAGACTAGAAGAAAAGAACTTTCATTTGAAGTAACGTAGGGGGTTCTTCACAGTCAGGACAGTGAGGTTGTGGAATACACTGCCGGGTGATGTTGTGATGGCTGATTCAGTTAATGCCTTTAAGAATGGCTTGGATGATTTTTTGGACAGACTTAATATCAAAGGCTATTGTGATACTAAGCTCTATAGTTAGTATAGATATGGGTATATAGAATTTATGTGAAAATATGGAGGGGTGTGTGTATGGATGCTGGGTTTTCATTTGGAGGGGTTGAACTTGATGGACTTTGTCTTTTTTCAACCCAATTTAACTATGTAACTATGTAATAAGGAGATGCCATGGGCATTACCAGAAACCACCCAGATATGATTCCAAGGTGGTTGGTGTCTAACTGTCTGCTTTCATAGAAACTGTGGATGTATTTACAATGAAAACTCCGCCTTTTAAGGTTATATCTTTAATCAAAGAGGACACAATACCTTTTCCACTGTCTCCCATTGACTGTAATCAGAACATCTGTGGTCAACTCCCACCAGTGCTTGCACTTCAGATGGGTCACATAACAGCTGAACGGGGTGTTGAGTAGTGGTAGATGCTTCTCTGCCAGCTGAAATATGCCCTGTGTGTGTCCAGTCTAATGACTGGAAACACCTGATGTAGGTAATTCCCTCTTTCAAGGAACAGTAACACCAAAAATGAAAGTGTTTTAAAACTTATAAAAATATAATGTACTGTTGTCCTGCACTGGTAAAACTGATGTATTTGCTTCAGAAACACTACTATAGTTCATATAAACAAGCTGTTGTGTAGCAATTGTGGAAATTGAAAAAAGACTACTGTATATGGCACAGGTTAAATAGTGGATAACAGATAACACAATTATGTTCTACAGAGCTTATCTGTTATCTGCTGTGTAACCTGAGCCCTTTCTCCTTTGAATGGCTGCCCCCATTGCTACACAGTAGCTTATTTATATAAACAATAGTAGTGTTTCTGAAGCAAACACAACAGTTTTACCAGTGCACGGCAATGCTGCCTTATATTTTTATTACTTTAAAACACTTTTTTAGTTTTTTATTGGTACTGTTCCTTTAACCCAATCCCTTTACTAGAATATAGTGTTTAACTGGCTCATGATTTGCAGACATGCAGTATGTATATATGTTGTAGGAAGTACTGGTTCCAATTATGCCTTGTTCGCACCTGTAGCTCTGCCTTTGTCCATAAAAGGCTACAATATCAAAATAGAAATTAGAGCCAGGCACTAGCAGATTAACTGCAAAACATTTATTGGCATGTTACGGGCAAAGCCCTTTTTCAAGTGTTATCCACAGAGTATCCCGCTTTACAATTAAATAGACATAGTCATACCCACCATGTGTATTGATTGGAAAGAGCCACTGCTGAGGGGAGTATACTTCATTAGCCTAGCCCCTAGTGAAACACATATAATCCCAAAATGTGTAAATGTAAAAAGTTCATAGATTCCAAGTTCATAAAATCAATCCAGCGTTACACGATTACAGTTCATAGTTTAAGTCCTTAGTTCATGTTCTCCCCGGTACTGCTACAAAAGCCTACCAAAAAAAGGGCAGTTGCAGGACAATCCATCAACAAGCACAATTACTGCATCGATCATTTTACATATATAATTATATAATTTTAATTATATAATTTAATTTATTTCATGTAGCTGCCAATAACAGATTTTAACATAAATCTTACCACTTTTAGTAGAAAAAGGCAGCAGAATTGTTCTACTTTACCTGTAAAGAAGGGGAACAATATCAGTCAAGTTTAACACAAAGGATCATAAAAAAAGGTACAAAACTCCAGTATTCATTTAACCCCATTGGGACTAAACTACTCAGCTTCTTAATCCACATTGTCTCCCTTTGTAGAAGCAACCTCTTAAAATCGCCACCTCTCTGGGGTTTATAAACCACTTCCAAGATTAACCATTTCAATTGGGACTGATTGTGTTTACTACTCCAAAAGTGCCTTGATACTGAAGTGTCAGTGTTTTCTTTATAAATTCTAATATTTGATTTATGTTCTTTTATTCGTTCTTTTACTGGATTTATTGTTTGTCCAACATATACCTTATCGCACAGGCATTTTAACAGATAGACTACCCCTGATGTGTCGCAAGCAAAGCATTTAAGGGCAATTTTATTCCCTTTTGTGGGGTGGCAAATAGAATCACCCTTTATTATGGAGGAACAGCATACACATCCTAAACAGGGAAATGTGCCTGTCTTTGCAGGTCCATGAAGTAAATTACCTTGTCTGTTTTTATTTTTGGGTTCTGCAACACATTAAGCATCTTTAAGGGTACGACCTTTTCTGTAGCAAAATAATGGAGGTTCCTTACAAATCTTATATGTGTCTGCTGATTATTGACGTTTCTACAAGGCATGGAAATATATTTGATAATGCTATAGCTGTCAAGTTAGAAGTTTAGAGTCGGAAAATAAGGAAAGCACACTCTGTAAATAAATGAAAACAAATTTATTCCATGCTAGTTACCCCACATGGCAACAGCATGTCGCCCTACGCATTTCGACCTACAGAGGTCTTCATCAGGGGCACAAAAAATCAAAAAAAGGCAGAAAGAATAATACAAGTAAGGCAGTTAAATACCTTGTGGCATATACAGTCAATCAGTAACAAACTATCGCACATCAGCGCGTGTGACGTCACTTCCGGTTTCCAGAGTGAACAAACCGTACCCTATGCATTATGGGAGTACTTCCGGAACGCAAATACATTCCAATAACCGGAAGTGGACGTCACTCGAGCAAGCTGATCCAGAAGCTGAGCAACAGGCCTCCACAATGTCAAGGCAACTTAAATTAAAGTCCACCTATATGCCACCCATACAAAATAAGTCCGTAAGTACTTTTGCAAATAACATAAGACGTGATGTACGAAAGTATATCAAACAGAAACACAAATATTGCAGAAATCTTAAACATGACGATATGAGATTAATAAAAGAACTGTCAAGGGACACAACTAGGATTGTCAAACCGGCAGATAAGGGCGGAGGCATAGTCATAATGGATTATGCGAATTATAAAGCAGAGGCTTTGCGACAGCTAGCTGATGATGTGTGTTATGAGAAGTTGTCGCTAGACCCCACATTTGAATATTTGGGTAAAATTAAGGATATGGTGTGTGGTGCTCATGAAGCAAACCTCATTGATTCAAAAACGAGTGAGTTTCTCATTATGAACTATCCTCGTCGCCCTTGCCTATATCTTCTCCCAAAGATTCATAAGTCTTTGGTCAACCCTCCCGGGAGACCGATCATTTCGGCTTCAGGCT
Source organism: Xenopus petersii (assembly GCA_038501925.1). Classification (NCBI taxonomy): domain Eukaryota; kingdom Metazoa; phylum Chordata; class Amphibia; order Anura; family Pipidae; genus Xenopus; species Xenopus petersii. Next base: position 39,229,424 of record CM076683.1, on the reverse strand, counting down.
CAGTCAGCCCATTGCACAATTTGTGGACTCATTCCTTCAACCATTTGTGACAAAAATTTCGTCTTTTATAAAAGACTCTTTTGATTTTCTGTCCAAATTGCACTCTATCGAAATTGATCAAACTAAACAGACCAATATTATATTGGTTACTATGGATATCTCCAGCCTCTATACTAATATACCTCATGATCTGGGTAAATCTACAATCTTTTCACTATTAATAAACGGGCAGATGGAAAATACTCTGGCCCTCTTTGTTTACCATTTGCTCTGTTTCATACTAGATCATAACTATTTTAGGTTTGAAAATATATTTTACAGACAAAAGCAAGGCACAGCGATGGGGAGTAATGTGGCCCCATCTTATGCTAATTTATTTATGGCACAGTATGAAGACAAGCACATTTATAAGTCTGATTTTTGGCAGTATATTTTGGGATATTATCGCTATATAGATGATCTCTTTTTTCTCTGGCAGGGAGATGAATCTTCCCTGGTCGCCTTCATTGATTATTTAAATAACATTCCATCCACAATTCGCTTTACGACATCTTGGAGCGTGACTGCAGTTTCATTCCTAGATATAATGATTACCTATCAATCAGGTAAATTTAAAACAAGCATTTTTCGCAAATCCACAGATCGCAACAATCTTTTACATGCCACAAGTTTTCATCCACCGGCATTAATTAAAGTCTTACCATATTCACAAATGCTTAGGGTCAAACGAATTACATCTGAAACAGAGGAATTGGGGAAGTCATTAACAGTAATGGCTGATTCAATGAGCCATTTTCGTGAGCTTGGATACACGCAAGAAGTTGTGGATCAAGCTATAGTCAAGGTAAATGCAGAGAGGCAGAGAAGAGACAACACTAAAGAAAAGAAGGTTTTTGTAACGAAATATACTACGGCCAGTCGTTATATTAAACATATTGTGCGGACACATTGACATAATTTACAAACAGATGCCATTTTGGGGCCTGTTTGTCATGATACCCCAATGTTTGCTTACAAACGGGGTAAAAATTTAAAAGATGTACTTGTTAAGGCTGACGATAAAGCATATTACTTGACACAACATTTTTTGTCCAATCCACAACCCGGTAACTTTAGATGCTACAATTGCTCGGTATGCAATAGCATGTTACAAGGGACATCCTTTGCACATCCACAGACAGCACAAAGATTCCAGATTAAATCAAATCACTTGTCAATCCACACATGTGGTTTACATGATTGTCTGCCCATGTGGTCTTTACTACATAGGCAAAACAATACCGTAACTTAAGGATAGACTTTTGAAACAAAAAAGTGTTATAATGATTGGGAAAGATACCACGCCGTTAGTGACACATTGTAAAGAACACAACCATAATATATCATCCTTACGTCTTATGGGAATTGATCAAATAATCTCCTCGGGTGGGGGTATTGATAAGAATACCTTATTTTGAGGAGAGAGGCGGAATGGATTTTCCGCCTTGACACCGTTACTCCTATGGGTTTAAATGATGCATTGAACTTATCCTGCTTTTTACAGACCAGATAATCTGGATGACCTATGCTCAGCCTTTGGAAATGCTCTAAGACTCCTAAGATTTATACCTCCTGGTATGTATGACTGCCCTGGTATATACAATGGCTGTGGTGAATATTACAATAATTTCATTTAATAACATATTTTTCTTTCTGTTTTAGGGGTTAAATTCATTACCCCATTATATGCTAGTTATGTCAGATGCCTTGTGTGCGCCTTCTATCTTTGATGTTTTTTAGAAGTTTAGAGTCAACTACCTTGTTATTAGATTAAAAGGAAATGTTTCATTAACTTATAGCAAAGAAGGGAAAGTTGTGCTCACCACTATTTTTTTTAAAACCATTAGGTGGGGGTGCAATGAGGCTGTGACCACAAAATGCATATAGACAAATACAAGAGTCCTATGCACTCAACCCATTATCAATATATTTAAGACAGCGACATTTTGTGCATACTGCTACTGAAAAATGCCTTACCCTTTAAACAAAACAGGGATTGTTTGTCCATATATTGCAATATATTTAAGCTGGCCAACTACGTCAAAGTCATCCCATATCTGGCCAGTCCTATGCTCAATTTTCATGAGGTTGTGACCACAAAATACATATAGGCAAATACAAGAGATCCTCTGCACTCAACCTAATGAAGGAACTTTGCACTTTATTCAAAGTTCCTTCATTCTTTATTGTAGGACTTTTCTTCAAATGTTTGTCTTGGGTTTTTTTTTTAGGAAACTGACCAGATACAGTGTAACAAAGTTGCCAAGTACTCTAAGTATAGAGTAAAGTGCTATTTAGTCACTAGTGGGTGATAGTTATGCTGAAACTGTTAATAGGAAATCTCTAAATGGCAGTGCTGAAATTGCATTATAAATGATATTTCATTTTAAATATGAATGAAAACTCAGATTCAAGGCAGATGAAAGTTGTATTTTTATACCAATAAATGCATTAAGCAAAGGACAGTCTAAATATGAAAGTAAGACTTTATGGGTGAACCCTCATTTCATTTCATATTTAAATCTTCTTTCTCACGCTATAATGAAAATGACTCTGCAGTGGAACACTTTGTTTGGGCTATCAATTTATTTCTGTATGCCTAATCTTTTCAAAGACAATATTCATTTCTTTGTGTTGGTGTTTTTCTAGTTTAACAAGACATGTTTAAAATACTTTTAAAGTCTATTTCAGTGGGGGATGCAAAAAGTTGGTGCTCCTGCCAGGAGAAAACTGCAGCAACTCATAGAAAAATTACTTAAAGGGGAACAATCCCTTTAACGTTTAATATGATGTAGAGAGGGATATTATGAGACAATTTTCCATTGGTTTTCATTTTTTATTATTCATAATTTTTGAGTTATTTAGCTTTTCTTTTTTCTTTTTTTTTTTTCAAATTCTTTTTATTAAGTTTCAATAAGTTTCAATAAAACATTGAATCATGTATGTATACAATCATGAAGTCTTTCACATTAAAAGAAGAACAGTTCAGAATATTAACATGAAAATTTTATCATGTGAACAAAAAAAAACAAGCCAACATAAAAAAAGAAAACAAATTGACCTGTAATTTACCAAAATTCAGTATGTAGTCAGGTAACATAGATGAATTTGCTTAAATTTTAGATAATAAATAAATAAATAATAATAATGGCACATTCATATACATATAAATAGAAAAGAATATTAATTCTACCCAATTCATTCATTCCCAACATCTTGTCCCATCAGCTTAAGAATAAATTCTCTTTTAGCATTATCTAAAGATGAGATATATATGGACCATCTGTATTTTACTTTATTCCTTTGAGATAAATCATCCATCCGGAATCTGATTACCTCCTGCAAACATAAATTATGTAAGTAAGAAAGCACATCATTCACAGACGGAGGAGTATCCCTGATCCAGCACAAAAAAATAGCTTTCCGAGTAGCTGCCATAACTAGCCAACAGAAGGATGAAATCTCATCAGAAACATTCGTAGAAGAACCATAACTAGACACCAAAAGAGAATCTCTGACATCTAATAGTGCAAACTGAGGATTCAATACTATATCCAATTTAACCACATCCTTAATATGACGTTCAATTGAATCCCAAAGAGTTTTAATAAATGGACATTTCCAAATATAGTGAAAAAAATCAATATTTTGTTCTTTGCACTTCGGGCAATAGGAAGCCCTCCGAGAATCTTTGTTATTTTGGAATAATTGTCCGTATCCTAAGTGGATAAATCTGAATTGTTGATCTCTCCAACTCTCAGACAGTATATTATTCCTAAAATTTTTAAAAGAATTTAGAAGATCCCTAGAAGATACACCAACGCCCAAAAACAAAGACCATTTTTTACTAGCATTTTCAAGTGGATCTAAATTACAAGGCCTCAAGTTTAAAAGATGTGCTGAAATCCATGAAATATTATTTAGTTTAAGATCTTCAACTAATTGTGATAATGAATCATAAAACGGATGATGTCTTAATTGCGATTTTGTTTTGTTATCAATTATTTGGAAACCATATCTGATCTGCATATAACTTAGCCTTTCCTTCTCCGATAGATCATAAAGTCCTTTGATAACTTCCCAAGAAAAAGGATCTCCAGAACTTGGATCAATAATATGACTAATTTGAAAGACACCATATCTTCTCCATCTACAAGATATTTGATTTCTATTCTTCTTAGGATAACCTCCCAAAAAGAATGGAGATAAGAAAGGCGAAACATTAAAGTTTAAATTATTATTTTTACATAGAATTTTCCAAGTGCTAGTTGTATCCCTATAAATCGGGTTTCTCCTTACATCTATATGCTGCTCAGACCATCTACTATGAATAGAAGAGATAATATGTTCTTTTGAATCTAAAAATTGCTCTAAATCTAGGTTAGTAAATTTCTCTTTACCCGATAACCATTCCACAATATATCTAGTATTGGCAGCTACATTGAACTTTCTAAAATCTGGAAAATTAAGTCCCCCTAAACATTTAGGGTTTCTAAGCTTGGATAGAGAAATTTTAGGTTTTTTATTATGCCATATAAAGTTATTCAAAATTCGGTCCAAATTCTGCACATCTGAATGTTTTATCAATAACGGAAGATTTAAAATAGGAAATGCAATTTTTGGAAAGATCAACATTTTAAACAATGCAATCCTTCCCATTAAATTCAATGGACTATCAATCCATTTTTTACAACAAGTACTCATTACTTGAATTAATGGGGTAAAATTCAAAGTATACAATCTAGATAGATCAGAAGAAACCAATATCCCTAGATACTTCAATTTGCCAGATGGGGGCTTAATTTTAAGATCAGCAAGTACTTGATTAGGAATAGTACAGCAAATATTCAATAAGTCTGTTTTACTAGAATTTATACTGTATCCCGAGAAAGTTTTATAGTAATCAAAAAAATCAAAAATGTTTTTAATTGAATGTGAAGGATTACTAACAAATAAGAGAAGGTCGTCAGCATATGCTAATGATTTAATATGTTTGCCATTAAACCTCATTCCTTGAAATAAATTTGAAGAGTCTATATATCTAATTAGTGGCTCCATAGAGATATTAAATAAAAGTGGAGATAAAGGACAACCTTGACGAGTTCCTCTATATAGCCCAAATGTTTCAGAGAGTTCACCCACTACTGCAATTCTAGCCTTAGGCTTTGAATAAATAGATTCAAGTAATGAAATGAATTCCCCTTTCAGACCAAATCTGTTAGAGAAAGATATTTCCACGAGACATTGTCAAAAGCCTTTTCGGCATCTAGACTCAAAATTGAGCATGGGATCCTGGACTTCTTAGCATTATAAATGACATTCAATAAAGTACGAATGTTTTTAACCCCAGTCCTATTTTTCACAAAACCATTTTGTTGAGAGGAAATAATACTAGGTAACAAAAAGGATAGTCTATCAGCTATTATTTTCGTTAATATCTTAAAATCAATTAACAAAATAGGTCTAAAAGAAGCAGGCTGGGAAAGGTCTTTACCTTCTTTTGGAATTAATTTTATATGAGAGACCATGCTTGAATCAAGAATTTTCCCATGACAATATATTTCATTATAAAGATTAGTCAAAAAGGGGGCAAATTCCATTTTCATATTTTTATAAAAGGGGGAAGTCAAACCGTCAGGTCCTCCAGCTTTAAAATCTTTAAGTAAATTTATGGTAGACATAACTTCCTGAATATCAATCGGTTGATTCAGTGAAACTAATTGTTCCTCTGATAACTTCGGAAAGTTAACTTTTGAGAGAAAATTTAAATTTTCCTTAGCGTTTGTTTGTGAAGAAGAATAAATAGACTCAAAATAACATTTAAAGATATGGACTATATCTTTAGGAAGGTTGGTTAACTGACCCAAATGATTTCTGATCAACATTGGTTTGTGAAAAGTCTTACTATTCTTAAACATATTAGCTAAAAACCTACTTGCCTTATTATGCAAATTACCAAATTTAGCCTTATAATAGGCCATATAGGACTGATCTCTCAAACTAGTCCAATGTTTAAGTTTATCTAAAGATTCCTTATATTTCTCACTATGTTGTTTAGTAGGATGCATAACAAAATTCAAGTAGGCCTTTTTCTGAGCTTTGGAGTGAAGAATGAATTCCTTATTAATCTTTCTCATAAAATGGATTTTATAGGAAATAATCTCACCTCGAATTATTGCTTTCCACGTATCCCACAGTAATGGCAAATTAGATTTTTCATTTAGTGTTGTCATATTTTCTTTAAGAAATAATTTCCAACTCTCTTTTAGTTTAACATTAAATTCTGGTTTATCTTTTAGGAAGATGGGATATGACCAAGGAATATAAGATTTAGGTAAGAAACCTAGTTCTATCTCAATCAAAACTGGGGCATGGTCTGAAAAAGTGATATTAGCAATATTCGCCTCCCTAGTTTTATTACGGACATCAATCGATGAAAATAGATAATCAATCCGAGTCCCCACCCCATGAGGATGAGAAAAAAAAGTGAAATCTCTTTCTGTTGGGTTCAACATTCTCCAAAGATCCTCCAACCCAGTTTGACTCTCAAACTTTGACAATAACTTAGATTTCCTATAAGACTCCTTTTGAGCTGGACCACTCTTATCTAGAGGCCAAATATAAGATTTGTTAAAATCTCCGCCAATTATACATTTATTCTGTGGATAGGAACTTATTTTCTGAACAATTTGAGAGTAAAACTCTTCCTTACCCGAGTTAGGAGCGTATAAAGAGCCCAAATGCCAATTCATATTCTGTAAAAGTACCTCAGCCATTACAAATCTACCATTGACGTCACTATCAGAATTTAATACTTGTATGTTTATAGATTTATGAAATAAAATTGCCACTCCTCCTTTTTTCCTAACTGCAGGAGAATATACCACATGGCCAACCCATCCCCTTTTTAATTTTTGAGATTCCTCACCCGACAGATGAGTCTCCTGAAGCATGACCATATCAGCTTTCAGTTTTTTAAGCTCCAATAGGATTCTCTTCCTCTTAATGAATGAATTGAGCCCATTTACATTCCAAGTAATTACGTTAAGCATTGAAACATATCAAAAGAAGTGAAATAATGATTTAAAAATATCCAAAATAAATTATAGAATGTGCCAGGACAGAAAATATTCATACAGATCAAATTACTGAAATTAAGGTAACATTGAAAGAAAAAAATTCAAAAAACATCTTACTAAATAATCTTGTAACTCGCACATAACCTGCGCAAGATGAACATCTCAATATGTAACACTTATTAACAAGATATATACCTTGAATACCAACAAATCTTGAAGCAAAAAAAAAAAAAACTTCTAGAACTCTGGAACCAGAACTTAAATTAGTATTTACAATCTTGTCTTGAAGTTTCAAAGAGTGTCTTGAGGAAACTTTCATTTCTTGTCTCTTTTCCTTGGCCTGGAAACTAGGGATGTAGCGAACGTCGGAAAAAAAGTTCGCGAACATATTCGCGAACTTGCGCAAAAATGCGAGCGGTTCGCGAACGGTTCGCGAACCCCATAGACTTCAATGGGAAGGCGAACTTTAACATCTAAAAAAGACATTTCTGGCCAGAAAAATGATTTTAAAGTTGTTTAAAGGGTGCAACGACCTGGACAGTGGCATGCCAGAGGGGGATCAAGGGCAAAAATGTATCTGAAAAATCTGCCTGTGTGTGCTTGGAAGAGATAGTGTAGGGGGAGAGCTGTTAGTGATTTCAGGGACAGATGATAGTAAGTTTGCTGGCTAGTAATCTGCTTGATACTGCTCTGTATTGGAACAAAAAAATAAATAAAAGCAGTCCTTACAAGGACTACTGTTATTGCAGCAGTCAGCAGATGAGATCAGAAGCAGGACAGCTGCCCACTGCAGCTACATACAGAGCACTGCAGTAGAAGGTAGATTACTAGCCAGCAAAGCTACCTAAGCTTAAATGTCCCTCAAACCCCTGCAGACTTCTGTCCCTCCAATAACAGAGCAGTATCAAAACGATTACTAGCCAGCAAACTTTCAACTGTCCCTGAAATCACTAACAGGCAGCAGCTCTCTCCCTACACGATCTCTTCAGCACACACAGGCAGAGTGAAAAAAACGCTGCAGGGCTTCGGTTTTTATAGGGAAGGGGAGTGGTCCAGGGGAGAGCTTCCTGATTGGCTGCCATGTACCTGCTGGTCTGGGGTGAGAGGGCAAAAAAAAGCGCCAACAATGGCGAACCCAAAATGGCGAACGTCGCGCGACGTTCGCGAACTTCCGGCGAGCGCGAACACCCGATGTTCGCGCGAACAAGTTCGCCGGCGAACAGTTCGCGCCATCCCTACTGGAAACCCGAAATAACATCTTCCTGTGAGATAGTGGATCTGGATCTAGATCTTGAGATAGTATTTGCAATCTTATCTTGAGATTTCAAAGAATAGCGCGAGGGACCTTTCAACTCTTGTCTCTTTTCCTTAGCCTGTAGACCAGAATAAGCACCTTCCCTTGGGATAGGAGAACTGGATCTGGAACTTGAGTTAGTAGCTGTAATCTTATCCTGAGATGCCTGTAAATCAGAATTTGCGCCTTTCGATGCATCTTTAAGAGAATGTTGTCTTTCAAGCTGAAATATAAAGTTTGAAGCGTCTTTAGGATTCTCAAATGTGCGAATTCCTGAGACCAAAAAGATTTTTAGAAAAGCCGGGTATGTAAGTGCAAATTTAATGTTCATCTTAAATAATGACTGACAAATTGCACTAAACTCTTTCCTTTTTTGAGAAAGTACAACTGAATAATCTTGGAATATGAGAATTCGGAAACCATCAAACTCCAGTATGTGGTTCTTTTTGTAAGCCTGAAGTAATAAAGCTTTTTCAGAGTAGTCCAAAAACTTTGCAATGACTGCCCTTGGTCTGAGAGGCACTTGTTCCCTCAAAGGGCCAATACGATGAACTCTTTCCAATTTCACATTTTGTAGCAATTGATCAACCCCTAGTTTTTTTGGGATTACTTTAGTAATAAATGAGATGATGTCACTTATTTTATAGGATTCCGGAATTCCTATAGAGCTTAAATTATTCCTTCTTGTTCTATTTTCCAGATCATCTATTTTTAGTTGCATTTCTCTTGTCTTTTTTTCCAGGTCATCCAATCTCGATGAAGTAGAAGTCGTATTATCCTGAATATCAGAAACCACATCTTGTAGCTCCTGTATCTGACGACTTTGAGAGGTAAGATTCTCAGACAAATTGGTAATAGTATCTAGGGATGTAGCGAACGTCGGAAAAAAAGTTCGCGAACATATTCGCGAACTTGCGCAAAAATGCGAGCGGTTCGCGAACGGTTCGCGAACCCCATAGACTTCAATGGGAAGGCGAACTTTAACATCTAAAAAAGACATTTCTGGCCAGAAAAATGATTTTAAAGTTGTTTAAAGGGTGCAACGACCTGGACAGTGGCATGCCAGAGGGGGATCAAGGGCAAAAATGTATCTGAAAAATCTGCCTGTGTGTGCTTGGAAGAGATAGTGTAGGGGGAGAGCTGTTAGTGATTTCAGGGACAGATGATAGTAAGTTTGCTGGCTAGTAATCTGCTTGATACTGCTCTGTATTGGAGGGACAGAAGTCTGCAGGGATTTGAGGGACATTTTAGCTTAGGTAGCTTTGCTGGCTAGTAATCTACTGTTCTCTTTAAACAACTGCCATACGTTGCCCTTGTAGGCATTGTTTGCCCAGTTTTTTTGGACGCAGCCACTGAAGCACAGTTGCCAGAAAAAATATGCCATATAAATGCTGAAAATAGTCATTTTTCGCCATACGTTGACCTTGTAGACATTGTTTGCCCAGTTTTTTTTGGACGCAGCCACTGAAGCACAGTTGCCAGAAAAAATATGCCATATAAATGCTGAAAATAGTAATTTTTCGCCATACGTTGACCTTGTAGACATTGTTTGCCCAGTTTTTTTGGACGCAGCCACTGAAGCACAGTTGCCAGAAAAAATATGCCATATAAATGCTGAAAATAGTCATTTTTTGCCATATACGTTGAGTCAACGTATGGCAAAAAATGACTATTTTCAGCATTTATGTGGCATATTTTTTCTGGCCTCTGTGCTTCAGTGGCTGCGGCCAAAAAAACTGGGCAAACAATGCCTACAAGGTCAACGTCGTTGACCTTGTAGGCATTGTTTGCCCAGTTTTTTTGGCCGCAGCCACTGAAGCACAGAGGCCAGAAAAAATATGCCATATAAATGCTGAAAATAGTCATTTTTTTGGTCGCAGCCACTGAAGCACAGTTGCCAGAAAAATTATGCCATATAAATGCTGAAAATATAAATTTTTTTGGTTGCAGCCACTGAAGCACAGAGGCCAGAAAAATTATGCCATATAAATGCAGAAAATATGCATTTTTTTGGTCGCAGCCACTGAAGCACAGTTGACAGAAAAATTATGCCATATAAATGCTGAAAATATAAATTTTTTTGGTTGCAGCCACTGAAGCACAGAGGCCAGAAAAATTATGCCATATAAATGGAGAAAATATGCATTTTTTTGGTTGCAGCCACTGAAGCACAGAGGCTAGAAAAATTATGCCATATAAATGGAGAAAATATGCATTTTTTTGGTTGCAGCCACTGAAGCACAGAGGCTAGAAAAATTATGCCATATAAATGGAGAAAATATGCATTTTTTTGGTTGCAGCCACTGAAGCACAGAGGCCAGAAAAAATTAAACCAGTAGGGTTTGCACCCTAGTTTGTAACGGTGGCGGAGGGAGGAGGACGCTAAAGGACAGCTGTGTGTGGAGTCATGAGGCTTGAAGAGAAGGACAGCTGCATAGAAGTCAGAACAAGTCTTCCGGCGTGCAGTAACCCTCCGAGATCCACCCCTCATTCATTTTAATAAAGGTCAGGTAATCGACACTTTTGTGACCTAGGCGAGTTCTCTTCTCAGTTACAATCCCTCCTGCTGCACTGAAGGTCCTTTCTGAGAGCACACTTGAGGCTGGGCAAGACAAGAGGTTCATGGCAAATTGTGACAGCTCTGGCCACAGATCAAGCCTGCGCACCCAGTAGTCCAGGGGTTCATCGCTCCTCAGAGTGTCGATATCTGCAGTTAATGCCAGGTAGTCCGCTACCTGCCGGTCGAGGCGTTCTTTGAGGGTGGATCCAGAAGGGTTGTGGCGCTGCCTTGGACAGAAAAACATTTGCATGTCTGATGTTACAGACCGGCCAAAGGGCTTTGTCCTTGCAGGTGTGCTCGTGGCAGGATTACTGGCACCTCTGCCCCTGGAATGTTGATGAGTTCCTGAAGTGACATCACCCTTAAAAGCATTGTACAACATGTTTTGCAGGCTGGTTTGTAAATGCCGCATCTTTTCGGACTTGTGGTATGTTGGTAACATTTCTGCCACTTTATGCTTGTACCGAGGGTCTAGTAGCGTTGCGACCCAGTACAGGTCCTTCTCCTTAAGCCTCTTGATACGGGGGTCCTTCAACAGGCATGCCAGTATGAAAGACCCCATTCTCACAAGGTTGGATGCAGAGCTATCCATCTCCGCTTCCTCATTATCAAGGACTGCATCATCCACGGTCTCCTCCCCCCAGCCACGTACAAGACCAGGGGTCCCCAAAAGGTCACCACTAGCCCCCTGGGAAGCCTGCTCCTGTTGGTCCTCCTCCTCCTCCTCCACAAAGCCACCTTCCTCCTCTGACTCCACTTCTGGCACCTCTCCCTGCGTTGCAGCAGGTGCCTGGGTTCGTTCTGGTGATTGCGACCATAAATCGTGCGCTTCCAGCTCCTCGTCACGCTGGTCTACAGCCTCATCTGTCACTCGTCGCACGGCACGCTCCAGGAAGAAAGCGAAGGGTATTAGGTCGCTGATGGTGCCTTCGGTGCGACTGACCATATTTGTCACCTCTTCAAAAGGTCGCATGAGCCTGCAGGCATCGCGCATAAGCACCCAGTAACGGGGGAAAAAAATCCCCAGCTCTGCAGATCCAGTCCTACCACCCAGTTCAAAAAGGTACTCGTTGACGGCCCTTTGTTGTTGCAGCAGACGTTCCAACATAAGGAGCGTTGAATTCCAGCGAGTCTGGCTGTCAGAAATCAAACGCCTGACTGACATGTTGTAGCGCTGCTGAATGTCAGCAAGGCGTGCCATGGCTGTGTAGGAACGTCTGAAATGGGCCGACACCTTTCTGGACTGGGTGAGAACGTCCTGGAATCCTGGGTACTTGGAGACAAAACGTTGGACTATTAAATTTAACACATGTGCCATGCAGGGCACATGTGTTAAATTTCCCAGTCTCAACGCTGCCAACAGATTGCTTCCATTGTCACACACCACTTTTCCGATCTGCAGTTGGTGTGGGGTCAGCCACCGATCGGCCTGTGACTGCAGAGATGACAGGAGTACAGATCCGGTATGGTTTTTGCTTTCCAGGCACGTCATCCCCAAGACAGCGTGACAACGGCGTACCTGGCACGTCGAATAGCCTAGGGGGAGCTGGGGGTGCACAGGTGTGGAGGAGGAGAAGGAGGACCCAGCAGCAGAGTAAGAAGAAGAAGAGGAAGAAGACGAGGTAGAGAGCGATGGAGGAGTAGAGGTGGTGGCAGAACCGCGTGCAATCCGTGGCGGTGACACCAACTCCACTGTTGTTGTTGTTGTTGAGCTACCCATTCCCTGCTTCCCATTCCCAGCCATTACCAAGTTCACCCAGTGGGCAGTGTAGGTGACATACCTGCCCTGACCATGCTTGGAGGACCATGCGTCAGTAGTCATATGGACCTTTGGCCCAACACTAAGTGACAGAGATGCGGTAACTTGGCTCTGCACATGTTGGTACAGGTGTGGTATTCCCTTTTTAGAAAAAAAATTGCGGCTGGGTACCTTCCACTGCGGTGTCCCAATTGCTACAAATTTGCGGAAGGCCTCAGAGTCCACCAGCTGGTATGGTAAAAGCTGGCGGGCTAAGAGTGCAGACAAGCCAGCTGTCAGACGCCGGGCAAGGGGGTGACAGTCAGACATTGGCTTCTTACGCTCAAACATGGCCTTCACAGAAACTTGGCTGGTGGCAGATGACTGGGAATGGGAACAGGTGGTCAAGGTGGAAGGCGGAGTGGAGGGTGGTTCAGATGGGTCAAGGAGAGCAGAGGTAGAGCAGTAAGATGCTGGACCAGAAGGAGTGTGGCTTTTAGTTTGCCTGTTGCCTTTGAGGTGTTGCTCCCAAAGTGCTTTGTGCTTGCCGCTCATGTGCCTTCGCATAGAAGTTGTACCTATGTGGCTGTTGGGCTTACCAAGGCTCAGTTTCTGACTGCACTCATTGCAAATTACAATGCTTTTGTCAGAGGCACACACATTAAAAAAATGCCACACTGCTGACTTTTTGGAAGTCTGCGATCTGGCGGTAACAGTAGAAGTTGGCGGCATTGGCGGCAATGGCGGGTGCGTTGGCCGGCTGAACACAGGTGCCGATACATGTTGTTGCCCTACTGATCCCTGCGGGCTGGCCTCCCTGCTTCTTCTAAGTCTTATTCTCCTACTGCCTCTCTGACTCTCCGTCTCTCCATCTGAACTACCCTCCTCTTGCTCTCTTCTACTAGGCACCCACAAAACATCAATCTCCTCATCATCATTCTCCTCAGATGCATCAATTTCTTCTGACACATCACAGAAGGAAGCAGCAGCGGGGACCTCCTCCTCCTCCTCATCACTCATCATTATGTCCATCTCTGTCGTGTTCTCTGCCAGAATTAAATCTGGTGTAACGTCCTCATCTCCTTCATCTTCTTCTGCCAATAATGGTTGCGCATTACTCAGTTCAAGAAACTCATGGGAAAATAACTCCTCTGACTCCAGTGAAGAAGGGGCACCGGTGGTGGAGGAAGTGTTACGTGGGGTGGCCATAGCAGTGGAGGATGAGGAGGATGTTGTGGTAAAGTTAGAAACGGTAGAGGATGGGGTGTGCTGTGTAAGCCAGTCAACTACCTCTTCAGCATTTTGGGAGTTCAGGGTCATTGGCTTTTTAAAACTGGGCAATTTGCTAGGGCCACAGGATTGCATAGCAGCACGGCCCCTAGCACGGCCTCTGCGTGGCGGCCTGCCTTTGCCTGGCATTATTTTTAAAAAAACAACAACAACAAAAACTCAGTTGGTTTTTCTGGAAACGATAATACACACAGCTAGATGGCAGTTTGAAGAAAACAGTGTGCAAATAATGCCTACAAGATCAACGTATACACTACTACAGCGGTGGATACGGATTACGTAAAATATATGAATGCTGCTTGAAAAAAAGTAACTCAAGTGGTTTTTCTAGAGACGATAATATTATCAATATTTAGACAAAATGTGAACAAGCTCACACAGCTAGATGGCGGTTTGAAGAAAACACTGTGCAAATAATGCCTACAAGGTCAACGTATACACAGCGGTGGATACGGATTACGTAAAATATAAGAATGCTGCTTGAAAAAAAGTCACTCCGGTGTTTTTTCTGGAGACGGTAATATTATGGATATTTAGACAGAATGTGAACACGGGCACACAGCTAGATAGCAGTTGGTTGAATAACACACTGGGCAAAAAATGCCTACAGGGCAAATAATGCCTAAAAGGTCAACTTATACACTACTACAGCGATGGATACGGATTACGTAAAATTTATTATGGCTGCTTGAAAAAAGTCACTCCGGTGTTTTTTCTGGAGACGGTAATATTATGGATATTTAGACAGAATGTGAACACGGTCACACAGCTAGATAGCAGTTGGTTGAATAACACACTGGGCAAAAAATGCCTACAGGGCAAATAATGCCTACAAGGTCAACGTATACACAGCGGTGGATACGGATTACGTAAAATATAAGAATGCTGCTTGAAAAAAAGTCACTCCGGTGTTTTTTCTGGAGACGGTAATATTATGGATATTTAGACAGAATGTGAACACGGGCACACAGCTAGATAGCAGTTGGTTGAATAACACACTGGGCAAAAAATGCCTACAGGGCAAATAATGCCTACAAGGTCAACGTATACACAGCGGTGGATACGGATTACGTAAAATATAAGAATGCTGCTTGAAAAAAAGTCACTCCGGTGTTTTTTCTGGAGACGGTAATATTATGGATATTTAGACAGAATGTGAACACGGGCACACAGCTAGATAGCAGTTGGTTGAATAACACACTGGGCAAAAAATGCCTACAGGGCAAATAATGCCTAAAAGGTCAACTTATACACTACTACAGCGATGGATACGGATTACGTAAAATTTATTATGGCTGCTTGAAAAAAGTCACTCCGGTGTTTTTTCTGGAGACGGTAATATTATGGATATTTAGACAGAATGTGAACACGGTCACACAGCTAGATAGCAGTTGGTTGAATAACACACTGGGCAAAAAATGCCTACAGGGCAAATAATGCCTAAAAGGTCAACTTATACACTACTACAGCGATGGATACGGATTACGTAAAATTTATTATGGCTGCTTGAAAAAAGTCACTCCGGTGTTTTTTCTGGAGACGGTAATATTATGGATATTTAGACAGAATGTGAACACGGTCACACAGCTAGATAGCAGTTGGTTGAATAACACACTGGGCAAAAAATGCCTACAGGGCAAATAATGCCTAAAAGGTCAACTTATACACTACTACAGCGGTAGTAAAATAAAAAAAAGTTAAATAAAAAAAGAATGAATATTAAAAAAAAAAAAATTAAAGTTGGTGCTGCTGAACTACTAGGAGCAGCAGATTAGCACACCAGTCCCACTCCCCAACACTGCTAGACTAATAGCACTGGGCTCTTATAGTAGTAGTAGTAGTAGTAGTAGTAGTAGTAGTAAAACAACAAAAAAATAAATAAAAGCAGTCCTTACAAGGACTATTGCTATTGCAGCAGTCAGCAGATGAGATCAGAAGCAGGACAGCTGCCCACTGCAGCTACATACAGAGCACTGCAGTAGAAGGTAGATTACTAGCCAGCAAAGCTACCTAAGCTTAAATGTCCCTCAAACCCCTGCAGACTTCTGTCCCTCCAATAACAGAGCAGTATCAAAACGATTACTAGCCAGCAAACTTTCAACTGTCCCTGAAATCACTAACAGGCAGCAGCTCTCTCCCTACACTATCTCTTCAGCACACACAGGCAGAGTGAAAAAAAGCTGCAGGGCTTCGGTTTTTATAGGGAAGGGGAGTGGTCCAGGGGAGAGCTTCCTGATTGGCTGCCATGTACCTGCTGGTCTGGGGTGAGAGGGCAAAAAAAAGCGCCAACAATGGCGAACCCAAAATGGCGAACGTCGCGCGACGTTCGCGAACTTCCGGCGAGCGCGAACACCCGATGTTCGCGCGAACAAGTTCGCCGGCGAACAGTTCGCGCCATCCCTACTGGAAACCCGAAATAACATCTTCCTGTGAGATAGTGGATCTGGATCTAGATCTTGAGATAGTATTTGCAATCTTATCTTGAGATTTCAAAGAATAGCGCGAGGGACCTTTCAACTCTTGTCTCTTTTCCTTAGCCTGTAGACCAGAATAAGCACCTTCCCTTGGGATAGGAGAACTGGATCTGGAACTTGAGTTAGTAGCTGTAATCTTATCCTGAGATGCCTGTAAATCAGAATTTGCGCCTTTCGATGCATCTTTAAGAGAATGTTGTCTTTCAAGCTGAAATATAAAGTTTGAAGCGTCTTTAGGATTCTCAAATGTGCGAATTCCTGAGACCAAAAAGATTTTTAGAAAAGCCGGGTATGTAAGTGCAAATTTAATGTTCATCTTAAATAATGACTGACAAATTGCACTAAACTCTTTCCTTTTTTGAGAAAGTACAACTGAATAATCTTGGAATATGAGAATTCGGAAACCATCAAACTCCAGTATGTGGTTCTTTTTGTAAGCCTGAAGTAATAAAGCTTTTTCAGAGTAGTCCAAAAACTTTGCAATGACTGCCCTTGGTCTGAGAGGCACTTGTTCCCTCAAAGGGCCAATACGATGAACTCTTTCCAATTTCACATTTTGTAGCAATTGATCAACCCCTAGTTTTTTTGGGATTACTTTAGTAATAAATGAGATGATGTCACTTATTTTATAGGATTCCGGAATTCCTATAGAGCTTAAATTATTCCTTCTTGTTCTATTTTCCAGATCATCTATTTTTAGTTGCATTTCTCTTGTCTTTTTTTCCAGGTCATCCAATCTCGATGAAGTAGAAGTCGTATTATCCTGAATATCAGAAACCACATCTTGTAGCTCCTGTATCTGACGACTTTGAGAGGTAAGATTCTCAGACAAATTGGTAATAGTATCTAGGGATGTAGCGAACGTCGGAAAAAAAGTTCGCGAACATATTCGCGAACTTGCGCAAAAATGCGAGCGGTTCGCGAACGGTTCGCGAACCCCATAGACTTCAATGGGAAGGCGAACTTTAACATCTAAAAAAGACATTTCTGGCCAGAAAAATGATTTTAAAGTTGTTTAAAGGGTGCAACGACCTGGACAGTGGCATGCCAGAGGGGGATCAAGGGCAAAAATGTATCTGAAAAATCTGCCTGTGTGTGCTTGGAAGAGATAGTGTAGGGGGAGAGCTGTTAGTGATTTCAGGGACAGATGATAGTAAGTTTGCTGGCTAGTAATCTGCTTGATACTGCTCTGTATTGGAGGGACAGAAGTCTGCAGGGATTTGAGGGACATTTTAGCTTAGGTAGCTTTGCTGGCTAGTAATCTACTGTTCTCTTTAAACAACTGCCATACGTTGCCCTTGTAGGCATTGTTTGCCCAGTTTTTTTGGACGCAGCCACTGAAGCACAGTTGCCAGAAAAAATATGCCATATAAATGCTGAAAATAGTCATTTTTCGCCATACGTTGACCTTGTAGACATTGTTTGCCCAGTTTTTTTTGGACGCAGCCACTGAAGCACAGTTGCCAGAAAAAATATGCCATATAAATGCTGAAAATAGTAATTTTTCGCCATACGTTGACCTTGTAGACATTGTTTGCCCAGTTTTTTTGGACGCAGCCACTGAAGCACAGTTGCCAGAAAAAATATGCCATATAAATGCTGAAAATAGTCATTTTTTGCCATATACGTTGAGTCAACGTATGGCAAAAAATGACTATTTTCAGCATTTATGTGGCATATTTTTTCTGGCCTCTGTGCTTCAGTGGCTGCGGCCAAAAAAACTGGGCAAACAATGCCTACAAGGTCAACGTCGTTGACCTTGTAGGCATTGTTTGCCCAGTTTTTTTGGCCGCAGCCACTGAAGCACAGAGGCCAGAAAAAATATGCCATATAAATGCTGAAAATAGTCATTTTTTTGGTCGCAGCCACTGAAGCACAGTTGCCAGAAAAATTATGCCATATAAATGCTGAAAATATAAATTTTTTTGGTTGCAGCCACTGAAGCACAGAGGCCAGAAAAATTATGCCATATAAATGCAGAAAATATGCATTTTTTTGGTCGCAGCCACTGAAGCACAGTTGACAGAAAAATTATGCCATATAAATGCTGAAAATATAAATTTTTTTGGTTGCAGCCACTGAAGCACAGAGGCCAGAAAAATTATGCCATATAAATGGAGAAAATATGCATTTTTTTGGTTGCAGCCACTGAAGCACAGAGGCTAGAAAAATTATGCCATATAAATGGAGAAAATATGCATTTTTTTGGTTGCAGCCACTGAAGCACAGAGGCTAGAAAAATTATGCCATATAAATGGAGAAAATATGCATTTTTTTGGTTGCAGCCACTGAAGCACAGAGGCCAGAAAAAATTAAACCAGTAGGGTTTGCACCCTAGTTTGTAACGGTGGCGGAGGGAGGAGGACGCTAAAGGACAGCTGTGTGTGGAGTCATGAGGCTTGAAGAGAAGGACAGCTGCATAGAAGTCAGAACAAGTCTTCCGGCGTGCAGTAACCCTCCGAGATCCACCCCTCATTCATTTTAATAAAGGTCAGGTAATCGACACTTTTGTGACCTAGGCGAGTTCTCTTCTCAGTTACAATCCCTCCTGCTGCACTGAAGGTCCTTTCTGAGAGCACACTTGAGGCTGGGCAAGACAAGAGGTTCATGGCAAATTGTGACAGCTCTGGCCACAGATCAAGCCTGCGCACCCAGTAGTCCAGGGGTTCATCGCTCCTCAGAGTGTCGATATCTGCAGTTAATGCCAGGTAGTCCGCTACCTGCCGGTCGAGGCGTTCTTTGAGGGTGGATCCAGAAGGGTTGTGGCGCTGCCTTGGACAGAAAAACATTTGCATGTCTGATGTTACAGACCGGCCAAAGGGCTTTGTCCTTGCAGGTGTGCTCGTGGCAGGATTACTGGCACCTCTGCCCCTGGAATGTTGATGAGTTCCTGAAGTGACATCACCCTTAAAAGCATTGTACAACATGTTTTGCAGGCTGGTTTGTAAATGCCGCATCTTTTCGGACTTGTGGTATGTTGGTAACATTTCTGCCACTTTATGCTTGTACCGAGGGTCTAGTAGCGTTGCGACCCAGTACAGGTCCTTCTCCTTAAGCCTCTTGATACGGGGGTCCTTCAACAGGCATGCCAGTATGAAAGACCCCATTCTCACAAGGTTGGATGCAGAGCTATCCATCTCCGCTTCCTCATTATCAAGGACTGCATCATCCACGGTCTCCTCCCCCCAGCCACGTACAAGACCAGGGGTCCCCAAAAGGTCACCACTAGCCCCCTGGGAAGCCTGCTCCTGTTGGTCCTCCTCCTCCTCCTCCACAAAGCCACCTTCCTCCTCTGACTCCACTTCTGGCACCTCTCCCTGCGTTGCAGCAGGTGCCTGGGTTCGTTCTGGTGATTGCGACCATAAATCGTGCGCTTCCAGCTCCTCGTCACGCTGGTCTACAGCCTCATCTGTCACTCGTCGCACGGCACGCTCCAGGAAGAAAGCGAAGGGTATTAGGTCGCTGATGGTGCCTTCGGTGCGACTGACCATATTTGTCACCTCTTCAAAAGGTCGCATGAGCCTGCAGGCATCGCGCATAAGCACCCAGTAACGGGGGAAAAAAATCCCCAGCTCTGCAGATCCAGTCCTACCACCCAGTTCAAAAAGGTACTCGTTGACGGCCCTTTGTTGTTGCAGCAGACGTTCCAACATAAGGAGCGTTGAATTCCAGCGAGTCTGGCTGTCAGAAATCAAACGCCTGACTGACATGTTGTAGCGCTGCTGAATGTCAGCAAGGCGTGCCATGGCTGTGTAGGAACGTCTGAAATGGGCCGACACCTTTCTGGACTGGGTGAGAACGTCCTGGAATCCTGGGTACTTGGAGACAAAACGTTGGACTATTAAATTTAACACATGTGCCATGCAGGGCACATGTGTTAAATTTCCCAGTCTCAACGCTGCCAACAGATTGCTTCCATTGTCACACACCACTTTTCCGATCTGCAGTTGGTGTGGGGTCAGCCACCGATCGGCCTGTGACTGCAGAGATGACAGGAGTACAGATCCGGTATGGTTTTTGCTTTCCAGGCACGTCATCCCCAAGACAGCGTGACAACGGCGTACCTGGCACGTCGAATAGCCTAGGGGGAGCTGGGGGTGCACAGGTGTGGAGGAGGAGAAGGAGGACCCAGCAGCAGAGTAAGAAGAAGAAGAGGAAGAAGACGAGGTAGAGAGCGATGGAGGAGTAGAGGTGGTGGCAGAACCGCGTGCAATCCGTGGCGGTGACACCAACTCCACTGTTGTTGTTGTTGTTGAGCTACCCATTCCCTGCTTCCCATTCCCAGCCATTACCAAGTTCACCCAGTGGGCAGTGTAGGTGACATACCTGCCCTGACCATGCTTGGAGGACCATGCGTCAGTAGTCATATGGACCTTTGGCCCAACACTAAGTGACAGAGATGCGGTAACTTGGCTCTGCACATGTTGGTACAGGTGTGGTATTCCCTTTTTAGAAAAAAAATTGCGGCTGGGTACCTTCCACTGCGGTGTCCCAATTGCTACAAATTTGCGGAAGGCCTCAGAGTCCACCAGCTGGTATGGTAAAAGCTGGCGGGCTAAGAGTGCAGACAAGCCAGCTGTCAGACGCCGGGCAAGGGGGTGACAGTCAGACATTGGCTTCTTACGCTCAAACATGGCCTTCACAGAAACTTGGCTGGTGGCAGATGACTGGGAATGGGAACAGGTGGTCAAGGTGGAAGGCGGAGTGGAGGGTGGTTCAGATGGGTCAAGGAGAGCAGAGGTAGAGCAGTAAGATGCTGGACCAGAAGGAGTGTGGCTTTTAGTTTGCCTGTTGCCTTTGAGGTGTTGCTCCCAAAGTGCTTTGTGCTTGCCGCTCATGTGCCTTCGCATAGAAGTTGTACCTATGTGGCTGTTGGGCTTACCAAGGCTCAGTTTCTGACTGCACTCATTGCAAATTACAATGCTTTTGTCAGAGGCACACACATTAAAAAAATGCCACACTGCTGACTTTTTGGAAGTCTGCGATCTGGCGGTAACAGTAGAAGTTGGCGGCATTGGCGGCAATGGCGGGTGCGTTGGCCGGCTGAACACAGGTGCCGATACATGTTGTTGCCCTACTGATCCCTGCGGGCTGGCCTCCCTGCTTCTTCTAAGTCTTATTCTCCTACTGCCTCTCTGACTCTCCGTCTCTCCATCTGAACTACCCTCCTCTTGCTCTCTTCTACTAGGCACCCACAAAACATCAATCTCCTCATCATCATTCTCCTCAGATGCATCAATTTCTTCTGACACATCACAGAAGGAAGCAGCAGCGGGGACCTCCTCCTCCTCCTCATCACTCATCATTATGTCCATCTCTGTCGTGTTCTCTGCCAGAATTAAATCTGGTGTAACGTCCTCATCTCCTTCATCTTCTTCTGCCAATAATGGTTGCGCATTACTCAGTTCAAGAAACTCATGGGAAAATAACTCCTCTGACTCCAGTGAAGAAGGGGCACCGGTGGTGGAGGAAGTGTTACGTGGGGTGGCCATAGCAGTGGAGGATGAGGAGGATGTTGTGGTAAAGTTAGAAACGGTAGAGGATGGGGTGTGCTGTGTAAGCCAGTCAACTACCTCTTCAGCATTTTGGGAGTTCAGGGTCATTGGCTTTTTAAAACTGGGCAATTTGCTAGGGCCACAGGATTGCATAGCAGCACGGCCCCTAGCACGGCCTCTGCGTGGCGGCCTGCCTTTGCCTGGCATTATTTTTAAAAAAACAACAACAACAAAAACTCAGTTGGTTTTTCTGGAAACGATAATACACACAGCTAGATGGCAGTTTGAAGAAAACAGTGTGCAAATAATGCCTACAAGATCAACGTATACACTACTACAGCGGTGGATACGGATTACGTAAAATATATGAATGCTGCTTGAAAAAAAGTAACTCAAGTGGTTTTTCTAGAGACGATAATATTATCAATATTTAGACAAAATGTGAACAAGCTCACACAGCTAGATGGCGGTTTGAAGAAAACACTGTGCAAATAATGCCTACAAGGTCAACGTATACACAGCGGTGGATACGGATTACGTAAAATATAAGAATGCTGCTTGAAAAAAAGTCACTCCGGTGTTTTTTCTGGAGACGGTAATATTATGGATATTTAGACAGAATGTGAACACGGGCACACAGCTAGATAGCAGTTGGTTGAATAACACACTGGGCAAAAAATGCCTACAGGGCAAATAATGCCTAAAAGGTCAACTTATACACTACTACAGCGATGGATACGGATTACGTAAAATTTATTATGGCTGCTTGAAAAAAGTCACTCCGGTGTTTTTTCTGGAGACGGTAATATTATGGATATTTAGACAGAATGTGAACACGGTCACACAGCTAGATAGCAGTTGGTTGAATAACACACTGGGCAAAAAATGCCTACAGGGCAAATAATGCCTACAAGGTCAACGTATACACAGCGGTGGATACGGATTACGTAAAATATAAGAATGCTGCTTGAAAAAAAGTCACTCCGGTGTTTTTTCTGGAGACGGTAATATTATGGATATTTAGACAGAATGTGAACACGGGCACACAGCTAGATAGCAGTTGGTTGAATAACACACTGGGCAAAAAATGCCTACAGGGCAAATAATGCCTACAAGGTCAACGTATACACAGCGGTGGATACGGATTACGTAAAATATAAGAATGCTGCTTGAAAAAAAGTCACTCCGGTGTTTTTTCTGGAGACGGTAATATTATGGATATTTAGACAGAATGTGAACACGGGCACACAGCTAGATAGCAGTTGGTTGAATAACACACTGGGCAAAAAATGCCTACAGGGCAAATAATGCCTAAAAGGTCAACTTATACACTACTACAGCGATGGATACGGATTACGTAAAATTTATTATGGCTGCTTGAAAAAAGTCACTCCGGTGTTTTTTCTGGAGACGGTAATATTATGGATATTTAGACAGAATGTGAACACGGTCACACAGCTAGATAGCAGTTGGTTGAATAACACACTGGGCAAAAAATGCCTACAGGGCAAATAATGCCTAAAAGGTCAACTTATACACTACTACAGCGATGGATACGGATTACGTAAAATTTATTATGGCTGCTTGAAAAAAGTCACTCCGGTGTTTTTTCTGGAGACGGTAATATTATGGATATTTAGACAGAATGTGAACACGGTCACACAGCTAGATAGCAGTTGGTTGAATAACACACTGGGCAAAAAATGCCTACAGGGCAAATAATGCCTAAAAGGTCAACTTATACACTACTACAGCGGTAGTAAAATAAAAAAAAGTTAAATAAAAAAAGAATGAATATTAAAAAAAAAAAAATTAAAGTTGGTGCTGCTGAACTACTAGGAGCAGCAGATTAGCACACCAGTCCCACTCCCCAACACTGCTAGACTAATAGCACTGGGCTCTTATAGTAGTAGTAGTAGTAGTAGTAGTAGTAGTAGTAAAACAACAAAAAAATAAATAAAAGCAGTCCTTACAAGGACTATTGCTATTGCAGCAGTCAGCAGATGAGATCAGAAGCAGGACAGCTGCCCACTGCAGCTACATACAGAGCACTGCAGTAGAAGGTAGATTACTAGCCAGCAAAGCTACCTAAGCTTAAATGTCCCTCAAACCCCTGCAGACTTCTGTCCCTCCAATAACAGAGCAGTATCAAAACGATTACTAGCCAGCAAACTTTCAACTGTCCCTGAAATCACTAACAGGCAGCAGCTCTCTCCCTACACTATCTCTTCAGCACACACAGGCAGAGTGAAAAAAAGCTGCAGGGCTTCGGTTTTTATAGGGAAGGGGAGTGGTCCAGGGGAGAGCTTCCTGATTGGCTGCCATGTACCTGCTGGTCTGGGGTGAGAGGGCAAAAAAAAGCGCCAACAATGGCGAACCCAAAATGGCGAACGTCGCGCGACGTTCGCGAACTTCCGGCGAGCGCGAACACCCGATGTTCGCGCGAACAAGTTCACCGGCGAACAGTTCGCGCCATCTCTAATAGTATCCTGTAAAAGTTCAAGCGCCTTACCAATAGCTGATTGAATTGTAGACTCAATCATTGGATTAAGTAATTTAGCAACCTCCATTGCTAGAGTAGAATGTTCAGTAGATTTTTGCTGAGCATTTTTATTAGATCCATTTTCACTTTCAGAGTGTTTAGCAAATTTGACTTTATTCCGTTCATAGGTTTTCCCATTATTTTTTGCTGGGAATAATGAGACCGCTGGTGAAGTATCCATATCTTTCTGAAGAATCTGTAGCAGGAGGAGACTCAGAACCAAATAGAATCTAGAACACTCAGCAGGAGACTCAGAACCAAGTAGTTATCGGTAAGGAGAGAAAAAAAAAAAAATATATAGATTAGTTGAAATATCCCTCCGAATGTGTTGATGGGTAGTCTATTTTTCAGAGAAATCCTGTTTCCATTCCACATCAACACTCCAGAAGCAGTTTGTACTTTGTTTTAGCTTTTATTACACACACAATAACCAAACATGTGAAAATGCAAAAAATCCTGAGGTAGATACAGTTATGAATACTCTGTCAGCCTTCTTGTTTGGACCAACAACTTTGTCGCAGTCCTTTTAGGTAAATCAGAAACGTGTTGCAGTATGCACTCTAAACAGTAAACTCACTTTGAATTAAGTCTTTTCCAACATCCAGTATTCTTCCAATATAACTTTAGAATTCTTTAAGAATATCCACCGCTAACTTTTGACATAACAGATTAATGTCGCAACATTCCTCCAGCAGTGAAAATCCCATAACAAAAGCCTTCGTTTCCAGCAAATATTATTTAGTTAACGTTGTTAAGAACAAAGTCATCTATCATCTTGTATATCAAGCACAGCTCATCACTTAAATCAGTCCAGGCTTATCCAGCAAAAGATTATCGTGAGGTAATTACTCACTTTGAAGAGCCATCCGCCATTTTGTATCACCTATAACAACGCTAATATTTCCAACCTTTCAGTAAGATTTTAAAAAATAGTGAAAGAGGTTTATATTTACGTCCATCTTTGACAGAATCCCTTTTTTATCTGCTTTGTAGGTTAACCAGCATAACTCCTCACTTAAATCATCCCAGGCTTATCCAATTTAAGATTATCGTGAGGTAATTACTCACTTTGAAGAGCCGTCCGCCATTTTGTCTCACATATAGCAACTCCAATACTTCCAGCCTTTCAGCAAAGTTGTAGAATAATAGTTAAAAGAGATTTATATTTACATCAGTCCCAGACAGAATCTCCTCTTTGTTTGCTTTGTAGTTCAAACATGCACCGGCCTCAACTCCCCGTCACAGACTCCAGCCGACCCACAGCCAGGCTCCAAGACTCCTTCCCAACTACTGCAAACCACCGCAAACAACTGGAAAAGCTCAGCAAGGAATCCGGACACAGACTGACCCATCACGGTAAGTAATTGAAGATCGTAGCTGATTTTAATTAGCAGATATAAGTGAAAATGTGCGGAGCCTCACTCCCGCCCTCCCGCTCTCTCAGGCGCCATCACCGGAAGTCTGTTCTATTTAGCTTTTTATTCATCAGCTCTCCAGTTTGCAATTTCAGCACTAGGGTTGCTAGGGTCCAAATTACCCTAGCAAATATGCGTTGATTTGAAAAGTTTCCTGAAATATAAAAAGGATAGGGTCTGAACAGAAATATGAGTAATAAAATGTTGCAATAACAATAAGGGGCACATTTACTTAGCTCGAGTGAAGATTAGAATGAAAAATACTTAGAATTACCCTAGCAACCATGCATGGATATGAATAAGAGACTGGCATATGAATAGGAGAGGCCTGCTTAGAAAGATGAGTAATAAAAAGTAGCAATAACAATACATTTATAGCCTTAAAGAGCATTTGTTTTTTTCCATGGGTCAGTGTCCCCCAATTGAAAGCTGGAAAGAGTCAAAGAAGGCAAATATTTTTCAAACTATACAAAATAAGACCAAATGAAAAGTTGCTTTGAATGAGCCTTCTATAACATAATAAAAGATAACTTAAAGGTGAACTACCCCTTTAAGTGATATTTTCCATGGAACAGAATGCTATTATAGATGTACATCATAATGAGACAACATCACTTAAAGTAAACTAATCAGAAACCAGTTACAAAGTAACACAGTTAAATTGGGTTGAAAAAAGACAAAGTCCATCAAGTTCAACCCCTCCAAATGAAAACCCAGCATCCATACATACACCCATCCCTACTTTTAATTAAATTCTATATACCCATACCTATACTAACTATAGAGCTTAGTATCACAATAGCCTTTGATATTATGTCTGTCCAAAAAATCATCCAAGCCATTCTTAAAGGCATTAACTGAATCAGCCATCACAACATCACCCGGCAGTGCATTCCACAACCTCATTGTCCTGACTGTGAAGAACCCCTACGTTGCTTAAAATGAAAGTTCTTTTCTTCTAGTCTAAAGGGGTGGCCTCTGATACTGTGATCCACTTTATGGGCAAAAAGGTCCCCTGCCATTTGTCTATAATGTCCTCTAATGTACTCGTAAAGTGTAATCATGTCCCCTCGCACGCACCTTTTTTCCAGAGAAAACAACCCCAACCTTGACAGTCTACCCTCATAATTTAAGTCTTCCATCCCTCTAACCAATTTAGTTGCACTGCATAGTCCAGATGAGGCCTCACCAGGGATCTATAAAGAGGCATAATTATGTTCATCCCTTGAGTTAATGCCCTTTTTTATGCAAGACAGAATTTTATTTGCTTTAGTAGCCACAGAATGACACTGCCCAGAATTAGACAACGTGTTATCTACAAAAACCTATAGATCCTTCTCAGTTAAGGAAACTCCCAACACACTGCCATTTAGTGTATAACTTGCATTTATATTATTTTTGCCAAAGTGCATAACCTTGCATTTATCAACAATGAACCTCATTTTCCAGTTTGTTGCCCAGTTTTACAACTTAGACAAATCACTCTGCAAAGTGGCAGCATCCTGCATGGAACCTATAGTTCTGCACAATTTAGTATCATCTGCAAAACTAGAAACAGTACTTTCAATGCCCACCTCCAGGTCATTAATAAACAAGTTGAAAAGCAAGGGACCTAGTACAGAGCCCTACGGTACTCCACTAACAACCCTGGTCCAATTAGAAAATGTTCCATTTACCACCACTCTTTGTAATCTATCTCTTAGCCAGTTCTCTATCCAGGTACAAATACTATATTCCAGGCCAACATTCCTTAATTTAACCAGTAACCTTTTGTGTGGCACTGTATCAAATGCTTTAGCAAAGTCTAAGTAAATCACATCCACTGTCATCCCAGAATCGAGGTCTCTACTTACTTTCTCATAAAAACAAATTAAATTAGTCTGGCAAGATCTATTACGCATAAAACCATGTTGGCACAAACTCACAGTATTATGATTTGCTATGAAGTCCAGTATCTTATCCTTTATTAACCCTTCGAAAAGCTTTCCTACCACTGACGTCTGGCCCTGGACCTTTGTTAATCTTAACATGTTCTAGTCTCTTTTAAATTTCCTCATGTGTGAACCATGCATCATTAGTTGTATTACTAGAATTGGGGCTATAATTGAGGTTTTTATATATGGAGAGGTGTATACATATGCTCAGTGCTGGAATTGGGGAGGGATGTGCAGGGATGATGTTGAAATAGCATCCCCTCGGAGGGATGCAAGAGTTTTGAATCCCAGAACTATTTTTTTTTTTTTTTAATTTGAATTCAAATTTCAAGTTTTTTTTTTTTTTTTTAATCAAAATTTTTTTATTTTCAAATATCAGCAGATAACACAGATTGGCACATAGCAAAACTCAGGAGCTGCAGGTACTGGACAATCCCCAGGCTGCAGTATTATTATGGCACATCGGTACATATCAGGCATTCCTGAGTCGTAAAATAGTGTATCACATGCAGTTGGCAATAGAATTGTAAAGAAATTAAAAAGAAAAGAAATAGAAAAAGGAGCAAAAGAAAGAGAAAAGAATCAAAAGTAAACCAAGAACTAAATAAACAGGTGCCGATAACACTTGTGAGTACTGTGAACATTTCTGCACTAACTGGTACAGCATCGGGCCAAGGAGTTTTAGGGGATTCCCCGAGCCAGAGTGGGAGGACATGCAACAGAAGTTAAGTTGAGGAAATATTTCGGTATGATAACCAAGGGGACCAGATTTTATGAAAAGATTTCTGCGAACCGTTTGTGTAACTAGTTAACTTCTCCAGAATGAGAACATTGTCCAGCCTCCTTTTAACCTCATGAAAGTCCAAGATGGGAGACTTCCAGGCAGCAGCGATAACCTGTTTGGAGGCAGAGAAAATATATGTTATCAATTTCCTAGTGAATTTGTTAGTTCTTGGGATACGCTTATTGATCAATGCTTCCCCTGGATCCTTCTTAAGCGAAAGTCCTGTTACATTAGTAATCATCGTGTAAATCCAGAATCGGACTGCTTTGGGACATTCCCACCAGACGTGTAAAAACAAACCGTGGCGGCCACAGTTTCGAAAACACAGGGGGGACCAAGTAGGGTACCACTTTGCTAATACGGAGGGGACCAAGTACCATTGGTGTAGCACCTTCTGGGAAGTTTCCTGAATGGGCACATTCACTGAGCAGTGGATATTGTCTTTAATGATATCAGACCATTGATCTGCCTCCATGCAGATACGTAAGTCTTTTTCCCATAGCTGAATAAATCTTAAGTCCTTAAGAGGGACCAGGTGGATCAAGTGGTCATAGATAGAAGAGAGTGCCCTCTCCCATTGGAGTATTTGTAAGCACATTTTCTCAAACATGGTGGGGCTAGGAAATTTCTTGTCAGGCCAAAGGGAGGTTATGTAGCTTCTGATTTGCAGGTATCGATAATATTCACTTTGTGGGGCATCGTAAGAGTCTTGTAGCTGTTGCCACGACAGTAGTGTGCCGGTTTTGGTCAAAGCATAAATGCTGTGGAGATTGTTCAATTGCCACCATTGAAAGGACCCTCGCTCAGTTCCCGGTAAAAACTCTGAGTTGAGGTTAAAATGGGCCACTGGTTTATGGGAGGAAGACAATTTGTGTGTATGGGGGATAGACTTCCAAATGCTCAAGGAGTGTGAGATCACAGGATTGTAGCAGTCTCTCTTGGGGGGAGGTTTAGACCACAGCAGGTTGTGTAAGGATCCCACAGGGAGGGTATCCTGCTCAATGGTGGCCCAAATTGGGTTGTCTGGGGAGTCATGCCAATGGAGCAATTGACAGACTTGTGCTGCAGTATAATATCTTTTCAGGTCTGGGACACCCAGCCCTCCTTTAGAGCGGTGTCTGACTGCTGTTGAAAATTTTAACCGTGCTCTTTTACCGTCCCACACAAATTTATTCATCTGCTTTTGTAAGGAGCTTAACATTCCCGCAGGGGGGAGACCGGGAGGGTCCTAAACAGATACAGTAGATGAGGTAAGGCTGACATTTTGAGGGCATTAATCCTACCCATCCAGGAGAGCTTGAGATTGCTCCATGATCGCAGTAGATGTAGTATCTTATAAAAAACTTTGTTGTAGTTAGCCTGTGAGAGTGAATCATAGTCCCGGTGTAATTCCACTCCAAGATATTTTAGCTTGTGTGGTTGCCATTGGAGTTGGAAGTTAATTTCCAGTAGCTTTAACAGACTGGGGGGAAGATTGATGTTTAAGGCTTCTGTTTTGGTGGCATTCACATTGAGGCCAGAAACTGCTGCAAATGACTGTAGTAGATCGAACAGGAATGGGAGAGATGTCATTGGCTTAGAGATAGAAAGCAAGATATCATCTGCATACAGTACACATTTATAATCAATATCTCTCACTCTGACTCCGGAAACTCGGGGATGTGCTCTAATTGAAATTGCGAGAGGTTCGATGGCAAGGGCAAACAGGAGGGGGGACAATGGGCACCCCTGCCGTGTGCCCCGGCCTATCGAAAATTTAGGTGAGAGGAAGCCCATATGCTGAACCTGTGCAGTAGGAGAATCATAGAGAGCTAGAATAACATTAAGGAAAGGCTCTGGGAAATCATAATGTGAAAGAGTTTTACGTAAGTATAACCAGGAGACCGTGTCAAAAGCTTTCTCCAGATCTAAAGAGAGGAGCATGGAGGGTATATCATTAGATTTGGCTATGTGCAGAAGATTGATTAATCTGCGGGTGTTATCAGTCACCTGTCGTTTTGGGATAAAACCGGACTGGTCCTTGTGGACCAGTTGGCCTAGGAAAACGTTCAATCTAGTGGCCATAATCTTTGCTAGCAATTTAATGTCCAGGTTCAGAACTGAGATGGGCCTAAAGTTTTTGCAGCCCAGAACTATTTTATTGTAATATTCGAGATTTCTTTTTCTACTCTCACTTCTGCATGCAAATAAAATTGAGAAAAAGAAGAGAAAAAATAGCTGGGAGAAAAATATTGGAGAGATGAATAAGTGTTATATAGATGAAGAAGATGGAGGCATCAGACATAGAGGGTTATAGAGAACAGGATAGAAGAAGAAAAAATAGGGGAAACCAAATGGAGAGAATAGTAGCAGATTCACAAAATGATGAGAGAATGATGCATACTGGCAAAATGGCTTTGCTTTAAAGTTCATGAAACCAGAAAGTGTTGGTGGATGGGGTGTATTATAACAGGGGGTGTGGCTTATAATTGTAGGAGTGGCTTATCAATTCAAGCACCTCGTATACTGTGTGTATACTGTGGATGTAACAGTCAGGTTAATTGACACCTGATCAATCTAGTGTGTGTTTGTATTCATGGCAGCATCTGTAGGTAATGAGGAATATCACAAACTAACATGTCGGTTTTCTATGAAAGGAAATAGCTTTTAAACATATTGCTTTTACTTACTGTTCCCTCTAAGGCTGTGATCTCCAGCCAGTGGCTTATAAGCAACATGTTGCTCATTAACTCCTTGGATGTTGCGCCCAGTGACCTCAAAGCAGGTGCTTATTTGAAGGCAAGCTTTAGATGCATAAAAAACAGGTGTACTGCCAAACGAGCCTCCTGTGGGCTGCCAGTCCACAGAGGAGTTATCGAATTGCCAAGCACAGCACCCGGAACTATTTTCATTCTTGCGTTGCTCCCCAACTCTTTACATCTGAATGTTGCTCACGGGTAAAAAAAAAAAGGTTGGCTGCCGTTGAGGCTACTGCATGCAAAGAATTATGGTGCACACAATAATTTAGTGTGAATACATAGTTTTATACTTACGGACCCATCCACTTTTCTGTGCCCACAGTTTTTTTTTAAAGTGCACAAAAGTGTGTACAAGATAATTTTTGTGATCTTTACTAGAAAATTATGAAAACATTAAATAAATCCAGTGGGCTGGTTCTGCTTTCAATAAGGATTAATTATATCTTAGTTGGTAACAAGTACGAGCTATTATTTTGTTATTACAGAAAAAATGGAATTCCTTTTTAAAAATTTGAATAAAATAGAGTCTATGGGAGACAATCTTTCTCTAATTCGGATTACAAGCCTGTAGTAGTATTTTTCCCATAGCTTTGTTCTACCTGACTTAAATGCTTGTAATTAAACAACCTGTTTTCTGCAAAAGTGAAAGCTATGTTGACCTTGCTCTGTATTGTTTCCTTTATGTTACTTGCTTTTTAAGCTGAAGGCACATGGAGCATTTTCTCCACCAGTGTATTTCAGCCAGCAGAGAAGCACCCAAATCCACCACACCATTGCCCATTGAATATAAATGAAATTGCCTGGAAGTACTGGCGGTTTTTTGCCTCAAAACACTCTAATGTGCGTTTTGAGGCCGAGCTGCCAGCACTGATGATTTCAGGCGTTACATACAAATGGGAAGGGGCAGGAGTAGTTGTGTCCTGGATGAACAAAGAAAAAACCCTTAATGTACTTTCACCCTGCACCAGCAAAAAATAAAATGTGTATTTACTAGAGAAGCTTTATATGACTAAGCACAATTCTATATGGAAATAGGGCTGTAGTGCTTACATATGTGTAAGGATCGATTAACAGATTTTCTACCTTTGAGAATCAAGCACCTATTAAATGACTTTGAAAATGACATGATACAATTGGCATTATTTTTTTTCATCTCAGTTTTTGCAGTCATACTCTATATCTTGATGTGGATAATAAGGTTTGAGTGTCAAGCACGCTGCTTTAGTTAACAAAGAATTTAAGAGGCACGCTCTTTGGCAGGAAGACTCATGGGCTGCCAAATAGAAAATTTCAGTAGCCTAAGGCTGCAGTTAAGTTGAATTCCTGCTTGTAAGATCAGTGGCACAGCCGGTTATGCTATTTCCTGAGACAAGTATGTTACAAGTTTTATTGAAAGAAAATTAAACTTTCTGAATGTTGGATATTTTATACAAGCTTCTACCCAGTAGGTATTAAAATATTTTTTTTTTAAATCCTTTATTTGTTTGGTTATGAAGCACTTGTATCTATTGTATTTCAAAAAAACATAAAGCACACTGATAGTTTTCATTTAATTAATACTTTATATTAATAAGCTATATATTGACAGCTGTATACAACAGAGCCCACTTGGTGGCAATCTGGAATTAAATTTTTAGCCACAAAGGTCATCCTGATCTCCCTTTAATTTCCAAATATTCTTTATTATTTTCCAAAGAGAAAAGTAAAGCAGGTTTGGTATAGAACATAATTTCATTCAACAAACATTTTCCACTATGATTTGCCGAGTATACCGTTGGGAAAGAGAGAAGAGGGTTGTTAGTGAGGATGAGGACAGGAGTAGAGAGAAAAGAAAAAGGGGAACAAATAGGCATATCCTGTAATTAACCCAAAATCTCATTGCTCAAAAAAAAAAAGCTGGCCATAGACGCAAAGATCTGATCGTACGAATCGATCGTACGATTTTCGGAACGTGTGTGGAGAGTCCCGACATTTTTCGTCCGGCGGAGATCGGTCGTTTGGTTGATCGGACAGGTTAGAAAATTTCTGTCGGCTGCCGATAATATCTCTGCGTGTATTGCCGATCGTACGATTTTCAGTGGGAGACTGTCACTAGCTTTGGTTGGACATAGATATCGTACGATTGCTGTCAGGGGCAGAACATTGCTGATCTGTTCTTTTACTAATCTGACTGGTAAGGCTTTGATCTGAATGGTTAGTGGCGGGTCGGGAGATGGGAAAGTCCGATCATATGATGATTCGTACTATCGGATCTTTGCATCTATGACCAGCTTAAGACACAATACAATCTGATCAGGCTGATAGGACCGTTGACCCCTGAGTGGATAAGGTTTTCCGACACAGGTCAAGTAATTGTGAGCGTCTCCAGACTCTCCAGATAGCTGTGTTTTGGGTTGCTCATTTAATATCACAGTCCATTAATTCCTCCATTGACATGCTGTATTGAGCATCTTTAAGTACTTGATGCATCGTTGGTGCTGTATTTGCCTTCCACATTCTAGCTATGGAAGCCCTCGCCGCAAACATCAGGTGATGCAATATAAATTCTTCTCAACGTTCAAGATTTGTTGGGAGAATATATAAAAGAGTCATAGCAGGTGTGAGCATTACCGAAATATTCAGTTTGGTTGTAATGAGTCTCTCTATATCCTGCCATAACGGCTTAATTTTGAGGCATTCCCAAAAGGCATGTAGTAAAGTACCAACGGCTCCACATTGTCTCCAACAAAGAGCAGAGGTGTTAGGATAAATACGTGCTAACTGGTGTGGAGTCAGGTACCAATTAAGTAGGAGCTTGGTATATTGTTCCAAATGATTGCCACATCTGGTGGCCCTTTTAACGTGTTGGATGACCCTTTCCCAATCAGCTGTCTCCAATTGCAAATGAAGTTTAGTTTCCCATCCCTTCATGTGATTACTTTTAGTCTCTGAATAGATTGAAAGCAACTGTTTATATAAGGAGGATATCATGCCTTTTAATGGCTTATCTTGAAGGCAAACAGTTTCCAACCAGGTTTTCTTGTCCAAAGGGAAGGTTGCTCAAATGGAGAGATAGTGGCGTACTTGCAGGTATTTGTAGTGGTCAGCATTGGGTAACCCATACTGCAGCTGATCTCCCTTTAAGCTGAACTATCTCTTCTGTATTTCTGTCCTCCCCCCAACTATCAAGAGTATAGATATATTTTCTTGCCTTCTGTGGTTAAGTCAGATTTATATATGTGAACTAAGCACATGCTTCAACTTGATCAGCACTTCAGGATAGACTTGCCTATTACACTAACTGCATTGGGCATTGTCTAGAGAGGCACCCCCTTGGGAATACTATGCTGTAATGCTTTACCTTCCAATGCACCATACCTGCTGTCAGTGCTGTCATGTGCTCAGGTTATAAAAAATATGTGTTCAGGTTTTAAAAACAGATTGTAATAATCAATATAACGAACAATTCAGTAATGCAAAAATGTGGTTCTACTGTAGTTCCCATTTCTAAGAGGGATTTTTTTTAAACATTAATAGACAATAATTATGCTCTAAATATATTCCAATTCCCTTCTGGGTCATGAATGGATGGAGCAGCAATGAAATAAGGAAAATATATAATTTTCTTCTCAAGAAAGCAGGTAATTCTATGGATTCATTAATTCCAACAAGGGACCTAGTCTCTAAAGATTATACTTAAAATAATTCTGTGCAAGACAAGTCATTAGTTATGTCCTCTGCTCTATCAGTTCTATAAATTATATCCATGAGAATATTACCGTGTCTTAAAGAAACATTAATATTGTTATTATGCACAATTATTTGTGAAACAACATTTTGGACTCACAGATATAGTGATGCATTTTCAGGCCTTTATTTTGAAACAGGATGCACATGTATTGTTTTTCTTTGTGTCAGTGACATAAAATGGTGTTTGCACAATGGGCGTCTCAACAACAGAGAAGTGAAACAAGATACTCCTCCACTAAAAAAATGTGTTGTACAATTTCAATGTATTCAAAAGTAATGTAATTGTATCCATAGTTTTACATTAAATGAGAACAAAAGCCTGCCTTGGATGTAAACTAATAAAAGCCATTAATAAGTATTTCAAGGTAGTCCAAGTCAAACTATTGCGGGCAAATTGACTAACCTCCGAAAATTTGCCAGCGACGGCTTCGCTCACAGCGCAACACTTCGCCAGGCGTAGATTCGCCAGGACAATGCTAATTCACTAAAATCCAAAATTGCGTCCAGGGTGCTGAACGCTGGCGAAGTTGTGCTAGCGTTACTGTGCCAAGTGAAGCGAAGTTGTGCTAGCGTTACTGTGCCAAGTGAAGCGAAGTTGTGCTAGCATTGGCTAATTTGCATACGGCAGGAAGTTAAAGTACAATTGACGTATATGTTGCAGCAAATACATTACACTACACAAGCCCAGGAATATGTTGAATAAATGATTCCAGAATAATTGTTCTGGTTTTTACTGTTCAGTTACATCACCTTTATCTTTATACACTGTTTTAATGAAGATTAAATATTCATTTATCCATATATGCTGGAAAAAGTGAAAAAAGAAAAAACCTATACATAAATGTATGTGGGGGATATTCTCTCCTCAATGTCAGCTGCATTGTTGAGCTGAGCACCCACCATAACTATTCACCTTGTTACTTATGTACTAGACTAGACTACTAGACTACCTGGTATAGCATTGTGTGTGTTTGCAGGATTTTTGTTTAATTGAGACAAATGCCTTGACTGCATACATACATACAAACATACATACATACATACATACATACATACAACTATGCAGATCTTGACTGCTCCATGCATCACATTACATCTCAAAAATGTGTCCTATTTTGTAACAAACCTAACTGATGGGCAATGTTTAGTACTGCTGAGTCTAAACTAACTGAACTTGAGTTATAATAATATAATAATATAAGTTATAATAAGTGTCAGCACTCATCTAAGCAACTTCTTCAGTTGTAGGTAATTCTCTGCAATTTATAATTCCTAGGAGCAAGGTATTTACCAAAATACAATTAAGGTGATTCTTTTAAACTCATGTTTGACTTGTGGTAGGGTCAGTTTTCTGCTTTGAATTTTGTTCCAGATTATAAATCCATTGCAAGGTGCACAGTAGGTGTGGAAGCAAAGGCAGCCCTGTCCTATGCTAGGCAGTAAGTACAGGGCTCCTTAGTTGTGTGTTTGTTTCAATAAGATATCAGCACAGTTCATATAGGGAATGTTGGCATCTCTGCCTAAATCACCTTCACGCTAGTGATGGACAAATTTCTCCTGTTTCACTTTGCCGAAAAACTGAGAAAAATTCACGGAAAAATCGTGAAATCGATAAGTTCGCGAAAAAATCTTGAAATTCGAACATTTTCACAAAAAATTGTCAAGATCGGACATTTTCACACAAACTCTGGAAAATCTGAGATGGACGCTGGAGAATTTTCGCAGGAGATTCGCAAATTTATTTACGGAACGTGGAAATTTGCCACAAATTCGTGCCAGGCAAATTTATTCGCCCATCACTACTTCACACCACTTTGAAAGAATTTGTCTTCTTGAATATTTGTCCTCTTTTCTTTGCAGATGGAGAATCTTACTTTGGCCTAAGCAAGTAAATGTATACAAAGGGGGTAACTTTTTTTTTATAAGGTTATGTGCACTCTGTTTAAACTCTTAACACTTTCTCAATCATCTAAATAATACAAAAAATAAAAAACATGTTCCTTTGTCAAATTTGTTACATAATAGTTAAAGAATGCTCTTTATATATCCCTCTTCACAGTTGCTGACCTTTATCTCTAAAAGATGGATGTCAACTAAATGACATTTGTTTCTCTATATCAGATTTTTTAACATTTTAATCCTACTCTTAATTTGTCTTCAGATTGGGCCAACCCATTAACTAATTAAGATCTTGGGGGTGCCCAATATATTCGTGTCTTTATGGATTTTGGCTTGCTTTCCTTCCACTATAACTTTTAAGTACAAGCCAATGTATAGAGTTGGTGCTTATGGTTACTAAGTCGCTGCATATATATGTCAAAATATAAAGGATTAAAAGGAATGATACAATTCTGTGAATTCTTAAATGTCCTTCAGTAATGAGTACCAATGCAGAAACAAACATTATTTAATTCTTAAGCATCTCTTCAGTTTTTGAGATGTTAATGGTTTGTTTATTTCTTAATAAGTGAACTTATGTGCTCTTCTCTAGCAGTAGGCAGCAAAGAAGCATGCTTAATGCTGCTTTTAAATTAAATAGTAATATAACTGATTGTTAATAAGAACCTTTAAAATTCATTTTATGGTTGAATTGTAGATTGTTTAACCAGCATTTCTTTGCCTATTAAACTAATTCACTGTATGCTGTGCTTATTGTATCTGTAAAGCAGAAGACCGTTGTTTTGGGAGTAATTAGCTGACACAGTTTAACCTAAATTTAAAACAATAGCAAATCATAAATATTTGGTAGAGAAAAATTGTGTGAATAGAAATATGACTGTTCCGAAAGCCTGCAAAACACAACTCCTCTTTTTTCCTTTTGGGGTATATACTGGTCCACTCATAGCAAAATACTACATGACAAGGGGACTACTCAATTTGACCCTTTGCCTTGAGCTATCCCACTGGACCCATTATTACATACCTTAATGAAATCAGGAGACAGAGGTGGGTGTAAAATGGCCACAGAATTTATTCACATTTTATTAATTAAATAGGACCTTGCCAGCTTAATCCAAGGCAATATTATAAAGCCAGAATTTAACAAGAGATCGCTCTGCTGCCAACATGAGAGTAGTTCAGCAGCCCTGCTGCCGGACCTGCAGTGTGTCGATGATAGGAAATCCAAGCAGGCTGCCCCCTAGCACAAGCAGTGGTAGCGTCTGTATCAATCAATCCACCGTGCAGTCACAGGAGAGAACCTCCTTTCTCCCTCTTCTAAACTTACCTGTGCAGTAATCTGACAAGGTCCTACTGCTGCTGTAACAAATAAAACTTAAAATATAATATCATATGTGCACTGTTTTGATCCAGAGGAAGGCAAAAAACCCAGCCCGAAGCCAATGCCAATTATACTTCAAGAGGGAAAAAATTCCTTCCTGACCCCAATGGTGATCATAAACATTCCCTGGATCAAGCGATTCACATTCATTTAACATAAATAAATACAATATAGTTTCTCACAATTATAATGTGTAAAGATACAGAAACCATAATATAACAGTGCTTTCATGAAAACATCCATATTCACTTATTAATAGACCATAAAGAAGAAAACTCCTGACATTTCACAAAATTTGCAAAATGGTATGTTTCTACCTGCTCAGAAGATAAGGAAGTGAACTGCTTCTTCCCCTGACATCACATACCTCTCTTACTCCACCCCTGAGCCTGGCCATCTCCTGCTTTGACTCATTCCTTCTCACCTAAAAACAGCTACATGTGATTCTGCACATCTCTGACCTAGACCAATATAATGTGGCTGCTGGTCATTTGGATCCCTTGTAATACAGCCCTGCGCTTATAGCTCCAGGGTTTCCTTTTCTGTTTCGCTTTGGTTTTTAGAGTTGCAACACGTGTTACTCATTTTACAGAGATTGACTAAGCTACATGGAAATAATATTTTCTAAATGCAGTAGGCACTCCAATCTCTCCTATAAAAACAATGCTACCAACAAGAGTATAGACATATGAGTAGGGATGTAGCGAACTGTTCTGCTGCGAACTAGTTCGCGCGAACTTTGACCGTTCGCGTCCGCCGAATGTTCGCGAACGTTTGGGAACGTTCGAATTTTGAGTTCGCGTTCGATTCGAATAAAAATCATTCGACCATTCGACCATTCGAATTCCTTCGACCGATAAAAATCGAACGATTTCCATTCGTTCGAACGATTGTAAGCATTCGATCGAATGATTTTCATTCAATCGAACGATTTTAAAACGTTCGATCGTTCGATTCGAATGAAAATCCTTCGATCGAATGATTAAAATCCTTCGATCGCTCGAATCAAACGATTTTAGCGGGTGTTCGAAGTTCGCGAACTGTCCGCAAACGTTCGCATTTTTTGCCGGTGTTTGCGAACGGCGTTCGCGAACACCAAATCGGCAGTTCGCTACATCCCTACATATGAGCATTTTAGTTGGCTGGCATTCTGTGTGGTTGGTAATCCAAATGCTGCCACTCAACTCCAGATTACTCCTTGCTCCTTGTGCACATATAGCATATAGATAATCGTTCCTTGTGATTGGCGACCAAAATGTTGCCATTCAACTTCTGATTTCTACTCTTTCAGTTGAGCTGGCAGTGCTTGATGCCAGTGCTGGAGTTGTAGCAGGTGCAGACCAGTGTAGTGCTTCTCACTTAACCAAACACTAAAGGGCCGATTCACAAAGGGTCGAATATCGAGGGTTAATTAACCCTCGATATTCGACTGGGAATTAAAATCCTTCGACTTCGAATATCGAAGTCGAAGGATTTTAGCGCAAATAGTGCAATCAAACGATCGAAGGATTATTCCTTCGTCCAACGATAAAATCCTTCAAAACGGACGATTCAAAGGATTTAAATCCAACGATCGAAGGAATATCCTTCGATCAAAAAAACTTAGGAAAGCCTATGGGGACCTTCCCCATAGGCTAACATTGAGTTCGGTAGCTTTTAGATGGCGAACTTGGGGGGTTGAAGTTTTTTCTTAAAGAGACAGTACTTCGACTATCGAATAGTCGAACGATTTTTAGTTTGAATCCTTCGATTCAAAGTCGAAGTCGTAGTCGAAGGTCGTAGTAGCCCATTTGATGGTCGAAGTAGCCCAAAAAACACATCAAAATTCGAAGTTTTTTTACTTCAAATCCTTTACTCGAAGTTAGTGAATCGGCCCCATAGGTTTCAAGAGATCCTGATGTATCTGGCCAGGATATTTTGGTGACATTTCATTGTGATGGAAATTAAAACGTATGTGCACAAGTGGCTGCATTTCCTCAGAATTATATTACCTTTTCTTTTAATTAATATAGTTGTGAAATTTTTATGATATTTTAACCAAAAAAAAACGATATACTTATTTATAAAGGGCCAACATATTACAATACATGGGTCTATACTATAACATGTAAAAATACAAACATTACCTTGTACTTAGTGGCAACTAAGCCGCGTAAATCCATATTTAGTGTTTAAATGTTTTTAGAATACTTAAAGGGGTGGCTCACCTTACTGTATGTTGACATTTAGGGGCCCATTTACTTAGTTCGAGTGAAGGGATAGAGGAAAAATTATTTGAATTTCGAATGGTCGAATATGGCTACTTCGACCATCAAATGGGCTACTTCGACCTTCGACTATGACCTTCGACTTCGAATCGAATGATTCAAACTAAAAATTGTTCGACTATTCGACTATTCGATAGTCGAAGTACTGTCTCTTTAAAAAATTCTTCTACCCTCCTAGTTCGCCACCTAAAACCTACCGAGGCCAATGTTAGCCTATGGGGAAGGTCCCCATAGGCTTCCTAACAATTTTCTGATCGAAGGAATATCCTTAGATCATTCGATCCGAAGGATTTAATCGCTCGATCGAACAATTATTCCTTTGATCGTACGATCATAGCAATATTGCAAAATCCTTCGACTTCGATATTCAAAGTCGAGGGATTTTACTTTGACGGTCGAATATTGAGGGTTAATTAACCCTCGATATTCGACCCTAGGTAAATGTGCCCCTTAGTATATTATAGGATTGCCAATTCTAAGCAACTTTTCAATTGACCATCATTTTTTACTGTCTATAGTCTTTGAATTATTTGTCTTCTTCTGACTCTTTCAAGTTTTTTGGGGGTCAATGACCCTATTTAAAAACAAATGCTCTGTAAGGCTACCAATTTATTATTATTGCTTTTTATCGGTTATCTTTCAAATCAATCCCTCTCATATTAATAGTCCAGTCTCTTATTCAAATCAATGCATGGTTGTTACGGTAATTTTGACCCTAATTTTGCTAAAATTGCAAACTGGAGAACTGCTGAGTAAAAAAAGAAACATCTTAAAAACCACAAATAGTAAAAAATAAAAACCAGTTGCAAAATGTATCAGAAAACCACTCCCTGCATCATTCTAAGGGGCAGATTTACTAAAGGGCGAAGTGACTAACGTTGTGTGACATTGTTTCGTTACTTTGCCAATTTACTAACAGGCACAGGCCTAACTTCGCTAACTAAGGAGATCGACTCTAGTGGTAATTCGCTCTCTTACGCCTGGCGAAGTTGAGCTCTGGCGAAGGGACGTAACTACGTAAATTCACTAAGATGCGGATTTTACTGAACGTTACCTCATGCACCAGACTTGCCTTCTCCACCTCAGACCAGGTGAAGTGCAATAGAGTAGATGGGACTTACTCAAAAAATAGTTGGCAACTTTTCATTTTTCAGGGTGTTAGGCTGCAAAAGATCATAATACCCTTATTCCCCCTTACATTTCCTAACATATGGCACATAAACTATACACTGGGATCATGTGTAGGGCAATATTTGTCCATTCAACTTTAACTTCCCGCCATATGCAAATTAGCCAATGCTAGCGCAACTTTGCTTCACTTGCCGCAGTAACGCTAGCACTACTTCGCCAGCATTCGGCACCCTGGGCGCCACTTCGGATTTTAGGGAATTAGCGTTGTCCTGGCGAATATACGCCTGGCAAAGTGTTGGGATGTGAGCTAAGTGAACGCTAGTGCAAATTTGGCGCTTAGTGAATCTGCCCCAAAAAGTTAACTCAAGGGTGAACAACCCCTTTAAGCTATGTCTATCGAAATTACAGAAAATTATTTGGATAAGACCAAGTCACGAATATTTTGCATTATAGATTCCCATAACAGAAACAGTTATGAAACTGTTTGAGTAACTGAAACTCTCAATTCTGGTTTGTAGCAATGACCCTTTCATAATCATTATCTTGAGATTTTTTTTTTTTACAACAGTGCCTTGCATCAGGACATTCATTGTCATGGTAAAATAATAAAAAGTAACATTAGCACATTCAAAAACAATGTCTGAGTCAAATAATATCGAAGATGAATAAGACCTAAGCACTTGAGACATGCAGCACACCATTTGGTGGATTGAGTTGAATATGGGTGACTATAACAGTTGTCAAATTGGTCATAGTGACTAGTTCAGGGGGAGAATCAAAATATCATGAATGGTTATGTGTTTGAAGAGTGAGCAAAGATTTTCTCTATTCAGTTTGTGCTCTGGATCTGTTATTGTGGACATACATATCCCATCTAGACCAGGCTCTCTCAAATTGGGTTCCCCTTATTCTAGTCTTCTAGAATTCTACTTGTTTCCAAAAGCAAGATAATCTTAGGGCATTGTTGAATATTCTGCAAATCACCCATAGCGCCACAATTCCTCCAACAGAAGGAAAATGAATTCAGAAACATTTTATGCAACTTCGCTGGTGTGTAATACTAAAATAGCATAATTTTACAAAATGTTTATATCCAAGATGTCTTGTGTTATCATTCAGTGTGTTTGTACAGGAAAATAAAGTCTTTACAGTGAGAAAGGATTTATTGTTATTGGCCTTGAGCTAAAAATTACAATTGACGATTGTAGAACAGTTTCTAAAGCAAGAAAAAGTTTTGCAAGCTTTGAGTCTTGTCATAGCACATTGATCTATTAAATGTGCTGCAGAGTTACATTTTAAATCAAGGTTGTAACTGACTCAGAGTTATCGCAATGATTATTATGATCCACACTGCAGATAACACAGCAACAACCAGGTGGTAGGCAGGGTACATCTACATTTGGGCGCAAATTCACTAAGCGCCGTAGCGACGAACGCTAGCGTTAATTCGCTAGCGTTTGGCATTTTTCGTTACTGAGCAAATTCACTAACGAACGCTGGCGTAGTTTCGCTAGTGTTACTTCGCACCCTTACGCCAGGCGAATTTTCGCTAGCGACGTAACTACGCAAATTCACTAACTTGCGCAGTGTACTGAACGCTACCTTTTACGCTAGACTTCCTTCGCCACCTCAGACCTGGCGAAGCGCAATAGAGTAGATAGGGATTGTTTCAAAAAAAGTCAAAATTTTTTCTAAGTCCCAAAAAACGCTGGCGTGTTTTCTACATGATGGGTGATAGGCTGAAAAAGATCGAAAATATTTTTGGGGCTCCCCTCCTTCCCCCCTATATCTCCTGACTCATGGCAACTTACCTAGACAGTGGGCACATGTGTAGGGTAAAATAAAATTTTTATTTGCTGATTTGAAGGTTTTCTAGGCATTTGAAGTGGTGATACGTGTTCCTCCATTGAAATCTGAATTTCGCGCCGTATGCAAATGAACCATCGCTAGCGAAACTTCGCTTCGCTTGGCGAATTAACGCTAGCGCAACTTCGAAAACTTACGCTACCCCTGTGCACAACTTCGGATTTTAGTGAATTTGCGGAGCGCTGGCGAAAATATGCCTGGTGAAATGTGGCGAAATGTGTCGAGAAGTGCGGCGAAAACTTCGCATCTTAGTGAATTTGCCCCTCGGACTTTTGGAATAGACATGCTTTGCGTACTCCTGCACACACTGACAAGAATACACCAGAGCAAAGGTGCTATTATGCCATGGTGCATATTTTAAATTTGCCTTGCAACAAGAATAATACATTTTCATGACATGATCCAAAGTGGCTTAAAAAAAAAAAGGTGTTTCTAAATATATCATAATTGAATGGATGTTAAATAAATAAAAGTGGATTCAAAGTAAA
The DNA here is from genome assembly GCA_038501925.1 of Xenopus petersii. Taxonomy (NCBI): domain Eukaryota; kingdom Metazoa; phylum Chordata; class Amphibia; order Anura; family Pipidae; genus Xenopus; species Xenopus petersii. Next base: position 39,185,281 of record CM076683.1, on the reverse strand, counting down.
AATAACTTCTAAAAGCATGTAATTTCCCTTACGTTACAGACCCTGTAAGCATTTAAGTAAGTAACTGGTTATTCAAAATATTTCTTTTAGTAGAGGTACCCTATTAAGGGCGGATTAGCAACTTACTGCCACTGTAAAGCTGCTATAAATTTAACGTGAGATTAATTATTTTTAGAGAATATAATAGAAATACAGATGCATTGAATCAAGGATTCAGTTTGCGATTCAGCCTTTTTCAGCAGGATTTGGCTGAAAAATAATGTGACTTTTCATCACACAAGGAAGTAAAAAAAAATGTACATGCTTGCACAAGTCACACTTCTCTTTAACCCTTTCCGCTCGTGATTTTCATTTGCATTCGGATTCAGTTTGGTATTCGGCCAAATTTTTCACAAAGGTTCAGGATTTAGCCAAATGCCCAAATAGTGGATTCGGTGCATCCTTAAGGCCTTTATGAAAATGGCAGGAATTATTTATTCATATAAACTCTAGTTTTCCACTCGTATTTTCATATCCTTCTAAACTTTAGCATGTGCACTTAGTCTTAGTCTTGCAAAGATGTTTCACAAGTTACAAGATGGTGACCCCCTATAGCTAACTTTGAAAGCATAAATTATTTGTTTGATTAGGCTTGTGGTGCAGTAAGTTCATATTTATGTTTAGTATACAAAATACAGCATTTCTAGCCTTATTCTATTTTAGACTTTCCTTATCCTTTAAATAAAAATAAGGGGTCTATAATTAAAAGGGTATGTGGAAGCAACCAAAGAGGATCAATTACTAAGCAAATGACATAAATTCAGGCACTATCAAGTGCCTTGTTAACCAATACAGTTATGGGACCCATTATCCGGAAACCCGTTATCCAGAAAGTTCCGAATTGCAGAAAGGCCATCTCCTATAGACTCCATTATAATCAAATAATTCAAAATTTTAAAAAGGATTTCCTTTTTCTCTGTAGTAAGAAAACAGTTGCTTGTACTTGATGCCAACTAAGATATAATTGGAAATAAAACCAGCCCATTGGGTTTATTTAATGTTTACATGATTTTCTAGTAGTCTTATGGTGTGAAGATCCAAATTCCGGAAAGAGGCGTTATCTGGAAAGCCCCAGGTCCCGGTGATTCCGGATAATAGGTCCAATACCGTAAATTTGTTTAAAGAGTAGCAATGTATATAGAGTTTTCATTTGTTGCCAAACCATTTATTTCTATGTACTTAATGCTAGAAATAAAGTTTTTGCCTTGCATCAGAACAATTTTTATGCCTCACTCAATTCCTAATGTAAATTAGTAGGAACATTGGTTATCCATTTGAGAAATTGAGTTGGTTTAAAAATAAAATGCACTTATGGTGTGTGGTGCTTTGTGTATCATCCAGGGAGTGTTTTTCTGTTTATCTGTCACTTACATTAGAAGAAGCAGTCACTGGCTGCAGGTGACATTAAATATTAATGGTTAACCTCATTTTTTTTACTGACCAGGCATGGAACAGAAAGTTCCTCTGCAACTGTATTTTAAAATAAATGTGATGTGTTAAAAAGCAGAATTGCGGCTGACATTTCTGCTTGGTTCCTCTGTTCAAGGGTCTTATAGTAATGCCATGACTGAATCATTCACTATGCTTTGGAGATGTCACTTTCAAATCAGAATGCTACTAACCAAAAGCAAAAGAAAACACATTTAAATATTAATCTGTATCAGTGTCACAATACTTAATTCTTGTCACCGAATTGTCTTTTATCCAGGCATTGGAACCAGAGTATTAGGGTGAAACTAATTACCTCCTAGTTTTATTTTATATTTAATTTACTGCCAATTTTTTTGTTGTGATTTATGCAGTAGTATATTTGTCATTTATTATTAATAGAGCAAAAATGGTTTGTTGTACATCTTTTGTGAGCTGGTCCCCATTGTTGTTGGGGCATTGTTACTTTGATTCTATTTGGTACTTTCTTAAAGGGATCCTGTCATCGGAATACATGTTTTTTCAAAACGCATCAGTTAATAGTGCTACTCCAGCAGAATTCTGCACTGAAATCCATTTTGTCCAACAGATTTTTTTATATTCAATTTTGAAATCTGACATGGGGCTAGACATTTTGTCAATTTCCCAGCTGCCCCTGGTCATGTGACTTGTGCCTGCACTTTAGGAGAGAAATGCTTTCTGGCAGGCTGCTGTTTTTCCTTCTCAATGTAACTGAATGTGTCTCAGTGAGACATGGGTTTTTACTATTGAGTGTTGTTCTTAGATCTACCAGACAGCTGTTATCTTGTGTTAGGGAGCTGCTATCTGGTTACCTTCCCATTGTTCTTTTGTTTGGCTGCTGGGGGGGAAACGGAGGGGGTGATATCACTCCAACTTGCAGTACAGTAGTAAAGAGTGATTGAAGTTTATCAGAGCACAAGTCACATGAATTAGGGCAGCTGGGAAATTAACAATATGTCTAGCCCCATGTCAGATTTCAAAATTGAATATAAAAAAATCTGTTTGCTCTTTTGAGAAATGGATTTCAGTGCAGAATTAATTGATTCATTTTGGAATTTTTTTTTCCCATGACAGTATCCCTTTAAAGGACCAGTAACATCAAAAATTTAAACATAAAATTTAAAACATCAACACAAATTAAACTTTAAAATAGCAAAGCCTTTATGAAGAAATAACTTACCGAAACGCCGCTTCCCCTGCTCTTCAGAAAAGTCAACAGGGCGACCATCCATCCTACGGCGCTTGATTTCTCCTCCCTGGCTATTCCACTGACAGCGTGTCCTCTGCCCCCATTTCCTTCTCCAACTCATCTTCATCCTCCTACCTGCCAGGTGCTTTGAAGGGCTCTTGTCTGAGCCGGGGTAGGAGTTTCTGCGAACTATGAGCTCAGGTGCGCAGCATTTTTATTTTTTATACCTTTTTTGAAGAAAGAAGAAAAAATCTTGTGACTGTGTTTAAATAGTTCATGGGATATAGACGAACTATTCAAACAAAGTCACAAGATTTTTTTTTTTAGATCACGATCTCTCAGGAACTAGGATTCTTTAAAAAAGGTATAAAAATAAACTTATTTACTTACACTTGTGGGATAATTGGCTAAATTAGATGCCATATCGAAAATTGACTTATTTCCTTTTTCCAGATTTTGATTTGTCACTTGGTCAGACACAGAACGTGGGCAATCTCGATGCACCTCTGCCGGTTCAGGTAGTGGTTAAAGTGAAACTCTTTTTCCAGCTCCAGGATCTGGTACCTTGTGTAGGTCTGGCGACCTCTTCCTGTCCGCCCCTGCAAGAGAAAGAGCTGTGAGCAAGCAAATTTATCTCAGGTCGCTCATCAGTTGCGAGTCAGAGTCGCAGGCAGGGTATACCTGAGGAATAAGAAGTCTGGCTGGAAGGAGAATGAAGACGAGTTGGAGAAGGAAATGGGGGCAGAGGACACGCTGTTCGGGAATAGCCAGGGAGGCGAAATCAAGCGCCGCAGGATGGATGGTCGCCTTGTCGCCTTTTCTGAAGAGGAGAGGAAGCGGAGTTTCGGTAAGTTATTTCTTCATAAAGGCTTTGCTATTTTAAAGTTTAATTTGTGTTGGTGGGCATTTTTATGTATACTAACAATTTTTTTTTTAATGTTTGATGTTACTGATCCTTTAAGGTGGTCACAGGCATTACAATTACAAAAGATCTTTCCAAGAAAGATTGTTCTTTAGTTCACACGTGTAGAGCTGAATTGACAGATATACAGGTAGAAACAATAGAATTCTAGCTGTATCTGACAATTCAGCACTAACAATGGCCGATGTTTAGGTGCCTTTAAAGGTGCCCGATCAAAATTTTCAGGCCAGCTCGATCCATGAGCCGACCGATGTCCAAGTCTTCTGCCAATATCGGTCTGCTCATCTCCCACCATACACGCACCGAATGTCGTATGAAAATTAGTTTTGTATGATATTATTGATGTGTCTATGGCCACCTTCACGGTCCCTCTGATTTGTAAGAGGCCACATGAGATGTATTTTGATGGCTTGATCCTTTGCAAGGGGATTCCTCCATAAAATAACATGACTGGCTAACAAAAAGCAGTTTAACCACTAATGAGGCCCATTAAGGTATAAGCAATTAGCGGTATTATCTTTTTGTTTAATGTCCTTTCACAAGAAAAAAATGATGCTCAAGTTATGGAGTGGGCATGGGCACATGTCCTAAGACAGGCAGTAAAGACAGGGCTGGCTTGCACCCCCTGACACCACACTGTGCACATCACACAGTCATACCCCCAGACAGAATACTACCTGAATAGAGGGCACCCCTCAGTGTTCTTGCACGTTTACCTGGGGAAAAAATAAATGACCCCTATGGAGAACATCAATGTTTAACTCATCTAAGGCAAATACTGTAAGTGTTGCATTCTCCAAACATAGCTTTATGCTTACATTTTACCTTTTCCATTCTGCTTCTTTTATTATTCCACTATAATTATATTCATATAGTTCTGTTGCTACTCTTGCATTAAAGTGAAAATACTGGTAGGTACAAATGTGCATTATTTCACACAAATGGTACAATTATGCTATCATCTCTGAATAGCTCTTTAATACGGTTCATGTCCGAGGGGAACCAGAAGAAAAACATTATGATTGGTGTTTCTCATATTACAACAATGTAAAGGAGAAAAAAAAGTGCAATGTTGAAGTAAATAGTGGATGACAAAGAAATATTTATTTCTTATTAAGTAGCCGTAACCATGGTAAGTATAACAGGCGGTCGGTGTGCATTAAGTAGTGAAAGCCCTTAACTTTGGATGCTAATTATAAGCACAAGGACAATTGCCTCCCACATTCTTAACTATTTTTTTCGGCATTTTTTTCTGTGAAATCTTCAAACACTACATATGGCTTTTGTTTAACACATGGTGTTTTCAGTGATGTATTAGACACTTGCCGTGAGCTTGTAAGCAAACTTACAAGTCAGAAAGATGCAGAATAAACACATTGCCAACGATTCTGGTTATATTTGTCAGTAACCCAAATGTTATAGTTTTATTTGTTTATATTTGTCCGGAAAATTGCATACCAAGCCAACACCACTGTATATGTGGAACTACTAATTTGGATGCAAGTTGTAGTTTAGCAAACATCCATAGGGCTATTAGTTTAAAATGTGTGCCATCGAGGATTTAAAATGGAAAGAATGATTGAATAGGTTATTCTAGTGTAAAAAAAACAAGGGTATTTTTTGTAGCAATAGCTGGTCAAATCCGCTTTGGTATGTTTAGACACCCTTTATTTAAACATAGACCATCCCAGGCAATACAGAATTTGAGATGATCCTTTCTTTGCATCTGAAAACCCTAAAAAGGGAAAGTGATAATATTTTGAGTTATATCCCTCTGAATTGTGTGTTCAATTTCTATGTGCTCTGTGTACTGGCATCAAAGCAGGTGCTTTTATTTGAATTCCTGGCTTGAAGACAAGTGTTGGTTGCTTAAAAACCAGGCTTATAACCAAATAGAGCCTCTTGTAGGCTGCTAATTCACATGGGGGATGCCAAATAGCCAATCACAGCCTTAATTTGGTATCCCCAGGGATATTTATCATGCTGGTGTTGCTTCCTAACTTCTTTTATATTTATGTGGCTCACAGGTATAAAAGGTTGGGAAAACCTGCTTCAGAAAATCTAATCTGTGCAAGGGGGTGGTCATGTATCTGTCATGTGGGGGTGTGGGTGGAACTTGGTATTGGTTGGATTTTTATTTGGTTTCACAAAGCTGAAACTCTAATAGACAAAAAAAACCTATAAACTGGTAGCAACTCCACAAGTGATGCTAATGGCATTATTAGCACCACACACCGGAAGCTTAACCATACATGAAAGTGGAAAAATACATGTACTTCAACTAGTATGCGATTTATCAGAACACTTTTTCACATCTTATTGCATGCCTGAATAAACCCTTATCAGTTTGATCCATCATTTACTACATTATTCGATCCTGTGTTTCCTATTTATGTGTTTAATGGGCATGGCACAGATCAGTTCATTCATAGGAAGATAGTTGTGTCCACACTTTGATGTATTGTCATTATTATATCTTGTGATAAACAATTAAGAGTCTTTGAGAAAGCCTATACAGGCAAAACATACGTCAGGCGTTTGCTCTACTGAGCGTTCTAAGGGTGGGGAGGAGGCACTCTGGAGGGTGGGCTGAATGGTGGCAGCAGTTTCCCTCTAATAACGGGGGTAGCGTTGGACAGACCGGTGATGTTGTTAACAGCACTCGCACAGACTTAATTTTGGGATTTGCCCGTTTCCAATTTTCGGTGTTGCATTTGCACTAGCGATAGGGAATAGGCCACACTTACTTAGGTGCCTCTGAGAGGACAAAGCGCCAGTTACTCTATGCACACCGTATTGGAAACATATATGTCTGTATAATACTGCAAGGTACAGTACACTGGCTCTGTCCTCCGTTTGTATGCACTACCTTTGGTTATTTAACCTATTGTGTTCATGTCTAACATTTGGTTTTGCTTTAACACAAGATATAGGGAATAGGCCATACCTACTTAGGTGCCTCTGTGAGGACAAAGTGTCAGTTTAATCTCCTTGCACACCAGTTTGGAATCAACACTTGTGCGATACTTCAAGGTCCAGCATACAAGGTGATGGTTTGTCCGTTGTTTTTATCACAATGGGAGCTACCTAATTTCTTTTACTATAGACACCCTCCTGCTCCCCACCCCAACTCATACTACTATCAAAGGGCCTATAGGCTGATGTCATGATCTAGGTGGTACCAGTATTTTTATTGCTTAGATATACTGCAATCCTTATAACTGTGAAACCAGATCAGGATACAACCCAATTTTAAGGGGCAGATTTAGCAAGGGTCGAAGGGAATTCAAGAGAATTTTCGAAATAAATAAATTCAAAATTCGAAGTAATTTTTTGGATACTTCGACCATTGAATAGGATACTACAACTTCGACTTCAAAGTAAAATATTATCGAATATTCAATCATTCGATAATCGAAGTACTGTCTCTTTGATTTCAATACTTCGCCAAATTAAACCTGCTGAAGTGCTATGTTAGCTTATGAGGACCTTCTAGAGCATTTTTGCGATGTTTTTGGAAGTCAAAGTAAAATCGTTTGTTCATTCGCTGAAATCCTTTGAATAGAAGGTGCAGAAAAACCAAGAAACTCATGGCACAGATCAGCCCTAATTCCTTTTAAAACCATTTAAACAATAATAAATGCTCAGCAATATCATTTGATTCCTTGCAGATTCCTGAAAAGGTTTTCTTTCTTTTTCTTTATTGTAGAGCTTCAGCTGGTAAGCAGGCTTCGTGGTTTTTAGTAACTTCTAATTTAAGATCAGTTATTACGTGTGTTTCTGCATTTAATATATTGTTCCCAGATGCTGCTGTATTAGTTTTTATCACTGCATATTTTATGAAATGTCAGCCTTCTGTTGACTGTTCACGCAGCATTGTTAGTGATCAAAGCCACAACATAAAGGGGAAGAATCTAAACAGTTAGCTTATCTTTGTCCTTCACCGTGACACAAATAAAATTGCTTCAGCAAAACCTCTGTGCAGCTATATCTGAAAGGTAAATGTATTTGTTTTACCAGAAAACTGAAGATCCATAAACTTGTGGGAAAGTATAGACATATATATTTATATAAGACTGCAGTTACAGGTTAAAAGAAAAGAGAATAAATTTTTCCATACCTGTCAGTGTATGAATATGTAAAAATAGGTGAAAAAGTAAATTTGTGCAAGTGACTGTCATTTTTAGCACTGACTTTATTTTATCCAAACTCATATAGTGATATACTGTACATATTTCTTTATATTTTCCATTTTATATTATTTTTTCATATTGTAATTATATTTTTCTGCTTATTTTCTTTTGAATTGATGCTCTTGTGAGCCAATATGATGTACACTACAGTATATGGATATGTACTCACTCACAGCATTAGCGTTGGCTAATTTTGGGTAATATTGATTTTGCGTCTATTGTCAGGGAAAGACATGTTTTTTTTCAAAATGCATCAGTTAATGCTGCTCCAGCAGACTTCTGCACTGAAATAATTTTTTTCAAAAGAGAACTGATTTTTTATATTTAATTTTGAAATCTGACATGGGGCTAGACATATTTTCAGTTTCCCAGGTGCCCTCAATCATGTGACTTGTGCTCTGTTAAACTTCAGTCACTCTTTACTGCTGCACTGCAAGTTGGAGTGATATCACCCCTCCCCCCCACCTGGAACCCGTCAGCAGAACACTGGGGAAGGTAACCAAATAATTTGAAAAAGATTGATGCCAATACCTTGTCTGCTGCAAATGGGGGGTTCCCAATCTTCCATGGTGCTCATGACACTTCACAGTGATCAAACGTTTCGGGACCGCATGGCCCTTCCTCAGTGGCAATGAGGAAAAGGGCCATGTGGTCACTGAGGAAGGGCCATGCGGTCCCGAAATGATTGATAAATGTGAAGTGTCATGAGCACCATGGCATAAAGATTTGGAACCCCCCATTTGCAGCAGACAAGGTATTGGCGTCTATCTTTTTCAAATTGTATATTACTGGCGAGTGGCTAGGCCAGGACCTCTACCTAATCCCCTAATTGGACTTTCATTTGCAAGGTAACCAAATAACCAAAGTAGATTTAAGAACAGCATTCAATAGCAAAAATCCATGTCCCACTGTGACTCCTTTAGTTAAATTGAGTAGGAGAAACAATAGCCTGTGAGAAACAGTTCCATAGTGCAGCACTATCTCTTTCTGAAAGCACATGACCAGGTAAAATGAGATGGCTGCCTACATACAAATATAACAACTTAAAAAAATACACACCAATATAACAACTAAAAAAAATACACCCATTATCCAAAAAGCTCGACATTACAAAAAGGCTGTCTCCCATAGACTTCCATTTTATCCAAATTTTTAAAAAGGATTACATTTTTTCTCTGTAATAATAATAAAACATTACCTTGTACCTGATCTAAACTAACATATAATTCATCCTTATTGGAAGCAAAACCAGTCTATTGGGTTATTTAATGTTTACATGATTTTTTAGTAGACTTAAGGTATGAAGATTCAAATTGCGGAAACATCTGTTATCTGAGAAGCCCCAGCTCCCAAGCATTCTAGATAATAGGTTCCATACCTGTATGCATAAATAACTGAATGCCCACACTTGACATTATGGTCATTTTTAGGACAAAGGCACATTGGTCAATTTTCAACTTTTTGTTGCCTGCAGAAAAGGTAGTTTAAAAGGCACAGAAAGGATGGGACAAAACTCTTACATTCATACCTACATTCAGCCTGTGCAACTGAGTGCTGGAACAGGAAGAAATGAAGAGAAGCTACAACTTATTTCATTTTATCATCTGCAGACAGTCCTTACTCTATAATATACAGTATAATATATTTATCCAGTTTTTATTTTTACACTGAACTGTTACTTTAATACAACAAAAACGGATGGGTGAGATTATTGTTATTTACATTCTGCTGGTACTTATTCATTTACTTATTCATGAACATTTTTTAGAATTGCTGTTCTACACCTGATAACATAAATCAGGCTGAAGAGCTAATATAAAAACTTGTATAGCTTGTAATATCAAGGAAATTAGTAGCAAAGAACTAAAATTTTGAGTGATTTTGATCAGTTGTTTTATATGCTCTGCATATTTTTAAATAAACTAATATTGGTCAGAGAGTGTGTGTTTACCTTGCAACTGTTCAGTCCCTTGACCATTTTTCTTTCATTTTTTCTGATTGCAAATCCTACATAATTCCTATATAACACTGGCTTGTATGATGTGGGGTAACACTAAAAAGCCATTACTTTGACTGCACTTCCAAAAAATGTTTCTGTGAGGTACAGTAAGATTTTACCAATGAGTTGATACCTCTGTTAGAATATGGTCAATTGCACTGAGCAGTCAAACAGCAGTACTGAGCACTAGCACATTTGAATTTTTACTTGCTATTAAAGGACCAGTAACAAAAAATAAATTAAAAAAAAACACCAAGACACTTTTAACTTTAAATTCGCAAAGTCTTTATTAAAGGAAAACTATACCCCCAAAATGAATACTTAAGCAACAGATAGTTTATATCAAATTGAATGACATATTAAAGAATCTTACCAAACTGGAATATATATTTACATAAATATTGCCCTTTTACATCTCTTGCCTTGAACCACCATTTCGTGATGGTCTCTGTGCTGCCTCAGAGATCACCTGACCAGAAATACTACAACACTAATACTGTAACAGGAAGAAGTGAGGAAGCAAAAGGCAGAACTCTGTCTGTTAATTAGCTCATGTGACCTAACATTTGTATGTGTACACAGTGAATCTTACGATCTCAGGGGGCGGCCCTTATTTTTTAAAATGGCAATTTTCTATTCATGATTACCCAATGGCACATACTACTAAAAAAGTATATTATTATGATAATGCTTCATTTACATGAAGCAGGGTTTTACACGTGAGCTGTTTTACTCAGTATCTTTTAATAGAGACCTACATTGTTTGGGGGGTATAGTTTTCCTTTAAGAAATAATTTACCAATTTTCCACCTTTGCTCCTCTTCAGAAATGGCGACAGGGCGACAATCCATGGTGCAGTGCTCGATTTCTCCTCCCTGGCTATCTCCTATAGAAGGCAGGGAGGAGAAACCGAGCGCCGCTTGATGGATCGTTGCCCTGTCTCCATTTTTTGAAGAGGAGCGCATGCGGAGAATCGGTAAGTTATTTCTTAATAAAGACTACACAAATTTAAAGTTAAAAGTGTCTTGGTGTTTTTTTTTCGTTAAGTAGAAACAAATTTTTTTTAAATAATTTTTTTATGCTACTGGTCTTTTAAGTAATTGTTCCAGTGTGGAAAATAAATTGTTAAATCCAAAAGAATCATTAAAGGGGAACTAAATTATGAAATTGAATAATGCTAGAAATGCTATATTTTGTATACTAAACATAAACATGAACTTACTGCACCATAAGCCTAATCAAACAAATGATTTATGCTTTCAAAGTTGGCCGCAGGGGGTCATCAGCTTGTAACTTTGTTAAACATCTTTGCAAGACCAAGACTACACACATCCTCAGTGTGATCTGGACTTCTGTTGGGAGGTTAATATCTGCCATAGAAGCCTATACAGCAGGACTGATTATTAATCAGGATATGCAGAATTGCTCTGGGTCTACAGATATAAATCTCTACACGGTCCCTCGCTGCTCTACAGGCAAACAAACAAAACTGCTTGAGTTCTAGGAAATAAGGTGGGGGGGTGGTGGTTGTGAAAATGAAAATTGAATATAAGCTTCAGAATCAATTAAAATTCTGTACAGTTTAAGAAATAATCAAGTTGCTCTTCAGAATCTCACTCTCAGCAACCTGTCTCTCTCAATGCTGTCTTCATACTGAGGTCTGGGTCAGATTTTGAGTGACAGGTTGGTCTAATATGTCTTTTAGGGGGGCTCCCTTTCCTAGTACTGTAGATGTTTAGAGTTTAACTCAAATAACCAACTCCAGTACAAACAAAAGCTAACAAAAGAACTGACTCTGGCACACACACTGCATGCAACAGGATTTCCATTAGAGACAGTTATTTTAAAAGAGTGAACTAAATAAAATGTCAGGAAAAATGGAAGGTACAAACTACAGGGGAGTGCTGCTCTACCTATAACAGTGTCTGGTGGAAACACTGTAATTTTTTAATCTTGTTCTATTTTTTTTATATGTTAAATTGTTACAGTCTCATCTTACTCTAAATCGCCAGCAGGATGGCACTCGGAGCGTTTCATTTTCCAAAGTCGCTGAAATGTCCTTGTGAAGCGACTTCAGAAAACGAAACACTCCGAGTGCCATCCCGCTGGCGATTTAGATTCTAGCCTGCTGGAAGGCAGGTCTGAGAGTTCAGTCTCTCGAAGAAGAGGCAATTTGTCTCCAGGTGACTAAATCCTGAATCTCCATGTGTGTCTCTGCCCTGAGGGTGGTGGCAGTCAAAGCTACTGAGAGACAAATCACCTCTTCTTTGGGGCCTTATGCCTTCCCGCTGGCAGGAATGTAAATCGCCGGCGTGATGGCACCTGGAATACTTCATTTTCTGAAGTCCCCATAAGTTGCCTCACGAGAAAACTTTGGGCCAAAGTGATCCGAGTGCCATCCCGCTGGCGATTTACATTCTAGCCAGCAGGAAGGCAGTGGAGATTAGTCACCCGAAGAGATAGAAAAGGGCATTTATTGGAAGTGTTCACTGTACAGAGTGATCACATTCAACATGTCTGGTAATGGCATCTCCCCTTGTGCAGCTAAAATGAGTGAATTTAACCCCCTGCTGGGGGAGCCAGGACATGTTCCAAACAGAACCAGCGCTGCTATCTGTTTTTAAACCATCTCCCTTCGTTGAGGATTAGGTGCTGTAACTTCCCACTGTAAATTGCAGATTAGAGAGCATTGTTTTCTTGTATTGGTACTAAAGCATTGACATTGTTTTTAATCTGATAAAGTAGAGCTTTAAATTCATGTTCCTTTAGTTTCAGGCAGTAAATCTAACCCTGTGTTTGTTGGATTTATGAGGATAAATCCTGTTTGGCAATTTCGTAGATCCTCAAGAGAATAGTTAAACAGTGATTAATCATTGTTTCTTCACCGAGTGTGCAGAAAAGAATGGAAAAAATGCATTTCACACCTCTGAAGCAATTAATCCCCATGATTTTAGCCAGCCTTGTCTGGTAGATAAGTCAGGATGCAGAACTGTACCTAATTTATCAATGTATGAATGCCATAAAGTATAAAACACACTATTTATTTCATATCATTTATAGTCAAATGTAAAAAAAAAAGTGACTTTTCCGTATCTAATAGTGTTTCTTACATTACCTTCATATAAACTAAGTAGCAGAGATTACAATGGGATTCCTGTTTATTGTGCACATCTGGTGCAGTCACTATGCATTTTCTCATTCACTTGCTGGCATTTTTTGTGATTGTGGCATAACTCATCTTGCTAATCAGAAACATAAGTGACAGCAAGTCATCTCCTTGTTTTGAACAATGGGAAAAAACATATGGCTTCTTAGACAGGAGTTGGCTGTTACGCTATTTATGTGGCATTATATTCTGTATTTAGAATTTCATATTAATTGCAATGGTTTGATTCAAGACATACAGTGCCCAAGGTTTATGTTCAAAGTATTTGTTTTATGTCTTGTATATGGCACACTTTGAGCTTACCTTTTATAGTCCACCTGCTTAGAGAAATAAAGTTGTAGCATATTATATTGGCAACTATACGAGCAATCTATTTTAAAGGGACACTAATGCTGAAACAGGTTTTTGGAGTTGTGTGAAAAATCATTCAAACAGAAATTTAGAAAGTTTCCAATTGCATATGCCTTTCGCCTTGTATGTAAAAAATGTACATGAAAATGATATTCACAGCATGATATAAAACAGTAAATTAAATGATATGCATTCAGATTCATGAAGTAGTAATGGAAAGGAAGAAGTGTGGGAGATGGTTAGCACTGCTTCCTTTCAACTGTGGGTTCCAAAGTTTGGTTCCAAGGTTTTGATTGAAACTATCTGCAAGGAGTTGTATGATTTCCCTGTTCTTATGTAGGTTTTCTTTAGGATCTTCAGTTTCCTCCTGTACTTGAAAAACATAAAGACAGATTGATTGTTTCCTAATATTGACCATAGCTCCACTGGGGCAGGGACTGATGTGAATGATATATCACATCAGCACTACAGAATATCAGCACTATATAAATAATAATTTATATAAATAATATAATGTACTGTATATATATGTATCTGGGAATGCTACCATGTTCATTATAGTACGTTAAAATATTAGTGATATGTAGGTCAGTTAGATATGTGGACAGTTTTAATGAGGATACCCTCATCATTTTTTCCAGTACTTGGAGAGCTGGCAGACAGAAAAAAACATGCAAGGTTGAGTTAGCTAACAAAGTTATTTATACCATGTATATTTAGTCCATTTACAGCCATTATTATTTCTGCCATTTATATGGATTAAAACAACTTTGAATGAAACAATAGCATTTCTCTTTTGTGTAAGTACAACTTTCTATTTCTCTTAAATAATATACTATATTTGCATGCCTGTCCTGACATACACTTATTTTTTTGCATCCATCATGGAATGTTCTTGATAAGAGTACAGAGTTTACTGTACATTAACTTTTGGTATAACTCAAGAAGTCTTCAGAAATAAGAATTTTTATATGATTTTATAGTTCACAGACTTAAAAGGTCTCTCCAACACCCCCCCCCCTGTAACCAATACTGGGAGGACAATATATACCATACATTCCAAACCTCATTTTACTCTATTTTGCCCTTCATAATGAGAAACCAAAAGTTATATATATATATATATTGAACCATGATACAATAGTTGGAACTCCAGAGAGTTTTTGATGTAAGGTGTTTTAGATAATTGTTTGTACTTCTTGTTAAATTCTGGAAAGATTTTTCTTATGTTGTTACCAACTGGCTATGTCACCCAGTAAACATAGGTTCTCCTTGGCCTCTAGGCCACTCTCTCAGCTGCCTGCTTCTAAAGAGAGAACACAGCAGTAGGCCTTTTGGGAATTGATTGTATCTAACCACCCTAGGAGAGTGGCAGCTAAGGCAAGACTACAACTTCAACTTTAAGTTGTAAGTTATGGGGCATATCAGGACATGACCTGGAAATATCTAGGGTACAATCAAGATTCTCCCATTTGTTTATATTCACAACTATGAAAGATATATCTGTATTTTTACTGAATAGCCTAGATGCTACTTACAGTTTAATGTCTAGGGAGACTCTTTCATGGGGGACCTACATTGTTCTGAGATTATGGGTAGAGGCTCCTTTTTCCTGTTGCAGCTACTATCTTATGTAAAATTAGGTAAATATGAATTCTGTAAAATGGATGTAGCTCAAATTATTTCTATGTATGGCTATGAACGTGATTTCTTAAATTTAAAGAGTGTGGCATTCACAGGGTGGAAGAAGTTGTGCTGAAATCTGATATCTCACAGGATTATCTGATAACTCGCAGGCTGCAGATTAGTCTATTGCACAAACCACAAAGTATTGCAAAACTTTAGGGCAAGGACCATAAAGAGGTGACCTTGACTTATACCAAAAGTTAATGTACAGGAACCTTCCATGATGGATGCAAAAAACAAGTGTACGGCAGGGCAGGCAAGCAAACATAGTATATTGGTGTGACATTGTAGATGACTACTAGTCATCATGTTCAAACATGTTAAAAACTGTATGAGAAGTAGCAAGTTGGACTTATTAAATAATTTAGACCGTCAGTGCGCCCTTAAAAATAGTTTTATTATTTTACCATACTAAATCAAGTAAAACAAATTGCTTGTTTGTGTCTGTGGCTGACAGTTTTGTTTAAGTATGGGTATGGGATCCGTTATTCAGAAGGATTAGATTAATAGGAAGGCCATTCTTCATAGAATTCATTTTAATCAAATAATTGTTTTTTATTTTTTAACAATTATTTCCTGTTCTCTGTAAAATTAATACAGTGCCTTCGAAAAAAACAGGAAAAAAAAACCCAGGTCCCAAACATTATGAATAACAGGTCCCATACCTGTAAATGGTGACCCACCATGCTATTCATACTAAAAAGATATTTATATGTTCCCACCATTCCTAGTATTGATTCATTCTCCTTTTGCCTGGTGGGCAAATCTAAAGATTTCACTGCAGCACAGTTATCGTTAAGACTAATATTTAGCATTGTTATATACTTGATATTCATTATTTAGAAACTGTGGATAACATTTATGTAACTTCAAATCAACAGCATTAGTTGCCATCTATAAACAGACTGAATTCTAAAGATCAGGTGCTTAATCTTAAAATGTCATACCAGCTATTCTAAAGGCCTTTTGCAACATGGCCTTTTTGCTGAATATTTGTGATAATTTGTGTGTAGTATATACAGGATTAATAAGAAGTATGTACTGTGCTACATTGAGACACATTTAAATGTATCATCTTGCAGTGCCATATCTAGCTGGCAGTTTAACTATTTCAGTCGACTCTTATTAGAATTTTACACCGTCTGCAGTTCAAATATAAGTTTACAACAAAATTCTTGTGCTTCTACCCCTAGAACTAACTTTGTTTGGTCCTAGTTAGCAATGATCAAATCATTCAATAAATGGACATCTATATACCCACATATTAAATATTAAAACTCAGACATTTGTTTAATTAGAAAATGAAAATCTAGATTATGATTACTGTAACGTGTTGCATATACCAAATATTCATAATTCACCATGTTGAAACAAAATTGTTAGGTAGTAACGTTACTACAGGTTGCAGGCCATGCAGCCGGGCCCCCCTCCAGAAGAGATCTTTGCACGAACCGCCAGCTGGCCTGAGGGGGTGCGGGCCCTGGTGCGATCGAGCCCCGGTAGTTCCGCCACTGTTAGGTTGCACTAGACTGGAAACTTGTCCGATCAGCAGCCTTAAAGGAGAATTCAACCCCTTATTAAAATAACCCTACCCTTCATAGAACCCCTCCCTCCCTGCCCCCCAGCCTAGCTGTTACTCCTGGTAAATGTCCCTAACTTTTTACTTACCCCTTGGTGCAGATTCAGGGCATCGGAGTTCACAGCAGCCATCTTAATCTCGGGGCTTCTTCTGGCTCTTCGGCAATTTCCGTGACTTTCAGGGCATGTGCAGTTGTTCAGGGATAGGTATATTTCTGATAATATTGTAGCTGAAGTATGTGTTGCATATTTGGCGGAACTGCACCAGCTGACCATTGACACAATTTGCTACATATTCTGGATCGTTAGCTGCCTAGAAACTACACAAGCCCACACAAGTCTAATTGAACTCCATTGGTTTTGCTATATAATACCAATATTACAGAATCTCAAGTAATTAGTCAGAAGTTTGGTTTGTGTCCACTCAGTTGTAAGCATCACCCTTGCTTAGTGTCAAGTATACTCCATCGTGTATACAAGTATATTGTTTTAGTTAAAAATCATTTCAATTTAAAGTGATATAATGCCACCATTGGCCTGTGTTTTAAGCAGATGATATATCAAGGGGCAGTGTACTTCATACAGTGACTATGTAGCCTCTCCCTTGTAGACTAGTATCATTTTAAATCGTATAGTTTTCATTGTTTTCGCTATCTTTCATCAAAAAGGGGAAACCAAAATGAATGTGCTAGATTGGTTTGCAAAATCAGAGCCAAATTTTTGAGTTGTAAAATAGAAAGCTAATTTTAACACAGTTGATATGTGCATTCAAAATGCACCTATCTCATACAGTTTTGGTGCAGTATGTTTGAGAATACATGAATTATCCAGAAAACATACTGGACAGATCTCTATGAAACAAATGCCTCAACATTATGCACCTTCGAAAGTCCTCCCATCGCGTAACCCAATGTTTCTTTACCTTGGATCACAAAACATTTTCAGAACTACAACCTTTAGCATCCATTCACCCTCACTTAGATGCTAGCATTTGTAGTCTAGCAACATCTTAGGATACACAACTAAAAACTAATGACATTTTTTTTATTATATCTCACAATATTCCTATCTTCCTTGCTTCAGAAGATCAAGGTAGAGTTATGTTGCCACTTTTTCCATATCTAAGATGTTATATTATGATGGCACTGATGAACAGCTCCTAAAAATAATTTACATATGACATTTTAAGGCTCTGTCAGCCTAGGTGAAAGATGGAGAAAATTACAACTTTTATTGCTCAGTGTGGTATTTAAATGTGGAGAACCAGGTGCAGTGCTTTTGTCCACATTTTGGATAGAAATTCTAATTGTGATCAAACCTCAGCAGTTCTAACGCCACATCTCTTCATGTATCAGTGTGCAAGCTGTGACAATTTCTTGTTTCCATGTACACCTGCTGGCATCATTTACCATACTGCTGTGCTATACTGGAACAGAATCATGTTTGTACAGGCACTATGAGCAGATACCCACAACTGTTTACAATGCACATATTGCCTATAACAATATATTTTTTCTAGGTACAATGTTCCCCACTTTGCATTCAATGCAGGCATTAAAAGAAAAACTTCTGCAGACTTTGGTTGTGGATTGATTGTTTAAAATATTTGCCTACTTACATAGTTATGGCTCCTAAAATCCCTTGAAGACTGCCTCTTAATTTATTTGCATTGTGCGTGCAAACTGCAATGCTATATATACATTTTATATGTATGGGTGGAAGGAAGTTGCTAAGGGGTGCTTTGAAACCACCTTTTTAGCTCTAAATAGCTATTGTGTACATATGGTAAGGTACTGCTGCTTAACAATTAGTAACTGCTTTGATGAAACTAAATTACATTTTTAAGTTCCCATCAGGAAGTTGCTTCACATATCTGTATTAATGTATTCAAGGCTCGAGAAGGAAAGTTAATTTTCCAGCTTAAATATTTAATTCAAGCTTAAAATTTAGTCTGTAATTAGAGCTCCCAAATGGCAGGAACATGGAGTATTTGTCCATTTTAATTAGATTGTTGTTTACCTATTAATTATATATCATATCTTGTCATATAGTTTTGATGGTAACAGATGGTGCTAGGAGTTAGTAAGGGTTTGAACAAAATAAGATTGCACATGATTTATTAAGTTGCACTTTATTAGTGAGTGGTCTGCCTTGGTTAATTCTCTAGGAAAAGAACTTCGCTACATTCTACTAATTTTTGCATGATTATTCCTTTGTGAAATTAAGCTCCAGGCATCATTTTTCAGAGGAAAATAAAATATTACAGACTTATTTCTCGCTGGTAAATGTAACACTTTTCTCCTGTCATTTAAAGTAATTTGATTTTTACAAGAGATATCATTCTTAAAGAGAAAAAAAGAGTTTATAATATACAGGTATGGGACCTGTTATTCAGAATGCTCAGAACCTGGAGTTTTCCGGATAACAGATCTTTCCGTAAATTGGGTCTTCATGCCTTAAGTCTACTAGAAATTAATTTAAACATTAAATAAACCAAATAGGCTGGTTTTCCTTCCAATAAGGATTCATTATATCTTAGTTGGGATCAAGTACAAGCTACTGTTTTATTAATACAGAGAAAAAGGAAATTTTTAAAAATTTGGACTATTTGGATAAAATGGAGTCTATGGGAGACAGACATTCCGTAATTTGGAGCTTTCTGGATATCGGGTTTCAGGATAATGTATCCTATATGTACCTGTAGTAAATTCTATTTTCTTAATTTATCATTTGTATTTTGTTCCTGGTTTATGCTATCTTAATACATCTTTGTAAATGATTTAACACAATCATATATATTGCAAGACGTGTCTTTTTCTAGATGTGGCGGAGTTACTGTATATGCTCGTTACTACCTTTTTGGGCATTACTAAATAGTAAACAAATAAAAATAGGATCTGTATCTTTTTTTTGTTTTGTCTTAACTGCACACCCCATCCATAGGTCTGTAATGTTTGTAAAACAGATGTGTCATAAAGAACACACATTAATGCTTGGTTTTTACAAAAGATCAACACAGATCTTTATTTACGTGATACTAGTAGGGATGTAGCGAACGTCGGAAAAAAAGTTCGCGAACATATTCGCGAACTTGCGCAAAAATGCGAGCGGTTCGCGAACCCCATAGACTTCAATGGGAAGGCGAACTTTAACATCTAAAAAAGACATTTCTGGCCAGAAAAATGATTTTAAAGTTGTTTAAAGGGTGCAACGACCTGGACAGTGGCATGCCAGAGGGGGATCAAGGGCAAAAATGTATCTGAAAAATCTGCCTGTGTGTGCTTGGAAGAGATAGTGTAGGGGGAGAGCTGTTAGTGATTTCAGGGACAGATGATAGTAAGTTTGCTTGCTAGTAATCTGCTTGATACTGCTCTGTATTGGAACAAAAAAATAAATAAAAGCAGTCCTTACAAGGACTACTGTTATTGCAGCAGTCCGCAGATGAGATCAGAAGCAGGACAGCTGCCCACTGCAGCTACATACAGAGCACTGCAGTAGAAGGTAGATTACTAGCCAGCAAAGCTACCTAAGCTTAAATGTCCCTCAAACCCCTGCAGACTTCTGTCCCTCCAATAACAGAGCAGTATCAAAACGATTACTAGCCAGCAAACTTTCAACTGTCCCTGAAATCACTAACAGGCAGCAGCTCTCTCCCTACACTATCTCTTCAGCACACACAGGCAGAGTGAAAAAACGCTGCAGGGCTTCGGTTTTTATAGGGAAGGGGAGTGGTCCAGGGGAGAGCTTCCTGATTGGCTGCCCTGTACCTGCTGGTCTGGGGTGAGAGGGCAAAAAAAAGCGCCAACAATGGCAAACCCAAAATGGCGAACGTCGCGCGACGTTCGCGAACTTCTGGCGAGCGCGAACACCCGATGTTCGCGCGAACAAGTTCGCCGGCGAACAGTTCGCGCCATCTCTAGATACTAGCTGTGCAATGCACTAAAAGGCAAAATATTGTAGCCAAGTTTGGACAATCTTTCAGGCATGAAGACCATGTAAAGTACCATGCTGTAATGAACACTCACCCTGGTGGTCTAGTGGGCTGGCGGGGACACCCGCCGTGTGGTGCTCCTTCTTCCAATTGCCGTTAACCTTCTGGGTTTTATGCGCCATGCGCATGACATCATCACGCTGAGTGGCGAGAAATTTGAATATTTAAAGGGACTCTGAGCTCAAACTCATTTCCCGTTGTTAGGTCTAACTTGTTAGTATCCTGGGTGCGATTCCTGTCTTGTTTGATTCCTGTTTTGACCCTTGCCTGCCTCACTATTCTGAACCCTGTCAATTCTGACCCTTGCCTGCCTAACTATTCTGAATTCTACCAGTATTGACCCTTGCCTGCCTGACTATCCTTGAACACTGCCTGTACCGACCCCAGCCTGATTGACCTTGCTTGAATTCTGCCTGAACCAACCACTGCCTATGTGACCCTGCTTGAACTCTGCCTGTACCAACCCCGTCCTGCCTGACTAAGATTTTCATCTATTCCATGAACTGTTGCCAAAACCTCGGTAACAACTGTGCCCCATTGCCTGTCCAGAACTCTTGCTTGCCTCTTCTCTTATTAAGACCTGGCGGCATTCTTTTTATGGGACATCACACTATTGGGTTAATTTAAGGTGAAAAATCATTTACAGGTCTATCAAATCAGCAGGTACAACTTACTGTTCACCTGCTCAAAAGCAAACATCATGTTAGTTGCTATGGGTTACTGCAGCTGGACATTATTTCTTATAAACATCTACAGCAATAGTGTAGTTCAACATTTATTTAATTGATCTTCATTTTTAATAGTTTATGCATTATTTCTGCCTACATTTCTGCATTATTTAGATGGCAGCCATTGACCCTGGCTGCCAAAACCTATGTTTTTGTGAGGCCACAATTTTATTGTTACTATTACTATTTATTACACATCTTTCTATTCAGGCCCCCTCCTTCTATTTCAGTCCCAGAGTGTCACTGACTACATTATATAAATGTAATTACCCTTCTAAAACCTAAATCAATTATTGGTCAATATAGTATTCCTTTCACATGTGTCTATACAAGTTACTTTCCTCTGCTGCTCAAAATATGCTGTATATCTGCCTCCTGAAGTTTTTTTTTTTGTTTTATAGATTTAACCCCATAACCTCTCTTGTGTTACTTCATGTAAATATTTCCCATAATGAGCTTGAATAGCTTTATGAAACTGTATATTTCTAATTGGTTCAAACTTATACATTTTATCTTACAGTTGCAGCATGCAAAAAGTTGAGCAAAAACCCACCGATAACAATATCATCAATTATAATGCAAACTGTACTAAAGTAATCTAAAATTCTTGTATTAATAGTATACAGTATCTAATCATGCTTTATTTTACTATACATACCTTTACCTCCTACCAGCTGTATAGTCAGATATTTCTATCCCCTTCCAAAATAATGTAAATATGTTCTTTTGCAGCTTACCTCTACTTTAAAACTCCCTCTTTAGGCTTACAGTGTCATGCACCCCCTTTCTCATCATGTTCCATTGTGAATTGATAGATTCTGAAACTTGAATTTCCTCTGCTTTCCATAGAATCTGTGCACCATCTTGAAACAACTCACCCTGGTGGTCTAGTGGGCCGGTGAGGGCGGCTGCTGTTCCTCCAGCGGGGGTGTCTGATATATTCTCATCTCTTGTTATGCAGAGGCTGGTAAAGTTGTGTGTGATTTACTAAACATTGTAACATTTGGCTCCCAAATTACCTGGCACAAATGTTGTGCTAGATTTCATCAGACACAATCATACTGGAATTAAATAACTCCTCCCTGTTATTCTGTAATAAGCAGATATATAATTTAAACAAGGAAAAAAGTCCAGTCTTCCAGCTAAGGCGGCCGGATTCTAATTTTAATATCAGTGGAGAAGGCAGCTTTGCCCAATATGTAACAAATAGACTACAAAGAGTGATGGTAAATGGAACATTTTCTAATTGGACCAGTGTTGGTAGTGGAGAACCTGCAGGGCTCTGTACTAGGTCCCTTGCTTTTCAACTTGTTTATTAATGACCTGGAGGTGGGCATTGAAAGTACTGTTTCTATTTTTGCAGATGATACTAAATTGTGCAGAACTATAGGTTCCATGCAGGATGCTGCCACTTTGCAGAGTGATTTGTCTAAACTGGAAAACTGGGCAGCAAACTGGAAAATGAGGTTCAATGTTGATAAATGCAGGTTATGCACTTTGGCAAAAATAATATAAATGCAAGTTATACACTAAATGGCAGTGTGTTGGGAGTTTCCTTAAATGAGAAGGATCTAGGGGTTTTTGTAGATAACAAGTTGTCTAATTCTGGGCAGTGTCATTCTGTGACTACTAAAGCAAATAAAGTTCTGTCTTGCAGAAAAAAGGGCATTAACTCAAGGGATGAAACCATAATTATGCCTCTTTATAGGTCCCTGGTAAGGCCTCATCTGGAGTATGCAGTGCAGTTTTGGACTCCAGTCCTTAAGAGGGATATAAATGAGCTGGAGAGAGTGCAGAGACGTGCAACTAAATTGGTTAGAGGAATGGAAGACTTAAATTATGAGGGTAGACTGTCAAGGTTGGGGTTGTTTTCTCTGGAAAGGGGAAATGATTACACTTTACAAGTACATTAGAGGACATTATAGACAAATGGCAGGGGACCTTTTTACCCATAAAGTGGATCACCGTACCAGAGGCCACCCCTTTAGACTAGAAGAAAAGAACTTTCATTTGAAGCAACGTAGGGGGTTCTTCACAGTCAGGACAGTGAGGTTGTGGAATGCACTGCCGGGTGATGTTGTGATGACTGATTCAGTTAATGCCTTTAAGAATAGCTTGGATGATTTCTTGGACAAACATAATATCAAAGGCTATTGTGATACTAAACTCTATAGTTAGTATAGGTATGGGTATATAGAATTTATGGGAAAGTAGGGAGGGGTTTGTGTATGGATGCTGGGTTTTCATTTGGAGGGGTTGAACTGACTTTGTCTTTTTTCAACCCAATTTAACTATGTAACTATGTAACTAAGTAAAAAAGAACTGCATATCAGAATGAAATAGATAGAAAGGAATGGAAAAAATATATTTAGTAGGGATGCACAAATCCTTTTTCAGCAGGATTCTGATTTAGCCAAATCGAATTGTAAAAATAATGTGACTTTTTTTGTCACACAAAAAGGAGGTTGTTGCACACTTCTCTTTTGCCTCTCATTTCCCTAATTTGTATATGCAATGCAGGATTCAGTTCAGTATTCAGTTGAATCTTTTTTGTGAGGGATTCGGCCAAATGCTGAAATTGTGGATTCTACCTAATACTTAGATTATCATTTAAGAGAAGATCCTATAATGGATTGCATGAAGCTATACAAAGAAATGTTCATACATTTTTTGTCTTGACTATTTCTTCTTTGTCCCTATGTTTTTTAATGTATACAACATACTTTCAAGTTAGCTTTAGTATTTTGCTAATTGTGTCAAAGATTGGAGTTAATAAAATGTATAATTAAACAGAGCTGCTTCAAAATTGCACTGGTAATATCTCAAATTCTAAAAATATAGCACAGATGCAGACACATTTGGGTCAATGGAATGTTCTTCTCATTCTTTACTGTATTATTCCTGGAATCTGATTGACATTTTTTTTTTCAAGTTGTTTAATCTGTTTAATCAGTAAAGACACTATGGAACTATATTTTCTAATAGCAATATGCCAGCATAATTACTAGTGCATTTGATTTTTTTAATGTAAGGCTTTAAGGGAAGCTCAGCAGTAAATACATATAGGGGCACATTTATCAAGGGTCGAATATGGAGGGTTAATTAAGCCTCGAATTCGACCCTTGAAGTTAAATCCTTCGAATTCAAATATCGAATTTGAAGGATTCAGCGCAAATACTTCGATCGATCGATCAAAGTAAAAATCAAAGGATTTTAATTGATCGATCAAACGATTTTTCTTTGATCAAAAAAAGCTTAGCAAAGTGATGGGGAAGGTCCCCATAGGCTAACATTGTACCTCGGTAGGTTGTGGCGAAGTAGGTAGTCAAAGTTTTTTTAAAAGAGACAGTACTTAGACTATCGAATGGTTGAACAATTTTTAGTTCAAATCTTTCGAATCAAAGTCGAAGGTCGTAGTAGCCTATTCGATGGTCGAAGTACCCAAAAAAATACTTCGAAATTCGACGTTTTTTATATTCAAATCCTTCACTCGAGCTTAGTAAATGTGCCCCATAGTGTGTGCAGAAAAATTTATTATTTTATAACAGAAACTTTCAGGTATAGAAGGTTTGAGCTTTGTTTTAGATAATATGTTTAATATTTTAGGTCTCAAAGTGTTCTATACTTGAATTATTGTTTTCTTTATACATGAAAACAAGCAGCTAAAGAATGTCTGCCATAGGTTTAAAGTCTAAGTCCAAATTTATCTGGTCAGAAAACAAAATTTTTTCGTGAAAAAAACCCTCACATTTTTTGAGATTTATTAAACCCAGAGGCTAAAAGTCGGAATCAGAAAATACTCCATCTCAACCCTGCCGAGGCCATGTAGAAGTTAATGACAGATGTCCCTTTTATATTTGAAAGTTATCATGATCTGTACTGAGTTTCATGGTTTTCAGGCGATAATCATAAAAAGTTGGAGTTTTCGAGCATCAAATCTGAAAAATGTTAAGCTTCGATTTTTTCCCCCAAATTTATTGAAAGTTTATCTTTATATCTCTTATTTTAGCCTATTCCTGCACCAAATCTTTCAACATATTTTATTAATAAATAAGGTAAAATTGTGGATGCGAGTTTGGTTGAAGTTGCTTTAATAAAATATTGAGAAAAAATTGGATTTTAGTATTAACCCCCATCCCAATAGTACTAATTTTGCAACTTCCCCACAACGTCATCCATTTCAGAGAAGCTACATCTTCTTGCATCTGTATTGTGGGCATGGTAATGTGTTTATGTGCAATTATGTTTTATCAATCACATCTATCACTTGGGATCATTTCCATAATCTCTAGGCTCTATTCGTTTCTTGTCTGGTGTCATCAACCTGTTCAGCCTTCCAGAGCACTTAGTCACAGTACAGAATTAAAGTTTGTACTGGTGCTGCTTTCACTGTTTCAAATTGGAACAAACTGAATCTGATGTGTAGTGATGGACGAATTTATTTACCAGGTGTAAATTTGCGCGATTCACCGCCAGCGAATAAATTCGTGAAACGCCCGTGAAAATTCACCAGAAAAAATTCGCAGGCGTAAAAAAAAATTTTCGTTGGTGTCGAAAAAAACGGATGCCGGCGTCGAAAACGGGACGCCGGCACCGTTTCGCAAATTTTTCTGCGCAAATTCGCCCATCACTACTGATGTGAATTGGGTTGATGTTTTGAAGCATGTTGGAAAAATACATGGAGCAGACTTAAACGATTGAGTAGGAAATCCTCTGTTTTCTGCATGATTCTTATCCTTTTGGATTTTCCTTTGAATTTTAATTAAATTAAGAGAAATATTATTTGATACAATTGATAGGACAGCTTGATTTCCAGAGCCGACTTAGGACCAGACTCCAAAAAAAAATGGTCTGGTTTGAGGTATCAAATTCAAAAATAATCTAAGGGTAATGCTAGGAGTTGATAAAAATGTTTTTCTTTCCAGTGAATTTGATCAATATAGAAAAATACAGTATAGATACTGATTCATTTTCCAGGAATTTTGGTCATGGCATGTTAAATGTGAATTGAGTTCTATTAATAGAATTTATCGGTCCCTGCATAAAAAAAATGTAGGCAATTTTAAATATTTTTACTGAAACCTCTTTAGACCCCATATACCTACTGGCCCTTCCCAAGCAGTGAGGGCTGTATTTTCGATATAGGCATCCGAGAGCCCATAGTAGTAGTAGTGCTCAGCTGCATTTCTAGAGAAAAAACATATTTTTCTGGAAACCCTCCCCTTTTCCCCCGCAGCCCACTGTATGATAGAGAGGAAGAGAAGGGAATTTGTTGTTCTAGGGGCAGGAGTGCCCATACTTTACTAACGAGAGGTTTACTTTTAGCGATGTTTTCCTCATTGTGATCTACATCCATAAAAGATTTGCTAGCATTATGTACCATGGAAAATATTACTTAAATATTATATTGATTTATGAGAGAATATAGTATATTGCTATATTTAACAACTATTTCTTATGTAACCTTAACCTAATAAATATCTGAATGAAAAGCATTAATAGGAGGGTGATTTAGACAAGCTGTTAGTTGACATTGTCTTGAGATCTACTGATCCCTAGCTAAAGGTCTACTGGTAACCTTTTAATACATCACTTTTAGAATTGTGTTTGCAGACTTTGCTCTAAAAATCATCTTATGAGACTTTTGCCCTTGAATCTGTGACATATATATCTGTTAATTTTGGGGTACATTCTAATGGTCTTTGCCACAAAACAGGCGTTATGTGTTTATTATCAAAGTTGTAAAAAAAGTAAGAATGGTGAACTGTCACTAATATAAAGAAATTTCCTGTGAAATATCAGGCTCTGTTCAAATGCAAATACATTAATTGGTTTTCCCTTAATTAAAAGAAGTGTAAAAAATACAGTGCGCACCTGTCCAGAAAAGCATAAAACAGAAAATTTGTATTGATAAAAGCAAGAAAATCCCCTGAACACCACGCAGTTCAGCACTTCATTAGAAATAGACTTTTAAAAACCTTTAGTTGTATTCCATATGGTTTTCCGTATTGTTTTCCATATTGTTTTCCATTTATTTTACATACCTTCTAAAATCCAGTCAATATAGTCATGAGAATTATATGTATTTCTTTCCCCATTCTACCACAGAAAACTCTGTACTCTGTACTCTTTAGTCTTTTGTTTTTGTGCATCTATGGATAAAATCCCAAGTGGCCAGCAAAGATATTTGTGCATTAACACGCAGATTTTGTTAAAAGAATTTATGTATTTAATTCACTGAACAATGTGCCAAATCGGATCTTAGCAGTATCACTAAATGAATCAGACAGCTTTAGATGGCTGGATAAAGAAACAGGTTTTACATAATGCATATTATTCCCCAAAGCTGTTACCTTCTGCATTGTGTGGAGCTGCCCCCCCCCCTACATAAACTAATATTTTCCTTGATGTGATAGCAGCTAATAAAGATGCAGTGATAATTAAGATTTGTGAAAGTGTTTCCTACCGGTTAGCCAACTGAAACTGATTTTAAATGTGAACTTTTTTTTACTATTCAGTTTATGTTCATACCATTGTAGCGCTATAGTGAATTGAGTGCACCTTACTCTACTATAAGCTCCACTCCCAATAAATGTGCTCCGGGTGAGACCTTAAAATCTTAGGGAGTGAGCCTTCGCAGCGATGTGGAAGCAAGGTGTAATGCAACTGTAACTATATTCAGGGTGCAAATAATTGGGCGCCAATGGTATAACTTAACCATAGAACAGATTTATTGAACATACAATCCTCATTGGAGTGTACATAAAAGAGAACATGCAGGATCATACATTACATTGGATAGGCAATACTCACAGCACCTTTGGTCAATATAAGTTCCCTCTGGAACGAGGACAATGTATGCAGCCTTGAGGAGGTACAGCCAGCTTTCAGCATTTTCCCTAAGTGGAACCTGCGGGGAATACTCTACACTAAGTTTGTAAACTTAGTCCCTAATTCTGGGCAATTAGTACCCGGGATTTTAATCCCACTCACAATCCTCGGAGGAGCCTCAAGATGCTCAGCTAAATTTCCTGACTGTCTGTCACTCCTAGAGTGACAAATGAATGTGAGAAGCCTATCCTTACTAGACCTGACCTGTCTAGGTTCCACTCTAGCTCTGCCTCCTGCTCAGGCTAGAGCCAGCACAAAATGGAGCCTGAAAGCATGGCTTCAGAGCCTTTTATAACACTTTTATAACACTATGGAAACTGCATGCTAAATAATATTGGGGATGGCTATTCTACACATACCTACACCATATTTTCAGTGCATTCCTCTCATCCTTTAGATCAGGGTTATTGTTTAAGGACTGCAACTCACACAATACCTTAACAATAAATGCTTGGCTGCTGTTGTAGTTCAGCAACAGCCACAGGTTGATATCTATGCTCCAAATAGTTACTAAATCTCTGTTAATAAGAATGGGTTGCTTTTTAATTTTAGAGATTTTGTACAAAGGTTTTCTTATTAGACATGCTGTTCATGCAGCAGGAGTGTATATATTTTATTTTTCGGCACACACTTTTCATTATTGCAGCAAATAGAAGAATAGATATTTACACACACACACAGACATGGGTGGGTGCTCGGTCAATTGTTGCATATAATCTACAAGATGGACCTGCACGCCAAACATTTTCAATTCAATTCTTTATTTTAACATCAACGTTTCGGCCCTCGTTGGGATGGTATGGGATCCCTCATCCTGAAACTCATTATCCAGAAAGCTCTGAATTACAGGAAGGTGATTCCCAATAGACTTAATTTTATTCATATAACCCAATTTTTTAAACATGATTTCCCTTTTCTCTGTAATAATGAAAAAAATGAGTACATTGTGCTTGATCCAAGTTACGATATAATTAATCTTTATTGGAAGCAAAATCAGCCTATTTGGGCTTATTTAATGTTTACATGGTTTTCTAGTAGACTTAAAGGAGAATTCAACCCTGTAGAAAAAACCCCATACCCCCCCTACCCCATACTTTATACTTACCCCTCCTTGCAGATTCTGGCAGATTCCCGGAAGATGGCTGCCATGAAGTCCGATGCCAGAATCTGCAATGAAGGGTAAGTATGGGGCTTTTAAGCTGGGGGGAGGAGGGAGGGGGGTCTACGTGGGATGGGGGGTACAGGGTTTTGTTCTACAGGGTTGAATTCTAGCTTTAAGGTACAGTATGAAGATCACAAATTACAGAAAGTCCCATTGTCCGAAAAACCCGAGGTCCCAAGCATTTTGGATAACAGGTCCCCCTACCTGTATATGCATGTGTATATATGAAACAATTGTGCAGGGAGCTAATATATTTTATGGTTTCATCACTGTTCAATATTTAAACTATTTCAAATGTTCAAGATTAAATGTTTAATAAAAATTGCCTGTTGTTTCCAACATCTGTGTTAGAAGAACAATAGCCCACTGGAGCGCACAGAGCTTGTAAAGTTACCAAATATATTGAGGCTGACAGTAAGTTCAGTGAAGAGTTTGCTTTCCTCATTACAGAACTACTTCTGCGGCTGCGATTACACGAAGAGCATCTTTAATTGCTTTAAAATCTGAATGCATGATAAGAATGGATTAATTTGATTTTTCTGTTACTACAAGTAGCAGATGGTTTATGTCTTAGGAATGCTCATGTTATAAAATGAGATCCCCAGCCCATTCGTGATTGGTCACTGTTAATGAAGCATGCTGTGCTGATTATTGATTTAGAAAATGAGGATGACATGAGTATTGTGTGTGTTGCTGTAATAAATTAAAGAGGAGTATTTTAATAGCCAGCAGACATACACCTTAAATAACATGAAATATTTGATTTTCTATTCAGGTGGTCTCTGCCCTGTCAAACTCATTTTATTGTTTATTAAAAAGATGTAATTTTATAGTTTGAGCTAACAAGCAGATGGTCTTTGCTTATTTGTGCTTTGTATTTGCTGTATGACCGATCGGATGCATGATAGAAACCCAAATTAGCTTGTTGTCTGCATAGCAATGGTGTAGTCACGAGGGGAATCTATTGAGCGTATCTAGTGTGTGTTCTGCCATGACTTTTTCTTTCCACTGTATTTAGCAGTAATTTGTCTTTCTGTTTAAAACAAAAGCAGGAATGTTCAATAGCGTTCGGCAAGATTATTGCACAGTAGTGGTTTCTGCTTTTGGCAGTGATGTTTTTTAATCTTTCTTTCAATGAACGGGCAGGCAGCACAAACATTGCCAAATTAGTCTTGTCTTCTATATTATCCACCCTTTCTTTTCCTTCTTCCTTCCCTTTTCTGATGCAGTGTCCATATAAAAATAATGTAAACACACCTATTTACCAAAGTGCGCAATGGCAACCAAACAGGTTTCGGTTTAATTTTCCAACTTGTTTTCAGTAACTTGTGTATTCCAAGACTTTATAGGGCAAATTCACCAAGCGCCGAAAATGCGATAGCGACGCCTTCCTCGCACTTCGTCAGGCAAAGTTTTGCCAGGGCGCCGCTAATTCACTAAAATCCGAAGTTGCACAAAGGTAGCGAAGTTTCACTAGCATTAATTCGTCAAGCAAAGTGAAGATACACTAGCAATGCTTAATTTGCATACGGCGCCAAGTTACAATGTATAATTGTACAATGGAAGTATATGTAGCAGCAAATACATTACACTACACAAGCCTGGGAAAGCTTCATAAAATAAAATAGAGTTGTTATTCTGCCCTACACATGTGCCCACTGTATAGTTTAGGTGCCATTTGTTAGGAAATGTAGGGGGGAAGGAGGGTACCCCCCAAAAAAAATTTACAATCTTTTTCAGACTATCACCCTTAAAAAAGTAAAAGACCCCAGCGTTTTTTGGGACTTAGGAAAAATTTCAACTTTTTTTGAAGCAAGCCCTATCTACTCTATTGCACTTTGCTTGGACTGAGGTGGCAAAGCAAGTCTGGCACAAGAGGTAACATTCAGTAAAATGCACAAGTTAGTGAATTAGCGTCGTTACGTCCCTTCGTCTGGCATTAGGGTGTCAAGTAGCGCTAGAATAGGTCCACTTCACTAGTGAATTTACGCCAGCACCTGTTAGTAAATCGGCAAAGTAACAAAATGACATCACGCTGGCGAATTTGCACTAAAGTTAGGGGAACAAAACGAAGGTACGGGGAAAGGGGGATTCCTACATATTCCCTGCCTGCCCCTCACTAAAACATCTCTGGCTAACCCAGTCAGTGCTGTATTATTAAGCAAGCAACTTTGTGCCCTGAAAAAGAGTCCTGCATCCGAACACACCCAAATGTGCAAAGAGCAAAAAATTGCCAATTTCTGGGGGGAGGGGAGTTTGCACATTGCCTTTGGGTACACAAATGAGCCCTAAGTTCCCACCTTAGCAGTTCCAAGGGCACATGTACAAAAATGAAATACAAAATTGCACCTCATTAGGCTTATCCTCAGAACAATTGTGCCATGAGATTTTTGCTTCAATTTGCACTAAGTATTGCACCATGGACTATAGGGCTCCCCAACCCACTGGCAAGGTAAGATGCATTTCAGGGACAACCCATGGGGCACATTTATCAAAGTGTGAAGCAGCAGCATTCGTTGAGGGGGGCGGGCCCTGGTGAGTGACACACAGCCGGGCCCCGCCCCCTGCGTACCGCCGCATTAGCCCGCATTTCTCAGTGGCGCTCGCACCCCCTGCTCCCCTGGTAGTTCCGCCACTGGTGTGAAGTTAGAGATCACCACAGTCCAGTAGAGTGAAATTCAGCCACTCTCCATTCATATCTATGGGATTTTTAAAAGAGTATTTATCAATGGGTGAAAGTGAAAGTTGAAGACTTGATTATAATGCAAATAAAAATGTAATTGTAGATATACATATCTTTTATTTAAAGATACTGTATATCAGAATTTAAATACTGATTTTGCTTGTCATATTGCCAAATCTTTAAACATGCTTGTAAAAAAATGGTATGCTTTCTTGATTGTTAGCTACTTAATTTATTTGGATGTGTTCTGCAACCTGCCCTGTTCCTTAATATGAGAGTAGGCATCATCTTATTTTCTGGATGTGTTCTGCAACCTGCCCTGTTCCTTAATATGAGAGTAGGCATACTGAAGCTTCAGTCTAAATCATCTTATTTTTTTTTTTTTTTTTTAAATCAACATTTTGTTGAGTACCCCTTTTAGAGAAATCATTTAAACATCAAAGTTTCACTGGAGAGCAAAGTAGTGAAATTAGTATGTTAGTTGATTTGCGATGCATAGCCCTTTTAGAAAACTAGGTGTTGGTAAGTGACAAAACAGATATTCTAATTGTGGCAAAATGTTCTTTTTGTGCCAGATTACATCTTGATGAAATATAGTTTGCCTCTGTTTTAATTGTTGTTCTATGAGTCTCTCGGAAATAATTAAAACACACCAGCTATGTATAAGCAAAGGTTTATTACAGACAATAGATGAAGAAGATATACATTACCGAATGAGCAAAGTATGCAAGCAACTCCAAGATTGGGAGATCCACAAAACAATCTGCAGATCGAGGCTTAAATGGCTTCAAAGATCCTATGGCTATACCACAGGCCCTGTGGTTGCACAAGTCAACCCCACAGGCGAATCTCAACTGACGGGATGGAGACCTGCAGTTTATATATGCTCTAAACACTAAGCTCATTTAGAGGCTTAGTCAATAACTCATAATAAGCTCATTGATTGATATAGTCAATAACTCATATAATGATTTGATTAATAACAGTTCTTGCATCCCATGCGCTCATCAGGATCTGCCCAGACTCCCAACAAGCACATCCGAAACAGAGATCTTATCTTAGCTAGCTAGTAGCTGAATAGCATATTGTGCCCCTAGCTATAACAAGGAAGAGTCTGATAAGGGCTTCAGAAATCATCATCAAACATATTACATATGAGAATATCCAGAGTATGAATAAAGAACAAGTATTAGGTCATCGAGTTGATTAGTTCCCATGATTTCTCTTGCACAAAGCTTCATTATACAGAATTATAGATTATAAGGCCGCCTTGTATATCATGAGTAGTGATGGGCGAATTCGCAAAACAGCGCCAGCGTCTCGTTTTTGACGCAGGCGCCCGGTTTTTTTTTTGCCAAATTTTTTCGGGTGAATTTTTGCAGGCGTTTCGCAAATTTATTCCCCTGGTGGCGAATCGCGCAAATTCGTCGTGAATCACTAATTATGATACAAAGCTTTGTTATACACAATTATACGTTATAAAGCTGTCTTGTATACTATATTGGGCTCAACATTCGACATCGGGCTCGACAGTAGAACAGTTCTTTGTGTTGTATTTTTATACAGTTCTTTATCAAAGTATTGCAATGAGCTATTGGGTTTAATCAGAGTATTACCATGAGCCATTAATAAAAAAAAACTCCTATTATTACAGTCTCAAGCATTTATATGGTTTAAAAAGATTTCAAATATTAAAAAAGTGTTGTTTTACGTAAATAGCAGTCCTGCTGCAGGCAAATCCTGGTCTTCCCGTATACTTCTTTTCCTCTTGGGTTTTTAGCAGTATTGGGATTGCTGTCGACCCTTTTTTTCTTGTGAACTGTATATAAATGTGTGAATTTATATATTTTGTCATTTACTATTTTCTTGTTTCTTGTTTTTCTTTAATTTTATTCTTTAAGTTTTATTAAAGTGGTTGTTCACCTTCCAAACACTTTTTCAGTTTAGTGTTTAGATTGTTCTCCAGAAATAAAGACTTTTATTCAGTTTCTTTTCATTTTTTATTTTTTACGGTTTTTCCAAATTACAGAGAAGTTAGGTTGAAAAAAGACACACGTCCATCAAGTTCAACCTCTTAACTTCTAACTGGCAGTTGATCCAGAGGAAGGCAAAAAAAACCCCATCTGAAGCCTCTTCAATTTGCCTCAGAGGGGGAAAAATTCCTTCCTGACTCCAATGGCAATCGTACTAGACCCTGGATCAACTTGGACTATGAGCTATTTCCCATAACCCTGTATTCCCTCACTTGCTAAAAAGCCATCCAACCCCTTCTTAAAGCTATCTAATGTATCAGCCTGTACAACTGATTTAGGGAGAGAATTCCACATCTTCACAGCTCTCACTGTAAAAAAAAACCCTTCTAAATATTTAACTACTGCAGATAATGGATAGCACACCTGATTTGAAAAGCAAAATGAATTTACAAAAAAATAAGAAAAAAATAAGCAAAGAAAGTACACAAAACATAATCAAAATCAAAAATGAGCCCAACGCGTTTCGACCTTAAGGGTCTTCATCAGGGGCACAAAATAAACAAAAAATCAAAAAGGCATTTTTTGTTTTTTTTGTTTATTTTATTTAAGGTCGAAACGCGTCCATTATCTGCAGTAGTTGTATTTCGTTATGGAGACCCTTATGGGGAGTCACCTATGGATTAGCACCCTGTAATTCGATCTAAAGGGTGTGCGCCTTCTCCTTTTATCTTCTAAATATTTAGGCGGAACCTCTTTTCTTCTAATCGGAATCAGTGACCTTGTGTCAGCTGGAAAGACCTACTGGTAAATAAAACATTAGAGAGATTATTATATGATCCCCTTATATATTTATACATAGTTATCATATCACCCCTTAAGCGCCTCGTCTCCAGAGTGAACATTCCAAATTTGGCCAGTCTTTCCTCATAGCTAAGTTTTACCATACTTAGCTTAGTTGCCATTCTTTGTACCCTTTCTAATACAATAATGTCCTGTTTGAGTGATGGAGACCAAAACTGTAAAGCATAGTCTAGATGGGGCCCCTACCAGTGTTCTATACCATGGAAGAATGACCGCTTCCTGACGTGAACCAATGCCCCTTTTAATGCAGCTCAAGACCTTATTTGCCCTTGATGCTGCTGCCTGGCATTGCTTGCTACAGCCAAGTTTATCATCTACAAGGACTCCAAGGTCCTTTTCCATAATGGATTTGCCTAGTGCAGTCCATTAAGGGTATTAGTGGTTTGGATATTTTTACATCCCGGGTGCATGAGTTTACATTTATCAATATTCAATCTCATTTGCCACTTAGCTGCCCAGATTGCCAGTTTGTGAAGATCCTGTTGCAAGGATGCAACATCCTGGATGGAATTTATAGGGCTGGATAGTTTTGTGTCATCTGCAAACACTGATACATTACTTACAATACCTTCCCCTAAGTCATTAATGAACAATTTAAATAAAAGTGGACCCAATACCTAGCCCTGAGGGACCCCACTAAGAACCTTATTCCAAGTAGAGAATGTCCCATTAACAACCACCCTCTGTACCCAATCCTATAGCCAGTTCCCTATCCAAGTGCAAACGACGTCATTAAGCCCAACAGACCTTAGTTTAGAAAGCAGTCGTTTGTGGGGCACAGTATCAAACGCTTTGGAAAAATCCAAATAGATCACATCTGCTGCCCCCCCACAGTCCAGCATCTTACTTACCTCATCATAAAAAGCAATCAAATTTGTCTGACATGACCTATCCTTCATAAAGCCATGCTGATTGTTGCTCATAATGCCATTCACTAGGACAAAATTTTGAATGTGATCCCTTAACAAGCCTTCAAATAATTTGCCTACCACAGATGTCAAACTTACTGGCTTATCATTACCAGGCTAAGATCGTAATCCCTTTTTAAATATTGGAATGACATCAGCTTTTCTCCAATCCATAGGTACCATACCAGACGAAAGCGAAAATCAGAAATAGAGGCTGGTCTAAAACTGAACTAAGCTCTCTTAGAACACGGGGTGTATGCCACCAGGCACTGGAGCCTTGTTTACATACATTTTTATTACAGCTTTATGGATCATATAATGAGTCAGACACTGATTAGATTGAGCTGAGCCATGGCAGTAACCAATCAGTGACTTGAGGGGGGTCATATGGGTCATAACTGTTGCTTTTGAATGTGAGCTGAATGAGCTGAAACTCACCAAACAGTTATGTCCCTTGTGGCCCCCCTTCAAGTCGCTGACTAACTCAGAATTAGAGAGCTGAAAAGCAGGAAGTAATGTTGTGTTATGTTAGATATCCAGTTACTCCAACCTTTATACATTACATTATAATATATTAGAAATATTTTTATTTTGCACAACCTATCTATTTGCCTAGTTTTTATTTTTACACTGTACTGTTCCTTTAAGCACCCAGTTTCCAAGTAATTTGCCCTGATTAAAATGTCCTTAATGATCTGCTCCTTAGAAAGTAGCTGAGGAGATACTGTTTTCACCATAATGTTGCCTCCTGCCAATTAATGTATATTAGCAAATATTCCTGCTGGTTTTGTTTTGTTTTGCTGTCTGAAGCCCCCTGCTGCTGTTGATTACACCTAGATCTGCTACTGATTGGAACCGTTAAAAGGCAAAGATAGTGTGCTGGGTGATTACAGCTGAATCTTTTAATTGTTGAATTGCAGAAGTGCCTTATTTTATTCCAGTCCCTCAATGCATGGTTGATCGAGAACAACTGAACTGTACCTTTTACAGACCACATTGTAAGTTAACCTATTGCATCTGCATAATGCATGCATGTCAACTTTCTCTGGAGTGCAGATCACAATCACTTAGACTTGTTGTAACTACAGTGATTGCAATATCTGCCCATAATTGCAAGCCAGCTCCCATTTCATCACAAATGGTACTCTTCTTGTTTTGTTTCTTCAATGCACTCTAAATTGCATTTATAAAAAGAAAAAGTTATTTACAGCGAAACGTTTAATTATTGGTCAGAGCAATGATTCTACTCCAGGCCAACAAAGGCCTTCCTTTGACCCTGCAGGTTGATATGGTTTAAGGCAAAAGATTGATCAATGCACATTCCCTGGTCCCCTGTCACATAAGTAATTAATGCAGATGCCCAATTAAGGGGTTATTTAATCCTGCCTCTTCCTACAACCTGGGCATTAGCTCTCCTTCTTGTCCAAGCCTGCCACATTTCTGTTCCTGGGAATCCTGTCCAGTATCCTGTCCTCTGTTCCTGTCCTGTAAGTCTTGTTCATGCATTGTCCTTGTTCCCCAATTATCTGATCATAGCCTGTTATCTAACTTTGCATGTTTTCTGCTGCCCTGACCTTTGGCCTGTTTTAGAGAACAGCCTTCCATGATCAGTTGCTTGAACCTGGACATTGTTTTTCTGCCAGTTCCATACGTTCTGCAAGGCCTGTGTATATTCAGTTTTTCCTTATTAAATCTTTAATCTGCACTTAACACAAAGTTCATGTCTAGTATTTACATGTTTTGTAGTAGTTATTCAATAAATGTTTTTTTTCCAAATAGTTTAACCAGTAATCCTTAGTGAATGATCCAGCCAAACATTAAATAGTCAACTAGTAACTTCATTATTCTGGGCAAAAAGACTTGTTTTATGACTGTTTGGTGGAAAGGACTTTAAACCAAACTATGTTTTCAGCAGTCTCCCATCCACATGAAAATCAAATTGATTACCTTGCTTCTTCTAGAGGGTAAAGCTCGGGACTGGGCAGAACAGGCCATAGATGAGGATGTGCCCTTCTTGGATGATATCTGTGTTTCCCTTTTCCTGAAAGCTTTTTTTCTTAAGGGCTGGTGCCAGCTTTCTGCCGAATGAGTTTCTTACCAGTGTTTTCATGGCTTAGCCCCCTAGTTTTTCTTTTTCTTTTGTAAAACCTCTGTATGCTTTTTTGTTAGTTACTCAGCACGTTGGTTCCACCCAACAACATTCCTAATAGCCAATTACAGGGTATGAGTCCCTCTAATCAAACCCTTCCACTGCTTTTTTGCATGAATGTTCTTTGGTTACTGTGATCACTTGGTGTTGGCAAGTGCAACGTGTATATTTCTGGCCTGGTTGACAACACTATAAACACACACACACAAAATTGTTTCATCGTCTGGTTCTTTGTTTTGTCCAATGAGCTTTGGTGTCAGACACACAAATAGATGATCAGACACACTGCATAAAAGATGTATGCATGTGTGACCCACAACTGACTGACATCATAGTTGCAAAAATGTACCTTTTTAAAAAAAACTGTCTGAACAGAATTATTTTATTAGACTTATGGCAAGAAATCATTTCTAAGTTACATAATTTTTTGAAACTGTTAAGTGTATGCAGGGTTGCCATCATCTCCTTCATAAATACAGACTGCTGGAGGCAGAAGTGGGACATAGTAAGGTGGGTTCAGGCCCATATATCACATACTGTCCCTCTAGGGCCTGCAACATTCATGTAGCGTAAAACGAAATGGTAAAACAAATATTTTTCCTAACCTTTTTTTTTTTTTCTTAAAGCGTAATCTTTAAAAAAATATTTATCTTGTATATTCAAACATTGGGAACTTTGTAAGAATTATTGTTAGTTGAAATTTCATTCCTTCGTATATTTTTCCTTTAAGCTCTTTTTGCTCTGTTTGTAGTTGGTGTATATATAGTACGCTATGTCCCTGTTCTTTCATTCACTGTTAGTAATATGAACTATTTATAGGTTGCCAATGTATGTTACTTACAGAAGAGTGAGAAGAAGGCAAATAAGAGCTCAGATGCTTCACACAGCCATCAAGGGATTGACATGCTTCATTAATATATGCATGTATTAATGCTGGTGCCATGCAACTTTCAAGCTGAAGGTGTTATGAGATGTTCATACTCAGACCAATCCAAAATTGTGTCAAGTGAAAGCAAACTTCAGCCTGTCATAGTGTGGCAGATAAGTGCATACACTTTACAACTACTTTTTTTCTATCTATCTAACTAGATTAACACTACATTTTTGAAGTATGATTCAATGATATCGACTAATCTGCAGAATTGAAAGTCTTTTATCACTTTCTATTGCCTTTTCATTTCTCAGTATCAAATCACTTGATCCTGTGATTATAACTGTGATTTAACCTTGTGGGGTTCTTAAAACGGATACTTCTCTCACTGTTCTATGGCTTCTTTATAGATAACTGTAGTCATATCAAATGAGGTCAGGGGATATTCTCTGAGGCAAATGTATTTGATAGAAATATTCATCCTCTGTGTATTTCGTATAAGTGTTGCATAAGTATTCCCCTTGCACTTACTGTATAAATCCAGGAATGCACTTGCACATTGAAGTTATTTGTTAAAGCCCAAACCTGTCTGTGTATAGGTATTTTAAAAAATATTTCCCATTTATCTGTAATAAAAAAGTGCCTTCTACTTGATCCTAAACAAGTTGAATAAATTCATATTGGTGGCAAAACAATCCTATTTGGTTTATTTACTGTTTAATTCTTTTTTAGCAGACTTTAGTAGACTAAGTAATATTTGGATTATTGTACGAAACTCAGCGCAGATCAGGATATTTTCCAGTTGGAAACGGGACATTTGCCCTTGACTTATCATGACCTCAGCAGGTTTGA
The DNA here is from genome assembly GCA_038501925.1 of Xenopus petersii. Taxonomy (NCBI): domain Eukaryota; kingdom Metazoa; phylum Chordata; class Amphibia; order Anura; family Pipidae; genus Xenopus; species Xenopus petersii. Next base: position 39,145,640 of record CM076683.1, on the reverse strand, counting down.
GATGAAGTACTATTTTATTCTGGCTTTTAACACCACCAGGGTTTAATAAATCACCCAAGATTTTAGGGTTTTTTTTTTCTCTGAAAAAATTGTGTTCCCCTTTAAAAGCCCAACCAGAAACAAATCAGACTTTAGTAAATAACCCCCTAAGTGTATCAATGCATTTGCTATTTTGTCATTCATAACTCTTTATCTGAAGAAAGACATCCAACACTTGCACCTTCAATAATTTGTACACAAAATCTGTGTTTATTCTCAAAAGCCATAGCAACATACTGACATAATATGAACAACAATTGCTGTACTACTAAAGCAGCACAATGGTAATAGTTAGCAATGCTGCCTAGTAGAGCTGGGTTCCTAGGTTCAATTACAGTCAGGGCACTATCTGCAAGAAATTTTTGGGTTCTCCCCATGACTGGAATTCTCACTGGGTACTGTGGTCCTTCCCACACTCCAGAAACATTCAGGCAGGTTAATTGGTTCTCAGTTTAATAAAGTTGACCATAGAGAGTGTTTAAGGGGCAGATTTATCAAGAGTCGAAGTGAATTCGAGGGAATGTTCGAAGTAAAAAAATTCTAAGTAATTTTTTGGATACTTCGACCATCGAATAGGATACTACGACTTCGAATTTGTTTTCAAAGTAAAATCGTTCGAATATTCGACCATTCAATAATCGAAGTACTGTCTCTTTAAAAAAAACTTCGACTTCAAAACTTCGCCAAATTAAACCTGCCGAAGTGCAATGTTAGCCTATGGGGACCTTCTAGAGCAGTTTTCTTAGTTTTCTGAAGTCGTAGAAAAATCGTTCGATCAAACATCGAATATGGCAAATGGCCATATTCGATGTAAAAAAAACTTTGACTTCGATATTTGAAGTATTCCAATTCAAAGCTTTTTCTACTTCGAAATTTGACCCTTGATAAATCTGCCCCCAAACAGTGTCGGACTGGGATGCCAGGGGCCCACCAGAGATCTTAGGCTGAGGGCTCACTTTCCAAACTATTATACCTCCTATACTCTCTCAACCTCTTTCATACTCTATTCTTCCATTATTAAGCCTCTTTTTCTCATAAATAAATAGGGAATGACCATGAAATAGGCCAAATATTTAGCAGCAAGAGGCCCACTGACGCCTGGGCCCACCGGGAGTTTTCATGGTATTCCTGTGGGCCAGTCCAACACTGCCCCCAAATGTCATTGTATTATTATTGTATTCACAAATGATAAATATTGAAAAAGTATTTTCTCTGCTTCTTAAAAAGCAGAGAAAGTGTATGTATATGTTATGCAGATACAACTATAACTGTGACTATTTTAAAGCTCATTGTAAGATCCATTAGGCTTTGTGGACTTTGCACCAGGACTTGTAAGCTGATTAACTAATTGTCTGTAGACCCAAAATTTAATGGCAAGAGTTAGGGGCCGATTCACGAATTTCGGGTGAAGGATTCGAATAAAAAAAAATTTGAATTTCGAAGTATTTTTTGGGTACTTCGACCATCGAATTGGTTAAATACGATCGAATTCGATCGAATTCGATCGAATTCGAACGATTCGAACGATTAGAAGTAAAAATCGTTCGACTATTCGACCATTGGATAGTCGAAGTACTGTCCCTTTAAAAAAAACTTCGACCCCCTACTTCGGCAGCTAAAAGCTACCGAAGTCAATGTTAGCCTATGGGGAAAGTCCCCATAGGCTTGCCTGTGATTTTTTGATCGAAGGATTTTCGTTCGATCGTTGGATTAAAATCCTTCGAATCGTGCGATTCGAAGGATTTAATCGTTCGATCGAACGAAAAATCCTTCGATCGATTGATCGCAGGATTTGCGCAAAATCGTTCGACTTCGATATTCGAAGTCGTATGATTTTAATTCCCAGTCGAATATCGAGGGTTAATTAACCCTCGATATTCGACCCTTCGTGAATCGGCCCCTTAGTGTTATCCTCAGTTAGAATGCAAGAGAAGAATGGTAGGAGGGACTAACTTTGCATGGCAGATATAACCAAACTTTTTCTTTATTTAAAAACTCAAAATAATTTGGAATTTTTGTTTTGTATCAATAGATGTTAAGTCCGTTTTTTTCTGGTCAGACTTTTAAAGGGGAAAAACAAAACAAAACTCGATTTTTTTGTGATTTAATAAACTCAGTTGGTGTTAAAAGTCTGAATAAAAAAGACAGACCTGCCAAGTTCATGTAGAAGTCAATGGCAGATGTCCTGTTGAAGATATCCTGATCGGCACTGGGTTCAATGATCCGAAAATGTTGTGGTTTCGGGCATGAAATCTGAAAAATTCTTTGGTTTCAGGGAAAAATGTAGATAATTCTAAATTTTAATCTAAAGTCTTTTCCCACACAAGAAATATTCGTGAAAATGTATTTATAAATAAGGGAAAAAAGCCAGTGTGGTTTCTTTTCTTTTCTAAACAAATATTCATCAAAGTGATATTAGGCTATGTACATATGGTGTGTATGCATGCACTTTGTTTTGACTGGAAATTCAGACGAAAGAGCAGACAGAATACAATACTGTGATGCTTTTTTATGCATTTCACAGTGTTTTAACAGGCCCATTATTAATTAGAATGCCAAACACTGAAAAATAAACTCGTTGCTCAATTTAGTTTTGATTGGACGTTTTCATCTTTTAAATATCTCAAGACCTTAATCGTGCTATATTGATCTATTATATTTATCCTATATGAAACTTGTTTTTTTGTTGTTGTTTAGATCAATATTTGCATTAACCTATAATAAGCATAACCTTTCAATAATATTATGACATTTATGTGGGCTCGTTAATTAAGTAGCTGCTAAATTGCAGCAGTGCAGTTTCCAGTATCAACCAGTCAGCAGTTACCTTTGAGCAATCTAGTAGAAAATAAAAAGTAAAGAGAGTCTACAAGAAAATGAAAGCAAAGATCTGATTGATTGCTATAGGGAACTTCACTGAAGCAATTTAGTGCTTGTTTGTAAATTATTCCCTAGAAATCATAATGTATTTAATTTCATATTTCATATCATGTGGTGTAATCAAGGCCCTATCTGCAGAATTCATATCAACCATATCTGATAACTGTTTTCCTTTTTCTTACTGCTCTATGCATTAAAGTTGTAAATTGATTGCTATAGGCTGGAGATCAAGGGCAAACTATGTACTTAATTTCTTTTTTAAAACAGATACCAAGAGAATGCATTTTTTCATGCATTTTTTCATGCATATTCTATCTTGATTTTGTTCCCAGTAATAATGTGCCATTGGCAGTTCTTTCTGGTAGAAGGCATTATATACCCATGGTTTGCTTATCTGGAGGCCAAATCTGACCCCGTAAGTGATTTTTATATCTTCCAGCATGCTCTACAGCTCCACATCTTTGGGCTTCATTTGACACAAACATACCATATAATGGCTAGCTACACAGAAAATATTATCACTGCTATACTTCAGTATTTCCCTTTTGCAAACAGAACATGCATTTACTGTATGTTGCTTTCATTTCTGGACCTCTTTTTTTATTTATTTATTTATGAATCACATATCTATTTTGTTGGTATATGCAGATGGTTTATGTTTCCTGTTCAAGCAGGTGCCTGTAATTATTTACAGATTGTCAGGTCACTGCAAAGAAAAGACTGACAATCAAGTTGAGGAAGTGAGCATAAAAGATAAGGGCACTGAGGGTGTTGTAAGGGTTCTAACTACCAATATAATAGGGATTTTTTATTATAAAAATACACTTACATTAATTCAAACGTAACATAGTATCAGCAAACCCAAAATGCAACAAACCCACCCATACACCCTCCTGCCCGCAGAGTCCTTCCTTCTGTCCATAGGCAACAGTCCAAAACCTTCCACCAAGCCACCAATTCACAAGGCCAAACTTGCAAAGTCTTGTTTTTATCCATATGGCCTTTATACCACCCCAACACAAAAATAATATCCAAACTCCCCCACCATCTTCCAGTATTGCATGTGCTCCTTGTACTCTGTGCTGTGCAATATCTCTGCCATCACCCTGAGGATAAAAGGAGAGCAGTATCAGAGCGTGGGAGACAATATATATAACAATACAACAGTTTTCATATACCATATAACAAGATGGCAAGTTTACGAAGGAAGAAGGTGCAACTATTATAATAGGGATGCACTGAATCCACTGAAAGATTCAGCCGAATACCGAACCAAATCCTAATGGGTGAGAAAGGAAAAAAAATGTAAACTTTTTTTGTGACAAAATGTCACATGATTTCCCTTCCCGGCCCTAATTTGCATATGAAAATTGAAAAATGAATCCTGGCAAATCCCTGTCAGGTTGTGCCACAGGTGAGTGACTGGCAGGCTGGATGAAAACTGGAACTTGAAAGGCAGCTGACATGTTGTAAGAATGAAGGTTTATTAAAGAAAGAGTACTGCAGCAAGGAATGCAGGCTCAAGTAATAAACAATTTCTTTACCAGGCCAAAGGCTGAAGGCAGGCGCCTGACAAGGAAAGTCCAATAACTCGCAGGGGGTCTGGGCAGGTGGCTGACAAAGAGAGTCCGATGAGCAGGCCAAGGTCAATACCATGAGATCCAAATAAGCAATAGGAAAATGAGCAGAGGGAACACAGGCACAGAACAGGAACAGGGAACCAGGGGGGACTCAGGAACTATGGCAGGAATCAGGAAACGGGGTTGCTTCCAATGGTCTTATAAAGCCCCATAATTGAATAATAAGTAACACATGATGCAAATGAGTTGGGTGGAGGGAGAGACCAGCAGGCAGAGAGCGACCCATGACCATCAGGATAGTTGACACACATCCATACCAAAAACCCCAAGTGGCTGAGTAGGTCAAGGGTTCAAGTCCTGACAATATCAAACTGAATCCTGGATTCAGTGCATTCCTACAAAATGGCTTGTGTTTTCTTAAAGCTGCCAATTGCATTCTTCATTGACACACTGATGTGCATTTGATATACTGTATGTGTCACTTTCCTGAATTTTAATGCAGTAAATGTTTATAAATCAGGCATTTACTGTTTTTAATTTTGTAGGGTTTTTTTGTGGGGGGGGGGAGCGGCAAATGTTTCTTAGAATTGTTATAAATACAACTCTACTCACACAAATGACCTGATTCGATTCAGTGAGGAAAAGTTACCTCACGGTTCATCACTTGAAAAGTCGTGGACAAGAATCAATTTAAAGAGATATTCCCACATAGACTTCAAAAGAATTTTCAAGTGATAAACCGTGAGATAAGTTCTTCTGAGTTGAAATCAAATTGAATCCATGAGTTTTAATGGGATAAACTTTTTTCTCACTGAATTGAGCCTGGTCCAAAATCCTTAGGGCCTTATTTGCACAAGACATTTATCAGTCGGTTCGAATCAAATAGCGGGACTGTTCCGATTTGATGCGTGAATCATGTGACTTTTTCGAGTTGTTGCCTGAAAAACTCAACTCGAACAAAAGCCAGCACAAAACCCTCATGGGTCATGATAGCAAGAAATATCTTCAAATTGTTAAAAGGACATCTGCCATTAACTTTCACATGATTTTGACAGGCTTTAATTGGAGAATTTTAATTTTTTTAGCAACTTTGGAGCCTTATAAATCTTGAAAAATTAGAGGCTCCCCTTTAAAAACTCCACCAGAAAAATTTGAGGTTTGCGAAATAGGCCCCCAAATCTCTTAGGGGCAGATGTATCAAAATGTGAGATTTGAACTCACCACAGAAAAACTCACTCACTTTCTATTGATTCCTGTGGATTTTTAAAAACATATTTATCAAATGGTGAACTCCAATGATAGAAAGTGCATGAGTTTTTCTGTGGTAAATTCGAAAGTTAAACAGCTTTTCTGTTACATTTGAAATTACACTAGTAACCAAACACTGATTTGATTTAAAGACTTTTAAGGAACATGAATGGGATCTGAATAGAAAGAAAAAATATACAGTAAAAAAATGGCAATAATAATCCAGCCATAAGATTTGTTTGGTTTTTGGTTGCCAGACATCACTGATTCCTGCCACCAAAAAGAAAGAGGAAAAATATTAAGAGGAATAATTAAAATAATGAAAGAAAAAATGCCATTGTCAGTTTCTATGGGGCAGATTCACTAACTTCGAGTGAAGAATTCGAATGAAAAAAACTTCGAATTTCGAAGTTTTTTTTGGGTACTTCGACCATCGAATTGGTTAAATTCGTTTGAATTTGTTCGAAATCGAACGAAATCGAACGATTCAAAGTAAAAATCGTTCGACTATTCGACCATTCGATAGTCGAAGTACTTTCCCTTTAGACCCCCTACTTCGGCAGATAAAACCTACCGAAGTCAATGTTAGCCTATGGGGAAGGCTTGCTAAGCTTTTTTTGATCGAAGGATATTCATTCGATCGTTTGATTAAAATCCTTCGATCGTTCGATTCGAACGTTTAGCGCTAAATCCTTCGACTTCGATATTCGAAGTCGAAGGATTTCAATTCGAGGGTCGAATTTCGAAGTATTTTTAACTTCGAAATTCGACCCTTAGTGAATCTGCCCCTATATGTTTTAAACATCCCAGAAGTTAAGTTAAAGCTACTGAAACACAAACCAGAACTTCTACTTCCAATAATTCGTTTTACACCTATAATACTGCATATTAATAACTCCTTTTTTCAATTCCATAAAATGTTTAAATTGGTTTAAATACATACGAATTGCTGGTAAGGTGGGGGAGAATTTGCAAAGCTGACAAAATATAACTTTGGCCCATAAACCCCAGAAAGCACTTGCTAAGCAGATATTGGTTTGAAATGAAAGTTATTTTTTCCTATGAGTCACTGCAGTTTAAAGAACATCTGCAGAGCAACATTATTAAGTTTCTGACTCAATGACCACATCATCAGTAAGTATTCATACGAGGATTTGCTTTTTCAACAATAAAATTCTTTGGGGTGATAACTTCAATGTGTTAGATTAGTGAGCATAACTGCTAAAAAAAAAAAACCATAAAATATCCTTCTGTGAAGGGTAATGTCACACTACTGAGCCTTTAACAGGTGGGTACAAGAAGAATGTCCCTTCAATTTTAAATAACTGATTGAAATAGACTTCATAGACCAGATACCTTGTGAGCCACGCTGTGCTCAGTATCTCCAAATCGTAAGGCAATGTGTATGCAGCAGGGAGCAATTGCAGTGTCCCACGAGTAATGCAAGATTGAGACAGAAGATAATTTAGTTGCAGGTGGAGCAGTGCCATGTTGTGTTACTTAAATTCCACTCGTGTTTTTTTTTCTACAAATAGCTTATAAAATATTTTGCAAGCTCTTCATTCAGGAACCTCTGTGTATTAAAGTTGCTAACTTATATAAACCCGAATCCTTGTAGTGCTATATCATTTAAAAAAAATACAATACAGTTTAACAGATCTGTAAAACTCAGTGCATAGTCTGTACCTACGTTTTGTTTTATAGACCTCTTTTATTCTATCCTGTCTACTGTGCTGTGGAAATAGCAAGCACAATAAGTCAACGTTTGTGTAGATCCACGTTTCATCCTGCTGACTTTTAGGTCGAGCACTCATAGGGGCAAATTTACTAAAGCGCTTTGCCACACTTTGCACAACTTCATCAGGCACAAATTCACTACCACTGCACTAATTCACAAAAATGCGAAGTTGCCTCTCGGCAGCCGAATGCTGGCGAAGTTTCGCTAGCATAAATTCTTCAGATCAAACATTTCATAGTGAACAGTTACAACTTTTAAAGACAATCCCACTTTAAAATATGAAAACACACCAGCTTTTTGTTTTTTTCATTTTTATAACTCTTAAGCATACAGGATATGATGTCACTGACATAAGACAAGAGCAGGATGTAGCTTCATCTTATCAGTTCGCCAGGTCTAAGCTGGAGAATGGAACTGTGATGAAAGGGGTAACGTAATGGAAAATTGGCACTTTATTGAATTTTCAAACGTTCACCTGAGCAAAAATTTGCCACGTAAAACTTCGTTAGTGATATACTCTACTCTAGCGAAGTGTCCTCTATGCATGTAACTAAATTGGTGATGTCCCTGTGGATGTTATTTCTAGCAAATTTTTGCTATTGACGGGCACTTCGCCGTTTAGAGAATTTGCTCCTTGGTGTGAACATTATGACCGTCCACAACACACCCATACTGAGAATGGCTTGCGTCAGTTATACCATGGCAAGTGAAATGGTGTAGGCGTCGGTGCAGCAGATAGTGTGCCAGCTGGATTTTTTTTAGTGATCCATTTGTTTTGACTGCATATGAAAATTTTACATAACAGAAGTATTTTGTAGCATTACTTGTAGAAATAAATGTTCCTCTGATCTTGAAGAAGTTTTTATACTTGGAGAAGGGTCTAGTGCCATGATAGGTCTCATATCCTGCCCTAATTTAGTAATGGTATAAGAACTATTATCCAGAATGTTTGTGACCTGGAGTTTGCTGGATAAAGGGATCTTTCTATAATGTAGATTTCAATACCTTAAGCCTACTAAAAAAAGATTTAAACATTGAATAAAACCAGTAGAAGTGTTTGCCTCCAATATGGATTTATGCATCTTAATTACTATTGTGTGCAAGGTATTGTTTTATTATTACAGAGAAAAAAAATATTTTTTTAAAAGTTACAATTACTTACTTTTTATAGACTCTGGCAAATGGCCTTCCTATTATTTGGAGCTTTCTGGATAAGGGATCCCCTCCCTTTACCACATAGGTGAAGAGATGCACTGGAACTCTAAGGGGTAAATTTATCAAAAAGTGAAGTTAGAGATTGCCAGTCCTCTAGAAATTCTGCCACTCTCCATTTCTATGGGATTTTTAAAAGGTGTATTTATCAACAGTTTTTTTTACAAGTAAATATAATATATTATTGTTCTTTAGTCTATTCTGGGCTTTTACTTTTAGTATTTGTTTTGCTTTACTGTAAAAATACTTTTTGTTCATTCTCATAGCCCAGTCCATATTAACAGTAAAGACAGTCTATTACAGTGTTTAAATTTGTGTGTTTATATTAATGCACCAAATGTGTATCCGCCTTACAGATGTAGTCAATAATATTAATGAATCTTGAAATCATTTAATTCAGCTCTCCCCCCTGCTTTCCTTTTGCCACTGCTGTTTATTCTGACTGTAATGTACAGTATTTGCAAAATGATGCTGCAGTTTGAGCGATATTTGTACCCTGCTGTGTTGAGAATATATGTTAAACCACACGAGAGAGATTTAATAGAAAACATTTGACTATAACAAAGTGAGCCTGGTAAAAATTGATTCAGGTTTTAGGGTGGCTCCAATGGACAATATTAAATATTGAATGACACATGTAAAGACAAACGATGGTGTATATATAATTTATTTGGTCTTGTAAATGGATTTGTCTTGCAAAATGCAGCCCCCTGCAGTCATTAGAAGTATTCTTATAGGGTTTGAAGTAAATAAATAATAAAGCCACTTCAGCGTACATTCTAACAGTATTACATTTAAAGACTTTTAGACAACTGGTTCTTGATTCTTAAGTCTTTATTAACCAAAGTGCCTCAAGTAAATATTTTAGCTGTATATATATATATATATATATATATATATAATATAGTAAAAGGACCCGCACTCCAAGTTTCATGTGAAAAAAGTGCTGAATTTTATTCACACATGCATATCCAACGTTTCGGTCCACACTGGGACCTTTCTCCTTGAGAAACATTGAAAATGAATGTGCCATATTTTATATTTTTATAAGGTTTTTTAAAAAAAAAAAGCGACCCAGTTGTTCTTGGCTGAGCTATTTTTGTGCTTGTTGCATATCGATAGAATTTTATGTTGCTGGTTTCACAGAAAATGCATTATTTATATTCATCATTACTAAAATGAGGCCAGTCTGTCTAAGAGTCCACAAGCATTAAGTGAAGCTTGATAAGATCATCTCACCTGACTTCCTCACTTGACTAAAATCCAGAGTTGTTAATTTACTAGGTTTTAACAGCAAAATACAAGGTTCATAAATTATAATTCCTTTATAATCTGTTCAAACCCTTTATTTTTCACATTTGTTGTTTAATAAATGATCCTATTGATTATTGGATGCATCTACTGTAGTTCAGTAGTAAATAGAAGTTTTTACCCCCCCCCCCATGTCTAGCGTATAGAGGGCCAGCAGTAGATTCTCTTTTCAACGTTTCACCTGGGATGATGATGGGGTAGTGAAACCAAGAGCCTTTGGATGATAATGAATTATTTATACATCTGCAGTTACTTAGTAACCTCTTAATAAACCAACAATGGTTATAAATTGATTATTCCTTGCAAACCTACTATCTGTGTACAGTGTTACAGTTCAAATGTACAAGTACATCTTCTCTATGATACTGTGAGGAAATTCAAGTGCCTTACATTGTCAAGGGGGTTTTCAATGTTGGGCCAAGGTTCAACATATCTAAACCTTCAACAAGCTGATTGAGTTGAATGATTAAATAGCTCAGCAACCCTGTTTGGTTCTTGGTATTCACAATAGTTTCCCTCAGAAGGATTACTTGTAACACTGTCTTCCTTCCTGGTCTCCTTTGCTGCACTCTAAAACCCTCTAGTTTAGAGATCAGTACATGCTTTACCATTTTTGTATCTATAAAATCTATGTGCCATGCCTGTCTTAGGTGATTAGTTTTGATAATTGCAATTACTAGTTATGATAATTGTAACTACATCCATATTTCTTCTGGTGAAGACTTGATAAAGTTCAGGGATGTTCTTCTCCATCTTGTTTTCTCATAAAAACAGTTTTTTTTATTTCATATATAGGGTTAAGCATCTAATATAGTCAGTTTCCTGATTTAAAGTATTTATGCAGTTGAACTTTAGTGGTTCTGTTTTGAATGGGATATCCAAAGTGTTTTTATAAGCTATAATATTCTTTATTCACCAATATCAAATACCCTTTTACTTTTTTGGACTTGTTTTCCTAGTGGACACTAGACTAAAAATAAGCCTGCACCTTTGGTTGATGATACCATTTTTATCCAACAGGTGCCCATAATCACAGAGACCACTGTGATTATGCTGGGTTTTCATTTGGAGGGGTTGAACTTGACGGACTTTATCTTTTTTCAACCCAATTTAACTATGTAACTATGTAACTATATAGCCACTGCATTTCCTTTGCAAAAGTTAGACCAAGCAGCCATACAGATCTTTCAATTACACATTGTTTTTACACATTATTTTCTGTTATAAATAACATGATTTTGTGGATACTTGCACTTTAAAGGGCACCTGATGAGTAAAAATGTTATCTCCAACCAAAGGTGCAGGCTAATAGAGCCCGCATTCTGTTATTTTTTGTAGGAAAAAAAAATGTCCCCCAGCCAGCACTAGGCTACCCGCACAGGGAGGGAGCTTCCGGTGCGAGCAGCCATGTCTGGTCACTCGCATCATCATAACGCACATGTGACGTCACGCGCATGCCCATAATGAGCAATTTGGGGTAGCTTTTCATTATGCGCATAGGAGTGACCAGACATGTTAATCGAATGTTATCAGGAGAACAAATTTTAAATTGAAATTCAAAGAAGGCCAACACGCGTTTCGCTTAAGAGCTTTGTCGAGGCGAACATAACATATAACATATAACATAAACTGTTATATGTAAATTGCTTATTAGTCACTTGCCCCAGTGAGTCCTGTATAGTCCTAGACCTTTACCCATTTGTTGCAGCCTTGTTTTTTTATGTAGGTTTTAGGGATGCACCGAATCCACTATTTGGGATTTGGCCAATCCCCAAAATCCTTCACAAAAGAGTCGGCCAAATACCAAACAGAATCCTAATTTGCATATGCATATGAAAATTATGGAAGGGGAAAGCATTTTTTACTTCCTTGTTTTGTGACAAGTGATTTCCCTACCCGCCCCTAATTTGCATATGCAAATTAGGATTCAGACTTGGTTCAGCCAGGCAGAAGGACTGAATCTGAATCCTGCTGAAAAAGGACGAATCCTGGCCGAATCCCGACTGAAACCTGGATTAGGTGCATCCCTTATAGGTTAATTTTATTTTGAATACTTTACATAACCATTCTGTCTCTCTTTCTGCTAGGTGTGGTCAGAGTACCTTATTCCAGTCTAGAATTCAGAGGTACTAGTAGTCAGATGCCTGATAGAGACTTAGGGCTATTAACCCTGCTGCATGCCATATGGCCATTCATGTGGATAGCTAAACCACAATGATTTAATTTAAAATGATAAACCCATTAACGTGTTGGTTACTGGAAACAAATATTTAACGTGTTTTCCGTGTTCTTAGCTTTTTTAGGATTTACTTTAATTAAATGTGGGTCATTTCATTCATATGCTGTTATGTTGACAGACAAGGACAAATAAATTGGATGTCTTTATTGCACCCTAGTAAATGAGCATCTTATATACTATTCAAGTGCCAACTTTACCATGTGTGAGCTTTAAGTCAGTTTGCACTGACCATAGCACTTGCCAATAAACATATTTCCAAGAAACTCAATTTTTCTTTGTGGATTTCAGCATAGTGGTGGGAAAAGGTTGGCGTGTTTGCATTCTGCTAATAGAAATTTTATGTTTTACTTACACACTAATTTACTTTTAAAGGGATTATAAACCACCTGACATTTTTGTATAATTGATTAAAATGCAAGCCAAGCTACAGTATTCATTCATTAAAAATGTTCAATGCCTGCAAAAGTTATTGGTAAATGTAACTACATTTATGAATGTAATTCATCAACCAGGTTTAATAAAAAACAAATCCTCAATAATGAGGGGGTCACAGTAAGAGCCTGAAAATGAACAGCTTTTGGGGTATTCTGCATGTACCCAATTAAATACAGGAGTCTAGTTCAGTGTTCCAACTTTAATAGACAGGGAGTAAATAGCCATTGATATTGTTGATAGTTGTAGATCTGTAAAATATTGTGACCTGAACCTTATTATCAAAATACTAATTTTTTTCCCAAATTTTTTAAATAAAAAAAGTCTGACTAACTAGAATCCACGATTAGACCTTATTTATTATTAAAAAAGCATGGTTTAATTGGATTGGGGACAAACACAGAAAAAATAGTTTTTTCCCAAATCACTTGATTTTGATGGAGCTTTTTCTGGAAAATCCAGAATTTTTTGAATTTTTACCAGAAAAGTCCGAAATAGTCAGATTTCCGGGCTAATACCAGTGCAGACCCCAGAAACTTCTAAATAGGATAGGAACCTCTCTCATACAACCTTGATTGGTCTGTCTGTATTTGGATTCAGACTTTTTCCATCCTCTGGGTTTAATAAATCTTGAATTTTTCAAGTTTTTGGACTTTAATAAATAACCCCCTGCATGTTACTGTTATATGCTGATGCAATAAAACTACTATTGTAAAGCACACACATTGAATTGCTAAGACTCATTTACAGGCGTAAAATGCATTTTAACATTTGTAAATGCAATATAAATGCACTTTGTTATTTATCAAACTATTTTATTAGAGCAATACTATACATTTAGGGGCCGATTCACCAAGGGTCAAATATGGAGGGTTAATTAACCCTCGATAGTTGACTGGGAATTAAAATCCTTCGAATATCGAAGTCAAAGGATTTTAGCGCAAATAGTTCGATCGAACGATTGAAGGAATAATCCTTCGATCGAACGATTAAACCCTTCAAATCAAACGATTCGAAGGATTTTAATCCAACGATCGAAGGATTATCCTTCGACCAAAAAAATTTATGAAAGCCTATGGGGACCTTCCGCATAGGCTAACATTGACTTTGGTAGCTTTTAGATGGCGAACTAGGGGGTCGAAGTTTTTTCTTAAAGAGACAGTACTTCGACTATCGAATAGTTGAACGATTTTTAGTTCGAATCCTTCGATTCAAAGTTGAAGTCATAGTCGAAGGTCGAAGTAGCCCATTCGATGGTCGAAATAGCCCAAAAGACACTTCGAAATTTGAAGTTTTTTTACTTCGAATCCTTCACTCGAAGTTAGTGAATTAGCCCCTAACTGTTAATCTTAAAATCAGGTGAATTCTTGTATATCTGTTCAGGTAAATGCTTCTTTTTCCCTTAACTAATACAGACACCAATAAAGTTTCCCTGGATTTAAATAGAACTATGATTTTAATCCTCATTAAAAAAATAAATAAATTCCATAGCACAAAGTTATTAGGTCTGAATCTATGTTTAAAAGTGCCATTAATTAATTTACCCCAAATGTTCATTAACAATGTAAATGTATGCTAATGTTCCATGAGACAAGGAAGTGACTAATGACTCCTCGCACTAACAACACTTAAAATGAATAGAAACTTAAGATAGCTAATCTTGAAGTAATTAAGACCCTCATTCAGCTTGGCATCGCTGTATGCTCTAAAACAGCTGTCAACTGATTAAAAAAATGATGATATATATAAAAATCACATATAAATATCTCCCATGTACACATTTCCTCTGGCCTTGAATGCTTTGGCATGAATCTATAATTATAAATTGTGCTTTAAGTGTGATTTACATTGGCAAGCACCAAATTCTCTTACAGAAGGGTAAAATTTCTTTGGAATTTGTCTTGTGATTTCCTACTGATATCTTAATAATTAAATTAATAATTTTTTTTTAAAATCTAAAAATGCTATGTATTATGCTCACATAATGTTGCTGGTATGTTATGATTAGATTGATGATATAGGATGGTGCAGCTGGAATCCAAGGCTATCCATACCCCAATTTTATCCTTGGGGACAACCATGCAAAGCTAAAAGAAAATGTAAATAGATACTGCTTATTACATATTCTCCAAACAAGAATAAACCATTCTGGAATGCTGTAAAATATGCTTGAGTGAGATTGGGTTTTATTTCATTATTGTAATACTATTGACAATAGACTTTATTTGCGGTTACAGGTCCAGGATCCAGGTAAAGCGGGTGTCTAAATTATTTGTTTATCTTTATTTTTACCTTTATCCATGCCCTGAGTCCATAGTATTCATTCTTTAACATCTGCAAAAGAAACAAAGGTTCATATATTACAACAAGTTTCCAACTCCATGATTTGTAGGATCTAAATTTTTGATCCATCTACCAATACTTCACTGTAAAGCCTTGTCTTGGCAGGTTAGTAGCCACCTACAACACACACCATCTTAACTGTTATGTACCAGTGTCTTCTACAGTTGAATAAAAAAATGATCACCTATTTATACAGGAAAAACTCTAATGCTGGATTGGGCCATTACCCCTTCACAATACTGCATGGGGCAAATTCACTAAGTGCAGAAGCGCCGAACGCTAGCGTTAATTCGCTAGCGTTTGGCATTTATCGTTACTGCGCAAATTCACTAGCGAACGCTGGAGTAGTTTCGCTAGTGTTACTTCGCACCCTTACACCTGGCGAAGCTTCGCTAGCGACGTAACTATGCAAATTCACTAACACACGCAGTGTACTGAACGCTACCTTTTACACTAGACTTCCTTCGCCACCTCAGACCAGGCGAAGCGCAATAGAGTAGATAGGGATTGCTTCAAAAAAAGTCAAAAAATGTTCTAAGTCCCAAAAAACGCTGGCGTGTTTTCTACATTATGGGTGATAGGCTGAAAAAAATCGAAAAAATTTTTGGGGCTCCCCTCCTTCCCCCCTACATTTCCTGACTCATGGCAACTTACCTAGACAGTGGGCACATGTGTAGGGCAAAATAACATTTTTATTTGATGTTTTGAAGGTTTTCTAGCCATTTGTAGTGCTGATACGCATTCCTCCATTGAAATTTGAATTTGGTGCCGTATGCAAATTAGCCTTCGCTAGCGTAACTTCGCTTCACTTAGCGAATCAACGCTAGCGCAACTTCGCAATCTTACGCTACCCCTGTGCGCAACTTCGGATTTTAGTGAACTTGCGGAGCGCTGGTGAAACTATGCCTGGCAAAGTGCGGTGAAGTGCGGCGAAGTTGCGCCTGGCGAAACTACGAATGTTAGTGAATTTGCCCCCATATGTTACCACTGAGTTTACAGCATTGCTGGGAAAAAGGATGCAATTATTTTTTCTTGCAGAGTTAGATTTTGTACCTGCACCTTCTCTACCGCAGGATTATGTAGCTTCTCTCTAGAAAATTATTAGTAGTCCTATCTGCAGCAATTTTGTATCTATATTTATTGGATGCAATGCCTTTATCTCTTAAGAATTGTCCCTTATTAATCCCCAGTTATGAAAACTGCTAAGATTATTTCTATGCACCAGGTTCCTTTATAGATGAGTTTCAAATCTTCTGCTCTGTATCCAGAAAATTAATATTTTTTTTTTATTATCCTCTTTCAATATTTTCAAAAGTTTCCAAACTTGTCCAAAATATCAGAATATCATAACAAGTCTAAAATAGTATTAAATATTAGCAAAAAGAAAAAAAGTTTAGTCTCAAGAGCATGCACAAAATTATTAGCAAATGACAGTGCAAATGTTGCCCCCCATAGCAGTTCCCTGCTTTAGCCACTTTTTTTTGTAATACCGTTGAATACCGTGTAAAGTTGTTTAGCAAAAAAATACCTATGGTTTGCCCCAGAAGTGATAATTATTGATTGTAATTCTTTTATTATATTCCTTTATTATTTTCTGTTAGATTGATATACAGATGCAGCCACTTTGGTTTGTCTGTTTGACACAGAATAACTAAACACAGATATCCCATTTATCTCATTTAACACAGAAAACTGCGTCACAACATCCCATCTAATTAAAGCATTCACCATTGTGAACAATGGAGCTTTGGTATGCTAATGAAAAGGTTAAATGCATTAAATGAGTTAAGATGACTTAAGATAACACAGTTTCTTCAATTACCCCTGAGTCATGACGCATTTAACTCACAAATCCAAGTGGCTTCATCTGTATAATGGATACTGAAATAAGAAGTTTTCTAATATATAATCAATTAAAAATTCTGTACCATTTCTGAAATAATCACGTTTATCTTCAATCTGTTTCTCTTCATTCTCTTTTCATGCAGGAGTTGGGCATCAGATAATCATTGACAAGTTAGATCCAATATATCTTATAGGGGGGCTCCTTTTGCCTAGAAGATTAATTAGAGCTCACTCTATTAAAACCACAAAACATCATGTCTCTCTATATGCAGGATTTGTGCAAAAGGCAGTTATTTTGTTAGATTTTGTTTGTACTGGAATCAGTAATTTGAGTGAGCTCGAATTTGTCTGCTAGGAAAGGAAGCCCTCCCCCCTATAAGATATATTGAATCTAACTGTCAATGAATATCTGACACCCAATTGCTGCAAGAAGGCAGAATGAAGAAGAAACAGATGCTGAGAGAGGAATAGTAAAAATAAATTTCATTATTTCAGAAACAATGCAGAATATTTAATTGCTTATATTTAGAAATGTTCTTATTTTAGTATGATGAAGCTTATAATACATTTTCTTTTCCGCCATAGTTCCTCTTTAAGGAAGACGTCTTGTTAAAAGAACACTAGCACCAAAAAATCAAAATGTTTTAAAGTAAATAAATATAATGTACTGTTGCAAAACACTGGTAAAACTGATGTGTTTGATTCAGAAATGCCATTATAGTTTATATAAACAAGCTGCTGTGTAGCCATGGGGGCAGCCATTCAAAGCTGGAAAAGGAGAAAAGGCATAGGATAAACAGCCAATAACAGATACACTCTTTAGCATGCAATGGAATTCTTTAGAATTTATCTGTTATCTACTGTGTATCCTGTGCTTGAATGGCTGTTCCATGGCTACACAACCGCTTGTTCATATAAACTATAGTAGTGTTTCTGAAGCAAACACCCCAGTTTTACCAGTGCAGGGCAACAGTACAGTATATTGTCATTCATTGTAAACACTTTTTTGGTGTTACTGTTCCTTTAAATATCTGCATTACAATAAATTTGGAGTCGTTTGGTGAACTTTTGAAAAAATATATATTTTTTTGTGAAAAAACTGGAATTGAGTTAGATCCATTTAGATTAGAGTTTGCAGCTCAATCCTATTCACCCATTTTTTTAAATAAATAATTTTTTTAAATAAATTTTGATTGGACATTATTTTTTTCAAATTTCGAGTTTATGGCAGTTTTTAGAAACTGCCCCTTAATGTTTACAAACAAGTTTACAAACAGGTATGAAGATCCAAATTACAGAAAGATCCCTTATCCAGAAAACCCCTGTTCCCGGGGATTCTGGATGACAGGTCCTATATCTGTATTGTAAAACTGTCAGTTTCTCATATATTGACTAAACAGGGCTGTAGTCCGTATCAACGTAGAAAGTAATAATTGCATTACTGATTTAATTGGATACAAAGCTTGGAAGCTTCATGGCTGAGAAGTTGGTGCTTAAATATCTGAATATGCTAATGATTATAGGAAATAAGCTAATGTCTGTAAATAAAATTTTAGAAACCAAGATAGAGAGCTAAAAACCTTGAACACATACCTTTGCGGTACCAGGTGCTGTACTGAAGGACCCACGCCTGCTACAGGGCCAAATTATCCAATCAGAGCAGATATCAGCAGCACACCGTAGATATGAACAAACGTGTGTTTTATTGCATCAAATCATTTTAAACAGGGCAACGTTTCGGGCCACCCGGGCCCTTTATCAAGCCTAGTGTTACAATCCCCACAACCATATTTAAAGCATGAGGAGGGGGTGTGGTAAAAAAGGCCACTCCCTCTTCCTGTGACATCATACAAAATCAGTGTTATTTATTTAACCCATGATGGTCAAAAAAATTTTTTATAAAAATTATTTAAAAATATATAAAGACTCCAGTCCATTACAGTGAACTCCATAAAATGTCCATCTTCCACCTAGTGTTCTACACACTTAAAATTGTAGTGATAAAAAGTTGTGTTGGAAGTTTGTGCACAAAATTTAAAAGGACATAAAAAGGACCAATTGAGATAAACTCTAATAGTGAACGATACAAAATTTGATAAAAAGAGAAAAATTGCTACTTTACATAAAAGGCATATCTTAAATGATTAAAAGCCCATTTGGCGAAATACACCCCAAAATACATAATACATTCGAGCAGTATAATCTTTGTCACCTGAGGCACACTCCATATCCATTCCGCATACCGCACTCAGTACACACCCGAGATACATAATGATATGCCTGGAAATGATGCCGGCACTCAGGATATCTGCTATCAGTAACCTTTGAAAAAAAGGGGGGAAAATATCTTACTAATATACAGTCACAGTCTCATATTAAATACAGGACATATATCACTACCTAAGAAATAAACATGGCAGGTGTGTATTCTCTATTAAGGCCCCGAGACCAAATGGTATCCAACTTGTGAATCCACATCATCTCAAGCTTCTTGAGTTTAAGTAATCTATTGCCACCCCTTCTCGGTTCTTCTACAGAATCAATTACTTGAAACTTCAGCTGACTTATGGAGTGTCTGGCTGTATGGAAGTGTGAAGGAACTGGTAATGCCGTTAGGCCCCTTCGTATAGTAGATTTATGCTTAGATATCCGATCCCGAATCTTTTGAGTGGTCTCTCCCACATACAACAAACCGCATGGGCATTTCAACACATAGACCACAAATGTAGATTCATAGGTGTAATAGTTATTAATCATGTACTTCTTGCCCGAATGCGGATGGAAGAAACAACAACCCTTAGTAATTGAATTGCATTGTGTGCAATTCAGGCAAGGGAAGGTTCCAAATTTCGGATTTTGTAAAAATTTTTTTTTTTGCCCCACTCTCTTAGGTGATACTTTTAACCTTGATATTGATTTGCAAAGGTTTTTTCGTAACTTAAGGTTGAAAAGTTATTTTTCAAAGATGCCTGTTACAATACAACCAGGAACACAGAGCAATATGGGGTTAGGCCATTCCCAAATATCCTTAAAACCAACAGGATTGCGCAATAAAAGTACTTTCGTTCCACCAGCCACGGATAATGTGGTGGAGGCTTATGTCAAGTTGGTCACTAATGACATTGAAAAACTTAAACGTACATTTTTACGCAATCCTTTGTTGGGACATAAATCTAATTTGAATCATCAAGAGAGAGCATGCATAGTGGATTTGGTGCAGAATAAAAATATCATCATTAAGCCAGCTGACAAGGGAGGGGCACTGGTGGTTATGGACAAGCAATACTACATTGATGAGATTTACTCCCAGTTGTCACAGGTTGATGTATATAAAAAGATTGATGTGAACCCCTTAACTTCCATCCAGCAGTGTATAATGGCTAGAGTATTTAAAGCCTTTGATGAGGGTGTTATTGATGGTGATCTCAAGAGTTTTTTAATCAAAAGTGACCCAGTTACCCCTGTGTTGTACACTTTGCCGAAGATACACAAGAATTTGCAAAATCCCCCAGGGCGGCCTATAGTGGCAGGTACTGATTCGGTGTTAAGTCCGCTAGCCATTTATCTTGACACTTTGTTGCAGCCATTGGTGCAGCATACTAAATCATATGTGAAGGATACAACGTATCTCCTCAATATACTTGGCAACATTGTTCTCCCTGATCATGATATACTCCTTGTAAGCTTCGATGTGGCTAGTCTGTATACATCTATTTCACACGAGTCAGGCCTTGATGCCACTCGCTATTTTCTGGATACTACAGAGTATATTATGCCACAGAAAACCTTTTTGCTTGATTTGTTAGAGATTGTACTCCATCAGAATTATTTTTTATTTGAGGATGCTTTTTATATGCAACAAAGGGGGACCGAGATGGGCAGTAATGTCGCTCCAACTTATGCGAATCTGTATATGGCCCATCTTGAGGAGACTGTAATATATGCGCATTCATTGTACCAACAGCATTGCAAGCTTTTTTTGCGCTATATAGATGATCTTTTGATCATCTGGGATGGCGCACAAGAGAGCTTGGATGAGTTTCATAAGTTCCTTAATTCCATTGAGACAACATTGAGGTTTACCTGCGTGTCAGATAACAACTCTGAGTTTTTTAGATGTGCAAATAATTCGAAGAGGTGTTAGCCTTGAGACAAATCTTTTTAGAAAAGAAACAGACAGGAACAATCTCCTTCATTACAGTAGTTTCCATCCGGATTGGCTTAAAACCTCATTACCCCTGTCGCAATTTACAAGATTGAAACGTATTGTAAGTAATGAAGTTGAGTATCAAGGCACAGCAGGGGAGATGAGAGAGAGATTTAGGCAGAGGGGTTACCCGGAAGGGGTTATTGAAATGAACATGGATAAGTTACAAAACAAGAATAGGAGTGAATTATTGGCCCCAGCCAAGAGAGATACTAAGAAAGGTGAGAGATTGGCCTTTGTGACTACCTACACCACAGCGAGTAGGCGGGTAGGTAACATCATTCGTAAGCATTGGCATTTATTGAGATCGTGCCATCCAGATGTGGCAGCTTTTCGTGAGGCACCCTTTTTGGCATACAGGCGAGGGAGAAGTTTGAAGGATCCGTTGGTAAAGGCAGATGTTGGAAGTAAAAAAGGCCCAAGACAAAAATTTTTACAAAATCCGAAATTTGGAACCTTCCCTTGCCTGAATTGCACACAATGCAATTCAATTACTAAGGGTTGTGTTTCTTCCATCCGCATTCGGGCAAGAAGTACATGATTAATAACTATTACACCTGTGAATCTACATTTGTGGTCTATGTGTTGAAATGCCCATGCGGTTTGTTGTATGTGGGAGAGACCACTCAAAAGATTCGGGATCGGATATCTAAGCATAAATCTACTATACGAAGGGGCCTAACGGCATTACCAGTTCCTTCACACTTCCATACAGCCAGACACTCCATAAGTCAGCTGAAGTTTCAAGTAATTGATTCTGTAGAAGAACCGAGAAGGGGTGGCAATAGATTACTTAAACTCAAGAAGCTTGAGATGATGTGGATTCACAAGTTGGATACCATTTGGCCTCGGGGCCTTAATAGAGAATACACACCTGCCATGTTTATTTCTTAGGTAGTGATATATGTCCTGTATTTAATATGAGACTGTGACTGTATATTAGTAAGATATTTTCCCCCCTTTTTTTCAAAGGTTACTGATAGCAGATATCCTGAGTGCCGGCATCATTTCCAGGCATATCATTATGTATCTCGGGTGTGTACTGAGTGCGGTATGCGGAATGGATATGGAGTGTGCCTCAGGTGACAAAGATTATACTGCTCGAATGTATTATGTATTTTGGGGTGTATTTCGCCAAATGGGCTTTTAATCATTTAAGATATGCCTTTTATGTAAAGTAGCAATTTTTCTCTTTTTATCAAATTTTGTATCGTTCACTATTAGAGTTTATCTCAATTGGTCCTTTTTATGTCCTTTTAAATTTTGTGCACAAACTTCCAACACAACTTTTTATCACTACAATTTTAAGTGTGTAGAACATTAGGTGGAAGATGGACATTTTATGGAGTTCACTGTAATGGACTGGAGTCTTTATATATTTTTAAATAATTTTTATAAAAAAGTTTTTTGACCATCATGGGTTAAATAAATAACACTGATTTTGTATGATGTCACAGGAAGAGGGAGTGGCCATTTTTACCACACCCCCTCCTCATGCTTTAAATATGGTTGTGGGGATTGTAACACTAGGCTTGATAAAGGGCCCGGGTGGCCCGAAACGTTGCCCTGTTTAAAATGATTTGATGCAATAAAACACACGTTTGTTCATATCTACGGTGTGCTGCTGATATCTGCTCTGATTGTAAATAAAATTTTAGTCACAGTTTTGTTGTGTAAATGCTGGTTTAGACTCAATAATGAAACATTACTTTTAATTGTATTGGAATCTCCTGCAATTGTCTGAGAAATTACATAACTCAGTACTAAGGGAAGGGAAGCCTATAAAGGAGTCCAGTTTTCTCTGTGTCAAATATGTTGTATGCTGTATTACTTTTCCAGACTTGCTGACTGCAATACCATTATTTTTTCTGGTTCATGTCAGACTTGCTAATAGTTTGCTTATGATTAGTTGGTTACTTTTGCATATATACAAAAGAGATGGTGGATTGATTCCCTGATACCCTACTTTCTAATACATATATTTTTAATGCAAGTGCATGTATTTTAAAAACACAGAGGTTTTTAGTTTCAAGCCACCATGTCACGGTAAATAAACACCATATGTGGTCCTAACATTTTACCCCGGTCATATTTTTCATGAGCTGGCACCTCCGTGCATAGTTGCATTTTGTGGCAAAAGTGTCTGATTTGGGTGTTGGTCTCAATCACAGGCTTGATCATCCTATGCCATTAGTTTATATTGTTGGACTGTCAAGCTGGGCCAGGCCAAGGTATTTTGGCTTCAATCAGCCCCGCCCCCCCGCGCCCCTGTTCTGTATGACCATTTCCAACCTAATCACATTTTTTTTTAATAAAGAAATCTTACAACACATTAATGAATCAAACTGTACCTGTGCCAGACAGCAGCACCCAAAATATTTCCCCCAATATGTACCTGTGCCAGCCAGCCAAAATATCGCCCTCAAATCTGTACCTGTCCCAACAGCGTTGCCCCCAGCATTGCCCCCTAAGTCTGTACCTGTGCCACCAGCAGGGCCAGGCCAAGGTAGTTTGGCACCCTAGGCAAGGGCTTCAATCAGTGCCCCCCGCCCCTCTTCTCCCACTTAATCAGGTTTTTTTAATAAAGAAACCTTACAACACATTAATGAATCAAACTGTACCTGTGCCAGCCATCAGAACCCAAAATATTTCCCTTAATCTGTACCTATGCCAGCAGCACCCATAATATTTCCCCCAATCTGTACCTGTGCCAGCCAGCCAAAATATCGCCCTCAAATCTGTACCTGTGCCCCCAGCATTGTCCCCTAAGTCTGTGCTTGTGCCACCAGCATTGCCCCCTAAGTCTGTAACTGTTCCACCAGCATTGCTCCCCAAGTCTGTACCTGTGCCACCAGCATTGCCCCCTAAGCCCCCATTTTCTTTACCTTCTAAAGCATTGGTTTCAAATGCTCAATCCCCCCCCTCTGCTTACAGCTTTTAAGAAGACAGAGACTGCCCAGACTAACAACAAATTTTTATAGGCATAAGTCCACAATTAAAGGGATGGGTGTGGGGGTGCTACAACCACACGTAAGGCAATTCTTTCTGCAGAATAGTACAAGTACAAAATACACAAAAAGGGTGGTTATGTGAGCATTTTAAAGTTGTGCATGCGAAGTTGAAGCCAATTCCTGACTTGCCCCAACTGCACATGCTCCCACAGGCTTCATGTCGTCGAAGAGACCCGAAGATAATACAAACTGACTAAAGATGGTGACCGAGAGCTCCGCTGCGCTTCTCTGCATTCAAGGGTCAGATTTGATTCAAAGATACAGTTCCTACAGCAATAAGTTCAATTTCAAAAGACCATTAATCCGTTCTTGGCATTAGTAATATTTCTAACTGACAGCTATAGCATATCAACTTGGATTCTAAGCATGTTTATTTTTCTCAAAAGTTGTTTATTTTCTTTTTTAAGTGTGTATATCTAATTTAAATCTTCATCTTACCAGATGGTATTTAATACAGCCGCTTGGTTGGTTGGTTGATGTGCATTGCAAATCTCATGATACAGCAACTTAGTGCTATGTGATTTAGTAAGCCCACTGCAAATACTAACCGTGAAAAGCTTTGTGTTTCTTCCCTGCTTTATCTCTGAAGGCTTGTACCCTGATGTCGGCAGATATTGGTAATCAAATGCCAGGTGCAAATCAAGTGGAGGGGAAATTAAAACAGAATTGCAGCCTTGCATACATTTTTAAATGGCATATACTATACCTTGTTGCTTTACATGAATATCAACTAAGCCAAATTCAGCAGCATTTTGCTTGGAACTTAGAAACCACCTGTGAAATAGTTTTTACATTAATTAATATTAATACTTATAGGCTATTGAGCAATGTACTCCATTGTAATGACACCTATAACATTGGGGAAAGTGTAACTTATCAGTATTACAGTTAATGGAGAAGGAAAGCTAATGAAGCAGTTTATTGCCAATAAATTAGCCACAATAGTGCAACACTATATTTATTCTGCAGGATGCTTTACCATATCTGTTTGTTTATTGAACAGCATTTGTGCAATGCCAACACAGAAGTGTATAAAGAATGAATAAATCTCTTCAGTCTGTGTAGTCTGTTCTTATTTTTTTTCCAATGATCAAACTGTAGTGCATGGGCATAGCTGGCTGTCTTTCAAAACTAATAAATGTTTATTGTTGGGTACAGTAATGATTAGGCACATCTTGGCACATGTATTTAAGCAGTATTTTTATCTTCAACTTAACTTTTAGCAGAATGTAGAGGTTAATAAGATAATATGCAACTGGTCTTCGTCTTTTAGTTGTTTTGGATTCCTTTGTTCAGCAGCTCCGCAGTTTGGAACGTCAGTTTTCTGGTTGCATCCAGCTGATTAAATTTATGTAAATAACTGAAGACTTACGATAGTGCTACACAAGTAAATTGTGAAATTATGGCAGCTGATGAAGAACCAGGTTCCATCTATTTAAATATTTATTTATTTCTGTGAATTATTTTTCCAGAAAGGACAAATATTTTTAGTGTTCTTGATCTGACACGCAAATATTCTAGCCACGCTCTGCTTTCTGGCTATAATTTTCCTAAATTTTTTCAGCTTCTTCTTAATCATCAGAACAACAGTTCTTAAAAGGTCTTTTTAATTATTCAGCTATACAAATGTACAACTTATTTTGCAAATGCCTGATACATTTTTTTCAAGCTCTTTATTCTTACATTTGCAACACCCTTTGTCCTATATTGTACTGATGGCTCAAAGTGATAACCAAAGAAAGTCTCTGTTGTACTTAACTGTATTGAATTTCCAAGGAGATCCAGACTGACACTTTTTGTTCAGTGTCATGAATCTGTCTACTGTATGAATTGACCCAATTATAGTTTAAAATATAAAGGATGGGGTGCTCCAAATGTAATATAAACCATAGTATTATGGTTTAGTATACACTAGCTGAAATATGCAGTTTTGCCTAAGGAATTCAAATCTTTAAAATGACAGTATATATTTTTTTAAAAAAGCACTTTGCATGGAAAACATTTGTTCTGCTAAGAAGTTTTACTTGCTTTGGAATGCAACAATGTCATTGGTCATATACTGTCTCTTCCCAACACTCACTTGTAAACCAATTAGGATTGCAGGCAAATAGACAACAATAACAGGTTTAGCACCCTTGTACCAATGCATTGCTGGGTTGTTCTCACATAATATGAAATAGTGACATCTCATTGGTTATATGGGCATATGTGATGTGGAGGTAAAAGGATGGCAGCTTTAAGCTCAGCACCTTTGAACACACTTTTGTATTTTGCTACAATGCCCTGCTCAGTAGTTCTACAATATTATGGCCCAAATATATTTGAACCAAAAGTTCTTGTGAATGAGATGATCATCCCTGATGTATGCAATTTTTTAGCAGTCGGGGAATATCCCCTTTTATTGTGCCTATTTATCTCATACCAGGGATCATGGATCAGTTTCAATACATCAAAATACTTGAAGAGGTCATGTTGCCTTCTGCCAAAGAGGATATTCAAGTAATACCAGTAAACAAGAAACATCTTGATTTCAGACCAACAAGATTGATGTTATGGAGTGTCCAGCCTAATCCCTGGACCTTAATCCAAAAGAAACTTGTGGGGTGACATCAAAAATGCTGTTTCTGAGGCAAAACCAAGAAATGCAGAAGAATTGTGAAATGTAACAGGTGCCAGAAGTTTGTGTTCTCCACGCAACACAGATGGGCAGCAGTTCTCAAAAACACTGCTTATACAACTAAATATTATTTCAGTGATTCAAATGAAAGCAAAATCTTGACACATTTTTCAGTTTATACAGTGAATGTTTGTGTGAATGTTTGAATCTGTAAAGAAGAATGAAAACACTGCAATTTTTAGACCAGCCTAATATTCCCTTTTCTTCAGTTTCTGTAAAGGAATAACACAAATTTGACAAAGCCTTAATGTTTTGATTTGGAATAGAGTCTGCAGTGTTCCCAATGCATGTTCCTGCATGAAAATTAAAGCTGTTATAAGGATTTTGCCCTTTATTCACTTTTTTATATACACTGCTACAATTTTGAACACAACTGTACATTCCAGTTTGGTACGATTCTTTAATATGCCACTGAATATGATGTAAACTATGTGCTTAACTATTCTTTTGTGGGGTATAGTTTTCCATTAAATCAAAATCAAAGAGAAAAAAGTTGAGCTGAGTTCGCCTTTAATAAAACTCTATTTGTATTTGTACAAATTTGTATTTGTTTTACCAAAGCCAGTTATAAACTACATACATACAGGAAGCTTAGGGGTACTAATAAACATCACAAGAAGAGATGCTCGGGACATATGGATATTTAGAATTGTACATATTTTGTAAGTACGTGCTTTCTAGCCACAGTAGTTTTGGAAATTAGTTGTGTTAATCATGCAAGCAGAAAGACCAAAACAGAAGGAGGCTATTTGTATCAATTTGGATAGATGAAGCTATAATAAACTGAAATATCTATGATGTTTTATGTAATGCTGTTTTTTTTCTTCTTCTAACTATGGTTAACCTTTTGCTTGTAAGTTTGTGTCCTGGCCTATAACAATCAGTTTCTGTCCAACTCCGACACCTATCCATGTTTAACATTTTGCATCTGACCTGTCAGCTGTTTCAAGGCTGCTTAGGTATTTTCTTTGTCTAATGGAAATCTTTTTTTTCATTCTGAAAGTGATTCTGTTGTGAGAACCTGCATACATTAATGATGACAAAGAAGCTCCAGAATGAGCCAACATTTGTTTTTGTTCTTTTTTGCATTGCCTAATGATGAATTGCACACTCAAGTGTTCCAGGTTATTTTTCCTTTCCTGTAATAATAAATGTCTTCACTGTTTACCTTTTCTGTTACAGCTCTTTATTATTACTAATCCATTGTAATTATATATATATAATTTTTTTAGCAAACGTGAAGGTACTTTTAATTCTGTTACAAAGCCTTACAGCTAGAAACCCATAAAACTGTAGACTTTATATTAAGAAATAGTGTGCTCTTCTTTGAAGTTGCAATTCTTTTAAATAAGTACAATAAAGCTATCAGATAAAAAAGCTTCTCAAATCCAAACAATTAAGTGCAGGTTTGGAAACAATGAATTACACAATAAATCATATAGGAAGGAATAATGAATGGGATGACAATACAAAAGAGTATTTTCCCAGCAAACATCAAATATTGGATTGTATCTACCTAGTTGTATCCAACTGTACTGGCTAATTTATCAGTTGTGCAAGTGTATTCTTTATTGGAGGGAACCGAGGGTAGGGGGGGCAAATAAGGCCTGGTGGAGCACCTTCAGGCCTGCACCTTATTTATAATACACAAGGCCAGATCATTATTGCCCCTAAACCTGGGGGCAGTCAGTAATTACAGGATCCTGTGGAGGAGCAGTAATTTGGCCTGTCGCAAAGTAGGCTGCAGAAGGCAAAGTGTAGATTGCTATGTATTCTGTGCCTCCTTTCTAAATGTGTACCAATTAGAAATAAAGTCAGTATTAAAGAGCAGTTTATTATTATGTATAGGGCCAATGTATAATAGGATGGAACCTCTGCTCTATTTGAATCCATGGGCAAAATAAAAGACACAGTAGACTCAGGAGCATTGAGGGGCCCATTACCTAAGGTCCATTACAAAATCATTCTTCAGGACCAATATTCTGAGTTTTTTTTTTTCCTTGGATCAAAAAGTAGTGGTTTAACTAATAAATAAAAATACATGGTAGTATATGTACAAGTTTGTATTGTTTTGCTCCTCCTGTAAAACAGAAGTACTCAAGCCTTAACTTTATAAGATATAAAGAAATAATACATAATGTTGCCATTGCTGCCATTGCTGCCTGCACTTCAGCTACATTTTTTCCAAAGCCCGATCCAACATGCTAGTTCCTTTACAAAAGTCAGACTAAATAGGTTAAAGGCTAACAATAGAAGAGTTAATTTCATATGGACACTTTTAAAGGGCCAATATACGCCATGGGTACATGAGTACCATTCATACGGCTTCTGCTGAACATACATTTTGCCTATTGTGTGAATCACAAAAAAACTGTTTGTTTTTTTGGTTATTTCTTGAGCTAAACAGGAAAAGCAAGGAAATTAAAGCTGCTTCATTTCTATTGCAGATATAACCCCCCTTCATAATTCCTGCTAACAAAAACAGTCATAACAAAGGGGGACAGGTGTGGGTTATATACTGGTAATCTAACTTGCAAGGACCAAACATGGAGTAACTTTAATTTCCCCCTTTATCAAACAATGTGAAAAGCATAATAGTTTGGCTGTTTTGTAATACTGCAGTTATACTGCATTGGGCCATGCTACAGATAAAAATAGGAAATATCTGCCCATGCATGTAGCCAAAGAAGATGGGGAACAGGCAATATTATACTTACTATACAGTTATAGTGTATGTTATGTTTTTATTCATGGAATATTTCCATTTCATGATAATTAAAAGTAACAATTATAAAACAGTCGCGTATCTGATATTGCTTATCTTATTTTCTGTAATGCTGCCGGTATTCACTAAGCTAATAATCTTTAAATCATCTAGAGATGTTCAATATAGGGTAAAGCTGCAAACAGGCAGGCTGAAACACATTTTCATGATATAATTCATTAAATACAGATAGTTCCGTGTAGTTATATTCGAACTATAAGGAAATAAATAGTGAGTAGTCACCAAATCTTATATTGAATATTATTGTAATTGATATTAAATAGGGGATGTGAATATACAGTATAAAACAAGCTTTTCTGGTGGGTATTTTACCTTGCAATCAGCAGAAATTTGCAGCAAACCTGATTTGCTTACTGGTGGCCAGAATAGATATTATCTTAATAGAAGAAAACGAAAATTAGGAATGTTGAGCCACCGTCTATTTAATATTCCCCCCCCCCCCACCTTACACAGAGATAGTGTTTCCACTGAAAGAAGATGATCAGAGTTTGATTTCTAGGCAGGCGGTAGAGTTATAATGTGTTTGCTTGCATTTTTATCTATCATCACATTTGATCAAATCAACTGTAATCAAATGTTTGCATTTCATTTAGAAACAAAGTGCATGAGACAACAATCATTTGGAAATGAGAACTATACACTTTATATGTGAGAGAGGAGTATTAGTAAGGCCAAAGACACTCTGAAGAACTAACTACTGGAAAGTACTGGTATAAAAGTGTCAGGGAGCCAGTCAGGAACAAGGAGGAAGCCCTCTTGAGGGAGCAAGGTTGCGGTGTCCAAAGGGTTAATCGAAGGAGTAGTCAGAATCCAGGCAAGAGTTCACGGGCAGGCAGATAACAGCAAAGTCCAAAGTCCAGGCAAAGGGTCAGGATAACAATCAGGAACAAGATTTCAGCAATAGCAGCTCACAGGGAACCCAGGATACACTCAGGAAATGTTTCCTATACTTGGGCGCCATTCTGGCGTCTTGGTAGCGTTTTTATATTTGAATTTGGCGCCATAGTGACGTCATTGTCGTCGCGCTGACGTCATTGTGCCAGCGCCGCTACCCACGTGGCGGCCATGGGCGCCGCCATTTTGGGAGCGACGCCGGCAGGGGAGGACATGCCGCCCGGAGCTCCTGGAACTGCTCCGGGTGGCGATCGTGACAAAAAGCATCTGTGCCAAATTTACTTGTGTAGCTGAATGGCTATAAGTTTATAGTGCCCAACAGCTATGACGGCACCTTGTGCCTCCTACAGTGTCAAGCTGTCAGACTCTGCTGAGATTCGAGTCAGGGACCTTTGGGTTTCTGGCCCTGTGCCTTAACCATTGGGCAAGGTGAGCAGCCTGCAGGGTTGCTCACTATCTATTACCTGGCCTTTACAGCCTTATCCCAGCAGCAGCCTGATTGGTGGGTTGAGGTCAGCTAATCAGGGCTGACCCTATAGAAGCCCAGCCCTCCTCACCATCATTGTCTGAGCATTAACCTATATTAGCACTATGGCGTCGCCCCTAGCTAAAGGTTCCTGCTCTAGCCTCCTGTCCTTTCCTTGTCCTGCCCTACCTTGAACCTTACCTGGTTACCTTGCCTTATTCAGTGACTGTCTTAGCTTATCCTTATTCTGCCTCGTCTTTACTTGACCTTCATCTGACCTTCTCTTGCCTGTTCCTGCTTTCCAGTCCTCTCCTGCTTCCAGACCTGTGCTGCCTTATACCCTGTACCTTGTCTTAAATCTCCCATTGTCTTGTTCTGCGTTTTCCTCCCATTTCTGCTATCCAGTCCTTCTTACATAGTTACATAGTTACATAGTTAAATTGGCTTGAAAAAAGACAAAGTCCATCAAGTTCAACCCCTCCAAATGAAAACCCAGCAGCCATACATACACCCATCCCTACTTTTAATTAAATTCTTTATACCCATACTTATACTAACTATAGAGCTTAGTATCAGAATAGCCTTTGATCATCCAAGCCATTCTTAAAGGCATTAACTGAATCAGCCATCACAACATCACCCGGCAGTGCATTCCACAACCTCACTGTCCTGACTGTGAAGAACCCCCTACGTTGCTTCAAATGAAAGTTCTTTTCTTCTAGTCTAAAGGGGTGGCCTCTGGTACGGTGATCCACTTTATGGGTAAATAGGTCCCCTGCTATTTGTCTATAATGTCCTCTAATGTACTTGTAAAGTGTAATCATGTCCCCTCGCAAGCGCCTTTTTTCCAGAGAAAACAACCCCAACCTTGTCAGTCTACCCTCATAATTTAAGTCTCCCTCTAACCAATTTAGTTGCACGTCTCTGCACTCTCTGCAGCTCATTTATATCCCTCTTAAGGACTGGAGTCCAAAACTGCACTGCATACTCCAGATGAGGCCTTACCAGGGACCTATAAAGAGGCATAATTATGTTTTCATCCCTTGAGTTAATGCCCTTTTTTATGCAAGACAAAACTTTATTTGCTTTAGTAGCCACAGAATGACACTGCCCAGAATTAGACAACGTGTTATCTACAAAGACCCCTAGATCCTTCTCATTTAAGGAAACTCCCAACACACTGCCATTTAGTGTATAACTTGCATTTATATTATTTTTGCCAAAGTGCATAAACTTGCATTTATCAACATTGAACCTCATTTTCCAGTTTGCTGCCCAGTTTTCCAGTTTAGACAAATCACTCTGCAAAGTGGCAGCATCCTGCATGGAAACTAGAGTTCTGCACAATTTCGTATCATCTGCAAAAATAGAAACAGTACTTTCAATGCCCACCTCCAGGTCATTAATAAACAAGTTGAAAAGCAAGGGACCTAGTACAGAGCCCTGCGGTACTCCACTAACAACACTGGTCCAATTAGAAAATGTTCCATTTACCACCACTCCTTGTAGTCTATCTTTTAGCCAGTTCTCTATCCAGGTACAAATACTATGTTCCAGGCCAACATTCCTTAATTTAACCACTAACCTTTTGTGTGGCACTGTATCAAATGCTTTAGCAAAGTCTAAGTAAATCACATCCACTGCCATCCCAGAATCGAGGTTTCTACTTACATTCTCATAAAAAGAAATTAAGTTAGTCTGGCAAGATCTATTACGCATAAAACCATGCTGGCACAAACTCATAGTATTATGATTTGCTATGAAGTCCAGTATCTTATCCTTTATTAACCCTTCGAAAAGCTTTCCTACCACTGACGTCAGACTAACTGGCCTATAGTTTTCAGGCTGAGAACGGGATCCTTTTTTGAATAGAGGCACCACATTAGCAATTCACCAGTCTCTCGGCACTATGCCAGATCTCAATGAATCCTGAAAAATTAAGTAAAGAGGTTTGGCAATCACAGAGCTAAGCTCGCTAATTACCCTGGGGTGAATACCATCTGGCCCTGGACCTTTGTTAATCTTAACATGTTCTAGTCTCTTTTGAATGTCTTCATGTGTGAACCATGCATCATTAGTTGTATTACTGGAATTGGGACTGTTAAGAAGGAAACCTTCACTTTGTGTAGACAGATGAAAAATATGAGTTCAGAATCTGCGCTTTTATTTTGTTTTCATCAACCAGCTGACCCCCCTCTGATAGTAAGGGTCCCACCCCTTCCTGCTTCATTTTTTTACTATTAACATATTTAAAAAATAGTTTTGGATTTTTTTTACTGCTAGCTGCAATATCCTTTTCTATAGCAATTTTTCCCACAATGTTAGCCACCTAATTTCTTTTACTATAGACACCCTCCTGCTCCCCACCCCAACTCATACTACTATTAGAGGGCCTATAGGCTGATGTAATAATCTAGGTGGAACCAGTATTTTCATTACTCAGATATACTGTAATCCTTACAACTGTGAAACCAGCTTGGGATACATCAATTTTTTAAATGTTTTTATTTTTCATTAATTCCCTCTTTTGATTTTAAATGAACGATTAAATGTTATGTTTTATTGAGTGATTCCTTCTTCTACAGACTAGTGAAATGCGAACTGTTGCTTACGTAATTAGCACCCCTTACACTATTGCACTTTATTAGCTCTTTATTGTTTATCACAAGATATAATAATGAAAACACGTCAAAGTGTGGACACAATGCATTTATTTTGAATGAATTTATATGCACTCATCAAAAAAAATGTTTAAGGCATTAATTATTCCTTTCATGGTTTCCAAGTTACACACACAATCTAATTATATTTATTAAGAAGGCTGTGTGTCCTCGTTAGCTCTTCTTTGCAGTTCCTTTCTTTCTGGTACAAATTCAAGTTTTTTTCTATCATTGCAGATTGAATATATGCACAACCTTGTAATGTTGTCTTTAGTAACCCCTAGCCTATAGCATCTTTGGTTCAGACTTCCTTAGAAGCATTACCCTAGCGATAGTTTCTCGTGAAAAATGAACAGAGGGAGTGTCTTTGCCATAGTTACCCATAAAGAATGATTCTGCCAATCAATTCACTCTCAATCACTGGGGTCTCTTTGTCTTGCCCAATAGTGGCCTAATAACTGGAGTCATGTATAGCTATATAGAAGTTCCACTGATGTGTACCGCTGCTCCTCCACAATAACCAGTAATGCGCTCTGATGGAGGAACCATTGATTTGTGCCAAAAACAAAGATAGATGAGAAAATGCTAAAAACAGGGAGAATAAGGGCACCATACCAAATAAATTTAAATCAAAAGCGAGGAAATAGAAATAAGGGAGGATTTCACAATTCACTCCACTCTGAAGTTGTATACAAGTATGGGACCTGTTATCCAGAACGCTCGGGCCCTGAGATTTTTCAGATAATGGATCTTTCTGTAATTTAGATCTTCATATCTTAAAGGACCAGTAACACCAAAAACTGAAAGTGTTTTAAAGTAATGAAAATATCATGTAGTGTTGCCCTGCGCTGGTAAAACTGATGTGTTTGCTTCAGAAACACTACTATAGTTCATATCAACAAGCTGCTGAGTAGCAATGGCGGAAATTGAAAAACGACTATATGGCACAGGATAAATAATGGATAACAGATAGCATTATGTTCTACAGAGCTTATCTGCTGTGTAACTTGAGCCTTTTCTCCTTTGAATAGCTGCCCCCATGGCTACACAGCAGCTTATTTATATAAACAATAGTAGTGTTTCTGAAGCAAACACAGCAGTTTTACTAGTGCAGGACAACACTACATTATATTTTTATTACTTTAAAACAATTTCATTTTTTGATGTTACTGGTCCTTTAAGTCTACTAGAAAATATTAAATTAGCCTAATATGATGGTTTTGCTTTCAATAAGGATTAATTATATTTTAGTTTGGATCAACTACAAGGTCCTGTTTTATTATTACAGAGAAAAAGGAAGTAATTTTTTGGATAAAATCGAGTCTGAGGGATGGCCTTTCCGTAATTCTTAACTTTCCAGATAACGGGTTTCCAGTAATGGATCCCATACCTGTATTACCAATTGAAAAATGAAGATGTGAAAAACTTTTAACCTCTCAGGTTAGTTAAAACAAACATTGTCATTACAAAAACAGTAATGAATGGTGATTAAAGATCAGCTGTAATCTTGTCCAAAATGATATATTCAGATGGATTCAAATGGAGTCCAGTTACTAGCTCCATAAACACTAGGTAAATACATAATCATTTATACAAGTCATGCTGCTATTCAGCACAATTTTATTTTCCACTCTCTGTCATACCTCCCAACATTTTGGAAGTAAAAAGAGGGACAAAAAATTTTTTCCTGCACGTAGCGCAGCAATTTTTTGACCACACCCTTTTTTGTGGCCACACCCCCTAATTACCATGTTTGTTTTACAAAATTTGGCAGGTTACGAAAGTTTGAAAATATTTCTCCTTATCTAAACTATGTTTTTGTGTCTCAAAATTGTTATAAAGTATCTTATTTGCACCTGTTAGGTGTTCTGGGCTCTCTGCTAAAAGCCAATTAAGTGAGAAACTTTGTTTCTTTTTCTGGCTGTTAAGTGCATAGAAAAGAGGAACTTTCCAGTACAAATGAGGGACTGCGGGTTGAGCTGTCAAAAGAGGGACTGTCCCTCCGAAAAAGGGACAGTTGGGAGGTATGCTCTCTGTATATCTTTCTTTTCATAAACGATTATTAATCTAATAACTAACAATCAACTTGTTTGTAAATAGCATTTGCCACAGTTTTACACCTGCTTCAGAGGCAAGGAAATATGGTTAATAATGAATAAATTTGCAAGTGTAACATTCTAATATGAATTCAAAATTAAGGGTGCTATGACTGTATTCACAAAAGTACCTAGGCCTACATGCACTGAGAATCTTGCAGCGAGTGCCATTTGCCTGTCCAGCCTGCTATGATGAATTGTTTGAATTTGTGTACTTGGGGCCACACCAGTTTTGATCTGCCAGTAAATCCAGAGTTTGTTTAGTGGGTTGTACCTATACACACTGACCTGCATCAAGTGAACTGTGCTACAGAAGTGACCTGATCCTTATGTAATGCTGCGTTGTCGAACTGTACACAAGATGAATTTTGTGTAAATGTTGCATTTTGGGTAAATAATTGAGATTTGCATCTGGATATTGCACTCTGCACATACAGTAGCTCTGGACTGGCAAATGAGCCCTATTGTGTTAATCAGATACTTTAAAGGAAAACTATACCCCCAAAATGAATACTTAAAGGGATACTGTCATGGAAAAACATGTTTTTTCCAAAACGTATCAGATAATAGTGCTGCTCCAGCAGAAGTCTGCATTGAAATCCATTTCTCAAAAGAGCAAACAGATTTTTTTATATTCAATTTTGAAATCTGACATGGGGGTAGACATTTTGTCCATTTCCCAGCTGCCCCAGTCATGTGACTTGTGCCTGCACTTTAGGGTGGAATTACTTTCTGGCGGGCTGTTATTTCTCCTACTTAATGTTACTGAATCAGTCTCAGTGGGACTTGGCTTTTACTATTAAGTGCTGTTCTTAGATCTTCCAGGGAGCTGTTATCTTGTGTTAGGGAGCTGCTATTTACTTACCTTCCCATTGTTCTATTGTTAGGCTGCTGGGGAGGAAAGGGAGGATGTGATATCACTCCAACTTGCAGTACAGCAGTAAAAGTACAGCAGTAAAAAGTGATTGAAGTTTATCAGAGCACAAGTCACATGGCTAGAGGCAGCTGGGAAATTTACAATATGTCTAGCCCCATGTCAGATTTCAAAATTTAATATAACAAAATCTGTTTGCTCTTTTGAAAAATGGATTTCAGCGCAGAATTCTGCTGGAGCAGCAATATTAACTGATGCGTTTTGAAAAAAAAAACATGTTTTCCCATGATAGTATCCCTTTAAGCAACAGTAACGCGAAGTAACGCTAGCGAATTTACGCCAGCGCTCGTTAGTGAATTTGCGAAGTACCGAAAATGCCAAACGCTAGCGAACTGACGCTAGCGTTCGGCGCTTCAGCGCTTAGTGAATTTGCGCCATAGTTTATATCATAATAAGTGGCATATTAAAAAAATCTTACCAAACTGGAATATTTATTTAAGCTTAAATATTGTCCTTTTACACCTCTTGCCTTGAGCCACCATTTTGTGATGGTCTGTGTGCTGCCTCGGAGATCACCTGACCAGAAATACAGCAGCTCTAACTGTAACAGGAAGAAGTGTGGAAGCAAAAGACAGAACTCATTGGCTCATGTGATCTAACATGTATGGTTTGTTTGTGTGCACCGTGAATTGTAGGATAACAGAGGCAGCCCTTATTTTTTTTTAAATTTTCATTTATGATTACCCAATGGCACATACTATTAAAAAGTATATTATTATGCATTATTTACATAAAGCAGAGTTTTACGAGCTGAGCTGTTTTATGCAACATATTTCTATAGAGACTTACATTGTTCGGGGGTATAGTTTTGCTTTAATGTCACAACTGCCTTTGTCACAAATCTCCAGCATCTTAATTTCCAGCATTTCTTTGTCATTTTGCCCCTTCTCCCATCCCCCCCAGGGAGCACCTTCAGGCCTGCACCTTATTTATAATACACAAGGCCAGATCATTATTGCCCCTAAACCTGGGGGCAGTCAGTAATTACAGGATCCTGTGGAGGAGCAGTAATTTGGCCTGTCGCAAAGTAGGCTGCAGAAGGCAAAGTGTAGATTGCTATGTATTCTGTGCCTCCTTTCTAAATGTGTACCAATTAGAAATAAAGTCAGTATTAAAGAGCAGTTTATTATTATGTATAGGGCCAATGTATAATAGGATGGAACCTCTGCTCTATTTGAATCCATGGGCAAAATAAAAGACACAGTAGACTCAGGAGCATTGAGGGGCCCATTACCTAAGGTCCATTACAAAATCATTCTTCAGGACCAATATTCTGAGTTTTTTTTTTTCCTTGGATCAAAAAGTAGTGGTTTAACTAATAAATAAAAATACATGGTAGTATATGTACAAGTTTGTATTGTTTTGCTCCTCCTGTAAAACAGAAGTACTCAAGCCTTAACTTTATAAGATATAAAGAAATAATACATAATGTTGCCATTGCTGCCATTGCTGCCTGCACTTCAGCTACATTTTTTCCAAAGCCCGATCCAACATGCTAGTTCCTTTACAAAAGTCAGACTAAATAGGTTAAAGGCTAACAATAGAAGAGTTAATTTCATATGGACACTTTTAAAGGGCCAATATACGCCATGGGTACATGAGTACCATTCATACGGCTTCTGCTGAACATACATTTTGCCTATTGTGTGAATCACAAAAAAACTGTTTGTTTTTTTGGTTATTTCTTGAGCTAAACAGGAAAAGCAAGGAAATTAAAGCTGCTTCATTTCTATTGCAGATATAACCCCCCTTCATAATTCCTGCTAACAAAAACAGTCATAACAAAGGGGGACAGGTGTGGGTTATATACTGGTAATCTAACTTGCAAGGACCAAACATGGAGTAACTTTAATTTCCCCCTTTATCAAACAATGTGAAAAGCATAATAGTTTGGCTGTTTTGTAATACTGCAGTTATACTGCATTGGGCCATGCTACAGATAAAAATAGGAAATATCTGCCCATGCATGTAGCCAAAGAAGATGGGGAACAGGCAATATTATACTTACTATACAGTTATAGTGTATGTTATGTTTTTATTCATGGAATATTTCCATTTCATGATAATTAAAAGTAACAATTATAAAACAGTCGCGTATCTGATATTGCTTATCTTATTTTCTGTAATGCTGCCGGTATTCACTAAGCTAATAATCTTTAAATCATCTAGAGATGTTCAATATAGGGTAAAGCTGCAAACAGGCAGGCTGAAACACATTTTCATGATATAATTCATTAAATACAGATAGTTCCGTGTAGTTATATTCGAACTATAAGGAAATAAATAGTGAGTAGTCACCAAATCTTATATTGAATATTATTGTAATTGATATTAAATAGGGGATGTGAATATACAGTATAAAACAAGCTTTTCTGGTGGGTATTTTACCTTGCAATCAGCAGAAATTTGCAGCAAACCTGATTTGCTTACTGGTGGCCAGAATAGATATTATCTTAATAGAAGAAAACGAAAATTAGGAATGTTGAGCCACCGTCTATTTAATATTCCCCCCCCCCCCCACCTTACACAGAGATAGTGTTTCCACTGAAAGAAGATGATCAGAGTTTGATTTCTAGGCAGGCGGTAGAGTTATAATGTGTTTGCTTGCATTTTTATCTATCATCACATTTGATCAAATCAACTGTAATCAAATGTTTGCATTTCATTTAGAAACAAAGTGCATGAGACAACAATCATTTGGAAATGAGAACTATACACTTTATATGTGAGAGAGGAGTATTAGTAAGGCCAAAGACACTCTGAAGAACTAACTACTGGAAAGTACTGGTATAAAAGTGTCAGGGAGCCAGTCAGGAACAAGGAGGAAGCCCTCTTGAGGGAGCAAGGTTGCGGTGTCCAAAGGGTTAATCGAAGGAGTAGTCAGAATCCAGGCAAGAGTTCACGGGCAGGCAGATAACAGCAAAGTCCAAAGTCCAGGCAAAGGGTCAGGATAACAATCAGGAACAAGATTTCAGCAATAGCAGCTCACAGGGAACCCAGGATACACTCAGGAAATGTTTCCTATACTTGGGCGCCATTCTGGCGTCTTGGTAGCGTTTTTATATTTGAATTTGGCGCCATAGTGACGTCATTGTCGTCGCGCTGACGTCATTGTGCCAGCGCCGCTACCCACGTGGCGGCCATGGGCGCCGCCATTTTGGGAGCGACGCCGGCAGGGGAGGACATGCCGCCCGGAGCTCCTGGAACTGCTCCGGGTGGCGATCGTGACAAAAAGCATCTGTGCCAAATTTACTTGTGTAGCTGAATGGCTATAAGTTTATAGTGCCCAACAGCTATGACGGCACCTTGTGCCTCCTACAGTGTCAAGCTGTCAGACTCTGCTGAGATTCGAGTCAGGGACCTTTGGGTTTCTGGCCCTGTGCCTTAACCATTGGGCAAGGTGAGCAGCCTGCAGGGTTGCTCACTATCTATTACCTGGCCTTTACAGCCTTATCCCAGCAGCAGCCTGATTGGTGGGTTGAGGTCAGCTAATCAGGGCTGACCCTATAGAAGCCCAGCCCTCCTCACCATCATTGTCTGAGCATTAACCTATATTAGCACTATGGCGTCGCCCCTAGCTAAAGGTTCCTGCTCTAGCCTCCTGTCCTTTCCTTGTCCTGCCCTACCTTGAACCTTACCTGGTTACCTTGCCTTATTCAGTGACTGTCTTAGCTTATCCTTATTCTGCCTCGTCTTTACTTGACCTTCATCTGACCTTCTCTTGCCTGTTCCTGCTTTCCAGTCCTCTCCTGCTTCCAGACCTGTGCTGCCTTATACCCTGTACCTTGTCTTAAATCTCCCATTGTCTTGTTCTGCGTTTTCCTCCCATTTCTGCTATCCAGTCCTTCTTACATAGTTACATAGTTACATAGTTAAATTGGCTTGAAAAAAGACAAAGTCCATCAAGTTCAACCCCTCCAAATGAAAACCCAGCAGCCATACATACACCCATCCCTACTTTTAATTAAATTCTTTATACCCATACTTATACTAACTATAGAGCTTAGTATCAGAATAGCCTTTGATCATCCAAGCCATTCTTAAAGGCATTAACTGAATCAGCCATCACAACATCACCCGGCAGTGCATTCCACAACCTCACTGTCCTGACTGTGAAGAACCCCCTACGTTGCTTCAAATGAAAGTTCTTTTCTTCTAGTCTAAAGGGGTGGCCTCTGGTACGGTGATCCACTTTATGGGTAAATAGGTCCCCTGCTATTTGTCTATAATGTCCTCTAATGTACTTGTAAAGTGTAATCATGTCCCCTCGCAAGCGCCTTTTTTCCAGAGAAAACAACCCCAACCTTGTCAGTCTACCCTCATAATTTAAGTCTCCCTCTAACCAATTTAGTTGCACGTCTCTGCACTCTCTGCAGCTCATTTATATCCCTCTTAAGGACTGGAGTCCAAAACTGCACTGCATACTCCAGATGAGGCCTTACCAGGGACCTATAAAGAGGCATAATTATGTTTTCATCCCTTGAGTTAATGCCCTTTTTTATGCAAGACAAAACTTTATTTGCTTTAGTAGCCACAGAATGACACTGCCCAGAATTAGACAACGTGTTATCTACAAAGACCCCTAGATCCTTCTCATTTAAGGAAACTCCCAACACACTGCCATTTAGTGTATAACTTGCATTTATATTATTTTTGCCAAAGTGCATAAACTTGCATTTATCAACATTGAACCTCATTTTCCAGTTTGCTGCCCAGTTTTCCAGTTTAGACAAATCACTCTGCAAAGTGGCAGCATCCTGCATGGAAACTAGAGTTCTGCACAATTTCGTATCATCTGCAAAAATAGAAACAGTACTTTCAATGCCCACCTCCAGGTCATTAATAAACAAGTTGAAAAGCAAGGGACCTAGTACAGAGCCCTGCGGTACTCCACTAACAACACTGGTCCAATTAGAAAATGTTCCATTTACCACCACTCCTTGTAGTCTATCTTTTAGCCAGTTCTCTATCCAGGTACAAATACTATGTTCCAGGCCAACATTCCTTAATTTAACCACTAACCTTTTGTGTGGCACTGTATCAAATGCTTTAGCAAAGTCTAAGTAAATCACATCCACTGCCATCCCAGAATCGAGGTTTCTACTTACATTCTCATAAAAAGAAATTAAGTTAGTCTGGCAAGATCTATTACGCATAAAACCATGCTGGCACAAACTCATAGTATTATGATTTGCTATGAAGTCCAGTATCTTATCCTTTATTAACCCTTCGAAAAGCTTTCCTACCACTGACGTCAGACTAACTGGCCTATAGTTTTCAGGCTGAGAACGGGATCCTTTTTTGAATAGAGGCACCACATTAGCAATTCACCAGTCTCTCGGCACTATGCCAGATCTCAATGAATCCTGAAAAATTAAGTAAAGAGGTTTGGCAATCACAGAGCTAAGCTCGCTAATTACCCTGGGGTGAATACCATCTGGCCCTGGACCTTTGTTAATCTTAACATGTTCTAGTCTCTTTTGAATGTCTTCATGTGTGAACCATGCATCATTAGTTGTATTACTGGAATTGGGACTGTTAAGAAGGAAACCTTCACTTTGTGTAGACAGATGAAAAATATGAGTTCAGAATCTGCGCTTTTATTTTGTTTTCATCAACCAGCTGACCCCCCTCTGATAGTAAGGGTCCCACCCCTTCCTGCTTCATTTTTTTACTATTAACATATTTAAAAAATAGTTTTGGATTTTTTTTACTGCTAGCTGCAATATCCTTTTCTATAGCAATTTTTCCCACAATGTTAGCCACCTAATTTCTTTTACTATAGACACCCTCCTGCTCCCCACCCCAACTCATACTACTATTAGAGGGCCTATAGGCTGATGTAATAATCTAGGTGGAACCAGTATTTTCATTACTCAGATATACTGTAATCCTTACAACTGTGAAACCAGCTTGGGATACATCAATTTTTTAAATGTTTTTATTTTTCATTAATTCCCTCTTTTGATTTTAAATGAACGATTAAATGTTATGTTTTATTGAGTGATTCCTTCTTCTACAGACTAGTGAAATGCGAACTGTTGCTTACGTAATTAGCACCCCTTACACTATTGCACTTTATTAGCTCTTTATTGTTTATCACAAGATATAATAATGAAAACACGTCAAAGTGTGGACACAATGCATTTATTTTGAATGAATTTATATGCACTCATCAAAAAAAATGTTTAAGGCATTAATTATTCCTTTCATGGTTTCCAAGTTACACACACAATCTAATTATATTTATTAAGAAGGCTGT
This sequence comes from Xenopus petersii, assembly GCA_038501925.1. NCBI lineage: Eukaryota > Metazoa > Chordata > Amphibia > Anura > Pipidae > Xenopus > Xenopus petersii. Next base: position 39,102,781 of record CM076683.1, on the reverse strand, counting down.
GTGTCCTCGTTAGCTCTTCTTTGCAGTTCCTTTCTTTCTGGTACAAATTCAAGTTTTTTTCTATCATTGCAGATTGAATATATGCACAACCTTGTAATGTTGTCTTTAGTAACCCCTAGCCTATAGCATCTTTGGTTCAGACTTCCTTAGAAGCATTACCCTAGCGATAGTTTCTCGTGAAAAATGAACAGAGGGAGTGTCTTTGCCATAGTTACCCATAAAGAATGATTCTGCCAATCAATTCACTCTCAATCACTGGGGTCTCTTTGTCTTGCCCAATAGTGGCCTAATAACTGGAGTCATGTATAGCTATATAGAAGTTCCACTGATGTGTACCGCTGCTCCTCCACAATAACCAGTAATGCGCTCTGATGGAGGAACCATTGATTTGTGCCAAAAACAAAGATAGATGAGAAAATGCTAAAAACAGGGAGAATAAGGGCACCATACCAAATAAATTTAAATCAAAAGCGAGGAAATAGAAATAAGGGAGGATTTCACAATTCACTCCACTCTGAAGTTGTATACAAGTATGGGACCTGTTATCCAGAACGCTCGGGCCCTGAGATTTTTCAGATAATGGATCTTTCTGTAATTTAGATCTTCATATCTTAAAGGACCAGTAACACCAAAAACTGAAAGTGTTTTAAAGTAATGAAAATATCATGTAGTGTTGCCCTGCGCTGGTAAAACTGATGTGTTTGCTTCAGAAACACTACTATAGTTCATATCAACAAGCTGCTGAGTAGCAATGGCGGAAATTGAAAAACGACTATATGGCACAGGATAAATAATGGATAACAGATAGCATTATGTTCTACAGAGCTTATCTGCTGTGTAACTTGAGCCTTTTCTCCTTTGAATAGCTGCCCCCATGGCTACACAGCAGCTTATTTATATAAACAATAGTAGTGTTTCTGAAGCAAACACAGCAGTTTTACTAGTGCAGGACAACACTACATTATATTTTTATTACTTTAAAACAATTTCATTTTTTGATGTTACTGGTCCTTTAAGTCTACTAGAAAATATTAAATTAGCCTAATATGATGGTTTTGCTTTCAATAAGGATTAATTATATTTTAGTTTGGATCAACTACAAGGTCCTGTTTTATTATTACAGAGAAAAAGGAAGTAATTTTTTGGATAAAATCGAGTCTGAGGGATGGCCTTTCCGTAATTCTTAACTTTCCAGATAACGGGTTTCCAGTAATGGATCCCATACCTGTATTACCAATTGAAAAATGAAGATGTGAAAAACTTTTAACCTCTCAGGTTAGTTAAAACAAACATTGTCATTACAAAAACAGTAATGAATGGTGATTAAAGATCAGCTGTAATCTTGTCCAAAATGATATATTCAGATGGATTCAAATGGAGTCCAGTTACTAGCTCCATAAACACTAGGTAAATACATAATCATTTATACAAGTCATGCTGCTATTCAGCACAATTTTATTTTCCACTCTCTGTCATACCTCCCAACATTTTGGAAGTAAAAAGAGGGACAAAAAATTTTTTCCTGCACGTAGCGCAGCAATTTTTTGACCACACCCTTTTTTGTGGCCACACCCCCTAATTACCATGTTTGTTTTACAAAATTTGGCAGGTTACGAAAGTTTGAAAATATTTCTCCTTATCTAAACTATGTTTTTGTGTCTCAAAATTGTTATAAAGTATCTTATTTGCACCTGTTAGGTGTTCTGGGCTCTCTGCTAAAAGCCAATTAAGTGAGAAACTTTGTTTCTTTTTCTGGCTGTTAAGTGCATAGAAAAGAGGAACTTTCCAGTACAAATGAGGGACTGCGGGTTGAGCTGTCAAAAGAGGGACTGTCCCTCCGAAAAAGGGACAGTTGGGAGGTATGCTCTCTGTATATCTTTCTTTTCATAAACGATTATTAATCTAATAACTAACAATCAACTTGTTTGTAAATAGCATTTGCCACAGTTTTACACCTGCTTCAGAGGCAAGGAAATATGGTTAATAATGAATAAATTTGCAAGTGTAACATTCTAATATGAATTCAAAATTAAGGGTGCTATGACTGTATTCACAAAAGTACCTAGGCCTACATGCACTGAGAATCTTGCAGCGAGTGCCATTTGCCTGTCCAGCCTGCTATGATGAATTGTTTGAATTTGTGTACTTGGGGCCACACCAGTTTTGATCTGCCAGTAAATCCAGAGTTTGTTTAGTGGGTTGTACCTATACACACTGACCTGCATCAAGTGAACTGTGCTACAGAAGTGACCTGATCCTTATGTAATGCTGCGTTGTCGAACTGTACACAAGATGAATTTTGTGTAAATGTTGCATTTTGGGTAAATAATTGAGATTTGCATCTGGATATTGCACTCTGCACATACAGTAGCTCTGGACTGGCAAATGAGCCCTATTGTGTTAATCAGATACTTTAAAGGAAAACTATACCCCCAAAATGAATACTTAAAGGGATACTGTCATGGAAAAACATGTTTTTTCCAAAACGTATCAGATAATAGTGCTGCTCCAGCAGAAGTCTGCATTGAAATCCATTTCTCAAAAGAGCAAACAGATTTTTTTATATTCAATTTTGAAATCTGACATGGGGGTAGACATTTTGTCCATTTCCCAGCTGCCCCAGTCATGTGACTTGTGCCTGCACTTTAGGGTGGAATTACTTTCTGGCGGGCTGTTATTTCTCCTACTTAATGTTACTGAATCAGTCTCAGTGGGACTTGGCTTTTACTATTAAGTGCTGTTCTTAGATCTTCCAGGGAGCTGTTATCTTGTGTTAGGGAGCTGCTATTTACTTACCTTCCCATTGTTCTATTGTTAGGCTGCTGGGGAGGAAAGGGAGGATGTGATATCACTCCAACTTGCAGTACAGCAGTAAAAGTACAGCAGTAAAAAGTGATTGAAGTTTATCAGAGCACAAGTCACATGGCTAGAGGCAGCTGGGAAATTTACAATATGTCTAGCCCCATGTCAGATTTCAAAATTTAATATAACAAAATCTGTTTGCTCTTTTGAAAAATGGATTTCAGCGCAGAATTCTGCTGGAGCAGCAATATTAACTGATGCGTTTTGAAAAAAAAAACATGTTTTCCCATGATAGTATCCCTTTAAGCAACAGTAACGCGAAGTAACGCTAGCGAATTTACGCCAGCGCTCGTTAGTGAATTTGCGAAGTACCGAAAATGCCAAACGCTAGCGAACTGACGCTAGCGTTCGGCGCTTCAGCGCTTAGTGAATTTGCGCCATAGTTTATATCATAATAAGTGGCATATTAAAAAAATCTTACCAAACTGGAATATTTATTTAAGCTTAAATATTGTCCTTTTACACCTCTTGCCTTGAGCCACCATTTTGTGATGGTCTGTGTGCTGCCTCGGAGATCACCTGACCAGAAATACAGCAGCTCTAACTGTAACAGGAAGAAGTGTGGAAGCAAAAGACAGAACTCATTGGCTCATGTGATCTAACATGTATGGTTTGTTTGTGTGCACCGTGAATTGTAGGATAACAGAGGCAGCCCTTATTTTTTTTTAAATTTTCATTTATGATTACCCAATGGCACATACTATTAAAAAGTATATTATTATGCATTATTTACATAAAGCAGAGTTTTACGAGCTGAGCTGTTTTATGCAACATATTTCTATAGAGACTTACATTGTTCGGGGGTATAGTTTTGCTTTAATGTCACAACTGCCTTTGTCACAAATCTCCAGCATCTTAATTTCCAGCATTTCTTTGTCATTTTGCCCCTTCTCCCATCCCCCCCAGGGATCAATCCTTTCTGGACTCTGGCTCTAATCTCTGGGACATTTTTCATTCCTGTAAACTGAAGGCTTTTAAAGGGATGAAATTACACATCTTTCTTTCTAGGAATCTATTTGAGGATTACTAAATTCTTGCAAAAGAGAGAATTAATTACCAGTGTAATATTGGGTCATCATAACTCATTGACAGTAGACCACATAACTGAATAATGTCTTCTTTCAGTGAGATACATCAAATGAGATCAACAATTATGACTCATAAACATGCCTTGTAGGCATAAAACAGCAGGGAATTAGAATGCGAGGCTGATGCATATGCATGTAAACAGACTCCCAATAGAATAACATGGGTTTTGATTGATAGGTTTAGAATTGTAACATATGTAAACCTCTTAATCCTGCTTTTTTGTGCAGTTAACTAAAAATGCTATTCACTTGATAAGGAAAAAAAAGTTTTTTAAGGTGCTAATTCTGGAAGACACATCTGTGTTTTTTCCATTTGTTTTGTTATTGTTACTTGCAGGACTAACCCCTATAAGTAATAAAAGGCACTAGTAGCCAATAAGATATTTGCTTTTAAACAGGTGACCAGTAAGTGATACCTGCTGATTGGTTGCTATGGGTTACTGCACCTGTGCAAACTTAGTGCCTTTTATTACATAACCCCATTATTATTTTAACTCTGATCAGTTGACCCTTGTATGTGCTTAAAGAATGTGACCACTGAATGTATCAAGGGCAGTGATTCTTAGGCGCAAATTCACTAAGCGCCGAAGCGCCGAACGCTAGCCTCAATTCGCTAGCGTTTGGCATTTTCGGTACTTTGCAAATTCACTAACGAACGCTGGCGTAAATTCGCTAGTGTTACTTCGCACACTTACGCCAGGCAAATTTTCGCTAGCGATGTAACTACGCAAGTTCACTAACTTGCACAGTGTATTGAACGCTACCTTTTACGCTAGACTTCCTTCGCCACCTCAGACCTGGCGAAGCGCAATAGAGTAGATAGGGATTGTTTCCAAAAATGTCAAATTTTTTTCTAAGTCCCAAAAAACGCTGGCGTGTTTTCTACATGATGGGTGATAGGCTGAAAAAGATCGAAATTTTTTTTGGGGCTCCCCTCCTTCCCCCCTACATTTCCTGACTCATGGCAACTTACCTAGACAGTGGGCACATGTGTAGGGCAAAATAAAATTTATATTTGCTGATTTGAAGGTTTTCTAGGCATTTGTAGTGCAGATACGTGTTCCTCCATTGAAATTTGAATTTCGCGCCGTATGCAAATTAACCATCGCTAGCGAAACTTCGCTTGGCGAATTAACGCTAGTGCAACTTCGCAAACTAACGCTACCCCTGTGCGGAACTTCGGATTTTAGTGAATTTGCAGAGCGCTGGTGAAAATACGCCTGGCGAAGTGCGGCGAAGTTGCGCCTGGCGCAACTTTGCACCTTAGTGAATTTGCCCCTTAACCTCTTCAGTACATTGGGACATAGAATTGGGTGTCAATGCTGCTGCTGATCATTGTTTAATAATTAAAGTAAATCAATTAAATAAGTTGCACAATTAATTTACTGGGTCTTAATAATAATTCCCCAGTTATTATGAGTCCCTGGAGGGGAGAAAAGGTTAAAAAACCTGGCCTGACATAGGTGTTAAGCTAAATATATTATGTGCTCTTATCAGTGTAAAATTAATGATGTTGCAGGACTGCATGCTATGCCAAAGCTAAATACACAAATATGGGAGCAGCTTGTGTAAGGGTGTAAGGTGGAGCAGCAGTTATCACATGTGCTTATGATATGACCCTGCTGCTTTCTTTTTCAGGCAGCGGCAGCCCCTTTGCCTATGGAATACTGGCATAGTACTGGTCATTAAAGAAGAATTAAAGCTTAACTAAAGAAGTAGGCTAGAAATGTTGTACATTATGGTCTGGGCTTCTGTACCAACCCTCAACCCTTTAGTAGGGAAGATCTGTGTCTCCAAAGATGCCCCAGTAGCTCCCCATCTTCTTTTCTGCTGATTCACTGCACATGCTCTGTGCTGCTGTCACTTGCTAAGCATAGGGACCCACTCACAATATACAGTCCACATAGAATATAAATATACCAATATGAGGCTGATTAGTAATTAATACAGATAATTACTACATGGCAGCACAGAAACCAGTGCAATTAGCATCAGAGTTCAATAATCAGCCTTAAGTATCAGCTTATATTACAGGTCAACCTAATTTTCTGCTTGATAATTTGCAACAACCCTTAAGCTTAGCTGTTTTTTCAACAGCTGCTCAGAGCCCACTGAGCATGTGAGTGTCGCAGACATTTTCCAAGATGGTGACTCCCTGTGACAAGTTTGAAGTTCCAGATCATTGCTGCTATTGACAAGCTGAAACTTTAGGCCGGTGCAATAAGTTCAGTATATAATATATGGCATTTTTAGCCACATTCATTTTTGGGGTTTAGTTCTCCCATTGGAAGTTTGATGGAAAGGAAATTCAAAGTGTGCAGCTATAGTTCAGTCTTGAATGTTGTATGAGAAGAGGTAATAAGCAAGCTGTTTGAAAAGTTAATCATTAGAATAATATAATGAGCAGTTTAATTGAATACTTAATAGATGAGTTCAACAACAATGGGTGGGCAGATATCTATTGAGCAGCACAATATCTTGTTTGGCCCGGGCTGCATCAGGTTATTGATGTAGTCCCCTGTATAGGCCAATACCTTAGTGACCAAATCAGGCAAACACCTGCTCATTTTTAAATCCATTCTGTTTATTTAAAATTGTTTTATATTGCTTTAAATGAAATGCACTGTGGTGATATCTGTTGTATCAGGGATTACAGAAAGTGCTACATTTTGAAAGTGCTGCCATTCTTGGATAGCTTATTTTATGCAAATGTGACTACAAAATGTTACTTCTTAAAGGAAAACTATACTCCCAAAATGAATACTTAAGCAACATATAGATTATATCAAATTAAGTAGCATATTAAAGTATCTTACCAAACTGATATATATTTAAGTAAATATTGTTCTTTTACATCTCTTGCCTTGAGCCACCATTATGTGATGGTCTGTGTGCTGCCTCAGAGATCACCTGACCAGAAATATTACAACTCTAAGGAGGTTATTTACTAAGCTCCGAATACCCGAAATTCTCAGAAATCCAAAAAATTTGTGATAATAAGCTTAAAAAAAAACACAATTTTTTTGGAATTTATTAAACCCCGAGGGCTAAAAAGCCAGAATATAAAAACACAGCATCTCAAACCTGTCAAGGTTGCATAAAAGTCAATGAGAACAGTCCTATTGATTTTTGGTTGTGTTGGGGGATTGGGCAATTTCACAATGTTTTCAGAGCTTTGGGGTGACAATTCAAGAAAAAATCATGAAAATCGGAGCTTTTCCCGCAAAGGTAATTTTCGGAAAAATGTAATAATAAATAAGCGTTAAAAACCTGAGCGGATTAGATCGCAGTTTGTAGCAGCCGATATCGAGATAAATTCGGACCTTGAAAAATAACCCCTTAACTGTAGCAGGAAGAAGTGTTGAAGCAAAAGACAGAACTCTGTCTGTTTATTGGTTCATGTGACCTAACATGTATGGTTTGTTAGTTTGTTTGTGTGCACCATGAATCCTAAGATCCCGGCGGGGGGGGGCTTATTTTTTAAAATGGCAATTTTCTAATTATGATTACCCAATGGCAAATACTACTAGAAAAGTATGGTTTGGGGTATAATTTTCTTTAAGGAATCGTTGCACTGACAGGACTACCTTGAAATACGAGTTCCCTGCACCCTCATACCCTCAGAATGTGAAGTGTATTCAACCCTGAGCACCACTACACACAGTATATTATTATTATTATCCAATTAGATGGTTCTTGAGTAGATGGTTCTCAATTTTTCACAGTACACAAGTGCTATGTTTCAGTGGCGGAACTACCGGGGGAGCAATTGTTCCAGGGCTCGCATCCACTGCGGGCCCACCGGTAGTTTGTGCTCGCTTTAAAGACTTTCTTCCAGAGAGGCACACGCTTTAAAAAACTGCTTTCCGAGAGGTGGGCATGGGCAGGCCTGGCTGCACGGTCTGTACCCGGGCCTGCCCCTCCATCGTTACATTACTGCTATGTTTGTCTATATGGCTTTTATATTACATCTACACTAGGATTTACAGTACAGCACCTTATGTTCCTATAATTGTTGAATTTATGGAATATAGGTTATTCTGCACTTAATACCTTATCTGGCACTGTTAGGGCACTGGCACACTGTACGATTTGTCATTTACACTAAAGTTTCTCCAGTATGGATGACAAAGTGTCATAAAACATTTAAATTGTGTAAACTCCAGTAATTGCCTTCTCCTGTATGTTGAGATGTTGAAATAAAACATTTGTATGTTTGAACACCATCAAATTACACCAATGCAAAGGTATTCTCTGGCATTTTGTCACCTGACTGTAGGAGATTAAGCAAGGGTGGCAACGTGTACCATGTGCCTTTGTCTTAGTTGATTAGTAAAGTGGGCTTTATTACTGTCCCTTAACTTTAACAAACTTTAACATTACCCATTTGTGCATGATAATACTATGAAAACATGACACTTGTTTTTCATTCTATATAAAGTGCAGACTGGAAATTTAGTAATCAGAAATCACTTGGGAAAAAAAAAGTTTATTTGACACAATCTCCCTGGATTCAAAACCCTGAACAAAAGAATCACAGAGTTTTTATAGACTTGTAAAAAGGGAGGTACCAATGAGAGAGCATAAAGATATTGCAGCACAGAAAAACAAAGACCTGCTCTTACAGCCAAGCAGGTGGCTCTGCCTTCAAGGCCAGGGTACCAGTGACCCAGGCTAGCTTGAGAACAGAATCCATCCAAGTCATGGGGGAATCTGCATACACAGAATTTTATTCTCACTTACTGTACTGTGCATGTTACAACATAATATTATATTCTGTTTTAGTGATTTTGTGTTAAGTGCTGCAGGTGACTTGTCATGTAAGGTACATTAATATGTCATTCAAGTAGTCGGGAAAAAAAATCTAACAGGGCAGACAGGGTCTATGAGGCAAAGGGCCCTTATTCTCTGGCAATCAGAGTATTATTTTGTGCAAAACAGAACACCTTGTTCTCCCTCAGCTGTTGTTGGACACCTGTTCTGCGTGTCTCTGTTGCATTACCTTTTTTCTGTTCCCTTCCAACATTACTTTTTAGTTCCGATTAAGGATTTGAAGGAGGAAGTGAAAAGCACCTTATGAACATTTTTGCATATATTCAATGTTTGAAAAAATATTAGAGAAAGTAACAGAAAGTTCAGACTTGCAGCAATTAAATATGAATCTCTATTTATTTATCTGCTTAATGTCATTCTTGTGAGGAGCACTGGCTCACAGAATGTATTGTATAATTCTTAGGGGCTCTGAGAATAACATGTGCTCAATTAGTCACTAGCCAAATGAGACTTTAAGATATATTTGCTAGGTAAAGCATACTTTTCTCTGGTTTCCATCAAGTTTGAAGAACTACACTTTTTTTTTCATTTTAATATTTATCTGGGTAGATATGGGATGTGCAGGGTATACATTATTTTAAATGCAATTTAAAGATAACACCGCTGCTAATGATTCTTATCTCAAATTATACAATGCAGGTATCCAGTGTTCTTTCATACTGTACATCAGTTGTATTGTAGGTAAACAGGGCCCTTGCATGTCAGATCTCTCGCTACTTGTTGTTTTTTAAATTACAACCTACTTTCAACAACATTAGTAATGGCAACTGCAGGACTGGTCCACTGTTTTCAATGTTGAATGTGTCTGGACTGAGAAATAAAATAGGCTCTGGCATTTCAGGTACACAGAGGCCCAATCAGCCCATACAGAGGCCCAAACAGCTCCCACCAGCCCACTAAATAGTGACTTTCTATGGCACCTTATAGCAGCCTCTCTGGCATTTGCCAGAACCCACAGATTGCCAGTCCAGGCTTGTCTCTGTCTCTGGTGTTTGAGTTGTCAGCTCAGTAATTCAGAAGCAGACTCTGAACTGTTACATTTTTGAAGCATTTAGTTGATACATTTGTCAGCAGTATTAGCAACTATTGTATCAATACTGCCTGTAATGAAACCCAGAAATTCTGCTCAGCAGGGACAAAGATAAGAAATTTATCAACTAAATGTATCAATTTAGAACAGTTTACAGACTCGGCGACGCTCCCAGAGCTGCTTTAGAAGGTAAAAAATGACACTTTACACTTGAATATTAGAAAAACGGTGACACATAGAAAATAGAAAGTATTTGGAAAAAGTCAATATTTCTGGTGATCTATCTGAAAATAACTAGTTGTTTGAAGGTGAACAAACCGTTTAAAGGGAAACTAAAGTCTAAAACAGAATATTGTTCGAAATACTGTATTTTGTATACTAAGGGGCCGATTCACAAAATTCGAGTGAAGGGTTCGAATAAAAAAAAATTCGAATTTAGAAGTATTTTTTGGGTACTTCGACCATCGAATTGGTTAAATTCGATCGAATTCGAACGATTCGAACGATTAGAATTAAAAATCGTTCGACTATTCGACCATTCGATAGTCGAAGTACTGTCTCTTTAAAAAAAAATTCGATCCCCTAGTTCGGCAGCTAAAAGCTACCGAACTCAATGTTAGCCTATGGGGAAGGTCCCCATAGGCTTGCTAAAGTTTTTTTCATCGAAGGATATTCATTCGATCGTTTTATTAAAATCCTTCGAATCGTTCGATTCAAAGGATTTAATCGTTCGATCGAATGAAAAATCCTTCGATCGATCGATCGAATTTTTAGCGCTAAATCCTTCGAATTCGATATTCGAATTCGAAGGATTTAAATTCCCAGTCGAATATCGAGGGTTAATTAACCCTCGATATTCGACCCTTCGTGAATCGGCCCCTAAATATAAACATGAACTTACTACACCAGAAGCCCAATTAAACAAATGATTTATGCTTTTAAAGTTAGCACAGGGGGCTGGCATCTTGTAACTTTGTTAAACATCTTTGAAATACCAAGACTATGCACATGCTCAGTGTGGTCTGGGCTTCAGTTGGGAGGTTAAGCTTAGAGATCATCATCAATGATCAAAACAGCACAGGTCAAATAATATTTGCCAGAAGCCGATACAGCAAGACTGATAATCAGAATATACAGACTGCACTGGGTCTATGGATACAAATCTAAACAGTTGTTACAGGGAAACAAACAAAGCTGCTCGAGTTATGGGAAGTAAGGTGGGGGGCTCCCCCCTGTCGTTTGAAAGTATGATCGTTTCCCTGCAGAGCAGTTAGGGACCGCCTGAAGTTTCACTGCATACAGTCAGGTTTCTTATAAAACGGTACACATTTTTAAATTAAAGTATATGGGTGATGGGTTTCTTTTTCATTAAAGAAAGTAAAAATGGGATTTTATTTTTTTGCCTTTACATTCCCTTTAATGAAACTCAGGGATTCTGCTTAGCAGGCCCAAAGATAAAAAAAAAATATTCATTAATGTATCAATTTAGAACAGTTAATGAGTTGGCAACCCCCACCCCTCCCAGAGCAGCTTTTGTGGAAGATGAAACTTTACGCTTCAATTTTAGAAACCCGGTCACAAATAGAAAGTAATTGGCCAAAGTCTTTGTTTCTGGTGATCTATTTGAAACCAACTGAACTGAAAAAAGTGTGTGAAGGTGAACAACCCCTTTAATGAATAAATGTACTACTTTTAGCATACTCAATACTGCCAAAATGAAGCATTCTTAGCATGCATGAATATATGAAAGTAAGTTACTTACCAGGACAGAGATCAATAATTTTAGCACTTCTTTACGTACACCAGCCCACACCAGTAAGGTTGGGATTGGGGGAAACATGGAATTGAATGTTTGCAATTGTTGGAGGGATGGTGGCTGCCCATAAACTGCATTCTTGCAATTTTATTGCTCTTAATGAAAGAGTTTTGTGCCAGCACCAATTTGTTTTGCTATGCAGCTTACAGAAACATCTGAATTCCTACCAATATTTTTCCAATCTTCACTATGTGTTAACACAGTTGAAAATGTAGCTTTTGGCACATGAAAAAACAAACATGAACCTTATTTATATATAGCTATATGTTTATATGTGACATCAATTAATGCATTTCTGTTTTGGCTTCTAGGGGCAAGTTTCGGTTCACTATAGAAATCTTTAGGTTTTGGGTGAATACAAGTCAGAAATATCTTCCGTTAATTTGCAGAATGTTTCTCTTGAGTTTCTCGAAAAGAAAAAAAAGATACTGAAGTTCAATCTGTCACATCAATTTTATATCCTAATAATTATTTTATAAATATCAGAAGTGCGCTGCACTTCATTTCTTGGCTGACGGCATTACTCTCAGCTTCTGAACATTGCCTGGAGCTTGCTCTTTTTAATCATTTTAAAAGTGTATTTGGTGTAAATTGAGTTTAACACTGTTGAAAGGGTGTTGTGCAGGAACTCCAAAGTAGATCAACTTTGATATCCAGAGGTACTGCTGCCATAATCATCTTCAGCTCTCTGGCACCCTCTCTCGATTTAAATAGGAAATACGTGGAAACCTGTATACATTCTTTAGATGGAATATACAGCAATTCACATGAATGGCGCAAAATGTTTTCTGTGGTCTACGCTGCTGGAATGACCAGTTTTGTTTTTCTTAAATGTCATTCATTTTTCTTAATAATAGTATTACAAAGTATTAGTATTACAAAGGTAATGACTTACACCTTTATGAAAAATACAATATTTACACACAAGCTGTTGCTGTGTTTATATACGATGCCTGCGTGTGTAACCTCTTGATTTGGTGTGTTGTACGCTGTGTGTATTTCTTTGTGCATGTGTTTCATATATCCCAGTGCTAAAGCTAGGGGGGTTATTTATCAAGGTTCGAATTTATCTCAATATCGACTGCTACAAACTCCGATCTAACCCACTCGGGTTTTTAAAGCTTATTTATTATTACATTTTCCCGAAAATAAGCTTTGCAGGAAATGCTCAAATTTTCACGATTTTTTCGTGAATTTCCCCCGAAACCTCCAAATTTTTCTGAGTTTTCACTCGAAAGCTCAGAAAACATTGTGAAATTGCCTGAAACCCCCGACACAACCAAAAATCATGGGGACTGTTCCCATTGACTTTTATGCAACCTCGACAGGTTTGAGATGCTGTGTTTTTATATTCTGGCTTTATAGCCTGAGGGGTTTAATAAACTCCGAAAAATTTGTAATTTTTTTAAAAGTTTTCGGGTATTCGGAGATTAGTAAATAACCCCCTATGTGTTTTGCACTGCAGTAAAGGCCAACAGTAAATTGCTGGTATTGAATACTGATAAGTTAAAAACAAATATAATTAGAGGGCCGATTTACTAACAATAATATTTCTGTTTTTTCCCCATGAATCTTGAAACATTTGTTGTTTTTCTACATTTCTTAAAAGCTCTAAAAGTGTGAGATTTATGAAGTGTGAAAAACTTGGATACAAAAATGTGCCAAGTAAAAGTTGAGGAGGTCTTATAGAAGTCAGTGGGAGCTGCGTTGATCTTTGGATTTATTAACATTTGGATCTTTTAATAAATTTCATGACATTTGTGGTTTTGAGAAAGTGAGTTTAGTTGTAGTTTCAAAACCTCTAAAACCATTAAATGTAGAATGATGATAAATAAGCCCCTTAATGTTCTTTTTAACCACTTGTTAAATACTTAAATCTTTGCAATAGTATAGCTTAAATAAATAGTAATATCTACTGTGCTGTTGCTTCTTATAAAATTTAACAAGTTTTACTTTTTTATTTCGTGTTCATAAAGTAGATGGCCTGCTTGTTATGCCTGAAGCTTACACATTAATAATAGAACCTCTACCTGCCAGCTGTCCCTTTGCTGCAGTACTATCGTTAGTTCCTCTGTGTAAAAGGGATGAAGCTAACTAACGCTGATGAGTTAGGGCAGTTCATACAGGGCTATGGTATGTAGCGCTAACTTGAGCTATCCAGACCCAAAGGAGTTAATGTCCAGCTGGGTTACATGTGACTCAAACACTGCAGGCTAGGGCCTTCACTAAATGGAAGATTTCAGGAATGGTTTAGTGCAACTCTCAGGCTCTTGTGCAACAAAACAGAAAGAATTGGGCGCCAGGAGGTTCTTGCAATGTAACAAAATAACTTTTGTTTGGACAAATGATCCACAGGTTTACTTACAGTGGTACAGAGGCATTGGCAGTATATTGGCATTCCCCACTCACACAGAGCTGACAGCGGTAGATGTAGAATATACAGGCACACCTGCTCACACAGATCTTCCAAGGTAGATGCCAGGGACTTTCCTCCAGAGACAACACAGTGACCTAGATCCTCACACCGGGGATCGGGGAACTCACTAGACCTAATCCCTATTAGGCTGTGTCCCTATACTACAGGCCAGTCTTGTCTGAGAGGAGAGCTACCTCCTTGCTATCCTTCCTAGTTTGAGCCAAGCTGCTCTTTCTATCTTTGTTCTCTCTATCTCACTCTCCTAGAGAGTCTATTACAGATATATCCCTGCCACTTACTAGCCTCATTCACGGGGTCTCTGCTCCCTGACTTAAACACCAGAGGACCAAGTCCCTCTAGGCACATGGCTTTCTGGGCCTTGCTGCACCCAGGCTCCCCTGGGCACACACAGCTGGATCACCATCCAGTAGCCAAAGAGGAAGATCCACCCCTTCTCACTCACTATACCAGAGTGTGACAAGACGTTGTCACAGCACCTCCTGGCCAATAATATAACTATGCAGATTACCTCTAGCTACAGGGGAATCTGCCCAGCAACTAGGGAGATTAAAAGGATTTAAAGCCGTAGGGGCACATTTAACTGAATGGGTCCCTGTAGACATGGGTATAAATTGAAAGTATTAGGTTTCAGTTTCAAGTCATCATTTTTAAGCTGAGAACTCAGTCTAGCACAATGTAATAAGTAGAGCCGGTAACTTACCAATATGGCTGGCAGTGATTGTGTTCACAAGCAAGAATCTGTGCACTGGGACTTTTATGGAAACTTGTACAAAGGTTTGAACTGTTGCTGATGCCACCAAATCCCTGTGCCCTAATGCATTTGCTATGGGACATTTTGTTCTTCCCCATGCAGATAAGAAAAAAACCCACCATGACAACCTAGAGAGCACTCTGAATATAGGGCTGCACAAAAGGCAGGAGCAGAACAAAATGATTCCATTAATGTCTAAAATCCAACACTGTGAGAGTTTTCAAAGTGAAAGTACCACTTTAAGATCTAGGGCTTATTTATCAAAGTCTGAATTAGACCAGAATCCACGATTGGACCTTATTTATTATTAAAAAACCTGATTTTATCAGATCAAGGACAAACATGAAAAAAATCGAGTGAAAATCCAAATCGGTTAATTTTTCAGACTTTTTTCCCGATTTTTTTTTTTTGATTTTTGTCTGAAATAGATTTTCAGGCTAATTCCAGCGTAGACCACAGAAACTTCCAAATAGTATAGGGACCTCTCCCATTGACTTATATACAACCTCGGCAGGTCTGAGATACCGGATTTTCAGAATAAGACTTTTTGCAGCCTCGGAGTTTAATAAATCCCGAAAATTGGAATTTTTTACAAGGGATGCACGGAATCCTGGATTCAGTTCGGGATTCAGCCAGGATTCGGCCTTTTTCAGCTGGATTCGGATTCAGCCGAATCCTTCTGCCTGGCCGAATCCGAATCCTAATTTTCATATGTAAATTGGGGTGGGGAGGGAAATCACGTGACTTTTTCACAAAACAAGGAAGTAAAAAATGTTTTCCCCTTCCCTTGCATATGCAAATTAGGGTTCTGATTTGGTTCGGTATTCGCCCGAATCTTTCGCAAAGGGTTCAGGGGTTTGGCCGAATCCAAAAAAGTGAATTCGGTGCATCCCTATTTTTTAAGTAAGATATTTGGATTTTGTAGTAAAAAAAAAGCTTTTGGCATTTGGTCTTTGATAAATAACACCCCTAGTGTTTGAGGTCTCCAAAACAGCAGCTAAATTACATTTCCATTCACTAGAAAGCAGAAGGCTCTTCTTACTATGCGATTCGTTAACGATCCACTGCTTAATGGCAAGACCACATATTCTTTCAGAAGTTACAGTTTGAAAAAAGGGTGCAAGCGAATGCAAATTCATCACACATTTTCCTATATACCTTTTTATTTGTCAGACTTTATCTTTCAGAACAATAAAGAGAGCTTAGACTCATCTATGCTAAAATTAAGAATTTATAACTATATGGAACAGATGTTTTCATAAACATTTGCTATAATTAATTTCAACTAGGGATTGAAGGAACAGAGCCATTTTTTTTCCTCTTGAAGACTTTATTGCCATTTCCCCACACACCAAACTGAATTCTTCACTTTAATATTGTTAATGAAACAAAATTACTATTCAATTTTGTTTTCATAGCAAGAAACAAAATCTTAATTGGGGCGCAAACCATTTAGACACAGATATATGAAAGTTGAAGCTGAAAACATTACTTTCTAGAAATGTTAAATAATCCGCAATAGTCATCTTCAGCAATTTACAATTCCTGCACACCTATGTGCTTGGGCTTTGGGTATTTGTGCTTGCCAGTGGAACAGTTCTGTTGTATCTATTACAAAATACCCTTTTTCATGTGCAAAAAGATGCTCTTCATTATAGAGGAGTGCTCACCCCCCCATGTTTGTGATATGCTTTA
Source organism: Xenopus petersii (assembly GCA_038501925.1). Taxonomy (NCBI): domain Eukaryota; kingdom Metazoa; phylum Chordata; class Amphibia; order Anura; family Pipidae; genus Xenopus; species Xenopus petersii. The sequence continues at coordinate 39,086,269 of CM076683.1, read as the reverse complement.
TTCAAATCTTTAGGATAAATATTATTACCTGCATGTAGCCTAATATTTCCATAAATGCTATAAAGAGATTATTTTAGTTTGAAGGTACAAATATTTTAGTTTGCTTATTGTGTGTAGCGTTGAGGCTTTGATCCTTTATCTGTTAAGAACACTCCAACTTATAGGCTCAGATTTCACGTAATTACATGTAGTTTGTCATTCTTTTCTCTGCTTTCTGTATATTGCATCTCAAGAGACCAACAATAATGGATTTCTTCTTCTATTCAAGCACTACACTGTTCTTATACCGTGCTTCATGGAACACTGAGGGGCACATTTACTAATGGTCGAATATTGAGGGTTAATTAACCCTCGATATTCGACTGTCGAAGTTAAATCTTTCTACTTCGAATATCAAAGTCGAAGGATTTAGTGCTATTCGTTCGATCGGATTTTAATCCATCAATCAAACGAAATTCCTTCTATTCCAAATTTGTAGGAAAGCCTATGGGGACCTTCCTCATAGGCTAACATTGATGCTCGGTAGGTTATAGTTGGCGAAGAAGTTTATTTAAAAAAGACAGTACTTTGACTATCGAATGGTTCGTTTCGTAGTCGAAGGTTGAAGTAGCTCAATTCGATGGTCGAAGTAGCCCAAAAAAAACGTTCGAAATTCGAAGTATTTTTTATTCTAATCCTTCACTCGAGCTAAGTAAATGTACCCCTGCATGTTTATTTGTGCTGCCATGGTTTAACTGGGTTTAGAGGTATCTGATATTCATAACAACCCAATGTGTAGGAAATCCAATTAAATTAAAATATGTTAGAGAGATAAGATACTGTAGGTGATCAAGGGAGCATTTGTAGTTGTTTCTTTGTCACAGTTGTTAATGCATATTAAATAAGGCCGTACATTTCATTATAAGGAAATTATGAGTGAGAGTTCAATCAAAAACATTTAAGAAGACACCATTAAAATGTTATGATTTTGTGTATGATAATAATTGAAGAGCAGATTTAGGGAAAATGTATTTATTTACATTTTCAAACAACTGTAGTATTTTTCTTTCACTGGGAGTATCAATTCTTCATTTGTCTCACAGCTGTTAAGCTTTACTTTTTCAAGGTCCTAAACCTCAGTTGCTTGTCCCCAGATTGCCACTCACACAATGCTTAGCTTGATATGCAAAGTATGCTTCTGACCACAGCCTGCTAGACAAGATCACTTACTCACCCATGTGACACTAAAATAAAACAGTACCCCGCTTATATCAATTTCATCATCATATCCAAATGGTCACTTAAGAACTAATTTCTTTCTATTTAAAAAAAAACCCCATAAAAGTTTAGCAATTAATTAATTGATAACTGTACAGCAGCACTAATTACTCCACCTTAGTGATTAACGATCTACCTTGGCTTCAGACTTAAATATATTTCTAAAGTGCAGTGCAATAGTTCCAGTTCATTGATTCAAATAATTTGTATTTCTAGTTAAAAAGTCAATCCATTTCTTCCAGTGCTTATTAGAGAATAATTAATTAATTTCAGTATAAGGTGCATATATCAGTTCATTAAAAGTTCATCAAATGGTTTAATAAAGATGAATTAATCTAAAGTGCAGTGCAAATAAATTGTAATAAGGTTCTCCTCCAAAATTAATTGTGATTTATAAATAGAAAAATGAGTTTGTGACAATTAATAAAAGCGGGATAAGTTATTTAACCAATTTGCTCAAATTCATGAAATGATAGTAAGAAAATAAAATAAAGAAGGTAGAGTTGTCCCAAATTCTACTGCCTAGTAATTTCTATCCCTGGGACACCACAATGTTGGAGAAGGCAGGGTAACCGGTAACACCTTTTATTTATAATAAAAAATAAATGTTATTATATATAGTGATGGGCGAATTTATTCGCCAGGCACGAATTTGAGGCGAATTCCTGCGATTCACTGCCGGCGAATAAATTCGCGAAACTGCAGTGAAAATTCGCTGGTTTCCAAAAAAACGTGCGCCGGCGTCAAAAACGCGGCGCCCATCACTAGTTATGTAAAATAAATGTTTTCTATCCACAGTCAGTTATTAGCTATGAAGAAACAGTCAATAATTAAAATCCATTTCTTTATAGTTAAACTTCTGTAATTATCCTAGGACTGTTATTATAACTACATGTTATACATACTGAATTATGAAGTGTAAAATTAAGAACCTAAATAGAGGAAAGCCCTTATAGCATGAAAGGCATCGTATTGAGTGCCTCTTTCTTGCCATAAGCAATTTGCTGCATTAACCAAATTTTACGTTTTCCAGGTCTAATGGTATTTTGTGCCTACAATTATATTTACAGTGTCCATGGGTTATGCATACCTCTGTATATTTTTCTGACTGAATGTATATTGCATGCTGTGAACTTGTTACTAGTGATGGGCGAATTTGCGCCGTTTCGCTTCGCCGAAAAATTCGCGAAATTCGCGAAACGGCGCCGGCGTCCCGTTTTTTCGACGCCGGCGTCCATTTTTTCCGAAAAATTTTTTTTGACGCCGGCGAATTTTTGACGCAAATTTTCTCGGGAGTTTCGCGAATTTATTCGCTGGCGGCGAATCGCGCAAATTCGCCGCGAATTCGCGCCTGGCGAATAAATTCGCCCATCACTACTTGTTACCTTTGGCTTTATCATGCAATGCTGGACTCTGCTTGTATTCCAGTAGAACTATGTAGACATGGTATACTTTTTCAGGGACAAATCTGTGTTCCTTCGAACCCTTCCTTGGTAGGAACAGCCAGCTGTAAATATTGTTAGACACAAAGCTTACAGTTGAATAATAACAATAACAAGAAATCTGTGAGTGCCCTCTCCTACATACCAAGGACCTGTAAAATAGATATTTAATAATGGAAAACCATAAGACTGCATTGCATCATAAGCCCGCTCACAATCTTTTAGTGTTTCTATGCTGCTTTTACACTTTATGCTCTAAAGTATCTAGATATTTCTTCTAAAATGATATGTCATCCATTGTGCAGCCTCAAGCTGCCCCGGTCCCAGCTAGGTTTGCCACCTTTGGGCGAAATTGGGCAGGGGGCGGTGATGTAAGGGGGCGGGCCAATGAATTGGGGTTAGTCGGTGAGGGGTGATGTGGGGAGGTGGCAGTGCCAGGCCAAGTCAGCTGTGCTCCTTAAGCAACATGGTAGACTACATCGCCCCCACCGTTCGCTCAGAGAAAGTGTGAGTTAGAAGAGGTATATGCCTGGTGCCCCTCTGCCTTTGCACCATAGGCACGTGCCTCTTCTGCCTACCCCTAGTTCTGGCCCTGGGAGGTGGGTGGGTGATGTCAGGGGCTGAACTGATGATGTGGCGATCAGTGATTGGCTGATCTCCATGTCATTCGGATTTCCTAATTTTAGAAATCCAGACTTTTCAAACAGACAGCCCCTCCAAAAACCAGTCTGTCCTGATGAAATCAGGACAGGTGGCAACCCTAGTCTCAGCAGAGTTTAGGTAAAGTGATTGATAATACCATAAAGGAAACTAAGGGGCCTTCATTTGAGAAGGCCATTCTTGGGCAGAATCCCATTGGCTTGGACCATAGCTTGGTCCAAATGCTTTGTTAACTGGCATGTAGACTTGTATGACTACATCTAGAAATGTATTGTTTTGTTGAATACTCTTCTGGTGTTTCAGAGCTGTGATATTTAGCAAAAGCTGCATTTTATTATTTATAGTGTTGGCTATTTATATACTGTCCATAAATTATATTACATTGTTGGTTTACAGTGAGAACATTACAGCACGCATGGGATTAGTTTGTGCAAAGGTCTGAAAATGATTTCCTACATACAATCTCTCCCATAAATCTACAGGCAACCATATCACATGCCCCTTCAATAAAATCCACACATCTCACAATAAAAGCCTATTTTCAGATATCAGAAGACAATTTGCCATTTGTCTTATGGCAGCCACATTTTCCATACTGATTACATTTGCTTTTCGAAAAATCCAAACCGCAGCTGTATCACAACTTCAATCAGTAGTCATACTTAATCAGCCTCCCATTTTAGTTATAGGCTATAATGTTTTCTATTAAATAATGCAGAAATCTGATTGCCAGCATCACAGGACTAACCCTAATCTATCTATCGTCCTTTCTGTTTAAAAATACAGTGGGATATATTCTAAATATATTGTTCGTACAAATATTTTTAAAGCAATTGCATATGACACATGACAGCTTATAGAGTATTCTATCATTAGCCTGGTTACATATGTTGTCTTTTTTATTTATGGTGTAAAGGTCTAAATGGGAGGGTAACTTACAGACATAATTCGGATGGGTATTAAAGTGCTGTAGGTTACAGTGTTATTTGAGTTGCTATAAGTGACAAAGAGAGAATGTTGATTTTTGGAGCTTGCAATCCAGGAGACTGACATAAACAGTATCCCCAATACGGTTCAAACTCATACTGCTGATTCCTAATTACATTCCTGCTGGGAATGAAGATTTCAGTAATGCAAACTTTAAGGAATGCAGAAATCAGAAAGCAGACTAGAATCCATGTGTATTCAGTAGGCAGTGCTTTGCAGATCCTCTTTTGAATTACTTGTGACAGTCGATTAGACAGGTTAGAAGATTTCTGACAGCTACCGATAATTTTTCTACATGTGTTGCCAAACTGACTATATCAATGGGAGAAAGCTTTTGTCGGACATATTGTAACTTTTGTACAATTGCTGTCAGGGGCAGAACATTGTTTTATCTATTCTTGTACTACTTTATTTGATCTTAATGGTTAGTGGCACGATAGTTCATCCAATATTGAAGGTATAGCTGCACCTTTATGGCCAGCTTAACTTGGACAGACCAGGCCTGTCTTCAAAAGAGAATAATTGTGCACGCACTCCTGCAGCCAAAGCGGTTTGAGGTAAAACTTGAAGCTTTATTCCATCTTGTTAAAAGAGAAGCTTCCGGTCTACTTGGTGAGTGTAAGCTCTGCTGACTATTATACAGTTCAAACGTCTAATTGGTTGTACACAAAAGTGCCTCAGATATAATTTAATTATATCGGAGTCAGCCGTTTTTCTCCTGTCTTCAAAAGAGCCCTCTTTTGGGGACATAGCATACGCTCTGAAAGGAGAATTCAACCCAAACCTTAAAAAACCCCAATCCCCCAAACCTACATAGACCCCCCTCCCTCCTCCCTCCCAGCCTACCTGGTACCCGGGCAAATGCCCCTAACTTTTTACTTACCCCTCTGTGCAGATTCTGTCTTTTCTGATCTTTTCTTCTGCAAACTTTGGAAGCAGAGCGGAGTTTCAGCACATGCACAGTTGGAGTAATCTTCCAGTCCCGAACAACTGCCCTTGCACCTAAAGTCACAAAAATTTCCGAAAAAAAAGAAAATTTTCATGACTTTCAACGCGAATGCGCAGTTGGGCATACAGCAGACCCCAGGCCTGCTCTATGATAGTTATGCCACTGTATTAGAAGTAGAGATGGCGCGAACTGTTCGCCGGCAAACTTGTTTGCGCGAACATCGGGTGTTCGCGCTCGCCGGAAGTTCGCGAACGTCGCGCGACGTTCGCCATTTTGGGTTCGCCATTGTTGGCGCTTTTTTTTGCCCTCTCACCCCAGACCAGCAGGTACATGGCAGCCAGTCAGGAAGCTCTCCCCTGGACCACTCCCCTTCCCTATAAAAACCGAAGCCCTGCAGCGTTTTTTCACTCTGCCTGTGTGTGCTGAAGAGATAGTGTAGGGAGAGAGCTGCTGCCTGTTAGTGATTTCAGGGACAGTTGAAAGTTTGCTGGCTAGTAATCGTGTTGATACTGCTCTGTTATTGGAGGGACAGAAGTCTGCAGGGGTTTGAGGGACATTTAAGCTTAGGTAGCTTTGCTGGCTAGTAATCTACCTTCTACTGCAGTGCTCTGTATGTAGCTGCAGATTTTTCAGATACATTTTTGCCCTTGATCCCCCTCTGGCATGCCACTGTCCAGGTCGTTGCACCCTTTAAACAACTTTAAAATCATTTTTCTGGCCAGAAATGTCTTTTTTAGATGTTAAAGTTCGCCTTCCCATTGAAGTCTATGGGGTTCGCGAACCGTTCGCGAACCGCTCGCATTTTTGCGCAAGTTCGCGAATATGTTCGCGAACTTTTTTTCCGACGTTCGCTACATCCCTAATTAGAAGGCCACAACATTTTATTTTTAAACATATGTCTTACATTTAGTCATTTAAGTTGAGTGCAGCCATTGGAAAGTATAACTTCAATCATCAATCAGTGCTGCATTGTATTTGACATTTTACATTTTGCTGAAGAAGCAAATAGTTTTTATGTCACAGACATCTAACCAGCTGCCGTCAAGCTAAGAATGAACAGAATTGTCATTTTAGGGAAAAAGAACAAAACCTGAAATACAGCCTTTATGTTAAGGCAGGAGTGCCCATACTTTACTAATGCAGGGTCTACTTTAAGTGATGTTGCCTATTATGATCTACATCCATAATATCATTGCTAGCATTCTGTTCCATGGAAAATAGTACTTAAATATTATGTTGATTTATAATTAAAAAACAACTATTTCTTATGTAACTAACAGAATAAATATCTGAATGAAAAGAATAAAACAGAAGTGTACTTTAGTCTAGCTGTTTGTTGATGGTGTCTTGAGATCTGCTGATCACCAACTAGAGGTCTACTGGTAGGTCCCGATCTACCTTTTGGGCACCCCTGTGTTAAGGCTTATTATATTGACCTATTAAAAGATCTCCTACTTCCTGGGTTCACAGAGTAATGTATGTGATCCCGATTCTGAGCATCTGGAGACTGGGGACATGCTAGTATCAGTGTAGTGTATTACTTGATTCCTGTATCTTTGCATGCATGTAACCTTACAATGCACCTTACAATGTGATTGTACAAAAAAACTGATTTCAAAGTTTAAAAAGTGTATAGTTTCTTTTGTTAACATGACAACAATGGGATCAGTTTTATTTGACATATCCGATCAAGCTAGTTCGCCTTCGCAATATTAATTATAGTTCACAAGTGGGGAAAAAACCCAAAAGGCTAAATTCCACAAGGCTGAAGTTGTGGTCCAGTCATCGGGTTGCTGCAAACTTTTTTGCCTGACAGTAAAATTGGATGTTTCTCCACCAGCCATACTTTTGTGAATCTGCACTAGAATTTTTTGTTTCACCAAAAAAAACAGCCTGTGCCAGATTGACATTCCTGCATCAAGATTAACTCTGCCTGATATTTTTCATCAAGACTGACTGTGTCTGACATCCTGAGTCAAGAATGAGGCATCCAGAAGATTTGAATTCTACCAAGCGTCAGTTGGAGGGATCAGGAAGCCTGTGCTAAACCTTGCGTGCCATCAGATCTGTCCTGACAAAAGCGCCTTAAAATTAACTACAATGTAATTTTGCATTCTTATTGGCACCAATGCATTTGGGCATATGACTATTAGAGATTACATAGGCCAGTAAATAAGAGAGAATTGGCAGTGACCCTGATTTACAGCATGTGAATGATGAGGGGCTGGGCCCTGATATAAAGTAGTGGGGCTATGAAGTAAAGGTCAGAGCGGGTGATGATTATAGAAAATAGGGCAAGGTTATAGAGGTGCCAAATGGAAAGAAGAAGAGCGGGTGGGTGGGGAAGATTGGTCCGGATAAGAGATGGGCCTAGGGAGAAATACTGGGGAGTTGGGTACCTGTATATTTTTAATAGTGGCCTGGCATTGACTTGTATTTTGGTGGCTAGGATTGTAAAATAACAACCAGCCAACATTTCTAAGTGGATAAGATCTAGAGGTAAATATACTGCAATACTGCTTTATTTTAGCCAAATCTTTAGTGACTAATCTAGCCATTAGTGTTTTCCCAGGTCACAGATGCATTTGTTGATTAAACAGATTCATGCTTTAAGTGAAATATTCAAAAATGGCAATTTAAAAACATACATGTACTTTGAAATATATATTTTAAAATGTCCTTGTGTCTATAGGCATTACGAATCATTTCCCATGAATGTGTTGCTGAAAAACCTTTTATATGATGTTTGGTAAAGATTTACAATCCCCAGGAGAGAACTTGAACAAAGGCAAGATTATAGTGGTATACAAGGAATTATTAAACATTGTTTGTTATCTAATTCAGGATTTTCTAAAGAAGATAGGACAATGTTAATTTTTTCATTAGTAAGAAAGGAGATCCAGTGAAGTCAATGAATTATTTTCTGCTATGAATTGCATTCTCCCTGGAGCTTTTGCTCTGCAAATAAAATAAGTTAAAAATGGCTATATTTAGCTCTCTGTTTTGTGTATAATAATCCTTTTGGACGTGTTTGTAAATGTCTGTAGAATAATACAAACACATTGTTTGTTTAGCAGAAACAGGACATGATTGATCTTTTTGGCTCAAGACTAGGGATGTAGCGAACTGTTCGCCGGCGAACTAGTTCGCGCGAACTTCGACTGTTCGCGTCTGCCGCAAGTTCGCGAACGTCGCGCGACGTTCGCGTCAAAAATCGTTCGACCATTCGATTCCTTCGACCGCTAAAATCGAAGGATTTTCGTTCGAATCGAACGATCGAAGCCATTGGATTGAATGAAATCATTCGATCGAATGGCTTCGATCGTTCGATTCGAACGAAAATCCTTCGATCGAACGATTAAAATCCTTTGATTGTTCGAATCAAACGATTTTCGGATGTTCGAAGTTCGCGAACTGTTCGCATTTTTTGCCGGTGTTCGCGAACGGCGTTCGCGAACACATACTCGGCGGTTCGCTACATCCCTACTCAAGACTAAAGGTGGCCGTAGAGGTAACAATTACGATCTTTCTTGGAAAAGATCTTTCCAAGAAAGATTGTTTGTTTCAATACACACGTGTAGAGCTGAATCGTCAGATATACAGGTAGAAACAATAGAATTCTACCTGTATCTGACGATTCAGCACTAACAATGGGCGATGTTTGGGTGCCTTCAAAGGCACCCGATCAAAATTTTCTGTCTAGCGCGATCGACGAGCTGACTGCGGATATCAGTCGGCTCTTTTCCCACCATACACGCACCGAATATCTTACGAAAATTTGTTTTGTACAATATTTTCTGTACGTCTATGGCCACCTTTAGGGTGGTGGCACATGGAGGCGACTAATCTCCCCAAATGCCTTCCCATCGGCAATAATGTGAATCGTCGGAGAGATGGCATACGTATCGCTTTAGTTTTCAGAAGTTGCCCTAAGTTTCTTTGTGAGGCAACTTTGGCCGACTTTAGAAAACCGAAGTGATATGGCCATCCAGCCGGCGATTCGTATTCTTGCTGGCAGGAAGGCATTTGGGTAGATTAGTCGCCCGTAGAAGAGAAGATTTGTTGCTTGGTGACCAATCTCTCTCTGTGCCACACCACACCACAGAGAGGTTGTTCACCTTAAAAAATGTTGATACCTGAATAAGAGTGTGGGAGCTGGTAAGCGAGTGTTGCATGTCTTAAGCAGTGTTAAAAGCCTTAAGGCGTTGGTGTTTGCTGTTCATGCTGGGAGTGCTGGGTGCAAGGGAGTAAGCACTAATAACTGACTGCTGGTGTTCTGAGTGTTCTCTAAGACAAACCACTTTTTCTTTTCTCTGTGTTTGGGGTAAGCTAGTAGATACATTTAGTGCATTTATTTTTTTGTTTTTGCCTGAGATATAGTTTCTAAGGGGAACATTTTTTTAAAGTTAATAAAAACATAATTTTTGTTCTGCTAATTAAGGGGGGTGAGGTAATCAGGTAAATTCTGACTAGGTTCAGTGTTCTTTGGTTTGATACCTCATTAAGTCTTTGACTGCACAGTGAGTTTTGCATGTGAACTATGTGTTGCATGTGAATTAAGTGTCTGGCAGTGTTAAAAACCTTAAGGCATTGAAAACTAAAAAGGCGTTTTTGAGGAATTGCACTTGGAAGACTGTAAGTACCCAGTGTAAATATGAGTGCAAGTGGGTTTGCTGGAATCACTTAGTGTGTGTCTTGTCACATGTATGTGGTTTTGGATCAGCAGTTCCATGCAGTATTTACATGTGAGAGATGCAGGTGGGTTTTCATCTTGGAATCTGAACTGCAGACTCTAAGGGGGAACTTGCAGCATTGAAGGCAGCAGCAAATGTGGAGGAGGAAAGGAGGCTCACAGAGCAACCACTGGTAGGGGCCATTGTAGTGGGGGTGGAGAAGGGTCGGTGGGGGTTAATGAGGGAGGAAGGTTTGTTACCGTCACAAGGGGAATTAGAGAACAGAAGTGTAGGGGGGGCAACAAATTGGCAAATTTAGCTGAAGATGCTGGGGAGGACAGCTCTGAACTAGTATGTATATAATAATTGAACCCCTGTGTAATAGTGACTATAATGTGTTCTCATTTAAAAAAAATATATACACTGGGACAACAAAAACCCTGAATTTTCAGAAAAACAAATTTTAGTGCATTGAGAGCTGCCATTCAGAGCATAAATTGGGTCATTATGTTTTCAGCTAAAAACACAGAACATAAGTTTTTGTCATTTAAAATGATATTAAATCCTTACTGTTCTCAATTTATTCCCTTAAGGAGTAAATGTAGAATCGGCCTATGTAGCTTAATAAAGAAGTAAAGAAGTTAATAGGAAAGAAGTGAAAACTACAAGTCTGTTGGGATAGAAGCTGCATTTAAAGATTATAAACACTATAATAAATGTTGTAAAACTGCAATCTGGAAGGCAAAGATAGGAAATGAGGAGCGCATTGAGGCAGAGGCTAAAACTAATCCCAAAAAATATTTAAATATATTAATAGAGAGTGTTGCTCTTTTAAATAATGGTACCAGTATGCTTGTAACAGATACAGAAAAGGCAAATGTGCTAAATCAGTTCTTTTCTTCAGTGTATACAATAGAGGGGTCAGAATTCCCAGGCTCACTTCATAGCTGCACTGTTGGCTCAGCTCAATCTAGTCAGTGGCTGACTCAGGGTATGGTTCATAAAACTTTAATAAAAATTAGTGATGGGCGAATTTATTCGCCAGGCGCGAATTTGCAGCGAATTTGCGTGAAATGGACGCAAAAATTTGCTGGCATAATTCGCTGTGTCAATAAAAGGGACCCTCGTCAAAAATGAGGGGCTGGCACCGTTTCGCAAATTTTTCACCGTTTCACGAATTTCGTGGGAAATTCGTGGATTTTTCAGCAAAGCGAAATGGGGCAAATTTGCCCATCACTAATAAAAATGAATGTAAACAAGGTGCCAGAGCCAGATGGCATACACCCCTGGGTTCTAAGAGAGCTTAGTTCAGTTTTAGACCAGCCCCTAGTTCTGATTTTCTCAGATTCACTTTCATCTGGTACATATGGATTGGAGGAAAAAAGGGATTACAATCTCAGCCTGACAATTATAGGCCAATAAGTTTGACATCTGTGGGCATGTTAAGGGATCACATTCAAAATGTTGTCCTAGTGAATGGCATTATGAGCAGCAATCAGCGTGGTTTTATGAAGGATAGGTCTTCAGAATTTGATTGCTTTGTTTGATGAGGTAAGTAAGATGCTGGACAGCGGGGGTGTGGGGCAGTATATATGATCTATTTGGATTTTGCCAAAGAGTTCAATACCATTCCCCACAAATGACTGCTTTCTAAACTAAGGTCTGAAATAGCCATTTCCAACAAATGTAGTCCTGTCCTAGACACTAGACTGTTTCCCAAGACAAGCAAATGTATTCTGCAGTGTTGTTAGCAAGTCTCTCTTTCAGTACATGCCTATATGATAGCCATGCAGGGCTCTTTTCTAAACTTATTTTTAAAGTTTAATATGACCACCATATCAAAAAGGGAACATTTTGTCAATGGCACTCTGAATATACATCTGAAATATACAGGGGGGGAGGAAATTATTTTGGTTACACAGAAGGGAGCCACTGCAGCAAATACATTTACCTGAATTCTCCATAACTTTTGCAATATTCTACAGCAAGGTGTACAACAGAAGGAACTTTATCAATGCCTGTTTGATTTTAGCTAGATAAGTAGCCATCAGCATGTGGCTAATGTTTTCCTTTACTGGACAGTATAAGTAGCTTTAGATCTTCCTTCTAAGGAAGAGTCGGATTTTCAAGGATTCCAGTGTCGACTGGATAAGGAAATGAATCATTCAAGGATGCAAGTAAGAATGATCTCACACAAGTAATATGGGATAACTAGACACAGTAGCCACTTGCCATTTTTTGGATATGGTTTATTGAGACAGATTCAGTTTGATTAAAAAAATACTTCTTATGGGTTTTCTCATGGAACTTTAATTGACTTTTGTAGAGAAATGTGAACCTGAATTTGGAAATCCTAAAACCTGCCGAGTTCATTTACAAGTCAATGGCAGAGGTCCGTTGAATCATTTGAATATGTTAATTGCCTTCATGACATTAGAGTTTTTTTCGGAGGAAATTCAATTCGAATTTCGTTCGTATTCAATTTGAATACAAATCGATTTTTCGGGTCGTTCCCATTCCATTGAATTTTAGACGTCCCATTCGATTTGTGAGTACATTCGAATTTATTAGAGTAAAAAAAATTTTTTGGAAATTTGGAAACAATTTGAAATAAATGTTTTTTTTAAAACACTATTGGCCCATAGCACCTTTAGCTGGCAGGCCACGTGGATGCAAAATCTTTGATATATTTTCTTTGAAAAGTAGTATAATGTATGCTGTTCTCAAGATATTTTGTGTTTGAGCATATGTCAACCTGTGCCACCGTTTGAAGGGCATGTAAAGGCAAAAAAATAAAATCCCATTTTTACTTTCTTTAATGAAAAAGAAACCTATCTCCAATATACTTTAATTAAAAAATGTGTACCGTTTTTATAAGAAACCTGACTGTATGCAGTGAAATTCTCCTTTCATTTACTGCTGTGGATAGGAATTGTCAGACGGTCCCTAACTGCTGAGCAGGGAAACAATCATACTTATGAACAGCAAGGGGAGCCCCCGCCTTACTTCCTAGCCATGCAGAACTCAAGCAGCTTTGACGATCCCTAAGCAGCCCAGACCACACTGAGCATGTGCACAGTCTTAGTCTTGCAAAAATGTTTAACAAAGTTACAAGATGTTGACCCCCTGTAGCCAACTTTGAAAGCATAAATCATTTGTTTGATTAGGCTTGTGGTGCAGTAAGTTCATGTTTATATTTTCATGTTTATATTTAGTATCCAAAATACAGTATTTCTAGCCTTATTCTATTTTAGACTTTACATGCCCTTTAAACTTTCATAGATGATCTTTATGATGTCTGTTGAATGTTAAAGTTAATGGGTTATAATCATCTGTAGCTGATATCAGAATCATGTTTTGAAATGAGTCCACTGAGAACCGGGGAGACTCTTCGTCTTCTCAAGGGCAGCTGACCTTCTCATCGCCAAAAAGTCGAACCACTTGCCAGCACATATGACTACAGACTATTACATTAATCTATTTTGCCGCTGAACCAGCTGCTTGCATGTTTTTAATTATCTTATTAGATGAAATAACATTGACCTATAAAATAAAAATCAAGGTGAGTTATTTTGTTACCTTTTAGGTTTGGATGTTATTTTCCTAAATACGTCATAATGGTTTATCAATTATTATTGTAAAGAAAGCCATTGACGTTGACATTTTGTTTTGGCTTCTAAAAAGCCTGTTTCCTGAAGGGCTTCTGCATTTCCAGCGATTAAAGTTTAATGTTACGGTTAAAACTGTAGTGTCCTAGTTGTTAATGTAAATGCTTTCTTTATGAGAGATTATCAAGAATTGCAGTGCAGGCAGCTGTCTACATTACTTGTGTGGCTTTTACCTCTTCAGCTCTTTATGGGGTATAATCAAAATTGTCAGTAGGTGTAACGACAATATTTTGATCTTTGTTATATCCCTGATTTTATATTCTGCATCAATCATACGCTTTTGTATAACCCTTTAGCCTATAGTCACTTCAAATTATTTCCATGTAGTTTTCTTATTTACAAATACAAGTGTAGATTCTATTCTATCTGGAATGTCTGGGGTTTTCCGGATAAGGGCTTTTTCTATAATTTGGATCTCCTTACTTCACTTCTTCTAAAAATCATATAAAAATTAAATAAACCCAATAGGCTTATTTTGCCACTAATATGAATTGACACAGTTTAGGTACCATCAAGTACAGATACAGGATCTGTTAGCCTGAAACCCGTTATTCAAAAAGCTCTGATTTATGGCATGGCCATCTCCCATAGACTCCATTTTAATGAAATAATTAAAATATTTAAAAAGTATTTATTTTACCTTTGTGATAATATTGTTGTACTTGATCCCAGCTAAGATATAAATAATCCTTTTTGGAGACAAAACAATCCTGTTGTTTTTAATTAATATTTAAATTATTTTTTGGCAGACCTAGGGTATGGAGATCAAAATTACGGACTCCTTATCTGGAAAACGCTAGGTCCCTTACTTGCACTAGATACTGTTTTATTATTAAAGAAAAAAAGAAAATCCGTCTCAAAAATTAGAATTTTTTGATGGAAATTTAGTCTATTGGAGATAGTCTTCCCAAATTTGGAGCTTTTTGGATAATGGGTTTCCAGATAATGGATCCCATATCTGTACTGTAGATTTTTTCTCTCTTTAGCAATTGCAATACTGTACACAATAGATTTCCAGTACAATGCATGATGTCTGTAACCATGTTGGTTTCTCAGGTTAGCTTATTATACAAACATGCAGAAACCCTGATGCAAACAGGTGAATTGAGCCGATTAGCTTGAGACAGTTGGAATTCTTCCACATTATTTCACATAGCACATTCAGTTGCTTAACTGTTTCACTCCTCCTGAGTCATCATGGGTGCATTAAAGGGCATTAACCTCTTAGCATTTAGAGTTGGCTTAATAGCACTTGACTGACTTAGATGTCATTAAATCCCTGGCTTTAAGTGCACTTATAGGTTCTCCTGAATAATCTTTACTTAATAAACAGGCATTCCCAACTGAACCACAGTAAGATAAGGGATAGATGACTTTCTAATGCACATTGCTTTATCATCTTCTGTCCCTGCAGTATGATATTTTGTATGTTGTTAATCTGTTTAAGTAGTAAACACAGTACTTTATTATGGTGATTCATATAATACGTTATGATATTCTTGTCCTGGTGTGATAATTTTCTCTTTCTGCTTATTCATAGTTTTCACATTATCTGTTTTTTATAGATTTGCTCTTATTGTCTTAAGCTGGCCATAGACGTAAAGATTTCATGCTTGTATCGGACGAACGATCAGACGTCCCAAACTTTCCGACCTGTCACTAACCATTCAGATTAAATAAAGTAGTAAAAGAACCAATGTTCTGACCGTGACAGCAATCGTTTGAAAGTTATGTCCAACAAATTCTAGTGACTGTCACCCATTGATATCATCAGATAGGCAACACATGCAGAGAAATTATCGTTAGCCGACAGAAATCTTCTAACCTGTCCAATCGACTAAACGACCACTGGCTATGGTACAAAAAATGTCACGTTCCGAAACTATATCTTTGCGTCTATGGCCAGCTTTAGCCATGCAGCAGTTACTGGCTGGTGTATTGAGGGATGTGTGCAACAGATTTATGCACAGCAGACTGAGTATAAAGTGACATGGTGCATGTAAGTTCATAAGTGTCTGGTGTAAAGGATTGTTTTTTGTGCGAATTTCTTAGATACAGCCCAAAAGAGCAAACTACTTTTATTCTCTTAGCAGCGGTCATTAGTAAAACATGTTTAAAACTACAGATATATGGTATATTCTTTGGAATGCTTATGATCTGGAGTTTTATCTTTCTGTTAAAATAATTTTAATATTAAATAAACCTAATAGGTTTTTTTTGTCACCAAAACGGATTCACAGAGGGTACTTACCATCAAGTACTAGGTACTGTTCTATTATTAGAGAGAAAAGGAAATCATTTTTAAAAAATTTGAATTGTTGGTTAAAGTGGTACCTCAGAGCTGAATGGATAATGAGTTTCCGGATAAGTTATCTTATACCTGTACCTATTTACTATAGTTTTATTAACCAATGGCTATGTATTATTTACATTAACAGAAATGTTGGATATTTTACTTGTGCATCTAGTCATTATCAGCGGAATATACATGAATAGGATCCATTATCCAGAAAGATCCACATTACAGGAAGACCATCTCCCATAGACTCCATTTTAATCAAATTATTTGCATTTTGAAAAATGATTAACTGTTTTCTCTGTATTGCTTAAACAGTACCTTGTACTTTATGCCAACTAAGATATAATGAATCCTTATTGGAGACAAAACTATCCTATTAGGGTTATTACATGTTTAAATGATTTTCTAGTAGACCTAAGGTATGGAGATCCAAATTACAGACAGATCCCTTATGTGGAAAGCCTGGTCCTTAGCTAGATAACAGGTCCCATACCTGTATATATAATACAAAAATCTGATGGTTAGGTAATAGGGATGGTCAACATTATAGAACCTCCTTCTCTCAGGAAAATGTCCCTTAGGTTTTCTGATTATTTACCACATTAGCTTTCTGTTTAAGTACTGCACTCATTTACCAAATAAAGACCTTTGGGTTTTTTGTTGATGAATAAATAATGACATTTTTTAATTTAATGTTTAGTAATAAAGACACATGGTCCTGAAGAGTCTGTAAGATAAAGATAACAACTGGAGCTGTCTAGTTATGCAATTGCATTTTATGAATTTAAGGTTAATGGTATTGCTAATTTGAATAGGCTTGCTTAATACGTTATTGATCACAGTTGTAAAACACACATCACTCTTATATTCACCTTATACTCCACAATTGTAGTACAAGTACAGGAATAGCATCAGTTTAATCCGGAAATACATTATCCAGAAATTTCCGAATTATGGAATGAACATTTCCCATAGACTCCTTTATAATCAAATAATCAAAATTTTTAAAAATGATTCACTTTTTCTCTGTAATAATAAAACAGTACCTTGCACTTGATCCAAACTAAGATATAGTTAATCCTTGTTGGAAACAGAACCAGCTTATTGGGTTTACCTTATTTACATTATTTTCTAGTAGACAAGTTATGAAGATCCAAATTACGAAAACCCCAGGTCCCGAGCACTCTGGATAACAGGTCCCATACCTGTATTTATAAAAAGGTAGCAAACTAATTGCAGGCACTTTTTTTATTAAAAAAAAGTACCCAAGATTGATTATTTTTTTTAATTTTAAGGGAAATATTATATCATCAATGACGACATGCAACCAAAATTATGTTTTAGAATCTGTGTGGCATATATATATATGTATATATATATATATATATATATATATATATATATATATATATATATATATATATATATGATGAAAGGATCAGCACACTCATTTGTAGATCAATCAAACGTGCTTTTATTCAACACAGCATTGTGTCCAACGTTTCGGTCCCACCTGGGGACCTTTATCAAGGTCCCCAGGAATGACAGGCCCTACATCCTTGATATAAAGCAGACACTGTTTTCACTGTCAAGTTATATTTTAGAATCTGTGTGGCATATATATATATATATATATATATATATATATATATATATATATATATATATATATATATGTATATCTATATCTATATATATATATGTATGTATATATATAGATAGTCAAATACATATATATATATATATATGTATATATATAAAGCAGACACTGTTTTCACTGTCAAGTTGGTTTTGCTGGTAAGATGCCATTTTTTCATGCTATGAAATGTACTGTTCAAGAGTAAGCAAGATGATTCATTCCACATTCACTCTAATTTGACAAATTAAATGGTCAACACTGTTATAGAAATCTGAACAAGTGATGCTGATAAAGTCTGAATAGCTTTTATGTAGTTGGAAAGCAAATAATATCTTATAATGATGAACAAACTTGAGTGTGTTAGAAGGCAAGGACTGACATTTCAAGTTACAGATGTTTTTAAATTGACCACAAATAGCAGAGAAAATCAGCAACTCAGAAAAAAACACTATTTGATATCATTTCATCTTGTACAGACTCAAGGTCAAAAAAATGTTGTAGCTACAGTATATGTTACCTATTCAAAGTATTTTATAATATTTATGTTTAACAGTATATGGACCTGCCCAATTTAGAACTCTGGTCTGTTTAGTAACTGATTGTTGAGCCACTGTGGGCTTTTTAATAATAATAACTGACAAACTTTATGTTTAAAACTCCTTGTTATGACCTTCTGTAGGTAGTTTCTTAAATTAAGGGTTTATACAGATATAGGGCCTGTTATCCAGAATGCTCAGGACCTGAGATTTCCCAGACAAGGGGTCTTTCCGTAATTTGGATCACCATACATAAGGTCTACTAAAAAAATAATTTAATTAAACCAGTAGGAATGTTTTGCATTCCATAAGGATTAATTATATCTAGGTTAGGATTAAGTAAGTAGAAGGTACTGTTCTAGTATTACAGAGAAAAGGGAAATCTTTTTCTAAAATGTAAAGTATTGATTATGTGGGTGGTAAAGTTTCAAAGTTTATGCTTTCTATGCTGTAAATAGTTTGTTAGTTAAGCTTAACACCGAGTTTGCCTAGCACAACATATTCCTGCGCCCTGTGAAAATTTTATCTGACTCCTGCAAATTACAGCAACAAAAAGCACTACAAATCTTCTAATAAAACCAATGGAATATTTGAAACTCAATTCAAATGTCTAGCCTTTTAGTCAGCAATATCTTTGGCATCTTATAAGTAAAAAGCATGACCTGAACAATAGAATGGACAAGAGACAAGCTATCATAAAATAGTGGATCATAGTCTGATATTGTGTAGCCTATGGGGCAAATTTACTAAAGGGTGAAGTGCAACATCGTTATAGGTCTTCGCTCAGGCTAATTTGCATACGGCTGCAAATTATAAAGTTGAATGGATGTATATGTTGCAGCAAATATATTACATTACACATGTCCAGGGAACCTTAATAAAGAAAATATAGTTGTTATAATGCCCTACACATGAGCCCACTGTATAGTTTGTGTTCCATATATTAGAAAATGTATGGGGGAACACAGTTACCCCAAAAAATGTAAAGACTTTTGCAGGCTAGCACTATCACAAAAGACGCCAAAGATTTTTGAGACTTAGCAGATTTTTCCAGTAAAAATTGAGGAAGCCCTATATACTCCATTGCACTTCGTCTGGTCTGAGCTGGCAAAGGCAAGTCTGGCGAAAGAGGTAACGTTCAGTAAAATCCGCATCTTATTGAATTTGCGGAGTTCTGTCCATTCGTCAGAGTGAAAATTCACCTGGCGTTAGAGTGAGAAGCAATGCTAGCGTCTATCTCCTTCGCTAGCGAAGTGATGCCTGTGCCCATTAGTAAATCTGCGAAGTGACGAAATGATGTCACGCTGTTGAATCATAGCCAGCGTTAGTCACTTCGCCCTTTAGTAAATGCTCCCATAGTCTGTCTAAACTCAGTGACTTAAGTCTTATTTGATGTAGTGTTAAAATAAAGCTGGTATGCAAAGTACTTATTAGGTAATAAGCATTTATTCAACATCTCAAACCAAATTCACATTTTCTTACCCCCTAGAAGACATAGATCAGAAACATATGCATTACACCGTGATGTGAATAGTAAAGTGCTATCTTGGGGCAGATTAAGTAAAGGGGTTTCCATTTTCTTAATTTAAACTGCAAATTGTATTTCCCATAGGACAGCGTTTTTAATGAAAACTCAAATAAAAGTAATTTTTTTCTTCTGGGTGTTTCCTAAATTATTTTTCAAAAGTTACAGTTGTGAGCCAGGCAAAACAAATAACTTTAAATAATACCAGTACATTAAAGATGTTGAACTATGACAATGTATATTAGTATACAGACAATATCTCTACTTCCGATGCTTGTTATACTTCTAGTAATGGAAAAGCTGTATCTTCTACTCCTTGGAAGCAGCACTTAGTAATTATTGCAATGCCTAACATAAAACAAGATAACAAAATTATGAAATAAGCATCAGTCTTATTCAGAAGTGGTTTAGTGCATTCTTTTAATTAAAGGAACAAAAAAAAATGTGTAACTTCATTTTAACCTACTATTTTGCCATAATTTACAGTAGTCTCCTTACATTGTCTTCAACAGCACATTTGGGACCTGTGTAATCAAGCAACATTACTGTTAGATTGAATTGAAAACAGTAGAAATGTTGTCATGGCCTAACATTCCATCTGCTGTTGTCTGTCTAGAGAGCATACACAGACCAGCATAGCAATACTGGCAAGAAATTTTTGTTATCAATATTTTAGATATTTTAGGTTTCAATACTGGATGGAACAGATGTCTAAGGTGGGTGGGCCCTCTGTAACTAAATGCACAAACACTCACAACCATATATTTGTGAATACAAAGAACATGAATATTTGACAGTTATACTGTATATTGGATTTTCTTTTGTTAGACCAACCTACAAGATTTAATCATAATTTACTGGTCAACAGAATATTTTGGGAATTGGACATATAGTAAAGATGTGCCAGTTACCGTATACTCGATGAGTAACTGGTTTGCATGTTAGATTGGTGACATCATTTTTTTAAAATGTTTTTTATTGCACTTTTATATAGCAGCAGGGTTCCACATTGCCAGATCTTGTTGTACTGGAGGACAAAGCTTGTCAAGTTCCTTCAGAGGGGGCGAAGTGGCTAACGCTAGTGACAATTCTCTAGCATTACCGCCCACAGGGACATCCCCGATTCACGGGCGCAGGCACCAATTTATTAGTGAAAGAGACTAGCGCTAGCGGTCATTTACACTCTATCGCCAGGTAATAGTGATCAGCGAATTTGTCCCATTTTGCAAAACACAAATTTTGACGCCGGCGACAATTCAGATGCCAAAGACATTTGCCGCGCATTAAGGTCAACGGGCATCCGTTTAATTGTCGCTGGCATCAGAATTATTGCCGGCGTACATTTCACAAATTTATTCACCAGCGGCGAAACACAGAACACGAACACGAATGGTCGTTACTCTGCGGATTTTACTGAACGTTACCTCTTTCGCCAGAGTTGCTTTCGCCACCTCAGACCAGGCGAAGTGCATTAAAGTAGCTATATCTTCCTCAATCTTATTTTGTGAACCGAAAATGCATCAAAGTCCAAAAAATGCTGGTGACTTTTCCTTTTTCCAGCCTGATTGCCTGCAAAAAAAAAAAAAGTGTAATTTGTAAGTATATGCACCAACATTTAACATAAAAACGTCCATACAACTTTAAATTTCCCACCTTATGCAAACTGACCTGAGTGCAAGATACCTAGCGATGTTTCGCTAGGCAGAAATGAACGCTAGCGCATCTTCATCAAATGTTGCATTGTCGACGTAACGCTAGGAAAAAAGTCAGCAGCGTTCGGCTCCCACGATGAAACTCCGCAATTTAGTGAATTAGTAGCCTGAGCGCATTTGCTCCTGGCAAAGTTTAGCGATAGCAGTCTACTTGATCTTACATTCTATAAATGTAGTCCACAGGGTGTACAGGCATATAATATCTTATACACACTTCTCGTAACATTATATTAAACGAATACAGCAAATATTGAAACTGGGTTTGTAGTTGATTTACTGGAGGTAGGAGTTTTGCAACCATATCTGTTTAAGCTCCAGTGTGAATTCACCCAAAAAAGTTATCCCATCCCCAAGTTTTGTAAAACGACAGCGCAAGACTGTACAGATAAAGGACCTGTTATCCAGAATGCTCTGGGCCTGCGGCTTTCCAGATAGCGTATCTTACGGTTATTTGGATCTTCATAAAAGTATACTTGCAGTTTTATAATTACAGAGAAAATGGAAATAATTTTTAAAAATATGGAATATTTGGATAAAATATAGTCTGTGGTATATTACATTTCCGTAATTCAAAGCTTTCTGGATAATGGGTTTCCAGATAATGTATCCCATACCTGTATTTAATATTCCTCTTTACAGTTGTACACAGGTATCATGTTGAAGATGGCACTTGGAAAGATGGGGAAATACTTGCTAGTGGTCCAGATCCCCTCTACTCGAAACCTTTGAGGGATTAAAGCTAAGTCCAGTCATTTTAGGCAACATATTGACTTGGAGAGCAACCTGCAGTCTATCAATCCTCATTGGAGCCATGTGCTGCTTGTGCTAAGCTTTCCTAACACCTTTGATGTACTATGACAGGAGTTTTGCTGTCACTATCAAATACCACAGTCATGAGATCTGTGCTCCCCAACTTCACTAAGGAGTTGAATGCCATAGGACAAAATCTCTCTTCTGGGGCTTTCTTCTCCCAGGCTCTTTAGCAGCAACCACCCCTGGTAACAGGGGTTGTCCAAAAAAGGAAGATCCATGCTCTCCATCTTAAATTCTTAACTATGTACAGGAACTTACTCGTCATATCTTCCCAGGGCCAGGTAGGGAAAGTCCCCTCCCAAAAGGCATTGGTAACAGAAACAGGACTTCCTGAGCTCATAGGGAAAAGTTAAACACATGGATACCCTACATACATAATAAGGAGTTGGAGAAGGCTTTAAAGCTAATCACTATAGCATTCAACCCATACCATAAACATGAATTTGTAATGATCAAATGAAACATGCATAACAGAGAAAAATTAATAACTGAACAGAACCTCAGAAGAGTTGGTTCCTTAAAATATCTAAATTGCTGAAGACTCTGTTAAACTACAATATGTGTTGGTGCTACTTCACTGGTAAAAATATATATCACACCATAATATTACACCAGTATTCTGTTCATAAGTATTGAAGTTTCTCTTTTTACCTAGTGGTTATCTTAGTAAATTTTCCCAGGACTAATTTAGGTAGGTTCATTGAGTATTTAAGAACAGTTCCTAATATTTGGACACCACTGGCTCAGCCTGTTACCTTACACAAGAAAACTGGTGACAGCATAATTAAAATCATATTCATTTGTTTGCAGTATACATTTTATTTATTGAAATGCTAATGAAGTGCAACCTCTTAACGATCAATGAAAATTGATATATGTTGCATAGTTCATTGTAACGTTTATAATAAAAAGGTGCCTTTAGAACATTTTCTGGGAGGAAGACCGGTCAGATATCAAGCAAGGTGCAACAAATTAATTTCATGGGTTAATCAGTATCTTTTCCTCTGATAACCAATTTATTTTCATATTAAATGACACGATTTTATCCAGATTTATTATTTATTAGTAAAGAGAGGTGTTGTACTTCCAATATCAAGCAAGCACTATTTTTTTTAGAAAAAACAAGTCTGGAAATGAGTTTTCAATTCAGTTCCTGTGTTTTGGTTGAACCAATGACCTTGGATTTTTGTTCTGCCCGTTCACGAAAACAAGAAACAAATATGAGTTGGCTTGGGCTTTGTCACTGTGCTCTGTCAAGCTGTTGATATGTCAGTTCTGGCATTTAACTGAAAGGAAGACAGAAAAGAATATAAGTCTAATTCTTTTGTTCAAACTCTGCAAATGGTTTGGGACAATTAATTTCCAATCATTTCCCAGAACAGCAGATTTACTTGTATATTAATGAGGCACAGGTGTTAGGCCCCTTGTTTCTTCTGTGCCTGGGAGGCATATTTGGCTTGTTTATCTAGTCAGCCAGGTACTGCAAGGTGCTCAAACTTGGCTTTTAACAGCTTATACAGAGAAGCTTTAACAATTTTTGATGCTTTTTTATTTAAATTTGCCAGCACCTGTTAAAAATTTAAAGCCGTTCATGTAGAAATAAGTGCAAGCGGTTCCAGTGGCAAATAGCACTAAAAGTTAAATAATGCAGTCCTCTATTATGTTTAACAGCCCAGTCTGCTATTAAGGAGAAAAGGAAGGTTCATTTAAGGAAATATTTTACTGAGAAGCTAACAGTTATTAGCTTGAGTTGCTCTCAGATAATTCTGTCGGTGTGTCTATATCTGTGAGCAGAAATACCGTTATGCTCGTATTAATATTCATTTTTCTTGTTTATTCACGGAACTGCAGTACCAACATTTTCGAGAAAATGGAATAGCCTCCATAGGCATTATGAATTTCAGTAGCTGGCATAATTATAGCGATCTACATATTCATTAAACCCACAGAAGATATGTGTCCAAAAAAACAACCATGCATTTCAAAACTGTACTTGAATAAAATCAGTTTGAAGACTTAAAAAAAATGAATTAACTGTTTAAAATGATGTTTCCATTTAATTTGTTTGTTAAAGAGAGTCTGCTGCTTTAATATGTTTTCTTAAATGTAATAACTTTCTGTTTGTAGCAAGGAATGGGAGGAACTCTTTATAAACAACAATTATTTGGCAACAATACGTCTAAAAGGGATTAATGGACAGCTGAGAAGCGGCAGGATTCTGGAAGGTAAGTAGAAAATATTTATTTATAGTTTGTGTTGTATCAACGTTTTACCTGATGTGCCTGAAGATTACTGATGCAGTCACAGGATTTTCCAGATGATTATCTTCTGTTTCACACTCCTTTATTATTATGAGCAGGATATTTTGGTAATCAAGATGAGCTGCTTTTAAGCCCTATGGTAATTAAAAAAAAAAAAAAAAAAGGAGAGGGCGTACAGAAACATTGGGGTATCACGATCCATAAAGGGATACCAACACTGAAATACAACATACTCTTAAAGGGGAACTCCACACAAACATAACTTAAGCTTTTTGAAAAGTAAACAAAATTTCATGCAATTTTGCAATATACATCAATTAAAAAATAAGCAGACTTTTCATGATGTTTAATGGTTTGGAACAGTTCCCTAAGCCTAGCCCCTGCTCTCCTGCTGATCTATCTGACTACTTTGCTTAGCTGGCTGACTATTGTTACATTGTATCAGCAGCCATCTGTCCTCAGCCTGCATCCTCCAAAGCCCACAATTACCTGCACACGTGTACGGAACGCATTTTAGCATCCTCCGAGTAAATCCCTCACTCCTCCCTCCTCAGCCATCCGACATGGGTCCTCACTCCTCCCTCCTCAGCCATCCGTCCTGGATGGCCGCTTCTCCCTCCTCAGCCATCAGTTCTGGGTCCTAGTTTCTCCCTCCTCATCGAAGGCGGAGGACTGAGGGCGGAAGGCTCAGAAGGGAGTTCGTATGGCTGTTGGCTGAGAAGGG
This sequence comes from Xenopus petersii, assembly GCA_038501925.1. NCBI lineage: Eukaryota > Metazoa > Chordata > Amphibia > Anura > Pipidae > Xenopus > Xenopus petersii. The sequence continues at coordinate 39,061,124 of CM076683.1, read as the reverse complement.
AGGGTAGGGGACAGAGGTGTGACTGCAGCATTTGAGGATGAGTGACAGTAAAAACATCCGATGCAGCATTCCTAAGCCATAGGACATTGCATGGAGGACAGGGATTTCCCCGGAGGATGTCTTAAAATGTGTTCCGTACACGGGAGTTCAATAAGGAATGGAACATCACAATGCAATGCATTGTGGGTTATGTAGTTCCTGCATGCTGTCTGTAAGCTGTGAAGAAGTTGTTACAATGTGTAATATCAGTGTTTAGTCCTTCCCTGCCAGGATTTAAAATGATGCAGAAAGAGAAGAACTGTTAAACAGCTGGATTTCAGCATAGAAAATGGCATTAATTCATACTTTTTGACAAACAGGTAACTGTGATGGGTATATTAGGGGTTTCTGTGTTATTTGGGCCTCTTTATCAAGTTTTGGTTTGGAACCCGGAGTTCCCCTTTAATAAGCTGAATCTTGCATTGTTCACCCTCATGTCGCCCTGTTGGTAAGAACAGTCTAAACCAGTGTCGGACTGGGACACCAGGGGCCCACCCAAAAACCTTAGACCCGGGGCCCACCAAAGAACCATAGACCAGGGGCCCACTCTCAGTACTTTTATTATTTTTCTCCTCACTCAACCTCTATTCTCCTAGTCTCTATTCTTTACTATAATCTATTATTCCATCTATTTAGCCTCTTTGTTCTCAAAGAAATAGGGAATGGCCATGAAATAGGCCAAATGTTTAGCCGCATGAGGGCCCACAGTCACCTGGGCCCACCAGGAGTTTTCCTGGTATCCCTGTGGACCAGTCTGAAAATGGTCTAAACTGCTTTCCCATAATCCTTTGAAGAAATAAAAAATATGACATATTATGCATGTTTAAATATTCTATTAAATTGTATGCATTTTAGCTTATGCCCACCACACTGAAGATCTAAAGGTTGGTTTTACCATTGCTTTTGCACTTGAATACAGAACAGCAGAACATTGGACCCCAGGGAATGTGTGGTGGCTGGGCTAGCAGGCTGAGATGAATGACAGCAACCACACCAGATAATGTCATCAAACATTCAAACGATATCATAATAAAGGGTTATTATACGTTTTGCTTGTGTAGTAAAGCTTAACATACAGCTCATTCATATTAAGTTGTTCATTTTCATAAAATAAATTTTAAAGTTTGATTCAGTAGTACATTCAGCTGAAAAAATTGTAGTGCCCAAATTTATATTTCTTTGGGTGAGGACACTTGTGACATTGTTTAAAGTGTATGTTTTTTGTTTTTTTAACCAAAAGTTTTTCAGCCAGTGCGTGACACCAAAGATTGAATTAACAACTTTCTCTTCTGTCTCTTTATGACATGCCGCCGAAAATGCTATATCATTGAAGGGGTCACTAAGTCTAATAAAAAAAAAAAAAAAGACAGTGAATCCTGTGGTTTTCCCATTATTCATGTTTTTATTGCTTATATTTATACTCTGCATCATAGTACAACATAATGTAAAAATAATTTAGAACCACCAAAAATTATAAATAAGACAAATTGCAAATTGGCTACATTGGTCATTAGCTGAAAGTTAAGATTCTAACGTGAACTATTTCTTAAAATAAGGCTCACCCATTTTACCAGTCAAGCTTCTTGCATTAGTGAACATATATTTTCTACCAATAGCAGTCTGTATATTATTTACATGTGCATTCATGCTATCTCACCTCTCCACCCCCATTTTCATGTGCAAGGCCCATGTCCTTATCTAGATTTATTTATCAGTATTCAGGGTTGCCATCATCTCAGGGGACAGTCACAGGGGGAATGGTTGTCCTAGGTCTAGTCAAATTTTGACCAAAAAAAATAAATCTGGTCAGGTAGAGCAAAATTACAGAAATGTAATAACTTACATTTAAGTAAGGGTAGAGCTCCACCAGCATTTTTCGTCGGATTGATGCCGCCGACAAAACGCACGCAACAAGTGGGATGGAGTTGCATGCGTGAAGATATAATTGTACCGGAGTTAACAACTATACGGTCCGACTGATGCTGCTTTCTGTGTCCACATCTGACAGTCGTGTCGCAACAGATGTAATGTAGTTGTTACCTCCGACTTTTCATTCAGTCCATTCAGTTTTATTGCCAAGCGTCGATCCAATGAAAAATGCTTGTGTAGCTCCACCCTTAGGGGGTTATTTACTAAACTCCGAATGCAAAAATCACAAAAAAAATTTTGATTTTTTTTCTTATAAAATCAGACTTTTAAAAAATCACTCATTTTTCGTGCATCTCAGACCTGTCGAGGTTACATGTAAGTCAATGAGAGAAGTCACAATGATTCTTTGATGTGCGCTGGGTTTCATGCAATACACCGAAGTTTTCAGAGTTTTCAGGTGAAAATTCCGAAACAAAATCATGAAAATTGTGAAAATCTGATGAAAAGAATCGTAGAAAAATCAGTTTTTTTACCGCAAATTGTCAGGAAAATGTGATAATAAATAAGTGTAAAAAATTCGAGCGGTTTTAATCAGAACTTGTAGCAAAAAATTTTGAGATAAATTTGGACTTAATAAATAAATAACCCCCTTAGTGTTTGAGCCCATGAAAGCGAAACAATGCAAATAAATGAAGATGGGGCTTCTCTCCACCTATTTAATTAGAGTGAAAATAACATTTTCTGAATTTAATTAAAATTTTCCTAATAGTGACTATTTTTCTAAACATTGCACATTGTTTTCTAGCTCAAGTACTTTTTTTATTCTGTCCCTTTAATGCTTCGATCAGATGTAAAATCAGACTTCATAAACAAAAAAATTTATAAAATAAAGCTTCCGTATTGTATATTACAGTGAAGTTAACAAATAAATCATAATAATTAATCTAATAAATATGTGATAACCTCCTCATTTTCTGTACTTAACATTTCTGAAAACCAAATTTATTGGCCTCAAGTACCTAACACTGCAGAACAGGTAACCAGAGTGCAATAAAACATTCTGACTTCCTACAGTAATTATAGGAAACGAATACCATAAAATTATTTAAAGGGAAGGATACATATTGATAAAGTCACAATTCAGTTTTATTGTAATTAATATGCTAGCTTGTAACAAAAAAATAGGAGGCAAAATGAATGTGCTTGTTGTCATAGCAGCCTTATAGGGTTAACTTACCCCCTCCAGCAAATGAATTTCTATTTGCTTAAGGAAGGAATTATATAAATGTCAACTGGGCAGCTGCAAATATTTTGTTTCAACTGCGTATATTGTCTGCATGAGGGGCGTGATGTAATAATGATACCTGTTAGTTCCTTCTCCTAGCATGCAACAATGATCCTGTTTTTTAATCCTTCTTTATTGCGCAAATGACGCAATCTGGAAATGATCCGGAAAAGACAAAATTCCAAAGCAACCAAATCAACATCACTTTCAAAATAAAACATTTTACGAAAGCTTTTTAGAGGCAGTACAAACCTAAACACACCTTTGCTAAAAAATAAGCTCAATAAATAGAACTTGTGCTAAAAATGCTTTATGCCTATTGTTTTAATGTAAACATCTGTGTTTTCCTAAATATTTGCCATTATAAAATGCACTACTGAAAAAAATGGGTTCTTTATTTTTGTAATTGACCTCCCTACACCATTTCCACCTGTAAACAGGGTAATTTATTCAATTAGAGAAAATAAGCTCTGAATAAACAAACCTCCTCCCTTCACTAAGTTGCAGTCTTTCAAATAAGGAGCAACTCATTAAACAAAGGGTCGGACTGGTGATTGGTTTAAAGTGATACTGACACTAAAAAACTACTTAACGGACTCCTGCTGCACAAATATGGCATCCCCCTCATAAAGGAACATGGGGCATCAGACAGGTAGGGGGTTATTTATCTCAATATTATATGCTACACACTCTGATCAAATCCACTTGGGTTTTTTCAACTTTTTTATTATTAAATTTTCGCGAAAATCTGCTTTGCAGGTAAAAATCTGATTTTTAAGATTTTTTTTGATTTTTCATCCGTTTTCACGATTTTTCCAGATTTTTCCAGATTTTTCATCAGATTTTCACAATTTTTTCGGAATTTTCACCCGAAAACTCTGAAAACTTCGGGATATTGCACGAAACCCAGCGCACATCAAAAAATCATTGGGACTTCTCCCATTGACTTATATGCAACTTTGACAGGTCTGAGATGCCGGATTTTCGGATTCTGACTTTTACATCCTCGGGATTTAATAAATTCCCAAAAAATTTGTGATTTTTATAAAAGTCAGCTTTTGTGATTTTTGCATTCGGAGTTTAGTAAATAATCCCTATAATGTAAGAGCATTGTGCAAATACTTTGGCAATTTTATAAGTAGCTTTCAAAGGCAATATTATGATAAATGTAAAAAAAAGAGTTTCATTTCTGGTTTCAATATCTCTTTAATCACGTTGTACTTTGTTGGCAGAACCAGGGAATGATTTATTTCTAATTGGTGCATTTCTTATTTATATCTTATTAGTGCAAGCGATAACAAAAAACATAGATGTTATATTAACAGTGTCGGACTGGCCCACCGGGACACCGGGAAAAATCCCGGTGGGCCCCAGTCCTTGTGGGCCCCTACGACTAGATTCCCATCTTTTTTTGGCAGAGCTCCGGTTTTGCAATGGGCCCCACAGCGCTGCCACTATCACCTAAGCTGGCTAACGAACTGACTGTCAACGCTGCTGCCTGCAGCCTGACTGTGCTGTGCTCTGTGCAGGGTGGTTGTGCCGTGCGCTGCACTACTGCGCATGTTTCAGTGTGCGAGTGCAATGCGCCTGATGATGACTTCACTGACCTGGCTGGCGTCCAATGTATATATATATATATAATATATATTTTGGTAAGATTATTTTATGTAAGGCCAACAAGATGTGAAGGGCCACATGCGATTTATATTTATAACCTGTGCAGTGTAGGCACAAGTTCATGGCAAAGAGAGACCCACACTTGCTAGCAATTTCTCATAAACTGCCTATAAAAGGAAATAATTGGTTAGGCTGCTTTTAAAGGGGCTGTTCACCTTTTAGTATGACGTAGATAGGGATATTCTGAGACAATTTGTAATTGGTTTTCATTTTTTATTAATTGTGGATTTTGAGTTATTTAGCTTTTTGTTTCAGCATCTCTTTAATTTGCATTTTAACCAATCTGGTAACTAGGGCCCAAATTCCCCTAGCAACCATGCATTGATTTGAATAAGAGGCTGGAATATGAATAGAAGAGGCCTTAATAGAAGGATCAGTAATAAAAATTAACAATAACAATACATGTGTAGCCTTACAGAGTATTTTTTTAGTAGGGAGTCAGTGGCCCCCATTTGAAAGCTGCAAAGAGTCAGAAGTAAAGGTTAATAACTATAAAACTATAAAAAATTATGAAAACCAATTGAAAAGCTGTTTAGAAGTAGCCATTCTATAACAAAATAAAAGTTACCTTAAAGGTGAACCACCCCTTTAATTGAAAAGATTGAAATACAAGGTCAGAATTCTAGTAGTAACATCATGCGTTCGGTTACAAAGTAAGACTAAGTAAAATATCTGGCTGTAGAATCCATGACAGTTAAGAGTATCGCATATTGAGTAGGCTGCACGTTTTAAGTCAAATGAATGAAGAGTACATTGTCTTCAGAAGCAGAGCTTGGTGGTGGCAAAACTCCCTCTCCTGTCTCCCAGGTGGCACATAATCATATAACTAACTTGAGGACATTTCTGGCTATACTGAAGCCTCATATTGTGACCCCCCCTGCTGCAGCACAAGTACTTACTTTGGTCAAAATATAAAAAAATAAGTTATTAAAAAATGTGTATAATTATTTTTTGTCACACTGTTACTAGGGTGGGGATCAGCAGACAAAAACTTGAAAGTTTTTTTAACCTCTTAGGGGATAGTGCGCCATTTACTATGTTATGGAATTCACAATTCTTAGAAAGGTTTCAATTGGTCTTTTTTTATTTTGTATATTTTCAAATTGCATGCCTTATTCTTCTGACTCAAACTCCAATATCACTCCAATCACTCCAACTTGCAGTACAGCACTAAAGTGTGATAAAGCATTACCTTGTTTGTATTGCATGTGCACTTACTTAAAAGGATTCTGTTATGCTTTTGTATTTATGACTAATGTTTTAATTTAATATTGTCACAGCCATTCCAGTTTTGTTTTAAATAAAAATGTTAATTTTTATATTTGCGGGCGCTATTTTGTACGGGAGGGTGGGCCCTTGAGATGAGGTTTCCTGGTGGGCCCCAGGCACCCCAGTCCGACACTGTATATTAATTAAAATAATAGGGGTTGCATGCATCTTTCTGTGTAAGTAAGAAAGACTTAAGTAGAAACTACACCTCTTAGGGTAGGACTACACAGGCATTTTCGGCACGATCCAACGCGATGCGCAAAAAAACACAGGCGTCAAGTCGGATGTGACAGAAATAAGGTGAGTAATAGCATTGTCATATGAAGTCAAAGCGTTGATCCGACGTGACACGACTGTCAGATGCAGACGTAGCGCGCAGCATCTGCATCAGACAGTCGTGACGCGTCGGATCAGCACTGCGACTTCATCCGACATTTGTATATCTTACCTTATTTCCGTTGCATCCGACTTGATGCCTGCGTTTTTGTGCAGTGTGTCGGATCGCGCTGAAAACGCCTGTGTAGTCCTACCCTTAAACTGAGACTGTGGTCCTTTTTGGAACCCTATAATGCACTGCAGTCTTTCATGTCAGAAAAGGCTGGTGATCACAGTCCAACTTCTGATTCGGATTATATTTTTGCCTCACAACACTTTGATAGTCCTTAAACTATATTACCGAATCCAGCGATGATGAAGTACATTTCTTTTCCCCTCCCCCAGAAATAAATACTGTTTATTGGCCCAAATAAAATATAACATGGTGTAGGAAACAACTTCTTCTTGAAATACATAAAAGCATCTAATTGCTACAGTTACAAAATAAAAGCTGGTAGATTGAAAAAAATGCAAAATAGAACACACAAACTGCCAATCAGACCACTCAGTCCATACATAGCTAGATACTTTGTTGCATTCAGATATGAATTTAATTCTTTTTTCTCTCTCTCTTTATTTATTGTTTTGATTAAGTAAATTTCATGTTCTATAAAATAGCATTGCAGGCCATAACATTGGCCTGTGATGCAGGCACATATGGTGTGGATCTGTATGTAATAATCATCAATAGTTCAACCAATAGGTAGCAGGAATTCTTACTCCCTAAATATGAAAATATTAGCTACTCCAAAATGTTCCTAGGGTGATACTGTACTACTAAATTATATTTCATAATAATGTGATAAAATTATAAAGTGTACAACTCAGAATTTTTTAACATTTATTTTTTGCCTTTTTGAATTTCAAAAGACAGTAGATTTTTGTATCCCTCAACCTGTAGAGAAAAAGCAATTCAATTGTAATGCCTTGTTTAGACCTCTTGGGGACTACACAGTCTAGTTTAAAATGCAAAAAAAACATCTATTTGGAGTAATATGTGATTAATAATATTCCTCCCTCTGGGAAGTTCCGGGATACAATCAATGAGCATAGACTTAAAGGAGGACACTGGTTGTTTGGCCTGTAGCCAGTGTTGTGCCATAGGCTGTTTGGATAGACCCTGCTTAACATTTTGTTTAGGTTTAGGTTTCATATATATATATATATATATATATATATATATATATATATATATATATATATTTTTTTTTTTTTTTTGGATTTTTTTCGCAAGTATTCCCTTTAAGTGCGGTACAATGTTACTTTATATAATATATATATATATTATATATAAAGTAACATTGTACCGCACTTAAAGGGAATACTTGTGAAAAAAATCCAATATTTCGAACACCAACTATGCTCTTTAACAGAGAAAGAGCACAGTTGGTGTTCAAAACATTGGATTTTTTTTCAATAAATCTTGATTTTTTTCACAAGTATTCCCGTTGAGTGCAGTACTATGTTCCTTTATTTACCTTATTTATCAGCACCTGGGAAAGTTGCTTGGAAATGGCCACAATAATAAATAACACAATGTAAACAAAGGTTTCAAACATTTCTGGCAGTAGTTCTCTCAAAAATATCACTACTTTCTAGATAAAGTATAATACCTTGAAGAAGATTGTCAGATTCTAATCTGAAAGGTTTATGACAGGGGAATGCAGAATAAAGAGAGACCCAGCTGGTGTGTTTACAGAAAAGCCATTACATTAAATAAAATAAAAGTATTCTTTTTATTCTGATTATGTACAGTGAAACATCAATTTTAAGTACCCCAATTTTAATTTCCCCTCATTTTATGTTTTTTGTGTGGTCACACCAATTCATGAAACATTTGAATGGGTGCCTTTTTTGTTTTACATAATGTTTTCCCGGATTTTACTTTGTCCTAATGTTCCCAAAAATGGCTTTCCTCTGTGAATGTTATTATTAGTGAAATTAAGAGGTTTAAATTCTAGTCATATGCATATTTTGCCATGGTTCTGTCTGTAAATAGTAAATTCCAACTAGTCTGCCCCTCATACAGCCATGCACCAATCACGTTTTGCTTAAGATTGTGCAGAGAGGCCTTGCACATGCCCCCCATCCACTGTGTAACATTAAAGATGCAATGCCTAACCCTTGTCATTAACACAGTAAACATTTTATTTCAAAGTAAAACAGACTATTATTCTTTAAATTCTTGAAGAATAAGTTGCTTTAACACATTTCCCTCATTTTACATTTTACCATATTTTACATAATTTTCTGATCCCTTGAAAATGGAAAATGATGGTTCTACTGTATGTGATTGTGTTCACGTTCAATAAAAGGTTAGAACTTGATACAATAGTTGCTGATAGTGATGTGCAGGACGGGTAAAACCTTGTCCTTATCCCGTCCTTCCTCCACCCGCGCCTGAGCCTGACTTCCGGATTCCTTTTAAAGAACCGCGTGCTGACCTGCCCCACCAATGATGTCACAAAAGGGGCAGGGCAAGCAGGTGTGCAGCTGTAAAAGTGGAAGCTGGAAGTCAGAAGCCAGCCGTGTAAGGTGGCAAATGGTGGTTCGAGATCGGCCTGAACTCGACCGACCTACGGGTAAACAGTTATAATAAAAGATGGAAAGCAATTGCAAAAAGTATTTGTATATGGGGAGCAATCTTAAGACAGCTGAACTAGAAAAAGTATTTGGAAGGTGAACGACCCCCTTTAAGATGCCTAGAGTCGTATTGACTTCTTCTACAGTTATTATTTAACCATATGGGAAAAAGAAAACAGGTGGATTTATATTTACAAATAACCTTTAAACCACTGAAAATGTTTAATGCATATTGGAAATTTGCTTAGAATTATATTTTCATTATGCAAAAAAGCAGGTTTTAATAATAAAGTGAAGCAAACGACGCAGGACTGCAGTAAGGGTTTTTACAGCAAATTAAACATGAAATGAAGGGGCCTGGGTGCTGTGAAAGCTTGCAATTTTTACTTATTCAGTTAGCCAATAAAGGAATCACCAAACTTGACATTTTTTACATGAAATGAGCAAATTATTAAATTTCCCTTGCAGGGATTTTTGTTTGCTTGATTATAATGGAATATTACAGCCACTCAATTTGTCTGCAGACAGTAATATTGATACAGTAAATTGATATTGATACTGATAAATTGATATTGATAATATTGATACAATAATATTGATACAGTAAACTAAGTGCAAAATCTGCCGTCAAAATCTGCTTATAGCGACAGTTGCTATATAAGAATCGAATGTGTTATTTGGTTTTGTGAAGGAATCACCGGCACAACAGGTTATTTCCAGCAGGGAAACCCTTGCTCGTTTATTACAAATAATAAGCTTGACATAGGGGTTACGTCCCGAAACGTTGCATCCGCAAAATAAACGAGCAAGGGTTTCCCTGCTGGAAATAACCTGTTGTGCCGGTGATTAGGGATGTAGCGAACTGTTCTGCTGCGAACTAGTTTGCGCGAACTTCGACCGTTCGCGTCCGCCGAATGTTCGCGAACGTTTGGGAACGTTCTCATTTTGAGTTCGCGTTCGATTCGAATAAAAATCGTTCGACCATTCGAATTCCTTCGACCGCTAAAAATCGAACGATTTCCATTCGTTCTAACGTTTTTATGCATTCGATCGAATGATTTTCATTCAATCGAACGATTTTAAAACGTTCGATTGTTCGATTCGAATGAAAATCCTTCGATCGAATGATTAAAATGCTTCGATCGTTCGAATCGAACGATTTTAGCGGGTGTTCGAAGTTCGCGAACACCAAATCGGCAGTTCGCTACATCCCTACCGGTGATTCCTTCCTTCTCAATTGCTGTGGAGGTTGCCAACACCTCCTACATCGAGCACCAGGTGTCACGGAACTTGGACGGCCAGGGTGTGCGAAGTGACTCCTTTCTTTTCTCCATTGAATTATTTGGTTTTGTACCAGAGCCCATTATTTTTGTCTAAGCTCATGTTGTGTCCAATCGCAACAGCCAGCCATGTAGACCTTCATCTTTAAAATATTTGTGTTAAAGTATTGGAAATTCACTTTTTGTTCTGTTTTGTGTTTTTGTTAATGTTAGCAATGTGTAAATATTATATCCCTTTCCATGCCTCACACAATATACAGTATCTTCTTTGCCTCATGTAGCCTTTACCAGCTTTGTACATTCATTTTAATTTTTTATGTGTAAAATATTGCACAGGTTCCCTTGATAATAAGTGTCCTTTTCTAAGCCTCTTTCTAACGCATTTTCATCTCTATTGGCAGCTGTTTCTAAATGTTTTACCCCAAGACAGAAGCCAATGGATAAGTGAAACGGAGGAGTTAAGAACACTGAATAAAAAGATTAAAGAAATAGTAAGTGATATTTCATAAATGCTCAATGTATTTCAAAATATATTTGTTTAGGAAAACTACAGTAACATTTTGTTGTTAATTATAGCATATTACAAATCCTCAAAAAGCTGCTGGCCAGCAAGACTTAATAATAAATAATCCCTTGTCACAGGATGAAGGGGTAAGTAGGCTTCTTCATTATTACTACTACTATACTGATAATTTGTGATTAATGTTAGAAGGGCTCTGAAGGTGAAATGCAGATTTAGTAAGTGAATTTAATGTCTGTGTCTCCTAGAAAATGGAAGTAAGTTACATAAGTCTCCTAGAAAATGGAAGTAAGTTATGCACAATATAATCAGGTTTGGGGACAAAATCATTTTTTCTTGATTTTTTTTCCCGAATCGCTTGATTTTTTCGGGCTCTTTCCTGAAAAGTCAGATATTTTTCCGATTTTTGCCCGAAATAGATGGATTTTTGGGCTAAATCCAGCGCAAACCAAAGAAACTTCCATATAGGATAAGTACCATGGACTTATTTACAACCCCTCAGGTCTAAGATTGCAGATTTTTGGATATAAAATGTGACTCAAAGAGATAATACTAAGCAAGATTGAAGACTTACTTTTGCTTATATTGTAATATAGGCAACCCTTGTCTCAGTCATGTAACCATAGCAAGCTACTGAGCTCTAGTCTGATGGAAGCTGGTTATATATGAAAGGAACAGTTCAGTGTGACTAAAATACTGGGTAAATAGATAGGCTGTGCAAAATAAAAAATGTTTATAATATAGTTATTTAGGCAAAAATGTAATGCATAAAGGCTGGAGTCAGGTCCGGACTGAGAATTAAAATAGGCCCTGGCATTTCAGGTACAAAGATGCCCAATCAGCCCAAACAGCCCCCACCACCCAACTAAATATTGACTTTCAATGGGACCTTACAGCAGCCCCTCTGGCATTTGCCAGAACTCACAGATTGCCAGTCCGGGCCTGGCTGGAGTGACTGGATGTCTAACATAATAGCCAGAACACAACTTCCTGCTTTTCATCTCTCTAACTCTGAGCTAGTCAGCGACTTGAAGGGGGGCCACATGGTACATATCTGTTCAGCGAGTTTGTAAATGATCCTCAGCATTCAGCTCAGATTCAAAAGCAACAGATATGACCCATGCACCCCCCCCCCCTCAAGTCTCTGTAACCAGTCAGTGTAAACCAAGAGAGATGAAAAGCAGGAAGCAGGCCCGGACTGGCAATCTGTGGGTTCTGGCAAATGCCAGAGGGGCTGCTATAAGGTCCCATAGAAAGTCAGTATTTAGTGGGCTGGTGGGAGCTGTTTGGGCCTCTATGTGGGCAGATTGGGCCTCTGTGTACCTGAAATGCCAGGGCCTATTTTAATTCCCAGTCCGGACCTGGCAGGAAGTAGTGTTCTGGCTATTATGTTAGACATCCAGTCACTCCAGCCTTTATACATTACATTTTTGGCTAACTAACTATATTGGAAAGATTGTTTATTTTGCATAGCCTATCTATTTACCCAGTTTTTATTTTTACACTGAACTGTTCCTTTAAGGGCCATATGTTAAGAGTGGAACCATATACATCACTTGTGTGAAAAAGGGTGTTTCAATGAGGTTTCTGGCCTAATTAAAGGAGCTGCAGTAATATTTTGTTTTCTTATAATATTATGGTTGTATGTACTTTATAGAGCCAGGATAAAGACGCTTTCCCTTTTTAGTCCTTTGTTCTCCAACAATATATCATATCAACAATTTATAACGTGTTCTTTATAGTACAGGCCTGTATTAAACCAGAATCTCATTTTGTTGTCACTGTGCCTATTCCTCAATAAACAAACAAAAGTTAGTGTGTTTATGCTGTCGTCTATACGTTATAGTCGTGTTTTCCTTTTATGGTCAAGTTTGCTGAATGGAGATTATGATACTGGGTTCCCAGGGATGTGCCAAGCATTTTTAAAGAACAGTTGGAGCTTACTCATGCACAGAAAATCAATTTCAATTACCTTTTATTTTACATTTGTGACTTTTTCTAATATTGAAGTTTAATTTTTCACCTTCTTTTGTCTTTCTAAAGCCACTTGGGGCAAGGATGGGGGGGTCACCAACTATTAGCCTGCCCCTTTGGTTGGGGATAATATTTTGCCCAACAGGTGCCCTTTAAAGGCAGCTGTCAGAATTGATACAATAGTTGTTAATATTCCACAGATGCTTCTGAGAAATATAACATGAACATATCAAGCAAATTGTAACAGTTCAGAATCTGCACCTGGATCACTGACCTGCCAGACTGAAACACAATAGACATGAACATTAAACCTTAAGCTTAAATTTTGGAAAAAGGGTAAAAAAAATTAAATGAAAAAAAAAAAAAACATTTTTATTGCTGGTGAATAATGTGAATCTTCTGAACTGAAAAATGTGTTTGGAAGGTGAACAAGCCTTTAACAACAAAAGGTAAAAAGTCTGTTCAGCACAAGGCCTATTCATTAAACTCATGTTGAACAAAGGGATACATTGCTCCCCCAGATGCTCCATCCAGTGGATGCAATGGAAGTAATGAATGTAGAGCAAAAGCTTTTGAGTTTACAGAGCATGTTATGGCTCAGTCAATAAGTGTAATTTCCTTCCATTTATAAGATTGTACAGTATTTATACCACTCTGCAGACACTTCAAATTAATATATTATCACACAGTTCTGCAATGCAGTCTAAGGAATATTTAACAGATTTGGAGATTTAAAAACTTCCATTACTTGGAAGTAATTCATGGCACCACTTTTTCCCACAGTTGTTCTTCCACATACTCTACTTGTATGTAAAACGTGTGCAGCTGCTTTATTGCTTTATTTATTTATTACAACGTAGACACTCCAGTTTCTTGAAGGTATCTGCCCACCAGTGTTCCATTTTTTTGAAATGAAGGAACCTTATAACTTCAGGGGTTTTTTTTTGTGCCACACATCACATCAATATTTATTTATTTATTTATTGTGCTTTGATCTAAGTGTATTATATCTAATGATATGTATTTTGTTTGTTCATTTAGATTCCCTGCAGTTCTTTCAGCAGGAATATGTAAGGAATCTTCTTACTGATAAACTTTTTTGCTACGCAAGAGAAAATTAACATTTGCTATATAAACAGGTAAGATATATATATATATATCTTGATAAAGGTCCCTGTGAGGACCGAAACGTTGATCTAATAAAATAAGTTTTATCTTGACAAATCCTATATATATATAAATATACAATGCTGACACCTAGATACTCATTTGCATTAATTGATTGGTAATGAAGTCATTCTGACGCCCACTTATGTTTGTATTTAAACACCCACATGACCACTCACACTTATCCTTGATAAAGGCCCTAATGTGGGCCGAAACGTTGGACACTTGAGTGATGTTGAAATAAACACTTGTTTCATTGAAAACTTGGAGTGCTGGTCCATCTTGAATGTGTATACCCTGACTGACCAGGCACCCACCTACGCCAAGAAGGAAGGAGTGCAGGTACTTTGTGAACATTTATATAAATATATATATATACAAGGCCAGTCAGATCCACACACCATCAGTTATTGACTCGGGTGCTGCTCCAAGGAAAACAGTGTCGGACTGGCCCGGCGGGACACCGGGAAAAAACCCCGTGGGCCCTGACCCTTAATGGGCCCCTGCTGGGCCAGTCCCCTCTCGCGAACAGATTCGGGAAAAGGAAAACGTTTTTTCATGCGCCGCACAGCACCTTCATTCATGCGCGCTTGGCGCGTCATAGTAGGGGGGCGGGATGACGGAGGGGGCCCTGGACATTAGTCCCGGTGGGCCCTGGGCCCCCCAGTCCGACCCTGAAGGAAAATGTTTAATCTTGACAAAGGCTCAAGATACGAGCGAAACGTTGATTAATAAACATGGAATATATTATGAAATTTTGAAAAAGCCCAGGAGTGCCCTGCATTTATATATATATATATATTTCTACAAAATATTTCTTTCCTTAATTCTGATAATTCACTTGTGCTTGACCCCACACACTCTAAAAGCATTTACACAATAGTTAGTTTATATTTGGTACTGGAAGTCCATATGGTATTATTCACAGAAGCTTTCTGAATATACTTATGGTAGGGAATCTTGTTATAACTTAGAGTAGTACATTTAACTATAATTGCATTCCTTTTGGACTGAATGTACTTTTTAACTTGCATAGTGAGAACAGTCTCTTTTTTTACTAGTAACTATAGTTTCTTAAAAAGTATTATTATTACAACCCTGTTTCCACTTGGGACACTGTGTATAAAAATAACTCGGGTCAAAAAAGGTTCATACACCCCAGTAACCCTGGATAGGTGTTTTTAACAAAGAAAAACGTTGGTACCTAAAAGCTGAAGTTTAGGTAAAATCACAGAAATAACCTATTTTTTTTTTTTTATCAGAAACCTAGCATGAGTTAGGAAACTCACACAAGTAATCTTAAATCAGGCCCTCAGTGAGAAGGTCTTTCTGCCTTCAGCAGTGGAATATATTGTAATGCTAGCCAAAATGAGCATATGCTTCGCTAAAAAAGGGTGGCAGAATCCAGTCTATAGACTGGCAGAGCAAGAATAATTGCTGGGGTGCATGAGCATGGAAGAAGCATTCATTTTGGTGTGAAGAGGTGACAGCCTCTCAGTGTCGGACTGGCCCAGAGGGATACCAGGAAAACTCCCGATGGGCCCAGCTGTAAGTGGGCCCTCCTGCTTCTAAACATTTAGCTTATTTCATGGTCATTCCTTATTTTTATGAGAATAAATAGTCTAAATAGATGGAATAATAGGTTATAGTATGTAAAGAAAAGAGACTAGGAGAATAGAGGTTGAGTGAAGAGAGGAAGAAAATAATACATAGAGTGGGCCCCTGGTCTAAAGGTTTTTGGGTGGGCCCCTGATCTAAGGGTTTTTGGTGGGTCCCTGGTGTCCCAGTCCAACACTGCAGCCTCTGGACAGGAAGGCCAATTAAAGGAAAACTTTACCCTCCAAACAATGTAGATCTCTATAACTTTTTTAGAAGTATGTGCCATTGGGTAATCAGAAATAGAAAATTGCCATTGGCCGCCCCCTGGGATCCTAGAATTCATGGTGCACACAAACCAAACAAACCATACATGTTAGGTCACATGAGCCAATTAACAGACTGATTTCTGTCTTTTGCTTCCACGCTTCTTCCTGTTACAGTTGTAGTATTTCTGGTCAGGTGATCTCTGAGGCATCACACAGACCATCACGAAATGTTGGTTCAAGGCAAGAGATGTGAAAGAGAAATATTTACTTAAATATATATATATCAGATTGTAAGATTCTTAAATATGCCACTTTATTTGATATAAACTACAGTATCTGTTGCTTAAGTATTTATTTGGGAGGTATAGTTTGATTGGATACTAGGAGTGAAAACATGTACAGTCTATTCATATTCTAATTCTTGGATGAACGTATATCCCAAGTTTAAAGGGCAAGTCAAGGAATAGTTACTGGATGGGGGTGCCAATATGTTAATCACACTCCAGTGAATATAATTTGGAACCTTAGACCCTGGGCTGGTGCTCCTGTTAACTGAAAAATGCACTGGCCCTGGGTACTATTCCTTGAGCACCACCAGCACTTCATGATTTCCCAGTAAGTAGAAGTTGTCCCACATGTTATATGTCAAGGAAATTGGAGAGGATCACTGGGGCATTGGCATAGATGGAGGCACAGTGTTCAAGGAATAGCAATGTAATGTTAAGACACCCCTCAGTGACAATGCTGTAATTGCTAACCTTAGACCCTCGGAAAGTGCTGATTTCCCCTGGTTTGGGGTCTAGTTAGTGATCATATTAACTGGGGGTGGGGATGCCTAACACATTGGCACTCCAGTGGATATCATTTGACTCATCCTTTAAAAGAAAATCTGTGCCTTAATATAATCTGTGACCTTTATAAATCAGGTCCAACTTCCATTTTGGACCTTTTATTTAGAACCTGCATGTTGTTTTTTCATAAAATTATTAATTTCAATTAAATACCTCTTGATACAGCATTTTGGATGCACAGATGCCCTAAATAATAGGGACCTTAGATTGTAATCTCCAGGGAGCAGGGAGTAATGTATAATCTCTGTAAAAGTGCTATAGAAATGTCTATATAGATACTAAAAATAATAATATCCACTACAGTAAGTAAGAATTGATCCTTAATTTATTTCCTAATTATCCTTTGCTGTGGACTGCTTTTCATTTACATGTATGAGCCCCCAGGAGGGTCATGTAGCACTACAGGTTGGTTAGGGGAATACTGACGTAGGGAGTTACTTGGTTTATGAAAATGCAAGTTCTACAATTGCTTCTGTTTATTGTCAGCTATGGCAGCCTGTCAGATGGGAGATGCAGAGTTAACTGCCTGCATTCTTGACATTCTTAGTTTAGGTCTTGTCATGCCAAACCTTTGTAATTCTTGAACTGGGTATTCTGGAAGACACAAGGGCAAATGGTCAAATAATCCTGCACAAAATAAATGGCTCATTATCTATAGAAAAGTAGCAAGAACTGAATTAGTATAAGTCTTCATTGAATGTTTTGCAATTCACAACCATCAAAGCCGTAGAGAAACCTAGGGAGCCTACTAGCAGAGGCTAATTTCCAAGTTAATGTCGTTTTCTCCATATTCCATTTCAACAGAGAACATGGGGGAAAAGATACTAAAGAAGTTTGCAAAATCAAATTACTCTAACTAAGCAATAAACAAGTTAGGAAACACGTATTTCCTAGCTATGTTAACAACAATGTTTAAAAAAAAAAAGAATTGTTAAGCTAAATAAAAATTAATGATGAGCAGTTTTTAATATAAATTTTCATGGCTGTAATTATTCAGCGGTGTCCATTCCTACAGTGTTAAGTGACTACACCCCAGGCATGTCAAACGTTGAAGTGAGAAACCGCATATCATTTTCAACAAAGTCTGTCATTTACTGAACTAGAAAGAAATATTATTACTGGGTAAGACTTAAAACAGCTTAATTACCCCCTGCCTGGGTTTGGTATCTTAAAGATGCCTTACAGAGAAATAACACCTTTCTGCATAAGGAATAGAGATGGCGCGAACTGTTCGCCGGCGAACTTGTTCGCAGCGAACATCGGGTGTTCGCGCTCGCCGGAAGTTCGCGAACGTCGCGCGACGTTCGCCATTTTGGGTTCGCCATTGTTGGCGCTTTTTTTTGCCCTCTCACCCCAGACCAGCAGGTACATGGCAGCCAATCAGGAAGCTCTCCCCTGGACCACTCCCCTTCCCTATAAAAACCGAAGCCCTGCAGCGTTTTTTCACTCTGCCTGTGTGTGCTGAAGAGATAGTGTAGGGAGAGAGCTGCTGCCTGTTAATGATTTCAGGGACAGTTGAAAGTTTGCTGGCTAGTAATCGTTTTGATACTGCTCTGTTATTGGAGGGACAGAAGTCTGCAGGGGTTTGAGGGACATTTAAGCTTAGGTAGCTTTGCTGGCTAGTAATCTACCTTCTACTGCAGTGCTCTGTATGTAGCTGCAGTGGGCAGCTGTCCTGCTTCTGATCTCATCTGCTGACTGCTGCAATAACAGTAGTCCTTGTAAGGACTGCTTTTATTTATTTTTTTGTTCCAATACAGAGCAGTATCAAGCAGATTACTAGCCAGCAAACTTACTATCATCTGTCCCTGAAATCACTAACAGCTCTCCCCCTACACTATCTCTTCCAAGCACACACAGGCAGATTTTTCAGATACATTTTTGCCCTTGATCCCCCTCTGGCATGCCACTGTCCAGGTCGTTGCACCCTTTAAACAACTTTAAAGTCATTTTTCTGGACAGAAATGTCTTTTTTAGATGTTAAAGTTCGCCTTCCCATTGAAGTCTATGGGGTTCGCGAACCGTTCGCGAACCGCTCGCATTTTTGCGCAAGTTCGCGAATATGTTCGCGAACTTTTTTTCCGACGTTCGCTACATCCCTAATAAGGAATGAATATTTAACTTGATAACATTGAAAAGGAAAGAAAAACTAAAGTTTCCTCACAAGCTGTTAAGGATATTATTTTGTACTAGGTGACACCCTGTTTAACATAGACCATATTGTTAATAGTTATGGGATTTTATTGAATTAATGAGACTCTTCTCATGTAGTAGAATGTCTTGCTGAGTTAATTGAAACTGCACAGATTACATAAATGGTATTAATGAACTTCGACTGCCTGATGCTTCTGCTTTGATAAAGACTGCTTGGTGGGCTAAATGAACATAGGCATATAAAGAACAGGTTCAATTTTGTAAGCCTACAGGATGTTGACAAAACTTTACTTCTTTTTTTCATTGGATGGCATCATTTTTGTTGTGAGTGTAGTTTCTAAAGTGCTGCTAATGGACAGGAATATTTTATAAATTTCTCCAGAAAAAAAAGGTGCTTACTTGGGGACATGATTACACTTTACAAGTACATTAGAGGACATTATAGACAAATAGCAGGGGATCTTTTTACCCATAAAGAGGATCACCGTACCAGAGGCCACCCCTTTAGACTAGAAGAAAAGAACTTTCATTTGAAGCAGTGTAGGGGGTTCTTCACAGTGAGGACAGTGAGGTTGTGGAATGCCCTGACTGGTGATGTTGTGATGGCTGATTCTTTTAATGACTTTAAAGGAGAACTAAATCCTAAAGTTAAAAAAACCCTAACTATGTAACTATATGTAAAGGATTTAAAGGTGCTTTTATGCAGCGTGTAAACGGAGTGGTCATTTTTTAACAACGCTAGTAATGAAATAAAGTGTTCACTTTTTCCTTGGATAAGTATTTTTCCCCTAAATGCAAATATGTTTAAGTACATAGACCATTTCTATAAAAATGTAATGTGTGTGGTTAAGGCTAATCTTGTACTCATTGATGCATGGGGGAAAAAGAAAGATCTAAAGCACTAGAAGGAATCATGCAAGTCAGAATTGAGACATTGCTGGTGGAAAGTATCAGGAATTGAATTAAGGTTCCTAAGATAGAAATTCTGATAACAGCTGCTGTGTGACTTCAGTTTGTAAAGGAATTGTGTGTGTGTGTGCACAGTTTTAGTACCCTTTACAGAAAGGTAACTGGCCTGTATTAACATTACTTTCACCTCTCTTTCTTTACCAACTCTGACTGGCTTATGAGCAGCAGGGCAATGGGCAAAGACTGTACAATGGTCTAATACTTAATTGTACCTCTGTACAGTTTGGGTGTGTAAATATGTTTACATGACAGATTTGTTTGCTGCTTGTTAGAGCTAAACAAAAGAGAACAAAATCCTAACAATGAATAAGGCTAAAAATTATATATTCTATGTATTGAACTTAGTGAACCAGCTTGAAGGTTCAGCATCCCTATAGTAGTACTTATCCAGGCCTATAAAGTTGTCACAGGAATTTCCCATCTTGGATTTTGTTTGGAGTGTGTCCCAAAACCCAGAACAAACCCCAAGATCCTGGTCTCAGCTCACACTTCTGCCTCTAAAGCTGGCCATCGTACGATCATCGTAGGATCGGACTTTCCCATCTCCCGACCGGCCACTAACCATTCAGATCAAAGTCTTACCAGTCAGATTAATTAAAGAACATATCAGCAAAGTTCTGCCCCTGACAGCAATCGTACGATATCTATGTCCAACCAAAGCTAGTGACAGTCTCCCACTGAAAATCGTACGATCGGCAATACACGCAGAGATATTATCGGCAGCCGACAGAAATTTTCTAACCTGTCTGATCGACCAAACAACCGATCTCCGCCTTACGAAAAATGTCGGGACTCTCCACACACGGTTCAAAAATCGTACGAATCCTCGATTCGTATGATCAGATCTTTGTGTCTATGGCCAGCTTAACAACCGCGTTTCGCTTCAGGAGGAGCCCTCTGCTGCTAGGATGCTGCCAGGCCTTATAGTGAGAGGACCAATGGGGGACTTCAGGGCAGGCAAGGGAAACATAATGTAAACAGAAGAATACTCAGGTGTTTTATTAAGTAGATCAGATAAAGACAGCAGAATATTTGTAGAGAATACAATGCATTTATTGTTACAGTTGGTATTAAATGCAATGGTCATGCCGATCAGAATAGGTAAGGCTTTAGTATAACCAAAAGTGTTTCAGGACTGGAAATCAGGAAAAAGAGAACTTTCTGTAGCTTACTATATGCAGCAAAAATGAGAAGGCTCTAGTTGCATTGACCTGTTGGGGAATTTATTTAAGTAAATCATTCAGTTTGCCATATACTGCCACCTATAAGCCTGATGTTAAATGTATACTGAGGACCTGTTCTGCCAGTTGGTTGAGGGTTTTTAACTCCTTTCAATTTCCATAGACTGTACTCCCAGCACTAAGAGAGTGTTGAACTGCACCCACATTTTTGAGGAGACCCCCCCCCGAGTGCAACCTAACCCTACTCTGTATCAGAATTGTCGAGCTTCAAATATATGTACTGCTTAACTGAGGAAATAAAAACAAAATGTTTCCCCCAATTATAGTACCAAGTTGGGTACAGTCATTACTCCATGCATTCATTTAAACAGAGAGTGTATGGCTAAGCATATGCTTGAATTTTTTCTTTCTGTGAATACATGCATGTATTTTTACTACAATGTTTTTCTTGGATTAATATTTCCTTGGAGTCTAGCAGAATCTCTAATGGGAAGAAGAAAATTGCATAAAAGAAATTAGGAGCTAGGCTAATCTTTATAGTACTGTCTAATATATAAATATTAATAAAATATAAATGTTTTAATATTCTTTAATTGCTGTTCTTTCTCTGTAGCGTTATATTACAACATGCTCTTAATCTCAGAATTAGAGAAACAACATATTTGTATGTTTTAGCAAACTCTTACATAAATAAAATATCAGACATAAAGGAACATTATATAGTTCAAATATTGGCAAAGGCAATCTTAAGGAGCCTTTATTTTCATTTTTGTATTTATCCATGTGAATTAAAACGCTCATATTGCAGGAGTTAGTAAGCATACTCAAATTTATTTCATATATCTGTAATCCTGAACGCTTGTGCAAGGGTCGGATTTTCATGGCTGCTAATAAACCAAACAGTAAAAACTCATCTGTCTGTGGCCTAAAAATGTAAATAATACAATGAGACAATCAATTGTGGATAAATGAAAGGCCACAGCTTTTATTAAATTTTATTTTTGAACCAATAACAAAGACACATTATGCCTACTGTTGCCATAGCAACAGGCACAAAATAACATAAACAAAACAAGAGTCTTCAGCGAATCCAAGCCGTGGGCTCCAGATCCTATAAGCATTAACTCACCAAATTAATTTTTCTTTTACTGACAGTGCACACATATTTCCAACGAAAATCCAGATAAACCTAGCTGGATTTACGCCCCAGCACTGCCAGAGCTTTTTCAATTCCAGTGTGAAAATCCATGTTCAGTATATCTAACCCTATTGGGTTCAAATGTACTCCATCATTTCTCAACAAGCATTTATCTTTTTCAAGCTCCCTGTGTCTAATCGAAATACCTCCTATGCGTTCAACAAATTTGGAGACTGAAACGTTGAGTTTAATTCTACATTTTTCAATCGCCTATGTGATTCCTGGCCCCCCTCCAAAATGATCTTGCTACCACCTCAGACCACACAACAATTAGGCCATTTATCCGGGCACAACATTTTGCAATGTCCTGTTTTATGTTGTTTATCAAGTCTACATTTTTCATAGTGCCAAGGTCGTTTCCTCCTGTGTGGGTAACTAAAATTTTTGGGCCTGATCCCATTCCCCTTAATTGTAATACTTCTGGCAATATTTGTTTCCACTGTAAACCAGGTACTTCTCCAACGTATTCTCACTTCCTGTTCTGATTAAACCAGCTGTCTCTTATATGGTCTTTCTGTTGCTCTCAATGCAGCCCACTTTACATACGAATGACCAATAATCCAACAATACACCGGAGGAATACCTAAATTAAAAATAAACTGGTTATATACATTATGTACTTTTTGAACTGGTTAACAAATGTGGTCGTATGTAACTCTTAAAATGGTTAGAAGACCATCGCCCTAATCTCTTTATTCTGTCCTCGTGGAATCCCAATTGGCTGGCTTCTGTTGCGGCCCCAATTCTGAAAGAATGTGTACAAAAAGACTCTGGGCATAAAGAAATTGCCTTTAAACAGGCTCTAAATATAACTAGAAATTGGTAACGGGAAACATAACTGCCATCCTCGTGGATAAGAAATGGGCCCTGGTTGGTTTTTCTTATATACAGGTATTGTGTTGTTAACTAGGGATGTAGCGAACGTCGGAAAAAAAGTTCGCGAACATATTCGCGAACTTGCGCAAAAATGCGAGCGGTTCGCGAACGGTTCGCGAACCCCATAGACTTCAATGGGAAGGCGAACTTTAACATCTAAAAAAGACATTTCTGGCCAGAAAAATGATTTTAAAGTTGTTTAAAGGGTGCAACGACCTGGACAGTGGCATGCCAGAGGGGGATCAAGGGCAAAAATGTATCTGAAAAATCTGCCTGTGTGTGCTTGGAAGAGATAGTGTAGGGGGAGAGCTGTTAGTGATTTCAGGGACAGATGATAGTAAGTTTGCTGGCTAGTAATCTGCTTGATACTGCTCTGTATTGGAACAAAAAAATAAATAAAAGCAGTCCTTACAAGGACTACTGTTATTGCAGCAGTCAGCAGATGAGATCAGAAGCAGGACAGCTGCCCACTGCAGCTACATACAGAGCACTGCAGTAGAAGGTAGATTACTAGCCAGCAAAGCTACCTAAGCTTAAATGTCCCTCAAACCCCTGCAGACTTCTGTCCCTCCAATAACAGAGCAGTATCAAAACGATTACTAGCCAGCAAACTTTCAACTGTCCCTGAAATCACTAACAGGCAGCAGCTCTCTCCCTACACTATCTCTTCAGCACACACAGGCAGAGTGAAAAAACGCTGCAGGGCTTCGGTTTTTATAGGGAAGGGGAGTGGTCCAGGGGAGAGCTTCCTGATTGGCTGCCATGTACCTGCTGGTCTGGGGTGAGAGGGCAAAAAAAAGCGCCAACAATGGCGAACCCAAAATGGCGAACGTCGCGCGACGTTCGCGAACTTCAGGCGAGCGCGAACACCCGATGTTCGCGCGAACAAGTTCGCCGGCGAACAGTTCACGCCATCCCTATTGTTAACTTTACTGGGCAACAATTTCCCCTAATTGCTGTTAGTAAGATATGTTTTCCCTTGGTAGACTTATCAGTTTTGGAGTAACGGATGTTTAAAGAAACTGATTGGCCTAATATTTTTACATCTCGGATGTTTAAACCCCCTGGTTTTGTTCTGGAGGGTGACACTAATTCTCCAATTCTAAAGGCCCCGAAAAATGCTAAAGAAAATGCTATTTTGAATAATATAGTTTCATACTTGTCTCTGCATACATTTGGAACTACCTTCAATAACTTGTTCAGTGTTTCAAAAGATAGTGGTTTTCTTTTATCAGGGGCTGCAGTTTTTATTTTCCACCCTTTTACTATTCTTTTTATTAGTGACATCTTTCCAACTAAATAGCTTGAACAAAAATGACAGCGCGGCCATGTTCTTCTGAACAGTGGAACCACAAATCCCTGTCTTTTTTAGTTTTAACAAATATGAAAATGTAGCTAGTATACGGCTTTGATGGTCTTTTAACCCTTTTTCTGCATCTGTATTAGCAATCCACTCTGCCCATACTCTGCTGTAAACTTTTAAAGTGGCATGCAACAATGAATCAGCCATGAGCTCAATTAATTGTCGAAAACGATTCTCCATAAGCCAGAAGGTATTGATAAACCTTTTTCCTCTGCTTTCGGGACCAGGTTTTGGAATTTGTCTAGCTGTAACTGAGAAAGGGCATCAGCTATATTATTTTCCACTCCTGGTACATGCTTTGCCCTAAACCAAATATTAAATTGAAGGCATTGCAATATAAGTTTCCTCAGTACGTTTAGAACTGGTACAGAAGTGGCTGTTTGCTTATTAACCACATTTACTACACTCTGGTTATCACACCAAAATTTAATACTTTTGTTCTGCAATCTATTACCCCATAACATAACAGCTGCTAAGATTGGCAATAATTCTAATAATGTCAAGTTTTTAACTAAATCAGTACCTTTCCATTCTTGTGGCCAAGGTTCAGCAAACCATTGATCTTGATGAAAACCTCTAATACCTATGCTGACTGAGGCGTCCATGAAAAAATGTTATTCTGTATTAGATATATTAGCTTCCTGCCAGCAAGATTGGCCATTATATTCAACTAGGAAACGTTGCCAGATTCCTAAATCATCTCTTAAACCTTTATTGATCCTGACATAATGGTGTGGTTGTGAAATACCTTTTGTAGCCAAAGTTAATCTCCTGCAGAAAACTCTGCCCATAGGTATTACTCGAAATGCAAAAACTAAATGACCAATTAAAGATTGCAACTGTTGTAAAGTAACCTTTTTTTGCAGTCTTAACCCTGCTGACTAATAATGATAGTGTTTCCATTTTGTCTTGTGGTAAACAAAATATCATATTGTTAGTGTCAATTTGTATTCCCAAGAAAATTAACCTGGTAGTGGGGCCTTCCGTTTTTTCATGAGTCACTGGTACTCCAAATTGTGACATGTTTAAAAGGAAATTTTTTAAAAGGTGTGAGCAGACTTTGCTGGGCCTACAAATAAAAAATCATCTAGGTAGTGTAACATAGAATTACAACCAGCTTTTTGCTTTGTTGTCCATTCGAGGAAGGTGCTAAAAACTTCAAAATAATAGCATGAAATTGAACATCCCATACGGAGACACATATCCATAAAATACTCACACCCCAAAAGATGGTAGCACTCAGGGTGTATAGGTAACAAACGAAAAGCAGATTCAATATCAGATTTCGCCATTAATGCACCTTTGCCAGCATTTCTCACCAGCTCTAAAGCCTTATCGAAAGATGCATATTCCACCTTTGATTCCTCCTTGTCAATACCATCATTTACAGATTCCCCCTTTGGGTAAGATAAATGTTGAATAAGTCTGTATTTTCCAGGAAACAAAAGGATCGGCCATTCTACCTAATGATATTTCTTTGTTTAATTTTTCCCTGACTATATTTGTGTTTTTATTAATAGATTTTAAGTTCTCAGACCATGTAGGTAAATCACTGGGTACAAATGGGATCCAAAAACCGTCACAAAAACCTCTCTCTATAATTAATGCTTCTCGTTCATTAGGGTAAATTTTTAACCAAGGTAGCATCTTTTCCTTTTTCCACTGGTGTCCTCGGGTTTTGCAAGGGTGGTTCCCTGTTTTTGAGTAGCCAATTTTGCTTTTTTAAAGCAGCGTACTACTGGGTGTGCTCCCCCACAGAAGGCACATTCATGCTTGTATCTGCAGTTGCTGTACCATCTGCAATGACTTTCATTATACATCCAGCAGACTCCTTTTCTTGAAGTTGCGGCCGATGTCCCACTTGTTGGAACACCGGCCCTACTCTGTTGGGTGTCATTAATAAAAGCCATAGGCTCATATCTTGGCAATCCCATCTCATCTGAGCCCTAGCTTGCCTGGATGTAATAGGTTAAAAACATCTACAAATTCACCAGACCAAATTTTTTCTTTTGTACTATTATCCAGGTGAAGACCCACAGCCTCATATAAAGGAGCAGTACTAAAGTTAGTTCTGCCCTCAGTTAAATCAATTTGTATGGGCTGTTCTATATTTGGAAAAGACATAGGAGTAGCTGGTCTACTGAGTACAGGACCCTCTCCTGACAACCTTTCAGATACCAAATTAAGGATTCTGAGTATCTCAGTGTTTGTATCCTGAGTATGAGTAGTTCTATCCCCCCATACCCCTGCTGCATTATACTCACCCCTATTTGTAGAGGGTCTCATTTGCGATGTAACAGAATGGGTGTTTTGTGGCAGGCTAACCTGCTGGATTGGTGAAATGGCATTGTCCCTGGTTGATGCTGCAGGCGAAGTCTGTCGCCTCTGACTCCTGGCTGTACTTGTGTTAGGCTCAGGTGACCGTTCGGTGCACAAATCCAACCTGTCAGTCGTCTGTCTGCTTTGTCCTGAAGTGGATGGAATGGGGTCCCCCTCCTGACGCTGTCCATTCGAGGTGTGGCAGCGCTGGCGATGTGGGGAACCCTTGGCTGTTGCGCTGTCTCTGTTGTGCCCCGTAGACATGCTGGGAGATTCTTGTCGTCCTCGTCGAGCATATCTATCGCTTCTTGTGGCTCCCGTGGGACTTGGGCTTAAGCCGGCTGGGTTCTTCTGCTTCTCTTGGTAGGAGAGCTGTTTTTACTTTTACCTGTAGTGTTTTCTGGTGTGTCTGCCTCTGAAAGCAGCTGTGTTAGCCATTCACTGCCGTTTATAGCAATAGCTTCTTTTACCTGTGTCAGTAAACTCTCCATAATGTAGCAGTTCACGAGCTGCAAATTTTACAGGTGCTTTCAAGTTTCACCTCTGCGTGCTGTGCTCTGAGAGGATACTGTATTTTCCTGCCTTGGCTTCAAAACTCTCTTCAGCTCACAGTCCAGCCCACAAATCAGTGTGGACTGCTAAACCTGTTGGTCCAGCAGCCATGGCTCATCAGCGACACACCAGGTGACACTGCTGGCATTGTTTCCTGAAAGTCTGAAAACATTTGGTCTAAACTTTGTATCTAATTTTATCGGTTCTGGCATTGGAAGTTAAAGAGGTTGCCACATTGGTGCATATTTCTCTCATTATATATTATTTATGAACTATATATTGTTCCGAACATTTGGAATGATTACTGCTGCATTAATGGTCTATTAGGACTAAAGCTAAAAATGATGACGGTCTGTTTTATAGATATGTCGGAAACAAAATATTACTTTGAAAATACAACAGCATAAAATCTTGCTGAATTGTTTACTTAAAAAGAAGGTTCACCAAAAAATGAATTTAGTGTCTCGTAGACTAAATTATGCTCTTCAACTCTGCAATTGTTTTCATGTTTTTAATATCAATGCCATCTACGTCTCTCAAAGCTGTCATTTAAAATGCTTTCTTGTTGCTGGATGAGCAACCTCCTGCAATCACATGCAGATTAGAAGGGCTCTCTACCCAGTAACTGAAAGGAAACTTTATTCAAAGCAACTTTCCATCATACAATTGTTTAAAATATTACAAAGATGTTTTTTTGTAATTGCAATGAATTCGCGAATTTCGTGTGAAATTCGCGAATTTCGTGTGAAATTCGCGAAACGGCAGATAATTCCCGAAAATGCCGTCGGCGTCGCCAAAAATTTTGCCACGAATTTTCGTGGGCGTTTCACGAATTTATTCACTGGCGGAGAATCGTGCAAATTCGCGCCTGCTGAATAAATTTGCCCATCACTAATAAAAAGTATTAATAACAATAAAGGTCAAAGTGAATTTTCGAAGTAGTTTTTGGGTACTTCGACCATCGAATAGTCCAACTTTGATTTGAATTTGCAAAAATTCGAAGATTGATTCTGTTTCTTTAAAACTTCGACCATTCGCCACCTAAAAGCTGCCGAAGTGCTGTTTTAGCCTATGGGGGACCTCCTAGAACCTGCATGGAGGCAATTGGAGAAGTTTGGGAGATTGAAGATCGAAGTTAAAAAAACTTTGAATCGAAGTAACGCTACTTCATAGCCAAATTCGGCCCACTTCGACCCCAAAATCCTTCTACCACCATTCGGTTGGCCTTTTTGAATTCGATTTTCGAAGTTTTTTTAACTTCGAACTTCGACCTTTGATAAATATGCCCCCAAATATCTTGCAGAGCATTTGTGTTTTAGATGTTGGTCAGTGAAAGTTGGAGAAAATCATAAAGAGTCATAAAAAGATAATTTAAAAACTACAAGCACCCCATTTTGTGTTTTTTTCCAGGGGACCAGAAACAAATCCATGAATATGTATAATATATAGGAGAGACCACAAAAATGTATGTTTCACTGTTTAAAAAAATGAAAGGCAGTCGAAAAGTTGCCTAGAATTATGCAACATACAGTATTACAAGTTAACTAAAAGGTGAACTACCCAACAATATAATTCCTGCTGACTTTTACACCATAATGGAAAGGAGCTTAGACCAGCTAAATGTTTTTGTTTGTGTTTTTAGAAAATGCCTTTTCTATGGCACTTCCATCAGCTTTCTGTGAATTTCAAGTAGAGGAAGCTGTGTATATTTTCTTAGTTTGTTCTACTTTTCCAGAAGGCCTTTGCTTTCATCTGTAGCCTAAAATATGTTCAAAGCCATCATTGTTGGTACATTTGTCTTCCTAGTTCTGTATAACTAATAGTGATGGTGTGGTGCAAAAAAAGAGACGTAAGCTGGAACCAAGTGGCCTGCTCCCTGCTGATATAATAGATATTTCTCTGATATAAGGATGTGTGTTTGTCACTGGCTGGAAAAAGACCATTATGATCATAACCTATTGTACCCTAATTAGACAATAATATAAATGATAAACTGCCCAAGCAAATTTAATGTTCTGTTACATTGTTGTACATACACCTACCTTCTGGGAACATCTTTCAAGTACAGTATATAGTTTTCCAAATTTTGCAGCAATTTGGTTCTGATAGCCGGGGTTGGTGTTCTCAGGATAGATCTGTACATCTATATTTTTTGTAAGGAGGTTATTGTGAAGGTCTATAGGCAATGACATATTTTACCCTAGCTAAAAATTACTCATTTGTCAAATGAGGCATGTGTACAGAAGCTCTGCTAGTGGAGATTTCTTGTTTGCTAGGGGGAGACTCTGTGGGTGGCTAGTAAGAAATTGTTGTGGTCTTAAGGTATTGCATTAGTATCAGGGCCGGGCCATAGCGACAGGGCGCCCTAAGCACCCGGTTGGATACCCCTCCCTGTGTGCTCGCAGGGCGCGCACTCGCAACTGCACACATGCGTGAGTGTGCAATTGCTAAAAGAACACAAGGCACAGTAGTGATGGGGAAGGCCAGAAAAGGGAGTGACGGAGAGAGGGGAGTGAGTTAGAGGGAAGGGCGAAGGAGGAGGACGAAAGCTGCAGCGGAACGAGTCACCTGGACTAGGGGTAGGCAGAAAACTTTTGAATAGGTACCTGCCCAGCCCCCCACGTCTTTGTGCCCTAGGCAGGTGCCTCTTCTGCTTCCCCTAGTTCCGGCCCTGATTGGTATTGCTTTGGCATTTTGTATGTTAGGACATCTCTTTGGGAGGAATGGGGCAGGGTCTCTATTCTGCACCTCTAATCGTGGTATTTTAAGATTATGATGCTAAGTATATATGTACTATACTTGTACAGCACTGTACTTTGTACAGTAATAAGTTAGATGAATGCTATACCGGAGAATATATGACATTATACAGATTTAATTTTTTAATAATTCTCAGCAGAGTGTGTCGTGGCAGCCGTGATTGAGGCCCGGTGGTTTAACTATTATGTTTCAGCTTCTACTTTAAAAATGAATAGTAATGAAAACTAAATAGGCAATTTAAAAATTATATTCTGGAAAAAAAAGTCTCAGCAGCAAATTTAGAAATGTCCCTGTACATTACTTGTAACCAAACAAATTCCCTGTGTAATCTCAAAGTAATGAACTGGATCATAATGAGCAGCAAATGTGTATTTCATTTTATCCTGTGTTAACACTGTCAAGTTGAAATGTGAGTATTAAAATATGCACTTCAGCGCTGTAGCCATCCACAGCTAATGTTGACCTGTGTGCTGCTTATGATTTCATGGTGTTCCTCTTTATATCTTGCAAGGGAATGCATGAGTTGCTGGCACCCATTGTGTTTATTTTGCATTGTGACCACCATGCTTTTTGTGAGTGAGGCTGCAAAACCAAGGCAAGTGAAATAATTCTTTCTTCTATGTCCCTCCATGTCAGTACACATGGCGGCATTGCCACTCCCAGACCTGGAGGTAGGACCTATAACATAGCCAATCAAAATGAATCATGACCTATAAGACCACATGACTTCCTCCTCACCACAGTTATACCTTTTTCAGGAGATATACATTTTATCAGCTCCCTTGTTGGATGGATGTGATGCTGGCCTTCCTCAGGGCCTCCTTAGCATCAGCTTGGTTTTTGCCTTATGTTGGTTATTCCCACCCCTTGTTTTCGGGGCATGGCTTGGTAGATCCCATGTGTACTGACATGGAGGGACGTAGAAGAAATAGAGAATTTTACTTACCTACTTGACGTAAATTCCTTTTCTTCTAGTCCCGACATGTCAGTACAGGGTTTCCCATCCCTATTATTTATTTTGGTTATTGTACTGCTATGGCAAAAGTATACCTGTGGTGAGGAGGAAGTCATGTGGTCTTATAGGTCATGATTCATTTTGATTGGCTATATTATAGGTCCTACCTCCAGGTCTGGGAGGGGCAATGCCCCCATGTGTACTGACATGTCGGGACTAGAAGAAAAGGAATTTACGTCAAGTAGGTAAGTACAATTCTCTATTTCTTTCTTGCATTCTTTTTTTTTATTTTTTTTCCTTGCTGTTTTTACCTATTGTTTTACCTCTGTAAGATTCTTAATATGAAAATGACTCTCAGATGTAATGATATTTATTTTATTATTGGTAAAACTGTTCTGCTTAGAATTTATTTTCAACAACTCTTGTTTTCTTTCCTTTAACCTTTTTTCTAATTTATTTCTGTACATTACCTCAATTTTAAATGAAACAATTCAGTTGCAGTTGAACTGCAGACTTTCAGCTTTAATTCAGTGGGTTAAACAAAAAGATTGCATAAAAATGTGAGGAACTAAAGCCTTTTTTTTTAGCACAATCACTTCATTTCAGGGGCTCAAAAGTAATTGGACAATTGACTCAAAGGCTATTTCATTGGCAGGTGTGGGCAATTCCTTTGTTATATCATTATCAATGAAGCAGATAAAAGCCCTGGAGTTGATTTGAGGGGGGAGTGCTTGTATGTGGAAGATTTTGCTGTGAACAAATAACATGTGGTCAAAGGAGCTTTCCGTGCAGGTGAAACAAGCTATCCTTTCTGCAAAAACAGAAAATACCCATCCTAGAAATTGCTACAATATTATAAATGGCAAAATCTACAGTTTGGTACATCCTGAGAAAAAAAGAAAGGACTGGTGAACTCAGCAACGCAAAAAGACCTGGACGTCCACAGAAGGCAAAAGTGGTGGATGATTTCAGAATCATTTCTATGGTGAAGAGAAACCCCTTCACAACAGCTAAACAAGTGAACAACACTCTCCAGGAGATAAGCATATCGACATCCAAGTCTACCATTAAGAGAAGACTGCATGAAAGTAAATACAGAGGGTGCACTGCAAGGTGCAAGCCACTCATAAGCATCAACAATAGAAAGGCTAGATTAGACATCTAAAAAAGCCAGCACAGTTCTGGAAAAACATTATTTGGACAGATCAAACCAAGATCAACCTCTACCAGAATGATGGCAAGAAAAAAGTATTGAGGCGTGGAACAGCTCATTGTCCAAAGCATACCACATTATCTGTAAAACATGGCGGAGGCAATGTGATGGCTTGGGCGTGCATGGCTGCCAGTGGCACTGGGACACTAGTGTTTATCCATGATGTGACCCAGGACAGAAGAAGCCGAATTAATTCTGAGGTGTTCAAATCCAGCTAAATGCAGTCAAATTGATTGGGAGGCGTTTCATAATACAGATGGACAATGACCCAAAACATACAGCCAAAACAACCCAGGAGTTTATTAAAGCAAAGAAGTGGAATATTCTTGAATGGCCAAGTCAATCACTTGATCTGAACCCAATTGAGCATGTATTTCACTTTTTGAAGACTTAACTTCGGACAGAAAGGCCCACAAACATCTGGTGATGTCCATGAGTCCAGCAAAGGATTTTCAACCAAGTATTAGAAATTAACATTTTATTTTCAGTTTTTTAATCTGTCCAATTACTTGTGAGCCACTGAAATGAAGTGATTGGTTCCTCACATTTTTATGCAATCTTTTTGTTCAACCCACTGAATTAAAGCTGAAAGTCTGCAGTTCAACTGCATCTGAGTTGTTTCATTTAAAATTAAAAATGAGAAAAAAATTGTCTCTGTCCAAATATTTATGGACCTAACTGTATGTCCACTAAAGGCATGGCGATTGGGTTAATCCCATTATTCAACCCTAGGGCCGAACAATCAGGTTACAATGAAGGAAATGGGTGCCGACGGGTTGTAGGATCGCATCAACTATCGGTCCTCGATCACAGGTAAAATCAAACCTGCCCAATCAATATCAGGCCATCTCTTCTGTTTTTTACTAACCTCAAGGATTTTAATTCTCAGGAATTCCCTACCACTTCAGTTGAACTGAAGAAGCTGCTCAGATAAGAAGTGAAATGTTTTCAAAAAAAACTCTAAGGAGCATATTTATCAAGAGTTGAATTTGAAAAACTTTGAAATTCGAATTCAAAAAGACCAACCGAAATTAAGTCAAATTTTTAATAGGTCAGTTTTAGAATCGTAGAATTAATAAATAGTGCATTTGATCGAATTCGTATTGATTTTTCAAAATCCACCAATTGACTCAAAATAAGTTCTCGGAGGTCCCCCATAGGCTAAAACAGCAATTCGTCAGGTTTTAGATGGCGAATGGTCGAAGTTGGATTTTTAAAGAGACAGTACATGATACATTTTGTTAGTCTTTAGTTTCATTCTACTAAATACTGTATATCATGACTTGGGTAAATGATATACAGTATCAATGATATGTTATCATTTCATGTATTTATTTCATGTATTTATTTTTCACACATGGACATGGACATGTCCATGTGTGTAGGATGTCACCACTACTGATTCATTCCTTTAACTAGTATCACTTTTATTGTATGTAATAAAGAACTGCATATTTTTTATTACAAGTCTTCACTGTGGTTGTTTTATATGTCAGTTATTAAAGGTTTAAGCTAGCAACCCTATTCTAATATCAAGACTGAAATTAAAATGTACAGTAAGTTAAGTACAGACTCAGTATATCAATTATTGTTATATCTATCAAGCTTCTTTATCTGACATACCCCTCCTAAGCCTAGTTGCTCCATAACCACCTTGCTTAATTTTAAAACCAGAAACTGTAATGTCTGTATTGTTTTGAAACCCTGCTAATTTACTTTCTTAGGAAATACCTCATAATTCATATGCAGCTTAACTATTTTTCTAATGATTCTTATTCTTTATTTAACCAATTTGTGAATGCCCATAAAGTTGATGTTTACATTTTTTTTCGTGAAGAAATGAAAGCACTTTTAAATCCTGCTTGTCTGGAACATGATGCATTATAAGTTGTTTTTTTTTTTTGTTTGTTTTTGTTTAATTTTTCCAAAATTTAACTCAAGTTGAGGGCGACGTTGCTCTGATTTAGCAGCTCAGCATATAATACTTGTGCTTTCTTTTTACCTAGTGCTTTCTTTTCATACCTTATGAAGAGTGCAGAGCCCTGGTTTCAACATTTGAACATGATTCACAGAAGGTAATAAATCTGTATATTTGCATTTGTCTCAACACGCCTTGAAAAAAAAATCCCCCCTATTGACATGAGCTCATTCAGTTGGGCGTATGTAAAAAAGGTGCATACACAATATCTGAACTTCTAAAAATAATAAATAAATAAACATGGCCAACTTCATTGACATTAAGGAAATCTTGCTACTCCTACAAACTATTTCCCAACATTCCTGGCTGACAGTGTAATGCAAACCCTGCACATTGTTCAATTGGGAAGTGATGGATTCTGGGACATGAAGTTTCTCTGCTTTCCATAGTGGGAGGTGCAATCTCAAGTCATTTTGCCTGTTCATGCGCTTTCAGAAAGAGCCAGCACTTCAGGATGGAACTGGTTTAAGGCAGGCTCAGTGGGACTTGAATTTTTACTGCATACTTTATCACGCTGTACCTTTTTGGTCTTTTTGGTGTGGGGTTCACAATGCTTTGTCCAGGTATCATACCAAACACTGTTTGTATAGTTCCATGGACAATCTTCAGCTAACTCCTAAATGTTTCTTTATAAGTTGAGTGCAGAAAGATTGGACTGTGGTGTGTGTGTGAATATATATATATATATATATATATATATATATATATATATATATATATATAGTGGTAAGGTCACACTAGGATACCTGGGAAGGTCCAGTTCGGACTGTTAATCCAGCTCGGGTTTTTTGTGTTATCCTGAGGCATCTCAGGTGAATAATTAAAAGGCAGCTCAAGCCAGAGTGGGAGAGCTGCAGTCTGAGAAAGAAAGACACAGGGAAGCTGTCTGTGTGAGCACAGAGAGATTTTGGAATCCCTACAAGGTTGGAACTTTGTTGGTACTACCTTTTCATTTAGTTTGAGGAGACAGGCAGTAGGCCTACTCCTGGTTAGTTAGGAGAACTGACCTGTATTAGTTAGAAGCACATTAAGTGGCAAGGATTTTATTTTGAATTGTTTGTTTTGTTTATTCTGCTGCAAGTGATAATAAACTGCCAAAAAGAGACTATACTCTCATGAGTTGTACTTGTGCCATGGGCTCTGCTATCCCTAGGAAACTGATCCCAGCTACCTAACCCTTACAATATATCAACTACAGGGTTTCTACAGTTTCATCCATATTCATTTTACCTCTACCTAAACATAAGGCATTACAAAGACCCTGGACAAAAGTACCCTGGGGCACCCCTTAGTATGATCCTGCATTCCCCCGCCTCTTCCTAAATTGCATGTCTGAATTACTTGCAGTGCCTAGGCTTCCTGGCTGGTCACCACGATCATTGCACACACCCCCCTTGCAAGCACTGGAACAAGCATGCGAATGCGCACACACAGTGACAAACCGGCAGGGGAGCACACAGCTGGACAAGAACCAGATATGGGCCCAGGAGTGAGAAGACAAGGGCACAGAATACGGGTAAGCAAACAGAGTTCCTAGGGCCCTTCACCATTGCACCCTAGGCACGTGCCTCTTCTGCCTACCCCTAGTTCCAGCCATGATTACTTTCAAGTTAATGGACAGTAAGATGGAAGACACCTTCATGCCTCCACCTCTTCTATTCCTCATGAATTCATGGGTGCATAGATTTATGCTGTAAGGCAAAGTGCAAAGAAATGGTATTGTGCACTTTGCACCCTGCCTTACAAAGGTATTCACTTTTGATTAGTTTTTTCATTTTACTGAGAATCTTATAATGAAA
Organism: Xenopus petersii; assembly: GCA_038501925.1. Taxonomy (NCBI): domain Eukaryota; kingdom Metazoa; phylum Chordata; class Amphibia; order Anura; family Pipidae; genus Xenopus; species Xenopus petersii. The sequence goes on along the minus strand of CM076683.1, from coordinate 39,025,053 downwards.
TAATGGTCTCAATTTCAAAGCACTGAAACTCAACATTAGTTACATAGTTACATAGTTAAATTGTATTGAAAAAAGACAAAGTCCATCAAGTTCAACCCCTCCAAATGAAAACCCAGCATCCATACACACACCCCTCCCTACTTTTAATTTAATTCTATATACCCTTACCTATACTAACTATAGAGCTTAGTATCACAATAGCCTTTGATATTATGTCTGTCCAAAAAATCATCCATGCCATTCTTAAAGGCATTAACTGAATCAACCATCACAACATCACCCGGCAGTGCATTCCACAACCTCACTGTCCTGACTGTGAAGAACCCCCTACGTTGCTTCAAATGAAAGTTCTTTTCTTCTAGTCTAAAGGGGTGGCCTCTGGTACGGTGATCATCTTTATGGGTAAAAAGGTCCCCTGCTATTTGTCTATAATGTCCTCTACTGTACTTGTAAAGTGTAATCATGTCCCATCGCAAGTGCCTTTTTCACAGAGGAAACAACCCCAACCTTGACAGTCTACCCTCATAATTTAAGTCTTCCATCCCTCTAACCAATTTAGTTGCACGTCTCTGCACTCTCTCCAGCTCATTTATATCCCTCTTAAGGACCAGAGTCCAAAACTGCACTGCATACTCTAGATGAGGCCTCACCAGGGACCTATAAAGAGGCATAATTATGTTTTCATCCCTTGAGTTAATGCCCTTTTTTATGCAAGACAGAACTTTATTTGCTTTAGTAGCCACAGAATGACACTGCCCAGAATTAGACAAATTGTTATCTACAAAGACCCCTAGATCCTTCTCATTTAAGGAAACTTCCAACACACTGCCATTTAGTGTATAACTTGCATTTACAGATGCAGCCACTTTGGTTTGTCTGTTTGACACAGAATAACTAAACACAGACATCCCATTTATCTCATTTAACACAGAAAACTGCGTCACAACATCCCATCTAATTAAAGCATTCACCATTGTGAACAATGGAGCTTTGGTATGCTAATGAAAAGGTTAAATGCATTAAATGAGTTAAGATGACTTAAGATAACACAGTTTCTTCAATTACCCCTGAGTCATGACGCATTTAACTCACAAATCCAAGTGGCTTCATCTGTAGGTTCCATGCAGGCAGGTTCCATGCAGGCAGCATCCTGCATGGAACCTATAGTTCTGCACAATTTAGTATCATCTGCAAAAATAGAAACAGTACTTGCAATGCCCACCTCCAGGTCATTAATAAACAAGTTGAAAAGCAAGGGACCTAGTACAGAGCCCTGCGGTATTCCACTAACAACACTGGGCCAATTAGAAAATGTTCCATTTACCACCACTCTTTGTAGTCTATCTTTTAGCCAGTTCTCTATCCAGGTACAAATATAAATATATTAATATATAGTTGTATTATTACAATTGTTTTATGGTTTAGAAGAAAAAAAGAAAAGCCTAGAACCAGTAATTAGCATATTGTAAGTATTTCACAGCAATCACAGGTGAAAAACTGAATTGCTAAATATTATTATTATCAGGGGATTCACAAAGATGAAATGCTGGGTAGTATTTTAGAAATTCAGAAAATTATAACAGCACTTACAAGTCTTGCAAAAATGTTATCAAATGTTGTCTGTTTATATTTGTTTGGTCTTGTTGCAGTGTCATCTATGGCTAAAATTCTAAAATAATTTATTTAATACATCATTAAAGGAGAAGGAAAGGCAGTTTATTGTTAATAGATTTGCCACAATAGTGCAAACTATAACACTCTGCGGAATGCTTTACCATACCTGAATAAACGGCTCTAGACAATCTCTCTGTTTGTTTAGGTTAGCAGCTGCCATATTCATTTGGTGTGATATCACTTCCTGCCTGAGTTTCCCTGCTCAGTCATAGCTCTGGGCTCAGATTACAGCAGAGAAGGGAGGAGGGAGGGGGAGAGAAGCAAACTGAGCAATTTCAAACCCTGCCCTGGAGGTTTATGCTGAAAACAGGAAGTCTGATACAGAAGCCCATGTATACACAATAGAAGGAAAGAAATACTGTGTTTCTTTTGACAGAGGGCTCAGAGCAGCTCTACTTTGAGGGTTTACTGGTGTATTTATATAGACCTTTCTGATAAAGCTTACTTAATTTTAGCCTTTCCTTCTCCTTTAATATTTTGTAAGATCTGTTTTATACTAAATAATGCCAAGAACCTAGAACAGCACACTGGACCGTCCAACTGCTTTGTTGTAGAGCTCAGCCAAGGCTCAAAATTAGCCATTAGTTTTTAAAGAAAAACTATACCCCTCAAAAATGTATGTCTCTATAAAAATATATTGCATAAAACAGCTCATATGTAAACCCCTGCTTCATGTAAATTAACCATTTTCATAATAATACTTTTTAGTAGTATGTGCCATTGGGTAATCATAAATAGAAAATTGCCATTTTAAAAAATAAGGGCTGCCCCCTGGGATCGTATGATTCACGTGCACACAAAAAAACATACATGTTAGGGCACTTGAACCAATTAGACAGAGTTCTGTCTTTTGCTTCCACAATTATTCCTGTTATAGTTAGAGATACAGTAATTCTGGTCAGGTGATCTCTGAGGCAGCACAAAGACTATCATGAAATGATGGTTCAAGGTAAGAGATGTAAAAGGACAATATTTACTTTAATATATTATATTATTATAGTTTGCTCAAGTATTCATTTTGGGGGCATAGTTTTTCTATACGCTAAAAGGATTTAGGCTTTGAGGTCCCCTAAATATAAAAAATGCAATATTGTGTGAGCGGACCTGGTAGGGGGATGGGACAATGAGGGGTGGGATTATGATGACAAAAGAGGCAGAAATGAAGAAGGGATAGCACTGGACTGGTTGGGCCAAGGCAATCGGGTTTCTGGTGATTTGGGCAGGTCAAGGGAGGTACAGGAGAAGATGGAGCAGACCTAGGAGCAGGTATTGGGTGCAGACCTGGGAGCAGGTATTGGGGGCAGACCTGGGAGCAGGTATTGGGGGCAGACCTGGGAGCAGGTAGTGGGAGCAGGCTGGGTCTTTACCAATCAGTGATAATCTTACTGCCAGGTCCAGGCAAGTAGCATGTTTGGATGAAAAAATAGTGCCAGTTTTTCAATTCAGCATTTTGCACTTGTTCTTCTTGCTCTTGTTCATAAATCAGCTTTAATGTCCAATTTATTTTGTATTCTTTTATATAAAATTATTGTACAGTAGTTTTAAAATTGATAGTGTCTGATTTTTGTGATAATTATATATTTTTGTAGCGTCGAAAAAATGTCTACACTTTAATTAACATTCTATAATCCCCTTTTTCTTACACCGAGATGTTTAATTCTATATCCGTGCACCTTTGTTTTCTGTATAGATTCTGTATGGAACATACTGTACTGGATCGGATGGGTTAGCTAGCACTTAACAAAGAAGACCATGCAATTAATGTTATAGCATCTTTTTTAGGTAGTGTATAGAGATGAGTCTGCATTGACTGGCCCTTGTGTACGAAAGGTGAGTTCCAGTGCAAAAAGTCCACTTCTGTTTTAACTAGATAATACACATGAATTTTGAGTGACCTTGGCCAGATGATGACATTGTTCTCAAACCAGGATCTGCAGTTTGTACATTTATGATGGCCAATGAGTCTGCCAAAGAACTACATTTTAACTGTCTTCGCAGCTTCAGAAGAGTTCCTTATGTGATAAACCCTGAACTGAAAAAGAGCATTCCTTATAAACCTCTTAAGCTTTACAAACAATATATTCCTCAAGTTAAACAAAACAAGAATGTCCATTTAATTGAATGCACATTTATTTTCTATATCTTCAATATTCATGGAAAATAAGTAGATTTATCTGCCGAGGAGCTGTGTAGTGTCTAAATGAAACGGTATTTATAAGCTCTACAGATTTTCCCAAGAATGCAGATAGCCTTTTATTTTAATTATAATCTTTTTACTCCAGGCAAAGTGGCATTCTAGAATTTAAATAATTTACAAAATATGAACTTGCGAAAAATACATGTAATTATCTTTAAAGAAAGAATAGTATATAATTCAGCACTGATTTGTGTATTTTACAGACTACTCCCGATTTAATGCTCCAATCAAATTAATAGCCAATCTTGAATTTGATTGGAATCAGTGATAGTTTACAATCTCTTGCTTTTATGACTCAGCTGTATGCTTTGAATATACAATGAGTTACTTGGATAGATCACCCAGTTCCAAACAGAGAATTAAATTTTAAATGAAAGTCACTTATGTCCAAATTTGCAGGATGTTGCTTGCTAATAGTAAATTCTTATTAATTAAGTTAAGCTCTATTTTAAGGTTTTTACAGTATATCTTGCATGGAAGCTACATTTTAGATATTGTGATAAGTATATTTCTTAATTAAAAATTCAGCATTACAATCAGTTGCTGAACCTTTATCATATTATTATCAGTTTATTTTTAGGCCTATGGCACGCAACGCTTATTCTCTGTCAGTGTTTTCCAGCCAGCGGAGAAGCTTTCGATTGTGGCAATTCAATTCAGTGGAATACACCTGTCAATAGCTTTTATCATCCAGAAAATGGACCTTAATTTGCAGTCAAACCCCCTTGCAGATCAGAAAGGAACTTAGGTGACTACATTGAGGCCTAAAGCACTAGTGTTGTATTTTAAACATTACTAAAAAATGAATTTATTTGTCTCATACCTAGAATTTAAAAATGGTAACAAGGTTCAGTAACAACAAAAAATTAAAGTGTTTTAAAGGACTAATGTACAGTTTTCCTGCCATAGTAAAACTATACACAACTATAGTTTATATAAACAAACTGCTGTGTAGCCATGGGGGCAGCCATTCAAATACAGGATACACAGTAGATAACAAGTAGTTCTGAAGAATCCCATTGTATACTGCTGAGCTTATGTTATATCTGCTGTGTGTCTTCTGCCTTCTCTCCTTTTTAAGCTTTGAATGGCTGCCCCCAGTTGTACCAATGCTACGCAAACAGTACATTATATTTTCATTATTTTAATACACTATAGTTTTTTGGTGTTACTGTTCCTTTAAAGAAATGCCCCATATAAGTTAATTATGGGACCTTAAACTACTGATGGGATCACTATACTTTAGTGCAGGGGTGCCCATAAGGTAGATCGGGATCTACCAGTAGACCTTTAGCCCCCCTTTTTTTTCCATATGTTCCTTTCGAATTGGGATAATTTAAATTTTTTTTTACATAATCAGGTTGTAATAATACTTGTGCGGCGGGGTCGTCCGCCGCGCCATCGGCGGGGACGCCCGCCGCACCATCCTTTCCTCTAGCCTGTGTATGCGCTGGCACCAGCTCATCTCATCTCCTTGTATTTAACGGCGCAGGCGCGCTGACGTATGACGTCTGCACGCAAAGGCGCGAAATTCAAAAGTATTTAAGGCCATTTCTGTCCACAGCACCTTGCCCGTGATAGGATTTGTTCCTGGTGCTTCTGTGATTAAGCTATTTATGTCTGAACCTGTTGTGATTCCTGTTGTGACCCCTGCCTGGCTTTTGACTATTCTGACTTCTGGATCCTGACCCTTGCCTGATTACCGACTACCTCTTTTGATTAACCCTTTTGATTGACAACCCGGTTTGACCCTTGCCTGCCTGACGATTCTCTTGCCTGCTCCATTTGTACCGTGACCTTCGGCCCAAAAGGCTCTGCTAACAGCCATGCCCCTCTGCTAGTCAGAACATCTTGCCTTGTACCCCTCGTTAAGTCCAGGTGGCACCCAAGTAAGCTGAGGGCTCCTCCCGAAGCCCAACGTTGGTCACACTACTGGTGAAGCCGAGCCAAGACCAGGGCTCTGGTGTTGGGTGCCGGCCGTGACACAGGTAAGGCTTAAAACTAAATATTCAAATATAAATGACACTATGCCATACTTCTCCTTTTGCAGTGCCTATACCCAGGCGTACCCACCTCACATTGACTTATTTTGGCATGCAAATATTCAAGTGCCTTTTTTGGGCCAACTTCCACCTTTATGGATTTCCATTATACTCTGCAATAAGCAGCACAACATGGTCTGGGTGTTTCCACAAGCCTTACTAATTTCAAAAATAACGATTGGTAGATTCTAAGGGGCAAATTCACTAAGATGTGAAGTTGCGCCAGGCGCAACTTCGCCGCACTTCGCCACACTTCGCCAGGTGTATTTTCGCCAGCGCTCTGCAAATTCACTAAAATCCGAAGTTGCGCACAGGGGTAGCGTAAGTTTTCGAAGTTGCGCTAGCGTTAATTCGCCAAGCGAAGCGAAGTTGCGCTAGCGATGGTTCATTTGCATATGGCGCCAAATTCAAATTTCAATGGAGGAACACGTATTAGCACTACAAATGCCTAGAAAACCTTCAAATCAGCAAATAAAAATTTTATTTTGCCCTACTGTCCCCACTGTCTAGGTAAGTTGCCATGAGTCAGGAAATTTAGGGGGGAAGGAGGGGAGCCCCAAAAATATTTTTGATCTTTTTCAGCCTATCATCCATCATGTAGAAAACACGCCAGCGTTTTTTGGGACTTAGAAAAAAATTTTGACTTTTTTTGAAACAATCCCTATCTACTCTATTGCGCTTCGCCAGGTCTGAGGTGGCGAAGGAAGTCTAGCGTAAAAGGTAGCGTTCAGTACACTGCGCAAGTTAGTGAATTTGCGTAGTTACGTCGCTAGCGAAAATTCGCCTGGCGTAAGGGTGCGAAGTAACAGTAGCGAAACTACGCCAGCGTTCGTTAGTGAATTTGCGCAGTAACGAAAAATGCCAAATGCTAGCGAATTAACGCTAGCCTTCGGCGCTTAGTGAATTTGCGCCTAATAGCGTTATTTTAAGAATACATCTTTACAGTAAAAATGTTCATCTGTAACCCTAATTCTGATGATAAAGGATTGAACATGTAGCCAAACATCCTACAGAGTCTAATTGTGTGAAACCAAATTCACTAAGCGCCGAACGGTAGCGTTAATTCACGCAACTTTGGATTTTAGTGAATTTGCGGAGCGCTGGCGAAAATACGCCTGGCGAAGTGTGGCAAAGTGTGGTGAAGTGCGGCGAAGCGCGGCAAAGTTGCGCCTGGCGCAACTTCGCATCTTAGTGAATTTGCCCCCAAAAGTCAAGTTCACTTTAAATCCAAAAAGTCTATTATGCTATCTCTTTAAATTTCCATTGAAGCCTTTGGGTGTTTTAGAACTGAATCTGCGGGTAAATGTTTACATGGAAACAGATCTGATCAATAAGGACACTTGCTTGTGGAGCAAATGTTTTTGGTTTTATTCAGCTCTTCTTCAAGTGATGGAGTTTGATTCATATGTGCAAGCTCCTCATTTCAGAGCTTGGGGCATCTCTTTCCTATTCATATAGCCAGTACTGTACATAATGTGGTATGGAAGTAGATGTTTTTGTCTTTCTTAACTGCAAGGACCTTTGGATGTAGATGTTTTTGTCTTCCTTGACTGACATCAAGGAAATTCTCCCTGATGACAAACAAGGTAGCCTCACAAAGGATGTTGTTCCTTTTTGTTGTTTCTAAACTACAGGTAATGCCCTGGTCGAAATCAGACCAACAACATAAGCAATGCTCATTATTGTATCTATTGCCCATACACAGTTAAGGTTTTTTCTCTCTGTATTTAGGAAAAAATTACTATCCCTTATTTTGGGGTCCTTGGTTTTTCAATAGAATGTATTGGTCAATTGATCATATTCAAAGAGCTACATCTATAGTTTATTCTTTCTATAGATCAATGTAAAAGTTATATTCAGAAATGATAACATGTATTATGACATTTTTAGCAGGGGTCCCCAACCTTGTGTTGCTTGTGAGGAGAAACACAAGCATGAAAAAGTCTTAGGGGATGCCAAATAAGGGCTGTGATTGGCTATTTAGTAATCCCTGTGTGGCCTGGCAGCCTACAGGAGGCTTTACTTGAGAGTACACTTGTTTTTTATGTAATTAAAACTTGCCTCCAAGCCAGGCCTCAAACCGTTTGGAGCAACATCCAAGGGATTGGTGAGCAACATGTTGCTTGCAAGCCACTGGCTGGAGATCACTGTATTAAGGGCTTGTTTACAAGATCAATATAATTATACCTCATGCCAGACACTCCCCTTATTTTTTTATCATTTTATTGGTACCTAGCAGGCCAAAGTCACTTATATTGGGTGTACCCCTTGCACTAACAACCCACCAGGCACCCACCAAGCATCCATGAGAAACTAAGACAATATTGCCTGAGTTTGGATCTTTGAAATCTGAGATCTCATCTGACCAAGCAATAAATATGCTTGCAGCCAGGAAATTATTTCCTGGCATAAGTACAAGGAATTAATGATTTAAAAGAAAAAAGTCAATTATCCTGTTTGAAATATTTTATTGATCATCTAATTTTATTAATGAGCTTTATTCTGTACAGTAATGCTTCCTACGACCAGGCGACCTCGAGTCTGAACAGAAAGAGAGGCAAATAATTTTAATGTGTTTAAATATATTTTTTGGACTGTGGCCCGAAAATAATTGAGCTCAAATTTAATAATAATGCATCAGCTACAGTAATAGTATGAGGTAGATTCTCAGTAATGCAAAGCAAAGCCTTGCAAGTGCCGTATTAACACAGAAATAGGGTTCTGGAAAACTGTATTATGGTTACGGAGAGAATACTTGAAAGACAATGAATGCTCTGATAATAGGACCGCTATGAGAGTAATGACAGTTTTTTTGTGTAACCTTGCTTATCATGTGGATGATGCCAGTCATACCTAATGACAGTAATATAATATATGTTCTGTTAAAGGTGGACCTGTCACTGCCATCAACACCTCTTAACTAGTAAAACAGAAAGATCTTTTATATTCAAGTGTCCTTCTCCCTGATTCTTCCTATAGAAAATATTACAGTGATTACACATCATAAAGCCTAACTGTAGTAAAACGCATCAGCTGGCCAAGGTTTTCATCGCTCACTCAATAATCCATTAATACAGCGATGCTGCCCAGGCGTCTTTATAATACCAACTCAGAGGTAATTTTAATCAGCCGCACCAGCTGGTATTTAACAGCAGCTGCTGGAGTTGCCACAAATATACTCAATAGCTGGCATCTTTATTTGCAGCATTTCACGGGAGTAGCGATCCCCATGTGGTTACTTGTGTTATATGTGGCACATTTGAAAAGAAAAAAAAGCAATTTTAAATGTGCATTTATTTTTATTTTGTATCTTTTCTCAATCTTTATTCTGAAGTGTTCCTAACTTGCTTTCCTGGTTGATATGATACAAAGAGGAATGCAGGGTTTTGAAATCTACATTCATTTGCACAGCAATGCAGTGGTCATATTACACTCATTATGTTACTTACTGTGTACCGGTAATAAACAAGAGAATGTTTTGGTAGTGATCCGATGATATTGCCAGGACAGGAGTTTAGATAACAGGATAAAGCCCTTATAATTAGTAATGTTTAGACCTACACCAACCCCTCAAATGTCCTCTCTACAAGACATTGTTGGTATATCATCTGAATCCTTTTGCGTTCACAATAAATTAAATTAAAGGTTACATTTTTGCATATTTACCTGGACCATACTCCTTGCTTTCCTCTATCTATGGTGAATCAATACATGCATACACACATTGGGGTGCATTTATTAAGGGTACACAGGTTGAGCGCTAGGACCCTCTGAGTGCAGGCCAGATAGACATGACAAGATGCCCAGGGAATATGGGATGCCTAGTATACAGAATTAATGTCTATCATGGTACATCATTATGTACACTGAAAGAAAAATAAACAAAATACCTTTTACATTATGGGGCAAATGTATCAAGGGTCGAATATCGAGGGTTAATTAACCCTCGATATTCTACTGGGGAATTAAAATCCTTTGACTTAAAATATCGAACGATTAAATCCTTCGAATCGAACGATTCTAAGGATTTTAATCCATTGATAGAAGGATTATCCTTCGACCAAAAAAAGATAGCCAAGCCTATGGGGACCTTCCCCATAGGCTAACATTGACTTCGGTAGCTTTTAGGTGGCGAAGTAGGGGGTCGAAGTTTTTTCTTAAAGAGACAGTACTTCGACTATCGAATGGTCGAATAGTCGAACGATTTTTAGTTCGAATCGTTCAAGTCGAAGTCATAGTCAAAGGTCGAAGTAGCCAAAAAAACACTTTGAAATTCGAAGTATTTTTTCTTCTATTCCTTCACTCAAACGTAATGAATGGGCCCCTATTTGTAATGTTACTTACAGAATGAATTATGTGAAACAAAATTGGGCAGAATGTATAATGGTGTAACTAACTAGTACAGGCCAATATAGATTTTAATGACTCATAAAAAACAATTCTTCGCCTTTTATTTCATAGTATATAAACAAATGAAATATACAAGGTAGGTTTCTTAGTTTGTTATCGAAACTGGAAGCCTCCAGGTAATGCAAGAAGATCAAAAACAGATGAAAATGAATACAGATACATATCGGCATACAACCTAGCTATAAATACACACAATAAATTGGCTTAAATCTAAGAGCACAAACATAAAAACTAAATGAGCTCACTAATGACACCAGCCCATATAAATTAGCTGACATAAATTTAAGCACAATGTGTTAAAGTGCACGTATAAACACATAAATTAACCTAACCTAAAAATTATAACTCACACACTAAATTGACTGTGCTCTAATTCAAATCTTTATCCCTGATATAAATTAGTATGTAAATATGTTTATATGGATTCTGCACTAATTTAGCCTGGATTTTTAAAAAAAATCCTATATACAAATTAATTAACAGCAATAGAAAGGAAAACACATAAAATTAAATTCTCATGGCAGGATGTTCTGTATATAAACCTTGGTATTGCACTTGCATTTCTCTTCCTTATACAGGTATAGGATCCCTTATCCAGAAACCCGATATCCAGAAAGCTCAGAATTACGGAATGGCTGTCTCCCATAGACTCCATTTTATCCAAATAATCCACATTTTTAAAAATGGTTTCCTTTTTCTCTGTTATAATGAAACAGTAGCTTGTACTTGATCCCAACTAAGATATAATTAATCCTTATTGGAAGCAAAACCAGCCTATTGGGTTTATTTAATGTTTAAATGAATTTCTAGTAGACTCAAGGCATGAAGACCCAAATTACGGAAAGATCCATTATCTGGAAAACCCCAGGTCCCGAGCATTCTGGATAACAGGTCCCATACCTGTATTGTACCTACAATACAAATTCAGTCTTATGTTTGCCTCATTTCATGTTGTTTTGTGGCCCTCTGAAAAATGTAAAATGGGTTTCTATTGTATTTATCTCATCCCAGGTATAATATTTACATACATACTGTATGGACTAAAGCTGCTATAGTAGTAAGTAAACTAAGGAAATACTGGTTATATTTATAATGCTGCATAAGAGTTGTATATTTAACTTGCAAACAGAATTGTGATTTTTTTTTCCCATTGCAAATGTCCATTAAAGCTTTCTAAATATGGCAAAAATTGCAAATATCTAATATTTATGCGTACACTCTGGGGACGATTTATCAAAGGTCTAGGTGAATATTTGAATTAAAAAAAAAATATTTTCAAGCTATTTATTGTGTACTTCGACTAGGGAATAGTCCAAATTCGATTCGAATTTGAAAAAAATCTGAAAATTCGAATATCGAAATTTATCATGTACTGTCTCTTTAAAAATTCGACTTTGAACATTCGCCATCCTAAACCTGTGGAATTGCTGTTTTAGCTAAGGGGGGACCTCCTAGAACCCATTTGGAGTCAATTGATGGACTTTGAAAAATCAAAGTTTTTTTGGGGAAAATGCGCTATTACTCCGATTTGTACGATTCGAATTCGAACACGGACCTATTCGATCGAAAACAGACCTATTTGGCCAAAAAAACCTTTGACTTCATTTCAGTTGGTCTATTTGAATTAGAATTTCGCAGTTTTTCAAATTCAAAATTCGCCCCTTGATATATATGCCCCACTGCGTTTTGACTTCCTGTCAACGCTGTTTTCCCATACAACAACCTCGCACAGTGGTTAGTCTATAGTAGTGGTTCCCAAACTGTAGAGCTGGTTGGAGCAGTTGCAGGAGGAGGTTTAGCCAAAAGGCTAACTAGGGTGTGATTTGGGTCAGTTTGCGTCTCTAGAGCAGTGTCGGACTGGCCCGGCGGGATACCGGGAAAATACCCGGTGGGCCCCGACCCTAGTGGGCCCCCGCCGGGCCAGTCCCCCTCTCCCAAACAGTTTTTAAAAAAATAAATATAATTTCGGCGCATCGCAGCGCCGTTTGCGCATGCGCGCCGAGCGCCGTTTGCATTTGCGCATGCGCGTTGAGCGCCGTTTCCGTTTGCGCATGCGCGATGCGCCGCCTGGGCGCCTAGCGGCGAGTCGACAATCAAGTAGGTAGCGGGGGCCAGAGGGGGGCCCTGGACACCAGTCCCGGTGGGCCCTGGGCCCCCCAGTCCGACCCTGCTCTAGAGTGACGTCACCTGAAAGCCAAGCTTAAAAGTCATTTAGTCAGAGATTTGGGGGTCAACATTTATTCACTTTCCTAGTTCTTCTTGCAGTTATGGCTGACTGGCCAATGATTTGCTTTATTTGTAACTTTGTTATGAAATGTTGGACCTCTATGGGGGTGGGCAAGAACTGCAAAAGTCTGGCAACCACTGGCCTAGAAGTATATATTGAAAACACAAAAACACTTAAATGCTGTTCTCAGGGGCGTAACTATAGAGGAAGCAGACCCTGCGGCTGCAGGGGGGCCCAGGAGGTATAGGGGCCCCATGATGCTCTAGTTCATATACAATTTCAAAAAATATTGATAAAATAGAACAAACTCTGGATATGTTGGGGGCCCTAAAATTAATTTGCTGTGGGGCCCAGTAACATCTAGTTATGCCACTGGCTGTTCTAGGCAAGGACAGGTACATATTTATTTTATGGTCGAATATCGAGGGTTAATTAACACTCGATATTCGACTGCCGAATTGAAATTCTTTTTCGACTTCGAATATCAAAGTCGAAGGATTTAGCGCAATTCGTTGATCGAACAATTGAATGAAAAATCGTTCGATTGAACGATTAAATCCTTCAAATCGTTCTTCGATCAAAAAAAGATAGCAAAGCCTATGGGGACCTTCCCCATAGGCTAACATTGACTTTGGTAGGTTTTAGGTGGATAAGTAGGGGGTTGAAATTTTTTTTAAAGAGACAGTACTTCGACTATCGAATGGTCGAATAGTCAAACGATTTTTAGTTTGAATCCTTCGATTCAAAGTCGTAGTCGAAGGTCGAAGTAGCCCATTCGATGGTCGAAGTAGCCAAATAAAACATTCGAAATTCAAAGTTTTTTTCTTCTATTCCTTCACTCAAGCTAAGTAAATGGGCCCCGAAATGGACCAGCAATCTTAAAAAGTGAAAATATTTTATTTATATTTAAAGTGTAGAACGTTTTCATCTAGCAACTACAACTGCTGTTTTGACTATAGTGTGAAGTAACATTTCTGTTATTCTGTATAATACATTGCTAATTCATCTAAAAGTTACAGTCAAACCTGTTGTTTTGTGGTGCTTCATTTATCAGTAAAATGGTTTTCTAAGCTTCAGCCAAATATGGATGTCTCGGCTTTGGACTGTGATTGAGTATATACAGTTAAATGTGGCTACAAAATGAATTACAAGAATAGCAATTTGAATATAAAAATTACAAAGCAAGCACTTTTCCAGTTATTTCTAGTGGTAAAGTTTGTTTAGTGTGTTTGACAACAGACAGTTTGATGTATTGCTGGGCACAGCAGTAGGTTGGACTTGAGCGGGATTAACTCTGTTTTGATTAATGGTAATTGTTTCGACAAAAAAAAGCATGTTTTACATACAACTCATAGTTGTGGAGAGCAAAAGTTGACTTGCAGGATACATAATTGGCGCTCCATGTTAGCATATAAAAAGATCGCAACGAACATGTCGGCATAATATGCTTGTGCTTCTATTGTCTGGTATTGTGCTGCTTATAAACTATTCCTTATGTAAAATTAAACCTGGTTATTTATCTTTTGTTTCAGTTAGAATGTGATTTATGAGCTGCAGTCAAAACGTACAGTATAAAAGAAACAAATAATTGAAATTGTACCTGTTAGAAGGAGACTAAAAGATAATCACATTCAGGAAAGTGTGGGGAAAAGAGCAGGCTATGCAAAAGTAAAACCTGGAAAATCACATATGTTTGCATGTAATATTTAATAGTGACAGCGTCAGTATGGATTTTTGAGCCATATTGTTGTCACATAATTTTCTTAGTAATTCTGTTTAAATGTATATAAGCACTAGGGTGTTAAAAATCACTGATCTGTTTCAGAGTAGCAGATTGAAAGATAAGACTGGGGTTGCATTTGCAGCTCCCTAGCGAGCTCTACGGCTGAGCTTTTTGCCCAACACTGTCTCAGAGCAGCACTGACTTGGCACTGTGTTCTGGCTGATCTGTAGAAATGAATAAATATACCTATCGGTAAGGCCATTTGTTAGTATATTCATTCCGTTTCTGGGGCACGGCAGAGCTTATAATAATGGCTGAAGCTTAATCAGTGCTGCTCCAGGCCAATATTAGGAAGCAAACTATCCATAGGGGTCATCTTATTCCTGTTTATGCAGCTATCTGGGGGTAATCCATGAGGTGACTTTTCCTCACTAAAGCAGTGTCGATTTGTAGCAAGGAATAGTTTGTTGGCATACAATTAATTGTAATAAATGTTCTCATGGCTACTATTTTTTTTAACTTTTCTTATGTCTTACACTTTTTTGCTTAAACTCTTTTTATTGTCCATCTCTCTCTCTCTCTCTCTCTCTCTCTCTCTCTCTCTCTAATCTATAGTCATATTGTAGCATTATATGGTCTTCATATTCTGTTAGTGACAATTATGACAAACATATGACCAAGCTTTACTAATGAAACATTGCAGCTCCAGTATGTAATGTTCATACTTTATGTGTCCCTTTTAAGTGGCCCAATGAGATTAACAGGTACACTTGGGGGCACATTTACTTAGTTCGAGTGAAGGAATAGAATAAGAAAAACTTTGAATTTCTAATGTTTTTTTGGCTACTTCGACCATCAAATTGGCTACTTCGACCTTCGACAACGACTTCGAATCAAATGATTCAGACTAAAAATCGTTTGAATATTCGACCATTCGATAGTTGAAGTACTGTCTCTTTAAAAAAAACTTTGACCCTACTTTGCCAACTAAAACCTACCAAACCTCAATGTTAGCCTATGGGGAAGGTCCCCATAGGCTTTGTAAGCTTTTTTTGGTCAAAGAAAAATCATTCGATCGATTAAAATCCTTTGAATCGAACCAATCGATTGTATCGTTCAATTGTTCAATCGAACTATTTGCGGTAAATCCTTTGATATTCGAAGTCGAAGGATTTACCTTCGCCAGTCAAATATCGAGGTTTAATTAACCCTCAATATTTGACCCTGTTTAAAACTGCCCCTTGGTATACAGTATAACAGAGGAACACAACTGACATACCATCATCTATTGATAATTTCTTATATGCTGTAAATCTATTTATCAAAAGATTGATTGATACTGCTATGGAAACTGTTATCCAGAATTCTTGGTACTTGGGGTTTTCTAGATAAGGGATCTTTCTATAATTTGGATCACCATACCAAAAGTCTGCTAAAATAAAACATTTAAACTTTAAATAAATCAATTTGGTTTCTTTTGCCTCCAATAGGGTTTATTATATCTGAGTTTGCATCAAGTAAATGGTATTGTTTTATTACAGAAAAAAAGTAAATAATTTCAAAAAAACATTAAATGATTTGGTTAAAATTGACTCTATAGGAGATGGCCTTACATTAATACTGAGCTTTCTTGATAATGGATCCAATATATATATGAAGCTCAAAGCTGCTGCACTCAAAAACACGTATAGTGAATGCCTGGGTGAATTTATAAGGATAAATACCAAAACAACAAACGAACCTCACTCACGGGTCTCTTTTAAACAAAAAGAAGTGTTTTCTATTCCAACGTTTCGGGCCTTCATCAGGGAATCCCCACCACCAGGATGTTGTTTGTGTGGTGGGGATTCCCTGAGTCGAGTTTAGGAGCCGAAATGTTAGAATAAAAAAACATCTTTTTTATTCTTTTTGTTTAAAAGAGACCAATGAGTGCGGTTCGTTTGTTGTTTTTGTCTTTTTTCCTGGGAAAAGTCTACAATTTTCAATTGTTCGGTTAACTTTTCCCTTTAGGATCCCAATGTCACCTTCAATTTTTTCCTATCAGGTGTTAGGCTTCAGCAACAGTTAGATTTTTTGCAGTTCTCTTCTATGGCGGCCCTACTGCTATAGATGCAATGATTGGTAAAGCTGAAGCTATTGTTATATTTTATGAACAGCAACTTTGAAGGAAATGAGATGATACACTGTAAATCTGCCCCTTCCATGAAATGCCCATGAAGATTAATGAAATGAGTTGTGGCTAGGGCTAGGAGTGCTGTGGGTAAATAGGTATGCAAACTGAACTTGTCTAGGGAGGCAAACAAAAAAACTTGTGTGCAAAGTCTGCTTACTACAGAAAAGTTTTAAAAAAATATGCCTGTTTGTATTTAACATCAGAGTGTTGCTGTTTTTATGGAAGTAGCATTATGTAAGTAGCATAAACTTGTAAAATTATCTCCAGTTAAGTGATGATGTGTTAATTTGTAAATGTACAGAGAATGACTGGTGGTGCATCTGTCTGTTCATCAATAGACCATTACTGAGCAGCATTAGTGCGTGATTGTAAAAAAACTGGCAATCATTAGAAGCAAAAAGCACATATTCACTCACATCTGACCTTATGCCTCAAAAGCATCAAATATAAAATAATAGAGAAATGTGATTTGAATTCAAGCTATAAATGTGTAAATATAACCCTCATTTATGACCAATACATTTGCATTAAAAGTGACAAAGCCTGAAACAGTACAACTGATTAGTGTAGGTGTATTTAGACAGGGTCGGACTGGGGG
Source organism: Xenopus petersii (assembly GCA_038501925.1). Taxonomy (NCBI): domain Eukaryota; kingdom Metazoa; phylum Chordata; class Amphibia; order Anura; family Pipidae; genus Xenopus; species Xenopus petersii. The sequence continues at coordinate 39,008,009 of CM076683.1, read as the reverse complement.
TCCTGGGGCCCACTGGGTCTGCTGTGCAGGGCCCCGCCTGGCCCCCTGTTACCTACTTGAGGTGAATCGCTGCTCTGCATACTTGCCCAGTCGGCGCATCGTGCATGCGCAAAGATCACTAGGCGCGCATGCGCAAATGGCACTGCAATAAGCTGAAAGTTTTTTTGAAAAACTGTTTGGGAGAGGGGGTCTGACCCGACACTGTATTAAGAAGGCAATTTAGAAACATTGTTTGACCTCCCATAAGCTTTTAAAAAGAATGCTTGTTCTTTTCATTAATAAAGTCACACCACAAATATTGTTACATAATTGGATAATGTATAATTAATGTTTGGTCCATCTTATCTCTTGCTTAACTTTCTATTTGTATTACCCTTTTTGTACGTTTGCTTGCTACGTTTTTTTTCTGGCATTATTACACCATAGTAGTGACAAAGAAAAGAATAGTGATAATTGATAAGCCTCCTTAGTCTTTCATTATAGTAAAGGGGTGGTTCACCTCCAAATTAACTTTTAGTATGTTATAGAATGGCCAGTTCTACACAACTTTTCAATTGGTCTTCATTATTTTTATAGTTTTTTTTTTAATTATTTGCCCTTTTCTTCTGACTTTTTCCAGCTTTCAAATGGGGGTCACTGACCCCATCTTAAAACACATACTCTTTAAGGCTACAAATGTATTTTTGTTGCTACTTTTTATTACTCATCTCATACCAGAACTCAAAGAGAGCACACTGGAATAATGCAGGACAATTCTTTAAAGATAACGTTAACCCCTGTGGAATGGATAGTTTTCATCAAAGTAAAACATTTACAGATAGAGAGTCCATCCTCAGATGCATTTCACTCTTGTTAAAGTGCCAGCTCTGCACCCAACTATTATACATGACGTTGGCATTTGTACAAACTGAGGTCCTGTTGGGTACACAGAAAGTGTGTTTTGTTAAAAAATTTTTTATAGATTTATGAACTAAGATCGGCAGCTCACCAAATAGTTTCAAAGAATGCTCCAGCTTAATGACCAATCACATATTTGACATTTGTCCCCAGTCAGACCAGATGTAAAATGAAAAATGTACTCAAGCAAGTGTCTTAGGAATGAACAAGTCTCTAGTGTCGCTCACAGGGGATTCTGCAAGGTGAGCAGAACTTCAGCTTGTCACGGATGCACTGTTCTGACAATCATAAGTATATGCTAATGGCTAAATCGTGACAGAATCCAGTCCCTCCACCATATGGCTAATTGCCACAACAATATCTTCAGTGTTATTAATCAAGTTTTCCTAGTGTGCCATGATAATTGGAATAATTAGAAACATAGATTCCTTGCCTCCCCCACACGCACTGTGCAAAGAGGGATCAGGAACAAGTTCAGCCATTTGTACACCAATGCATTGTTTTCATGTTTTCTGAGTTTTTTTACAAAGTGGAAATAATAAATTAACCAGTTTCTGAAAACACATCTGCACATTGCAAAACACTTGTTTTTCATAATTTATCTGTTTCACCTCTTTTAAACCTTCTCTCAGTTGTATTGTCAGGGCCCAAATGCTCCAGTTGGGAATTACAGACCGAGGAGGAAGTAGCAGGCACAAAACACAGTTCGAGGTATCCAAGGGGTTAAGAAGTTCAGTGTAGTCACGTTGAGGCAAAGGGTTAGTTCAGGCAGCAAGAGTTCAATAAACGATGAAACAAGCTGAGGTCAAGATCAGGATTCAATAGAATTAGTAATATAGAACACACAAGGTAGAACCTATAATGGGCAAAGTCTGTAGGGCTCCTTATAGGCCAATTTTCACGCCAAAATGAGTGTGATGACTTCATGCGCTGACGTTTGCCATTGGTCCTGCATGTTTAACGCCATGCACGTTTTGACGCATTGGTGTTAGAACTTCACGGCATGCCACGTGTATCCCCTGAACACCGTCATCTTGCAGGTGGAGCAGAAGAAGGAAGCAGCACCAGTGGGTGCTCCATACATGTATTATGAAAACCATATCTATCCAAAAGTATTCAGGTTGAATAACTAAAACAGATCTCTAGATGATTGCTATGGGTTATTACACTGGGTCAGAATGGACCTTTTTTAATGAATGAGCCATTATATCTCTGTCAGAAGCCTCAGCAAAATTGCGCCCAACAGCAAAGTCCGAACACTGCTTCAGTTGTTCAGTAAGTGCAGTAAGGTGGTGCAGTGGTTACACCGGGATCCTAGGTTTCCTAGAGTTGATTCAAGCCATCTGCAAGGAGTTTGTATCTTCAAGGAGTTTGTATGATCTCCCCATGTCTGTGGGTTTCCTTCGGGTGCTCTGGTTTCCTCACACACTCCAAAAACATACAGGGGTTAATCCTGATAAAAGCAAATTGTGTTTGTGAATGTGATATGAACCTTACTTTGTAAGATCCACTGAGGCAGGGACTGATGTGAATGATGTTCAAAAACACTGGGTAATATGTTGGCACTATACAGGTATGGGACCTGTTATCCAGTATGCTCTGGTCTTGGGGTTTTCCAGATCTTTTTCTAATTTGGATCTTCATACCTTAAGTCTACTAAATCATAAATTAAACCCAATAGGATTGTTTTTTCTCCAATAAAGATTATTTACAGTATCTTATTCAGGATAAAGTACAAGGTGCTGTTTTATTATTACAGAGAAAAGGAAATCATTTTTTACAAATGTTAATTATTTGATTACAATGAGGTCTATGGGACATGGCCTCGCTGTAATTTGGAACTTTCTGGATAACGGATTTCCAGATAACAGATCTAATACCTGGATAAATAAAGTTTAATACAGGTATGGGACCTGTTATCCAGAATGCTCGGGACCTGGGGTTTTCCGGATAATGAATCTTTCTGTAATTTGGATCTTGATACCTTTAATCCACTAGAAAATCATGTAAACATTAAATAAACCCAATAGGATGTTTCTGCTTCTAATACGGATTAATGTTATCTTAGTTTGGATCAAGTACAAGGTACTGTTTTATTATTAAGGAGAAAAAAATAAATCATTTTTAAAAATTTGGATTATCTGGATAAAATGGAGTCTTTGGGAGACAGCCTTTCTGGATAATGGGTTACGGATAACGGATCCAATACCTGTAGTAGTAACCACTGAATCTGTTCCTATTCTTATCCCCTAATCAATGGTAAAAATACATTGCTGCAGTTGCAATTCTCCTAGAGAAAATTAAAATATAGAATATAATGAATGTGGTTTAAGTGAGTGCACAATGCACTCACTTAAATGCGCTGGTGCTAACAGATATGACTGCAAATAAAAAAAAAAAACTGTTGCACAGACACACACATACTATCTTGCTCATCTTGCCAAATGAAAACCACTGCAATCTCTAGAATTGAGTTCTTTGTACAGATTATAATTGTGAGAACAGTAGCAATGGTCTCTGTGCTCTTTCTTATAGTCATTGATCCAACCTATGTCACACCTGGGTACTTGGTTTTGATTTGCATAATTTGCAAAATACTCAGCTATATGCAACCAGCTATAGAGATGGCGCGAACTGTTCGCCGGCGAACTTGTTCGCGCGAACATCGGGTGTTCGCGCTCGCCGGAAGTTCGCGAACGTCGCGCGACGTTCGCCATTTTGGGTTCGCCATTGTTGGCGCTTTTTTTTGCCCTCTCACCCCAGACCAGCAGGTACATGGCAGCCAATCAGGAAGCTCTCCCCTGGACCACTCCCCTTCCCTATAAAAACCGAAGCCCTGCAGCGTTTTTTTCACTCTGCCTGTGTGTGCTGAAGAGATAGTGTAGGGAGAGAGCTGCTGCCTGTTAGTGATTTCAGGGACAGTTGAAAGTTTGCTGGCTAGTAATCGTTTTGATACTGCTCTGTTATTGGAGGGACAGAAGTCTGCAGGGGTTTGAGGGACATTTAAGCTTAGGTAGCTTTGCTGGCTAGTAATCTACCTTCTACTGCAGTGCTCTGTATGTAGCTGCAGTGGGCAGCTGTCCTGCTTCTGATCTCATCTGCTGACTGCTGCAATAACAGTAGTCCTTGTAAGGACTGCTTTTATTTATTTTTTTGTTGTTTTACTACTACTACTACTACTACTACTACTACTACTACTACTACTATAAGAGCCCAGTGCTATTAGTCTAGCAGTGTTGGGGAGTGGGACTGGTGTGCTAATCTGCTGCTCCTAGTAGTTCAGCAGCACCAACTGTAATTTTTTTTTTTTAATATTCATTTTTTTTTTATTTTACTTTTTTTTATTTTACTATCGCTGTAGTAGTGTATAAGTTGACCTTTTAGGCATTATTTGCCCTGTAGGCATTTTTTGCCCAGTGTGTTATTCAACCAACAGCCATCTAGCTGTGTGACCTTGTTCACATTCTGTCTAAATATCCATAATATTACCGTCTCCAGAAAAAACACCGGAGTGACTTTTTTCAAGCAGCCATAATAAATTTTACGTAATCCGTATCCATCGCTGTAGTAGTGTATAAGTTGACCTTTTAGGCATTATTTGCCCTGTAGGCATTTTTTGCCCAGTGTGTTATTCAACCAACAGCCATCTAGCTGTGTGACCTTGTTCACATTCTGTCTAAATATCCATAATATTACCGTCTCCAGAAAAAACACCGGAGTGACTTTTTTCAAGCAGCCATAATATATTTTACGTAATCCGTATCCACCGCTGTGTATACGTTGACCTTGTAGGCATTATTTGCACAGTGTTTTCTTCAAACCGCCATCTAGCTGTGTGAGCTTGTTCACATTTTGTCTAAATTTTGATAATATTATCGTCTCTAGAAAAACCACTTGAGTTACTTTTTTTCAAGCAGCATTCTTATATTTTACGTAATCCGTATCCACCGCTGTGTATACGTTGACCTTGTAGGCATTATTTGCACAGTGTTTTCTTCAAACCGCCATCTAGCTGTGTGAGCTTGTTCACATTTTGTCTAAATATTGATAATATTATCGTCTCTAGAAAAACCACTTGAGTTACTTTTTTTCAAGCAGCATTCTTATATTTTACGTAATCCGTATCCACCGCTGTGTATACGTTGACCTTGTAGGCATTATTTGCACAGTGTTTTCTTCAAACCGCCATCTAGCTGTGTGAGCTTGTTCACATTTTGTCTAAATATTGATAATATTATCGTCTCTAGAAAAACCACTTGAGTTACTTTTTTTCAAGCAGCATTCTTATATTTTACGTAATCCGTATCCACCGCTGTGTATACGTTGACCTTGTAGGCATTATTTGCACAGTGTTTTCTTCAAACCGCCATCTAGCTGTGTGTATTATCGTTTCCAGAAAAACCAACTGAGTTTTTGTTGTTGTTGTTTTTTTAAAAATAATGCCAGGCAAAGGCAGGCCGCCACGCAGAGGCCGTGCTAGGGGCCGTGCTGCTATGCAATCCTGTGGCCCTAGCAAATTGCCCAGTTTTAAAAAGCCAATGACCCTGAACTCCCAAAATGCTGAAGAGGTAGTTGACTGGCTTACACAGCACACCCCATCCTCTACCGTTTCTAACTTTACCACAACATCCTCCTCATCCTCCACTGCTATGGCCACCCCACGTAACACTTCCTCCACCACCGGTGCCCCTTCTTCACTGGAGTCAGAGGAGTTATTTTCCCATGAGTTTCTTGAACTGAGTAATGCGCAACCATTATTGGCAGAAGAAGATGAAGGAGATGAGGACGTTACACCAGATTTAATTCTGGCAGAGAACACGACAGAGATGGACATAATGATGAGTGATGAGGAGGAGGTCCCCGCTGCTGCTTCCTTCTGTGATGTGTCAGAAGAAATTGATGCATCTGAGGAGAATGATGATGAGGAGATTGATGTTTTGTGGGTGCCTAGTAGAAGAGAGCAAGAGGAGGGTAGTTCAGATGGAGAGACGGAGAGTCAGAGAGGCAGTAGGAGAATAAGACTTAGAAGAAGCAGGGAGGACAGCCCGCAGGGATCAGTAGGGCAACAACATGTATCGGCACCTGTGTTCAGCCAGCCAACGCACCCGCCATTGCCGCCAATGCCGCCAACTTCTACTGTTACCGCCAGATCGCACACTTCCAAAAAGTCAGCAGTGTGGGATTTTTTTAATGTGTGTGCCTCTGACAAAAGCATTGTAATTTGCAATGAGTGCAGTCAGAAACTGAGCCTTGGTAAGCCCAACAGCCACATAGGTACAACTTCTATGCGAAGGCACATGAGCGGCAAGCACAAAGCACTTTGGGAGCAACACCTCAAAGGCAACAGGCAAACTAAAAGCCACACTCCTTCTGGTCCAGCATCTTACTGCTCTACCTCTGCTCTCCTTGACCCATCTGAACCACCCTCCACTCCGCCTTCCACCTTGACCACCTGTTCCCATTCCCAGTCATCTGCCACCAGCCAAGTTTCTGTGAAGGCCATGTTTGAGCGTAAGAAGCCAATGTCTGACTGTCACCCCCTTGCCCGGCGTCTGACAGCTGGCTTGTCTGCACTCTTAGCCCGCCAGCTTTTACCATACCAGCTGGTGGACTCTGAGGCCTTCCGCAAATTTGTAGCAATTGGGACACCGCAGTGGAAGGTACCCAGCCGCAATTTTTTTTCTAAAAAGGGAATACCACACCTGTACCAACATGTGCAGAGCCAAGTTACCGCATCTCTGTCACTTAGTGTTGGGCCAAAGGTCCATATGACTACTGACGCATGGTCCTCCAAGCATGGTCAGGGCAGGTATGTCACCTACACTGCCCACTGGGTGAACTTGGTAATGGCTGGGAATGGGAAGCAGGGAATGGGTAGCTCAACAACAACAACAACAGTGGAGTTGGTGTCACCGCCACGGATTGCACGCGGTTCTGCCACCACCTCTACTCCTCCATCGCTCTCTACCTCGTCTTCTTCCTCTTCTTCTTCTTACTCTGCTGCTGGGTCCTCCTTCTCCTCCTCCACACCTGTGCACCCCCAGCTCCCCCTAGGCTATTCGACGTGCCAGGTACGCCGTTGTCACGCTGTCTTGGGGATGACGTGCCTGGAAAGCAAAAACCATACCGGATCTGTACTCCTGTCATCTCTGCAGTCACAGGCCGATCGGTGGCTGACCCCACACCAACTGCAGATCGGAAAAGTGGTGTGTGACAATGGAAGCAATCTGTTGGCAGCGTTGAGACTGGGAAATTTAACACATGTGCCCTGCATGGCACATGTGTTAAATTTAATAGTCCAACGTTTTGTCTCCAAGTACCCAGGATTCCAGGACGTTCTCACCCAGTCCAGAAAGGTGTCGGCCCATTTCAGACGTTCCTACACAGCCATGGCACGCCTTGCTGACATTCAGCAGCGCTACAACATGCCAGTCAGGCGTTTGATTTCTGACAGCCAGACTCGCTGGAATTCAACGCTCCTTATGTTGGAACGTCTGCTGCAACAACAAAGGGCCGTCAACGAGTACCTTTTTGAACTGGGTGGTAGGACTGGATCTGCAGAGCTGGGGATTTTTTTCCCCCGTTACTGGGTGCTTATGCGCGATGCCTGCAGGCTCATGCGACCTTTTGAAGAGGTGACAAATATGGTCAGTCGCACCGAAGGCACCATCAGCGACCTAATACCCTTCGCTTTCTTCCTGGAGCGTGCCGTGCGACGAGTGACAGATGAGGCTGTAGACCAGCGTGACGAGGAGCTGGAAGCGCACGATTTATGGTCGGAATCATCAGAACGAACCCAGGCACCTGCTGCAACGCAGGGAGAGGTGCCAGAAGTGGAGTCAGAGGAGGAAGGTGGCTTTGTGGAGGAGGAGGAGGAGGACCAACAGGAGCAGGCTTCCCAGGGGGCTAGTGGTGACCTTTTGGGGACCCCTGGTCTTGTACGTGGCTGGGGGGAGGAGACCGTGGATGATGCAGTCCTTGATAATGAGGAAGCGGAGATGGATAGCTCTGCATCCAACCTTGTGAGAATGGGGTCTTTCATGCTGTCATGCCTGTTGAAGGACCCCCGTATCAAGAGGCTTAAGGAGAAGGACCTGTACTGGGTCGCAACGCTACTAGACCCTCGGTACAAGCATAAAGTGGCAGAAATGTTACCAACATACCACAAGTCCGAAAAGATGCGGCATTTACAAACCAGCCTGCAAAACATGTTGTACAATGCTTTTAAGGGTGATGTCACTTCAGGAACTCATCAACATTCCAGGGGCAGAGGTGCCAGTAATCCTGCCACGAGCACACCTGCAAGGACAAAGCCCTTTGGCCGGTCTGTAACATCAGACATGCAAATGTTTTTCTGTCCAAGGCAGCGCCACAACCCTTCTGGATCCACCCTCAAAGAACGCCTCGACCGGCAGGTAGCGGACTACCTGGCATTAACTGCAGATATCGACACTCTGAGGAGCGATGAACCCCTGGACTACTGGGTGCGCAGGCTTGATCTGTGGCCAGAGCTGTCACAATTTGCCATGAACCTCTTGTCTTGCCCAGCCTCAAGTGTGCTCTCAGAAAGGACCTTCAGTGCAGCAGGAGGGATTGTAACTGAGAAGAGAACTCGCCTAGGTCACAAAAGTGTCGATTACCTGACCTTTATTAAAATGAATGAGGGGTGGATCTCGGAGGGTTACTGCACGCCGGAAGACTTGTTCTGACTTCTATGCAGCTGTCCTTCTCTTCAAGCCTCATGACTCCACACACAGCTGTCCTTTAGCGTCCTCCTCCCTCCGCCACCGTTACAAACTAGGGTGCAAACCCTACTGGTTTAATTTTTTCTGGCCTCTGTGCTTCAGTGGCTGCGTCCAAAAAAACTGGGCAAACAATGTCTACAAGGTCAACGTATGGCGAAAAATGACTATTTTCAGCATTTATATGGCATATTTTTTCTGGCAACTGTGCTTCAGTGGCTGCGTCCAAAAAAATGCATATTTTCTGCATTTATATGGCATAATTTTTCTGGCCTCTGTGCTTCAGTGGCTGCAACCAAAAAAATTTATATTTTCAGCATTTATATGGCATAATTTTTCTGGCAACTGTGCTTCAGTGGCTGCGACCAAAAAAATGACTATTTTCAGCATTTATATGGCATATTTCCTTGTAGGCATTGTTTGCCCAGTTTTTTTGGCCGCAGCCACTGAAGCACAGAGGCCAGAAAAAATATGCCACATAAATGCTGAAAATAGTCATTTTTTGCCATACGTTGACTCAACGTATATGGCAAAAAATGACTATTTTCAGCATTTATATGGCATATTTTTTCTGGCAACTGTGCTTCAGTGGCTGCAACCAAAAAAACTGGGCAAACAATGTCTACAAGGTCAACGTATGGCGAAAAATTACTATTTTCAGCATTTATATGGCATATTTTTTCTGGCAACTGTGCTTCAGTGGCTGTGTCCAAAAAAACTGGGCAAACAATGTCTACAAGGTCAACGTATGGCGAAAAATGACTATTTTCAGCATTTATATGGCATATTTTTTCTGGCAACTGTGCTTCAGTGGCTGCGTCCAAAAAAACTGGGCAAACAATGCCTACAAGGTCAATGTATGGCAGTTGTTTAAAGAGAACAGTAGATTACTAGCCAGCAAAGCTACCTAAGCTAAAATGTCCCTCAAATCCCTGCAGACTTCTGTCCCTCCAATACAGAGCAGTATCAAGCAGATTACTAGCCAGCAAACTTACTATCATCTGTCCCTGAAATCACTAACAGCTCTCCCCCTACACTATCTCTTCCAAGCACACACAGGCAGATTTTTCAGATACATTTTTGCCCTTGATCCCCCTCTGGCATGCCACTGTCCAGGTCGTTGCACCCTTTAAACAACTTTAAAATCATTTTTCTGGCCAGAAATGTCTTTTTTAGATGTTAAAGTTCGCCTTCCCATTGAAGTCTATGGGGTTCGCGAACCGTTCGCGAACCGCTCGCATTTTTGCGCAAGTTCGCGAATATGTTCGCGAACTTTTTTTCCGACGTTCGCTACATCCCTAACCAGCTATCATCTTAGGCGCATGTCTAATGGAGCCTTCTGTCTAATTTCCTTATTATCAGAAATAACCTGGATCTGCAGACTTCTGGGGGAAAATTCTGTCATCTGTTTGTTTTTTAAATGTTGTTAGTCCATGGATCCAGTCAATGTCTGGATGGTTTAAATTATATATTGTTAGTATATAACCAATTTCAATTTAAATTAAGGTGCAGTTTATCATAGCTGGAGAGATTTAACCTTGATTAAAGTCACCAAAGTGGGATAGGTGGTCTAAACATTAATTTGAGAATGAAAGATACAAAAGCACAGTGAAGAATAAAAGGGAGATTATGGGTTACCTTTCCCTATAGTGGGAATTCCCTTGATGAGTGTGTGCTGAATTGTGACAAAGCTACATTAATTTCTCACCACCTAACACATACATTATGTCTAGGGATTTGTTCCTCAGATAAAACTAAAAAGAGCACACAAACCTAGTAAATAACTGTTATCTGTACTAGAAACCTGCCATTATGTCACCAGGCATGGATCAAAGTTTCTTAACTATTATTATTGTTTCTTGGTTTCTTCCTCTAGGAGGAGAGAAGTTTTTTTTTAAATACCTTTTGATTCATATTGTTCAGGACTTAATTGTTTTTACATCTTCTTGAATCTTCAACTAAGAAGGCCTTAGTAAAGAAAAGCCCTGAGATAAGAAAGATAACCTCCGTGGAACTTTGGAAGTGGGACTCTGTGATTAATCATTAGTAGAGTGTAGCTCCTGTTATAACATGTACTATAGGAAAGCTTAGAAGTTTAGTTTTATGCTCCAAAGGAAAAAGGAAGCGGTTGCAAATTTACCAGCATTGAGACGGCCATCGGGGTTTATTATCTCTGAGGAACCCTTCAGAGGGCCCAAGCTGGATACCTGTGGATGAGACTAATCCATAAAGGTAACCAATGTGTCTTTATATGGGATGAGCAAGTGATTTACTGAAGCCATTTCTGAACAAAGTATCTTTCCTGAAGAATTTTTCAGCAATGAGGTTCAAATGTTTTGAAAAACTGCAGTCGCCCAAATCCATCTGAAAAAATGTCAAGTGTTTGTGCATCAGTGTCAGAGATACTTTTTCCCCCCAATATTACAGGGAGTGTCCAGCCGCGAAGAGTCACATTCATTGGTTTGAAGCTACTTAACTTTAGAGTTGAGGTGGATTCTAGATTTTTGGTTGTTTATGGTAAACACTGGAGAACCCGTTCAGTCTACAGAGGTTGAATCCCAAAGAATATCTCATCGTAATTGGCTGTTTAGGCAAAAAAAAGTCTTACCTTGGTTTAAAAAAAGAAATAAGGTGAAATTTCTTCTCTGTTAAAATAATCTCTCTCCGTTGGGGCCAGAAAACTTTCCTATATGTTTTGATGATTTCTGTTAAATTTAAGATTTGCTTTTCCCTTTCTACCATATAACCATGTGGGCTTGCATATATATAGTTGTGTTAAATGTGTGTAAAATATCATTGAAGTTGTTTGTTTAGTCATTTATGTGAAGGTTTACTTTTTTGGAATTAGAAAGTCCGATTAGAATGAATTTGCTATTAACATTTTATTAAAGGAAAACTATACCCCCAAACAATGTAGGTCTCTATTAAAATATACTGAGTAAAACAGCTCATGTGTAAAACCCTGCTTCATGTAAATGAACCATTATCATAATAATATACTTTTTTAGTAGTATGTGCCATTGGGTAATCATAAAAAAAGAAAATTGCCATTTTAAAAAATAAGGGCCGCCCCCTGAGATCGTAAGATTCACTGTGCATACAAACCACAAACCACATGTAAGGTCACATGAGCCAATTAACAGACAGAGTTCTGCCTTTTGCTTCCTCACTTCTTCCTGTTACAGTTAGAGTTGTAGTATTTCTGGTCAGGTGATCTCTGAGGCAGCACAGATAGAGTCACGAAATGGTGGTTCAAGGCAAGAGATGTAAAAGGGCAATATTTATGTAAATATATATTCCAGTTTGGTAAGATTCTTTAATATGTCATTCAATTTGATATAAACTATCTGTTGCTTAAGTGTTCATTTTGGGGGTATAGTTTTTCTTTCCTAAAAGAGTATTTATGTGATTCTTTGTTATCTTGCAAAAAAAAAAAAATCTCTTTTTATTTGCAGGATATAATTGCCAAGAAAGACTGGAAAATATGAATTATTATATTATTGCTAGTTATAAAATGCGATGCTATGAATGTTTCTTTGTGCAGGTGTAACAGATGCAAAACAAGATTAATAGGACAGAGCAATAATTAAACCAAAGCCAGCTGTCTCCAAAAGAATGGGTTTATCTTGTCCCTTTCTATCATTCAGGGATATCTGATACTTTGGAATGTCAATGAGTTGAAGAATCGGTATCTATTGCAGTAGACTTAAAGAAACATGGAAATCAGTGGTATTGCTTTTATACCAAGATATGAAATTGCAGCTTGTATGCAGAATAATGTTGACTTGATCTTGATTTGGGCATTAGTGATTTGGCTGTAGCTATATGGTTAGACATTTACACACATTAAAGGCAACAACAGTTAGTTGTTGGAGTATCTGTGGTGCGAGTTTGGGACAAGTGATTTATAAGAAGGGAATAGAAAGGCTACAAGTTAGAGGGGATATGCATAGTTAAGAACTTAAAAGAAGTGCTCTAAAGTAGTAAGGCAACAAAAAACAAGGAGTTAATGGCTTTCTAGCCCAACAATTTAACTACTGGGGTAATGGGGTTGCTGAGACAGAAAAAGCTAGTAGGTTTGTAAATATGCTGAATGACTACTTTTTATTCCAGCTCGTTCAAGAACCTACTAGGAATAACTCTCTTTTGGACCTTGTAATAACTAACAATACTGAACTCATCTCTAACATTTGTGTGGGTGATCATTTAGGGAATAGTGATCATAACGTCGTGCTTTTAAGGCTTTCAAGTTAGCTGGTACAGACAAAACATTTATAAGGTACAAGGAGGCCAATAAATCATGCAAAGAAGCTATAAGGCAAGCTAAAATTGCTATAGAAAAGGATATTGCAGCAAGCAGTAAAAAAAATCCAAAATTATTTTTTAAATATGTTAATAGTAAAAAAATGAAGCAGGAAGGGGTGGGACCTTTAGTTTAAGAGGGGGGTCAGCTGGTTGATGAAAACAAAATAAAAGCGCAGATTCTGAACTCATATTTTTCATCTTTCTACACAAATGAGGAACCAGTAAGTGAAGGTTTCCTTCTTAACAGTCCCAATTCTAGTAATACAACTAATGATGCATGGTTCACACATGAAGAACTTCAAAAGAGACTAGAACATGTTAAGATTAACAAAGGTCCAGGGCCAGATGGTATTCATCCCAGGGTAATTAGCGAGCTTAGCTCTGTGATTGCCAAACCTCTTTACTTAATTTTTCAGGATTCATTGAGATCTGGCATAGTGCCGACAGACTGGCGAATTGCTAATGTGGTGCCTCTATTCAAAAAAGGATCCCGTTCTCAGCCTCAAAACTATAGGCCAGTTAGTCTGACGTCAGTGGTAGGAAAGCTTTTCGAAGGGTTAATAAAGGATAAGATACTGGACTTCATAGCAAATCATAATACTATGAGTATGTGCCAGCATGGTTTTATGCGTAATAGATCTTGCCAGACTAACTTAATTTCTTTATATGAGAAGTAGAGACCTTGATTCTGGGATGGCAATGGATGTGATTTACTTAGACTTTGCTAAAGCATTTGATACAGTGCCACACAAAAGGTTACTAGTTAAATTAAGGAATGTTGGCCTGGAACATAGTATTTGTACCTGGATAGAGAACTGGCTAAAAGATAGACTACAAAGAGTGGTGGTAAATGGAACATTTTCTAATTGGACCAGTGTTGTTAGTGGAGTACCACAGGGCTCTGTACTAGGTCCCTTGCTTTTCAACTTGTTTATTAATGACCTGGAGGTGGGCATTGAAAGTACTGTTTCTATTTTTGCAGATGATACTAAATTGTGCAGAACTATAGGTTCCATGCAGAATGCTGCCTGCATGGAACCTAAATGCAAGTTATACTCTAAATGGCAGTGTGTTGGGAGTTTCCTTAAATGAGAAGGATCTAGGGGTCTTTGTAGATAACAATTTGTCTAATTCTGGGCAGTGTCATTCTGTGGCTACTAAAGCAAATAAAGTTCTGTCTTGCATAAAAAAGGGCATTAACTCAAGGGATGAAAACATAATTATGCCTCTTTATAGGTCCCTGTTAGGCCTCATCTGGAGTATGCAGTTCAGAGGCCACCCCTTTAGACTAGAAGAAAAGAACTTTCATTTGAAGCAACGTAGGGGGTTCATCACAGTCAGGACAGTGAGGTTGTGGAATGCACTGCCGGGTGATGTTGTGATGGCTGATTCAGTTAATGCCTTTAAGAATGGCTTGGATGATTTCTTGGACAGACATAATATCAAAGGCTATTGTGATACTAAGCTCTATAGTTAGTATAGATATGGGTATATAGAATTTAATTAAAAGTAGGGAGGGGTGTATGTATGGATGCTAGGTTTTCATTTGGAGGGGTTGAACTTGATGGACTTTGTCTTTTTTAAACCCAAGTTAACTATGTAACTACTATGTAACTATGTATATAATATATCAGCATTACCAAAAATGCAGATTTGGATTGTGGATCTGTTAAAAATGTAAATATTTTGCTTATATACAGTAGGAATATGACTCACACTGTAGTAGTACAGAAGGCTTAACCCATCCTAATTGTAAGTGGCTAACACAGGTGAATTAATATGAACCAAGTTTGAGGGCTGATTGAATGTGTAAAGAGATTAGTTTTAGCCAAGCCTTTATATCTGATCTTTACCTCTGGCTCTCTTTTATCTGCTATGGTAGCAATTCATTAAAGTAAATCTGGTGCATTTCTAATATATAAACATTTCCAAACTCAAATTGGCAATTTATAGGCCTGTTTGTTTGATGACTATACGTAGTAACCAGCATGGTTTTATAAAGGACAGATCACGCCAAGGAAGTTTTTTGGCTTTTAAAGACACTGGACATAAACGTTTGTTTTCTAAACGAAAGCCTTGTGCTTCTATTTGTCCAAAAACAGAGAACATGCTGAAGTATTCTGTACAGATAGCGGCTGCCAATGGTGCATGGGAACGGTATGCTATAATACAGAAAATAACACATATCACATAATACACATGACAACTTACTTTAGTTGGAGAATGGCTGCAGCAGAATTTATTAATAGATTTTTAAACATACCATGTAATCTCAAAATACATAAACTAGCCAGCCCAATTCCTTCATTGGGTAGCCTATCCCAAATAGTTCCGCCTTTTGATTCTTCCGGCCAGGAAACTACTTATATAACAAAATTAGATTTTTCCTCCAGCTGCGACAAAAGCTTTATTTTTTTATTAAATTTTATTAACAACATATACTCAATATATTACACAACAGGGTGGGTAGGTGGGTGTAAATCTGGACAGCATGTTGACGATGCTCCTCCTTCACCCATCTTCGCCGACTGGTAAGCTGTCGCCCGGGACCTTCAATAAGCCAGGGACTTCGCTGACTACAATTTTCTACCTCAGGTAAGCATATAAAATTAACTCTTTCTTTACAGCAACCTTCCCATGCCTGCTATTAAGTGTTAAACACACTTAAGCCTACATTCTCTAACTGGACTAGGCTTCTAAGTGGTGTGCAGCATCTGTTTATTAATGATATGAAGAAAGGTATTTTAAGCAACGTATTTGTCTTTGCTAGTGACAAGAAACTATTCAGAACAATTGTCTCCTGCATATTTCAGGTCTGAAGATCTAAGTTTTTAAAAAAATTAGCTTTTTTGCATTTTTTGTAATAATGGCACAACACGGCATATTTTTTGCAAACATATGTAGGGGCCCCTATGGGTATGGGTTAATCTGCCCTGCAGCTTTAAGGCCCCCACCTTTTTTCTTGGAGTGATCTGCCAGGAGAGAATGACACTCCCTGCTACACTGCTATATAGTGTGTGTAGGGAGTGGCCACTTCCTCTTTGGCCTGTGGATGGTGATCCAGCTGGGTGTGCTCAGGGGAGCCTGAGCACAGCTAGGCCCAGAAAGGCCCATGTGCTTTGGAAGAAGAAGTCGGGGACCAGGTAACCCCGTGAATGAGGAATAGTTACACTAGGGCAGACTTGTCATAGTCTCTCTAGGAGAGAAAGGCAGAGAGATGAGAGAGAAAGAGCAGCTGAAGCTCCAACGAGGATTTGCAGTAAGGGAGGAGCTTCCCAGAGGCTGTGTGTGTTGCCTCCAGTCAGGGACCTCAGTGAAGAGGGACTGTAGGGTAGAAGCTGCTTGCCTGACAACTTCCAGGTGGGAATGTGTGTAATACTGCAAATGCCTAATGGAGACCTTTCCTCTGTGAGAAATGCCTAATGCCTGCAGCTCTGTGTGAGAAATGTGCTATTGCCTCAGCTCCTGCGTGAGTACGAAACCTGTGGTCACTTGCCTCGTGCATAGTTCAATAAACCGTTTCTGTTTTACTGCAAGAACCTCCTGGCGCCCAATTTGTTTGTTGTATGCACAGTAGCCTGGGGGATGTAGTTGCACTACACCATACAGGGAACACTTCCACATGGCGAAGGCCCTGACCCTGTTGTGTGAAGTCGCATGTAACCCATGCTTCTACTGCTAGCTGGACAGTTTAACTATTTGTGTGCTATGCAGCCCAAATAGGTGTTACACATATAAGCTGGATTCTGTCCTACTCATGTTCATGGAACAAAATCTGATCAGTTCTCATTTACTACTTAAGAAATGCAGGACAAAATGTTTATTATTTGTCCACCCATAGAGGAACACAATGTATTATTATATGGGGATATGGTCCTCTACACATTTTGCAATCAATATGCATTAATCTTCTAGCTTTAGTTACTAGTTTTATACTGATAATACCAGACTTTCAGCTGACATTGAAGGTTACCGTGTCAGTGACTCTAATGGGGCAGATTTATCAAGGGTCGAATTTCAAGGTGATGGGAGTTCTTTTAAACTCCAATCAACTCGAAATTCAAATTAAATAAAGACCAACCAAAATGTATTAAAAAATGTATTTTTTTTAATTCGAGTGAATAGCCTGTATTCGATTGTTTGAATTGAATTCAGATCGTATTCGATCAACTTCAATTCAAAGTATTTTTTGAAAAAAACTTCCATTTTTCAAAGTCCACCAAATGACTTCAAGTTGGTTCTAGGAGGTCCCCCCATAGGCTTAAACAGCAATTTGCCAGGTTTTAGTTGGCGAATTGTCAATAATTGTATTTTTAAAGAGACAGTACATGATAAATTTTCGAAATTTGAATTTTTTCAAATCGAATTTGGACTATTCCCTAGTCATAATCATGTACACTAAAATTAGCTCAAAATTTGAATTTAAAAATTAGATTTTTCAATTCGACCCTTGATTAATCTGCCCCTAAATGTCTTTGCACGTTAACATACTTCCCATATAGTCAATTAACACTAGGGTAACTGACTGTCTGACTTTCAAAGAGCTGTGGTGGCAAAAGCCTGGTATTAGCATTCTAAAATTGCTAATGACTTAAAATTATTTACAATCCTTTTCTGCTTTTATTGGTTTCTCTCAAATATATGGGCATTTATATCAATATAAATCAAAACAATAGAATTGATATTGTTTTTTTATTTAATTTTTCAGCAAAGAAAAAAGAGTAACATTGCTTTGTACAGGAACAGTGGACGCTGGATAATATATATGTTTTATCGGATAGCAGTGGTTGAACTAATAGTGACCAGCTGAAGATCTCTGTGAAGGGTGTCTTTTGGATGTAAAACACGTGCAACAACATTTTTACATTTCGTTATCATGTATTAAGCCTCAGCAATAGATACTGTGAACAGACAAATTGAAGTAGTTTTTAAAATTGCTAGCTGAGTGCACATCATTGAGAAAATTATGAGAAAAATAATATGGTAGTGGTCTAGAATTAGAGGAATATCACAAATAAACTTTAAATTATATCTGGAACTAGTGATGGGCGAATTTATTCAGCAGGCGCGAATTGCCGCGAATTTGCGCGATTCGCCGCCAGCGTATAAATTTGCAAAACGCCTGGAACACCTATGTGACAACAAAATTATTTTTTAAGTTGGTAGATTGGGTCATCGAAGTTGACAAGTGCTCTGCATTTGTCAGCCATAATTCTGAGTAAAGGCAACAAAAAAACCCCTGTGAATTCTTTATTATATGTTTAATGCTAGTTATATGTCCATAGTGTAATTATCATTGCAAATATTATGGGGCCCATTCACTAAGTTCGAGTGAAGGAATAGAGTAATAGAAAAATTGTTTGAATTTCGAATGTTTTTTTGGCTACTTCAACCATCGAATTGGCTACTTCGACCTTTGACTTCGAATCGAACGATTCAAACTAAAAATCGTTCGACTATTCTACCAGTCGATAGTTGAAGTACTGTCTCTTTAAAAAAAAACTTCAACCCCCTACTTCGCCACCTAAAACCTACCAAAGTCAATGTTAGCCTATGGGGAAGGTCCCCATAGGCTTTGCTATCTTCGAATATTCAACCATTCGATAATCAAAGTACTGTCTCTTTAAAAATTTCTTCGACCCCCTAGTTCGCCACCTAAAACCTACCAAGGCCAATGTTAGCCTATGGGGAAGTTTGAAGTTTTATGGAATGCATATTTGGAATCAGAAGTTTCCTTTGAACCCTATAATTATGAGTAAGAATTAACAAAATGCAGTTGAACCGAGCCATCACAAATTGAAATTTACAAAAATAAAAATATATATTTCAAAATTGTAAAACAATGGGCCATGTATAAAGCTGTGTCCAAAGAAAAACAGCCAGGCCGGTAAAATGCTGGCCAGTGGCAACCCTAGGTGCAGGAGGCCTATTTGGGCTGATAAGAAATAAGATGAGTTATTGCCTCGAATTGGAATTAATTTGTACCTTTCTTTTTATTGGTACAATATTTCCTTTTTTTAAAAAAAAATATTGTGTGATATATTAGCACATAAAATGTCCTGTTTTATCACCTACTTAGAAGAATGCGAAGAGCTACATAAAATTAATAAAATGCAATGTTTTGTGACAAACTGTACATTTCTATTTTTACTTTGTAGCTGCTAATGTTGTTATTTTAAGGGCTAAACAGAAAGTAGAACTTGTACGCGATTAATAGGCTTGTTAATCACAATTAGTGAGCAAATGACATTTTATTAATAGGCCTGTAAGAGATATTAAAGGCAGATGAATTAGACAATGGAAGGAAGAAATGCCAGGTACTGCTGTTCTGGAGATAATGCTTCATATTTTCCTGGAAATAGAAATAATTAGCGAACATGTAAAGTAAAAGCTTGGCATAATACTACTTATCACTTGCTGAGAGTAATTATATGAAAGTGAATCAAACTCTTTTGAGAACAATAAGCAGAAAAGTTTTTTTTATTATTTGTCTCGAGCTTTGCTGAACCTTAGTGAGTGCCCATTATTGGCCAATGTGCCCCCTGTCAGTGGGTTCAAAGTTAGTCTTTAATATTGGCTGTATAGGAAATATCACACAGAGCAAACACTATATACATTTGTAGCAATGCATTAAAGGGGTTGTTGTTTTGAGTAAATGTATAGTGTGATGTAGAGCAGTGGTCCCCAAGCTTTATTACCCATGAGTCACACTCAAATGTAAAAAGAGTTGGGGAGCACCTTGCGGCGCTAAATAAGGGCTGTGATTGGCCACTGGGTAGCCCCAATGTGGACTGTCAGGAGACTCTACTTTTTAGTATAGTTTTTATGTAACTAAAACTTGCATCCAAGCCTAGAATTCAAAAATAAGCACCTGCTTTGAGGCCACTGAGAGACAACATCCAAGGGTTGGTGAGTAACATGATGCTCATGAGCTACTGGTTGGGGATCACTGATGTAGAGAGTGATATACAGAGACAATTTTCAGTTGGTTTTTATTTGTGGCTTTTGAGTTATTTGCCTTTTTATTCAGCAGCTTTCCAATTTGCAATGTCAGCAATCTCTTTGCTAAGTACCAAAATACACTAGCAACCATGCATTGATTCAACAATATACTGGGACATTAATAGGAGAGGCCTGAATAAAAAGATGAGTAATAAAAAGTAGCAATTGCAATAAATTTGTAGCATTAAGAAGCATGTGTCAGTGGCCCCAATTTGAAAACTGGAAAGAGTCACAAGAAGAAGGCAAATAATTTAAAAACCTATAACAAATAAATAATGAAGCCCAATTAAAAAGTTGCTTAAAATTGGCCATAGCATACTAAAGGTTAACTTAAAGGTGAACCACCCCTTTAAGATATATATATGGTATTTGTATAAAATAGTATATTGGATCTGCTTTGTCCAAAACTAGTTTTATCATTCTCCTTTTAGGGCCAAGTCTGATTTGCAGGAGCAGTACATCTTTATTCCTCACAATAAAGAATTGCTACAAGTCCAGTTTGGAACCGAGGACTTATATTATTGAAAGCTTTATAACGTTACTCTTTTCAAAATTAGCTGATTATAAACAGGATTATCCAATGTTTCTAAGTGAATAATGAAATATTAAAAAGTTGTATCTCTGATGGTTATTTTTGTAGCTACAAACCGCTATCATCAGGGGCACTGTGCCAATGAGGCACGTTAAGAAACTTGCCTAAGAGGGAACCCATTAACAAGTTCCAAGGGGCGGCAAAGTGTTGCTCTTAGTAACTTTAAGAGCCAAATTTCCATTTGATTTTGCACTCACTGCACTAGCAATGCAGCCTCTCCCGGACCCCCTCCAGTGCAGGAAAGGTAAATAAGTGTTTGGGGGGTGGCATCCAAGGACAGGACAGAATCACCCCTGTCTATCATGGCCCTCCTTTGCTGGTTTCCATGTAGATCTAGTAATTCCTAAACCCTTGACTCACAACATGAAAATCAAGCCTATGCTAATTTTGTCCTCCGTGCTTTTTCAAAGTACTTAAACTTAGTTTTTAAAAGACTATAAGAAAAGAAAATCCTTATTTTGTAGACCTATCTTTTGCAGAACAAACTGCTTAAATGGGGGAATGTAATGAAAGGTAACAGAAAAATATTCACAATGCGAAAAGTTATGCCTTTTCCTTTGCGCAAATTTATTATAGCTTTTGCACCAGTGTGCAGTGACTGTAAAAAAAAAGTCATGTTTGCTCCAGAAGATTACGACACCCTTCAAGCATTTCTTAAAAGTGCTCAATTAAAATTTGCAATGCACAATTAAAATTTGAAGAATATTACATTGCGAAATGTGGATTTTTATTCTTATTTGAGCAAATTGTTCTTCTTTTTGTGACTTCTATGACATTTCCCCATACGTCTTTTGGAGTATGTACCAGCTTTTCACAGGGAGGTTGCTCCATTTTGTTCAGACATGTTGGATGATGGTTATGCGGTTCAGTTTTCAAGTAGACAGATTAGCAAGACCAGTGGTTTGAACGAGGCATTGTAGGGCATTTATCTTGAGCTAATGCAGGTGTTACAACAGGTGGTTCAGACCTCTTGCTCTGGATCCTCTATTATAAGTACAAGGATCCTCTGTTATAACAAGCACATCTCTCTGGCAATTGGTGCCCACCTTTTAAATATACTCTTTCCTTCTTAAACATTATTGTATCATGTAACTGTGAGATTTCCTTTTAACTGTTTTTCGGTAGCTATATGCAATAGCGTTAATAAAATAAAGTAGTGATCTAATGAACTCAAATACATTCGTTTCTGTGGGCAGCTTTAACAGAACAAAAGCCCCGAAAATTACCAAGGAAAAAACTCTTGTTTGCAATGCACTTCCAGATAGTCTTGTTGGAGGCAGTCAATATGGTAAACTAAACAAGCATCATTAATAGGCTTTGCTTTGACAACCAGAGCAGATGGATTGCTTGCAATTCGACAGGAGAAAAAAAAAGGCAGTTTTCATAGACCTGCCTTGAATGATGTGCTTTGGAATTGCTATTGTAAAATGCATGATTTTTTTAGTACACAAAAAAGGAAGGTTTGCATTAAAGGAAATCGGTCACCTAGAAAATGTTATTTAGTTGCTTAAATGTCAACCTTTCAATGAAATGTTTGCCATAATGTCTCTATTTTCATTTTATTATTACCAGCATGATATATATATATATATATAACGTTTCTGATTTAACATGTAAACAACAAATTAATACAGTCATATTAAAATTATTGTGAATCTGTATAATACACTGGACAAAATAAATGTGTTGCTAAGTTCTTGTTTCATTCAAATCTATACATGAAGGGACAGATTTATTAAGGGTTGAAGAGGAAATTAAAATTTAGAATAATCCAAACTCTATTCGAAATCGAAATTTATCAAACCTGTACCCTGGAAATAATTTGAATTTGACTATTTGCCATCTAAAACCTGCCACATTCATGTATAAGGCAATAGAAGAGGTCCAGTGACCCATTTAAGGATGTTAATAGCCTTCCTGGCATTTTTTTTTTTTCCTGTTTTTTTTCGGAGAATCAAATTCGAATTGGTAAAATTTGTTCGAGTTTTAGACGTTCCAATTTTTCCTTATAACCTCCCAATCAAATTTATTATAGTAAAAAAAAATTCACATGAATTTGAAATTCGACCTTTAATAATGGGCCTCCCAATATTATTCTGCAAGGTGTCAGTAATTTACATGGTTTTAATTTAAGCAGAACCACTGTATGTGTAAATGAAGTAGTCCAGTCTAAAGAGATCTTGCAAAGTTGTTTTTTCTTTTCACAAAAAACATTTGTTTTCATTGCTTTTATTTTAACCTTTTTGCTTGCATAGAAGATTTTACTATATTTCCTGAAACATTAGACTGTCAGTTTTGATTTGATGCAGGGATTCTACTGATACTTTGTCGGTATTAGTGTCCCCAAAGGCAAAGCAGGATCTATTACTCCTAACCTGCTAGGCCTTGTGATGAGTAGACTACCTAAGCTTGCTTAGGTTTATGGCGTCTTGTAATGGTGTTCTAAATGCAATGGAAGCCATATAGAGGGTGGTAGAGAGCTTGTGGCCTGCATGCCAGTAATAAAGTGGCTGATTAGACTTGGTTAAAACAGCAAGCTAGACCAGTAATTAATATCTTTACAGAATTTTGGAAAAACAAAGTAATAACATAACTACAGAGCTAACAGGCACCACTGCAGATTTTGCTCCAGGAATGCACTTTATACCGGGGGAACCTCCTCTCTCTTCCCTCACATCCCAGCAGATCCCAGTGCAGTCACTCTGCAGCCAAGTACTCTAGTTAAACCAGTATGACTTCATCACTGAATGTTTCCATGTTTCAGTTGGGAAAAAAAAGATGAAGGTACTGCAGTGTGTTCAGCACAGACATAAAAGACCATATAGATTCTAGGCTGGGGATTGATAATGTTTACATGACAGAGCACTGCATAAATCAAAAGAACTGAAATACATTAAAGGAACTATCACCAGTGCCTTTGGCAACAATTGCATGGAACCAACAAAACAGTCATGTATGCACTAGTTGTGGTGTTATAGGCCTGAAGAAAGTGAACGTATAAGGCGTACTGACTGAGAGAATAAGAAAACTACCTGCATGGACCAAGGACTATGTGATGTGAATAATGTATAATATTGCTTTATTATGTATACTGTTTTATTATTGCTGTTTATTACATTTGTCCAAATGCTTTCCTACTATAGGGGGAATATGTGGTGTTTATACAAATGGCCTGCAGGTGTCACTGTGCATATGACTTGTACTGTGCATACACAGGACTTTCTCTACAGCTTGAGAGTGTTATTAATCTTACTGTTGTGTAATGACTCTGCTAATAAAAGCACTGTTATACTCTACTCATCTTCGGCTACCCAAAACATAACACTAGTGATGTACGGGCCAGCCCGATACCTGTGGGACCCACGGGCTTACCCGCAGGTCGGACTGGTTCGGGCCCACCTCGCACTCTTCAGAAAATGCAGTCCTCCGACTTCCTGGTTCTTCTTTTATAGACACTGCGCCTGCTCACCCCGCCCGTTTTGTGATGTAATCAGCGGATTGGCATGGGTTCAGAAAAGGAAGTCGGGCTCAGGCAGGCACAGGTGATGGGAGTTCAGTTGGCGGGCGGGGAAATCCTGACCCGCCCATCACCCATCACTAATATGCACCGAGCAAGCAGGACTCTGGTTAGAAAATAGTCCTGTATCTTGTATCATTGGCATTTAAGGATATAGTAACATTTCCCTGATGATTTAGCCGCCACTGTTTTAGCACATAAGCAGTGTTCCCTGTAAATCATGTTCTTGTCTAAAAAATTATCATTTTGTACAGATATGGGACCTATTATCAAGAATGCTTGGGACCTGGGGTTTTCCGGATAATGGATCATTCTGTAATTTGGATTTCCACACCTTCATACTACTGGAAAAATCATGTATAGCGCTATAGTAAATTGAGTGCACCTTACTCTACTATAAGCTTCACTCCCAGTACATATGCTCCGGATGAGACCTTTAAACCTGAGGGAGTGAGCCTTCGCGTCGATGTGGAAGCAGGGTGTAATGCAACTGTAACAGTATTCAGGGTGCAAAGAATTGGGCGCCAGTGGTTCTTATAACTTAACCATAGAACAGATTTATTGAACACAGTATAGAATCCTCAGTGGAGTGTACATAGATCAGAACATTGCAGGTTCATACAGTACATTGAATAGGCAGTACTCACAACACCTTTGGTCAGTATGATTCTCCTCAGAGATAGGAACAATGCATGCAGCTTTGAGGAGGTACACCCAGTTTTCAGCCTTTTCCCTAAGTGGAACCTGAGGGGAATCTATCTACCCTAGGTCTGTACACTTAGGGGCAGATTTACCAAGGGTCGAATATCGAGGGTTAATTAACCCTTGATATTCGACTAGGAATTGAAATCCTTCGAATTCGAATATCGAATTCGAAGGATTTAGCGCAGGAAATTCGATCGATCGATCGAAGGATTATTCATTCTATCGAACGATTAAATCCTTCGAATCGAACGATTCGAAGGATTTTAATCCAACGATCGAAGGAATATCCTTCGATGAAAAAAACTTAGGCAAGCCTATGGGGACCTTCCCCATAGGCTAACATTGAGTTCGGTAGCTTTTAGCTGCCGAACTAGGGGGTCGAATTTTTTTTTAAAGAGACAGTACTTCGACTATCGAATGGTCGAATAGTCGAACGATTTTTAGATCGAATCCTTCGATAGTCGTAGTTGAAGGTCAAAGTAGCCTATTCGATGGTCGAAGTAGCCCAAAAAACACTTCGAAATTCGAAGTTTTTTTAATTCGAATCCTTCACTCGAATTTAGTAAATCTGCCCCTTAGTCCCTACTTCTGGGCAATGAGTACCCTGGGATCTTAATCCCACTACAATCCTTGTAGGAGCCTCAAACTGCTCAGCTAAATAATCTGACTGACTGTCACTCCTAGAGTGATCTATAAGGGTGAGTAGCCTATTCTTACTAGACCTGACCTGTCTAGGTTCCACTCGAGCTCTGCCTCCTGCACAGGCTAGAGCCAGCACAAGATGGACACTGAAAGCATGGCTTCAGAGCCTTTTATATTCTAGCACAGTGCCATCTGCTGGTCACTGCAAGAGTCAACAGTACCCTTCCCAACTGTATTTTAGGACCCAGTTAGGTGTCTATAACATGGAGGGACTGCCTGCACATAATACTAGGGGTGGCTATTTTATACATCCCTACACATGTAAACAATAAATAAACCCAATAGGCTGGTTCTGCTTCCAATAAGGATTAATTATATCTTAGTTGGGATCAAGTACAAGGCATTGTTTTATTATTACATTTTTAAAAATTTGGATTATTTAATGATATGGGAGGCGGTCTTTCTGTAATTCTGAGCTTTCTGGATAACAGGTTTCCCGATAACAGATCCCATACCTGTACTTATTATAATGCATCCACTTCTCTGTGCATACAGTATTTTTTTTTAACTGTGCACTCAGTTTTAAAAAGTGCTAACAATATATTTTTGCACGCGCACGCAGCCAAAACAAAAGAGGGAAATTAGAGGGAACATTGGTTTAAAAAAGAAATACAGGGCAACATCTGTGCAAATCACAGTTGTTCCAGCCCAGCGGATGCTATTGAACTATAGCTTCTAACATCCCAACACAGTCATGGCTAGGGAAAGGTTGCAATGAGTTCAGAAAATATGAAAAATGTAATTATGATTGTATGAAAGAGTCACTTTGAATGCTGAGAATATGTAACATATTTGTATCATTTAATCATGTTATTTGTACTGTTCGGCGAATGCCCTCTCTGCCAGTCCTAAAACCAGAAATAAACCAAAATAATATCTTTTTTTAATCGTAGTAATCTCAAGCAACTACCAGACATGTTTGGGCCTTCTGATGCATTATCCCCCAATTGGTGATGTTCACTCTCTCATTCTCAAGGCTCTATTTCATCAAGACCCAAAGGTACAGTAAGATGGCATTCTACTTTCTTCAGCACTTTATTAATATAGCAACTGTACTATCAAAGTGATAAAATGTGTTTTAAGAACAAGGGCTTACTTGGCAGTTAGTATAGACATTAGCATAAAGATTTGGGACCTCATACAGAGATTACGTCTGGAGGCTGTCATCTACTATCTGTACTGACAATTGTACATATCATTAATCACTGGTTGGTGGTGAGAGGGGGAACCTAGATGGTGCATCTAAGCCTTATATTTTTTCATAGCAAACAGTAAAAACCAAACTGTTTTCTGTTTAAAATATTTTATTTGATTTTCATATTAAACAAATGAAATCAAAATGACAACAAATGTTATGCAGATGAAGAAAATATGTTGCAAAGGAGACAATGGCATGATAGTATCAAAACTATATCATTCATGAAAAATAACAAAAAATGAACTAAAAATTAACTAAGCCAGTGGATGCACAAGTAATAAAATAAAGAAAAAGCCCATTTATCATCTGGAGTGTCAGATAGGTCATCTAACTATTGAAGAAAGCGCATTATTTGATCGCCAATATTGGAGTTACAGATTTCAAAATAAGGAGACCAAACCAGCCTAAAAGAATCTTTGGAAATACTACCTTTAGTTTTAGTTATTAAGGCTTCTTGCCAACTAAGCTGATTCATATAAGAGATGATGTCCGATAATGAGGGGGGTTCCTTTTGTAACCAGAAATTAAATAAAGCTTTCCTAGAAGCAGCTAGAAAAAAGGAAGTCAATAATTTACTCTCATGGGAGATAATATTTGACTTAGGATTTGCAGAAAGCATATTAATATCTAGATGCAGTAAAGCAATACACGGAGATAGTTGAATTTTTATCTTCAGTCTAGAATTCAAAAAATTAGTAACTTCCCTCCAAAAAAGGTTAATTTTTGGACAGGACCATAAATAATGAAAAATTGACACATTAGTCTCGTCACATTTAGGACAAAATGATATAGGACTATTAGAGGTACTTCAAACTGTTTTCAAATTATTGCCATTTAAGAAAAAAACATACTACATATGTGTTAAATAGAATCATGTAGTGTATGTAGGTGTGTATGTGGCCTTCCCTCTTCTGCTCCTTAGGGATAAAGTACTGCTGAATGCAGGTGGTCATAGGTGTCATAGGTGTAAAATGAAGCATAGAGACCTGTGGCATGTTTAAAACAGGTCCCAAAATTGATCCCATAAATTACAGATTTAAAATTCTGATTATTTAGATAACAATTACTTTGAATTTATTACAGATTTCTTCATTGATGATGCTTAGAAAGGTGAGTTGGTTAATGTGACAACACTGGGATAAGGAGTGTTAGCTCATATTACAAAAGAAGCATTCTCTATAATTATATAGTTCTTGGAATTGTTATGGCAAATATAAGACGCCATTTCTTAATGTCTGAGTTGTTTTGTGGGTTATGTTTTTTCCAGAAGAAGAGGCCCCTTAGCTATTGAGTTTTATATTCATTTAGTGTATCTCGTATGTTACTTTTATTTCACCCGTGTTTTTTTGACAACATCTGCCTATGTCTTATTTCAGGTATAAAATCTAGCTGACAGTTACCTGAGTCTGCACCAACATTTTATGGTAGAGCATATGGCTTGCATCATTGTCATTGTAGAGCCTAGAGCAATAAATAAGCATTAAATCCTATTTATTTTAAAGAAAACGTTTTTTCTGCCAGATTCATTAGGTAGGCATTTGGTAACCCAGTTGAATTTAACAAAGTTCACAGAAGTGAATTCCTAAATAAAGATGAATGCGGGAAGAAGGGTTCATATTTTTAAAGTGGAAATATAATTATGGTGCGGAATAGTGCGAAGTTGAATCATTTAGCTCATGTCAGAAGGACAGATGTTTTTGTAAAAGTAAAGCTTTACTCAGCAGTAACTGAGAACATTCTCTAGCAGATTTTGCATTGCGAGACCTGAATGGGCAGTTTTTCCTTAAATATGATTTAATGGAGAAGAAAGGCTTTGTGCACTTGGGGTGTCAAATGTTAGGCACCCCAAGTAATTGTATTGACTTACCTGAAAAACCGGGCCGGTGCTCCTATCACCAGAAAACTGCACTAGCCCAGGGTTATACCGGTGACCACCACAGAGCGCTCTTCCAGCGTCTTCTTGCTTCAAATTTCACGGGGCAGACACATGCGCAGTTTACCAAAATAGCCGGCTTTTTATAAGAAACAAGGGAAAGGTGCTCACCACTCATTTCCAAAACCATTAGGCATGGGTGAACAATGAGGCTGTGAAAGTGTCGGACTGGGACACCAGGAGTCCACCCAAAAACCTTAGACCAGGGGCCCACTCTCAGTACTATTATAATTCCTCTCCTCACACAACCTCTATTCTGCTAGTCTATTTTCTTTATCATTCAACCTATTTAGTCTCTTTGTTCTCATAGAAATAGGTAATGGCCATGAAATATGCCAAATGTTTTGAAGCAGGAGAGCCCACTGACACCTGGGCCCACCAGGAGTTTTCCTGGTATCCCTGTGGGCCAGTCTGACACTGGGCTGTGACCACAAAATACATATAGACAAATACAAGAGGTCCTCTGCACTCAACCCATTATCAATATACAGTATTTAAGACACTGGAGCTCATTTATCAACACTGTGCAAATTTGCTCATGGGCAGTTGCCTATAGCAACCAATCAGTGATTAGCTTTTTAAAACCAGCTGCAAGTAGAACAATGTATGCAGCAATCTGATTGGTTGCCATGGGTTACTGCTCATGAGCAAATTTGCCCAGTGTTGATAAATGAGCCCCATTGAGATATTTTGTGCATACAGCTACTAAAAAATGCCGTACCCTTTAAACAAAACAGGGATTGTTTGTCCATATATTGCAATATATTTAAGCTGGCCAACTACGTCAAAGTCATCCCATATCTGGCCAGTCCTACACTCAAATTGCATCTGATTCATTAAGAATTCTATTGCTTCATTATACATTTTAGAAGTTTTACCCGCAACTTACAGTGCTACGCAATATGTTGGCGCTATATAAATACATGTTAATAATAATAATAACTTACTTGCTGCTTTCAAAGTAAAACTTGGTTGCCCTTTTATTAGCACCAATGGGATCACCTGACTATAGTTGGGAAGGGTGGGAGCTACAACATGGAGCTGGCCACCGCTCCTTGCAATATATGGACAAACAATCCCTGTTTTGTTTAACGTGTAAAGCATTTTTAGTAGCAGTATGCACAAAATGTCTCAGTGTCTTAAATATATTGATAATGGGTTGAGTGCAGAGGACTCTTGTATTTGTTTATATGTATTTTGTGGTCACAGCCTCATTGCACCCCCGCCTAATGGTTTTAAAAAATAGTGGTGAGCACAACTTTCCCTTGTTTGTTATAGTTTATGCAGGAGCAGTGGCCAGCTCCATGCTGTAGCTCCCACCCTTTCCAGCCGGCTTTTTAGTTGAAGTTCTACTTTAGTTTTACTTTAGTTTTCATTCTACTACGCATGCGCAGCCTAATGGGGCAAATTCACTAAAGGGTGAAGTGACATCACCAATTAACTAACAGGTGTAGATGACAATTTGTTAGCAAAACAGTACATCGCTAACAAAGTTTCGCACCCTTTTTTCGCTCAGTCGAACAATCGTTACTCTGCAAATTCACTTGAGTGCAATTTTTCCATTTTTCCATTCCTTTTTGCCAGAGTTTCTTTCCCAGGTTATATCTGGCAAACTGATAAAATGAAACTACATCCTCCTCAATCTCAGTGACCTCATATCCTCTATGCTGAAAAGTCATAAAAAAAACGCTGGCATTTTTTCATAATTTAAAGTGTGATTGTTTTTAAAAGTTGTAACTGTTAAATATTTTTGTTTAAATATTTTTTTAACCATGTGAGGGACATAGCATATTTGTTTGAGGGTGGGCTCATGTCAAGGACATTAATCTGTTGGCTGTAACCTGATGCATACAGGTACTATAAGAAAACTTTTATACGCTTTCTTTCTCATACATTGGTCCAGTTTAACAAAAGGAAACTTTTCTAATTTTAATTAATTCAGGAGTACCTGTACTAGCATGGTGGAATGCTGTCTCCATGCCCAAGCATAATAATATGTAATTATTTGTTTGCTTGTCTCGCATCTTGCCTTTTCATTTTGTTTTACGATGACAGCCATCCTTATCTCCCATTTTTAAATTTTATTTTTTATTTGTTTTATTCTCTTTTAGAAATGTAAAGTTGTAAAAAAGTTTTAAATAAAAAAAACTGCAGTGTTTAACACAACCTGTACAATAACATTTTCTGTCACTATCCAAGGCTTTAAGTGTTCTCTCCTTCAGTGGTAGAATATATTCACCGAAGCAAAAAAAAATAAAAATTTGCCTCAATTTTAGTTTTATTTCTGAAAATAAATGAATGTATAGTTGGCCATTAAACATAATATTTATATGTTGTCACTAATTATTAACCATAGTTCCATACTTTACAATATTGATTATAGTTTTAATCCATATTTGTTGTTTACATTTTGATATTTAAATCATTAGATCATCACTATCTCACACTTACCGGTTTTACTTTTTAAAAAGAATATAAAAAAAAATTTAAAACCTTTAATTAGAAACAAAAAGTCATAGAAGATGTGAACATATTGTTTTTCCTAAATAACCAGATGTTCTTTCGTCTCCTGAAGGCAGAAAGGCCTAGGAATAGAAGGTTTAAAACTATTGTTTTACGTTAACTGTGAATTTGGAGAATCAGCATTGTACCCTGTAGCAAACAAAATTCTAATGCAACATCATAGGAAAAGCAATATTAAGGGGAAAAAAATCACATTGTCTATTTATTGAATTTAAACCTTAACACATACAGACACACAGCGCTGCTTAATTTCTATAGTGCATTAACACTGTAGATTTGCTACTAAGAATATTACCATTTACTTTTATAAAGGTGGTCAGAACTGAGCCTATACATTAAATGGGAAGTACATTAAACACAATTTGAACTAACAGTTTGAATGAACCCTTTCCCCACTTCGTTGTTCAACCAACCAATGATGTAGAAAAAATCCAGTCTACTACAAGCTCAGGCTGCCACCAGGTTTTGTATATTTATAAGATTGTAACAGAAGACGTAAAGGAGCATTTTGCCAGGAAGTAAATAGGATTGTGAAAGAAAAGAATGCAATATCTGTAGGATTTAGCTGCCATATGATTTAGCAGAGTGATCCCATAGGAATTATAAGAGCCATCTCAATGACAAGCCCTTGCTCCCCCAAAATCTAAAAATGAACTGCAATGAGTTGTAATTCCTTATAGTATTGTCATACATACTTCTGTAGTCATTACAGGGGCATAAAGTGCCATACTTTTTCCTCTTGACTAAACCCCTTAATTCACTTGAGTCTATGGTTGGCTTAAAAGATAGGTTCTACCATTACGGAGCATGGGACCTGGGAGTAGATCAACAGTGTATCATAATAGGTGCCTCTGCATTTTTAGCAATCGGGTTACTAGAATCCAATTTACCCTAGCCACAGTATATTGATTTGAAAAAGAGATTAGAATATGAATAGAAGAGGGATGAATAGAAAAATGAGTAATAAAAAGCAACAGTAACAATAAATTTGTAGCCTTACAGAGCATTTGTTTTTAAGATGGGGTCAGTGACCCCCATCTGAAAGCTGGAAAGAGTCAGAAGAAAAAGACAAATAATTAAAATACAGTAAAAGATAAATAATGAAGACCAATTGAAAAGATGCTTAGAAATGGCTATTCTATTCTACATACTAAAGTTACCTTGAAGGTGAACCACCCCTTTAAGAATTCAATTTAGCCAGGCACAAGAATTCAGACGATTCCAAATCAGTATTGTTGCACAGAGAGACAGATTTATCCAAATCCCCCCTAATAATTTGATTAATTATTGCTCAGAACCCACTGCTTGCAAAGCTGTTTTCCTCTATATACTCAATCTCTTTTTTTTAAGAGTAAAAACCAAGAAAAACACCACTTTGCCATCTAAAACCTATAAAGGCCACGTAGAAGTCAATGGGAGTTGTCAGTTGTAACATTTTTCTGTTTTTAGAGGTTTTTGCTGTTTTTTTTTTGCATTTGTAATCGCGTGAGGTTTTCATGTTGCTTGGATTCATGCATTTACTTGTTCGTGCTTTTTATTTTAGAATTTTTTAATAAATATCATGAAAATGTTCATTTTATGTTTTAAAATTTTGAAACGGTGAGAAATTTTGACAGATTTTGATAAATGTGCCTGCCAGTGGCGGTGTTTGCAAGTATAGTGTTTACATCTCACTTTAACAATACTTGCAATACTTTTAATGCAGACTGAGGATAGGGATAATAGGTCTAAGATGGATCCCTAAGGATGAAATTAACAAATCAAAAACTTTTAAATAGTTTGCTAAGCTACTGTTAGGACTCTTACAGACGAGTGCTTTTATTTGGGTTCTGTGTTCCACCGCAGAGAAATGAAGCACATGGTATTGAGTTTTTTGGCAAGCACAGAATGAAGATGGAGCCTGTGCCAAACTAAGTACAACTACATACTTAATGCAGGCCTGTGTTTCTTCCTGTGCTGGAACACATGAAAGATCCACTGTAGGGAAACGCAAGTAAAAAAGTTCACCTTAGTATGAAGGTCTATCACTTCAGGTGTTACGGCAGTGTTGTGTGTAACATGAGGCATGTGAATATATTCTGTTTTCATATACAGCCAACCTAAACATTAGTTACATAGTTAAATAGTTAAATCAGGTTGAAAAAAGACAAAGTCCATCAAGTTCAACCCCTCCAAATGAAAACCCAGCATCCATACACACACCCCTCCCTACTTTTATATAAATTCTATATACCCATACCCATACCTAACTATAGAGCATAGTATCACAATAGCCTTTGATATTATGTCTGTCCAAAAAAACATCCAAGCCATTCTTAAAGTCATTAACTGAATCAGCCATCACAATATCACCTCCATTATAGTTCTACTATCACTTTCAGCAATGCACTCAGTGCTAATAATCTGTCATTCCACTACTAGGCATCAGGCAGTATTTACCTTATAGGCACTTAAGGGCCTATGGGTGGCAGATTTAAGGGGCAGCCCTTGGATTCCTTTACGGTAAATAAAATTAGCAACAGCAAAAAAACTTCTTCCCCTGCTGCCAGATACTTTCCCTTGAAATCCAGCAGCAGAGGAGGAGGGGGGAGTAAGGGGTACCTGTTGCGGAAGTGACATCACATTGTGTAGTGACCTCACATCCGCTGACATCACTGCACGTGTGCAGACGGGTGCAAAGAGGTCTGTTGTCTAGTGTGGCACCGGACCAAAATACAGTTATGCTAGGCATACTAGGTTTGGGATTAGAGACACATTTTATTCCTTCCTTTTTCCTTCCTTATTTCTTATTAAAATGCTTCATCTGTTTTTAAAAATGCAAGTGAAGCTTTTCCCCCTTCTTTGTTTCTTATTACTTACAATAGCAATTACAGAACCATTTTTGCATATAGATGTAGTCACTGTACCATCTGTTGGGAAAGATCACATTAAAAAAGTACATTCATTGGACTTGAGGAGCCGTCATGTTTTAAATATCTCTTTGGGTGGCATCAGTGTGATACAGTAGTATAATATGTCCTGTACCATCAACAACGCTGCTTTGTAGAGAAAGCAATGCACTTCTGAGCTGTAATACACAATAAAATATTCACAATGCAGCTTCATGCTTTGCCATTTAAGTAGCACTTCTAAAACAATTGTAGGGGTAATTTGCAACAATATAAGTGATATATAACATTAGAGAAAATTGGACAGCAGCCTCAAGATCTGTTAGCTGGCGCTAGCAAGACTTTGCGAGGTGCCTGAGAGTTGACCATCTTCAAATCTGACAGCAACTGAAAAATAAGAGGATAAATTAGCATTTTCATTTAGAAATATCACAGGCTTTAGAAGAATTAAGATGTATCTACCATTACATAGGAGACCAAGGAGGGTATCTGTACAAGCTGTCTTTTGTAGAAATATTTGTTTAAATAAGGCTAATTTAGTTAATCCTTAACAGTTTTGTGGTAATTGCAGCTATATCAGGCTGTTTGTTCCAGCTTTAAAATACTGCAGCATTTTATGATCCAAAAACAGAAAGAAAAAAATCTGTTTGCTTGGCAGCAGAGAGACAAATATTTTCCTGCCAGTTTCACTTTGCATATACTGGTAACTACTGCAATGTATCTTAATCACGCACATGCATTTAGCTTATTTCATTTCCGTTATGTTCCACTAAATCCCTTTTAGTTACTGTGGTTTGCCCACCTGCCTCCTCTGAAACACCTGCAACATATGTTTGTGTAACCCTAGTATGCATTTCCTTTTGGGGCCTATGATTTTCCCCTAGAGCTTTTTGCTTATAAACAGCTGAGTAATCTTGTTTTCTAATGACAGTTGCTTTTTTCCCCTGGCAATGAGGCAATAACATACTCTCTATGGGGCCGATTCACGAAGGGTCGAATATCGAGGGTTAATTAACCCTCGATATTCGACTGGGAACTAAAATCGTTCGACATCGAATATCGAAGTCGAACGATTTTGCGCAAATCCTGCGATCGATCGATCGAATGATTATTCTTTTAAATCGAACGATTCGAAGGATTTTAATCCAACGATCGAACGAAAATCCTTCGATCAAAAAATCACAGGCAAGCCTATGGGGACCTTCCCCATAGGCTAACATTGACTTCGGTAGCTTTTAGCTGCCGAAGTAGGGGGTCGAAGTTTTTCTTAAAGGGACAGTACTTCGACTATCGAATGGTCGAATAGTCGAACGATTTTTAATTCTAATCGTTCGAACCGTTCGAATTCGATCGAATTCGATCGAATGTAACCAATTCGATGCTCGAAGTACCCAAAAAATACTTCGAAATTCGAATTTTTTTTTATTCGAACCCTTCACCCGAATTTCGTGAATCGGCCCCTAAGTGTCATTTTCACCAAAGCCACAATTTTTGTTTACTATATTCCGCATCTGAAGCATAGATGTGTTCATTTGAATAGCAAGATTTAATAGGTTTGAATGCTTTTGTTTTGCAGTTTTTTGCTGCAGGAGCAGTTTGGTTGTCAATGGTTAATCAAAGAGTTTGACCGATCAGTCTAAGAGCTTTTAAAATACTTTCTAAAAACATGTCTATCAGTGATTTACCAAAACTGTTAAGGTGTATTCTTATTGCATAGTTGGTGTCATGAAGCAAAGCAATCATTTAGAAGCTTTATCACAATAAAGTATTCAAATCTGAATTTTATTTAAATCTGCAATTTACTGTGCATATAAAACACCTTGAGAAATAACATGCCTCTAATAATAACTGACTTAGTGAAGTGTGTATTGCAAGCAGTGTCATACTTTAATTTCACACACTTTTATTTCACACACAGGGTTAGACTCCAGGGCCCACAGGGGCTGACCTCAAGGGCCCTTCAGCAACCCACTACCCCTGCACCCCCTATACCTTTTTATCTTACTTTTCACCTATGATTAGGTGGTCTGGGCAAGGAGAGGGGATGGTCCAGACAGAGGAGCGGGCCTGGATCCGGGCTGTGGAACGGGCTTGTATCCCGACAGTGGAGCGGGCCTGGATCCGGACTGTGGAAGCGGGACTGGATCCGGGCAGTGGATCGGGCCTTGATCCAGACGGTGGAGCGGGGAGCGGAGCAGCTGGGATCCGGGTGGTGGAGTGGGCCGGGATCCGGGCGGTGAGTCAACAGGGCACATTAAAGCTGAGGCCCTCCTGGTTTTTTCACCTGTGTCCCACCGGCTAAGTCTTGCACTATTCACACACAATATATTAAATTGTATTAGGCAGCAGAGTGGTTGCACCTTACTTATGCTCCTCTTGCTAGATGACCCCCTCACTTGTATATGCACAATTGTTCCTCCTCAGTCCCGGAGCACCACAGAATTGGCGCACAGGAGATTTAAAGACAGAGAAAAACAAATGTGTCTGGGCGGCGTGCCTCCCCTAAATTCTCTATGCCCTAGGCCAGGCATTTATGGCCTGTAAATAGTTTGGGCCTGATTATTGAGTCCACCAAAAGGTTTAGTGGTGCCACAGATAGCAAGTTTCTAGTTTGTATTGAATGAAGAATATTGCATTACTTCTTCTGGCGAAAAAAGTCTTTATACTTTATGGAATTACATAAATACATAACCAACTAAACTCAGGATTTTGAATGTGATCTTTTTTGCTTCATTTGCATAATGATCCAAATCTTTTTACATAAATCACTGGTTCTGTATTTGCTTCATGCTTTGGTGTATAGATATTGTGCAGGCTCTAAGTTAATACTTTAAGTTAAGTTAATACTGTATGCCTTATACAGGGTAATACTTTTGATCTGAAACATAATGTATGTTCTGAAAGCTTGCTAGGATTATCATCATAGTTTGCTAATATAAGTATCATCTGCTAACTTTTTTGTTATGTTTTATATCAAGTATTGCTCTGTAACTTTTTAGCGGACTACCCTTTTTTTTTTTAAACATCTTTTTTATATTGATGAACAGTCAGGCTGTTCATGTCATAGGCATTGCAGGTTCATACATCTAACAGCATAATAATTACACTGTATATATTAATTAACATCCCTATGGGAATTTGTAAGACTGTATACATAAAGCAATGGAGAACCTCATCATGACACAGACAGCGTACATTATGAATAAAATAATACCATTTTTATAAAACATCTTACCATTCAATACAATATATGCCAATTTCCATCTTTTGTTTTACTGATTTTTCAATGGTACATGGTGTAAACTATTATAGTATAATTGGTAGATCCTGGAGGATTATTCTCTTTATATACTATGAGGTTCCCTGGAAGCAACGAGACAGCACATGTAGTTTTTCTTTAGGTAGTGTTGTGATGTAGCTCTACCATGTTTCAAAAAAATGTTTGACCAGCTTTTCCTTTTGCATTGAGGCTTCAATCCAGTCCATGTTAAACATGATAGACAGTTTTGACATAAAGAGAGAAATGGATGGGGGCTGCGGTTTTATCCAACCTTAAAGAACAGGTTTTTTTTCCTACTGCTGAGATTATAAATAGTAGTCTATTACTGCCTTTAGTTAGTTTGGATGGGAGTCGTGTTGTGAGGCTTAATGTGGCCCATTCTGGGAAGATTGGGGTATAGATTAGGAGATTTGCATTAGAGAAATCTTTCACCTCTCTCCAGAATTTCTTGATTAATGGGCAACTCCAGAATGCATGGAACATAACAACGCTCTCTTGGTTGCATTTTGGGCATTTGCTGTGTTGCCACAATTTTAAGTTTATATAATTTTTGAGGGGAGTAGTATGAACAGTGAAAATGTTTTTAAAAATATTTCTCTGTTAGAAGGCATGGTAGTACCCTTATGGTGCTGTGCAGTGCCTCTAGAGCGTCCTCCATATCTAAGTCTGGCAACCATTGTGTCCATTTTCCCGCACCCTCCTTTCCTTTGGTATAGTCGTATACAGTAGATCAAGTTTCTCTTAATATATTGTGAAATTGCTCTCTTGCCTATACCTCCCTTTTCCAAAAGTCTATCAAGGGTATTGTCCCAGTCTAAGTCCGATAAATGCGGACTACCCTTAAAGTTCTGTATTTGATGTTCCTCAATATTAACAATATTTACATTAATAAAAACGTAGAGATTGCAGATTTTAGACATTATCTTTTGTAGATACACTCAAATGAAATATTATTGGGAAATCACATCTCTTTCAAACCAGAATCATTAGCGAAATCACGTCCAGTATCGGGATAATCCTTCATGTATAACACCAATGTATTACCGTTTTTCAGAGTACAGCCCACCATCCACATCAGTTCCTGCCATAGTAGAGTGTATTCTGGAGCTACCATTGATGTTGTGAAACATTACGTTTAAATGAATCAGTGTTTTCAAGAAAAGCTGGTGTCAGCTGAGATCTTCTTTAGCCATGTAACTCCACTAGCAATGTGCTTCCGATGGAATAGTTCCTTGTGTTTTTTTATTTTATATTTAATTTATTTTTATTTTGTGTACACCCTTGCATTAAAGGATAATGTATGCATGTGTATATGTATTTAATGGTGCCATGCCATTATCTTAGACATTGTCTGTTAAGTGCTAAACAGTCATTACAGCCCAGTCATAAATATATCCGCTTTCTCTGTCTATAAGTTATACAGAGTTCTGCTTGACATCACACTGTGACATGGTTAGTGCAAAAAACTGTGATTTCAGCAAAGGCAAGATATTTCCTCAAATTACAGTATAAAACATGACAACAACATGCAATGCAATGTAATTCCTGACAACAACATGTAATGCAGGGTGTTAAGATAAAAGAGGTCATTCTGAAAGCCCCCGGACTCAAGTGCAAGAGTAATAAGAGGCGCAGAGTACTAAGGGGTGCAAAAACTACTATGTGCCTCTCCTCGCCTGCCCCTTTTGAATCTAGTACGACCTAATGCAGCTTGCTGGTCTCTCTGCTCTTAAAGGAGGATTCAACCCTAAAGTGAAAAAAAACCCTACCCCTGACCCTACATTAGGAAAGGAAATATTTAAGCCATTATTTCATTTTTTCCTGTATTAGAGGAGAACTAACCCCTCTTAGAAACAAGAGCTCCCGTTAACTACCCTCCTTCTGGCCCCTCTTTTCTCTCCCTCCATGCACAGTCTTTTATGTAAAAAAGTGCCCTATTTGAGAACCTGAGCTAAAAATGGGCAGCAGAGCAGGAATTCCCAGACGCCGTCATCTGTTCATTACTATACATGAGGCAGATTTATTTATGTGAGATTAGAACTCACCACAGAAAAACTCACTCACGCACCCTGCAGACACATGAGCAATAAGAGAGTGTAAGAAAGTGATTGAGTTGTGTGTATGAAAAAGTGTATTGCATGTGTAAAGTGAATGTGAGTGCTGTAAAAATGTAAGTGATTGAAAGTGTTAAAGGAAAACTATACCCCCAAAATGAACACTTAAGCAACAGATGGTATATGGTTTGTTGGTATGTTTGTGAGTACAGTGAATCCTACGATCCCAGGGGGCTGTCCTTATTTTTTAAAATGCCAATTTTCTATTTATGATTACCCAATGGCACATACTACTAGAAAAGTATATTATTCTGAAAATGGTTTATTTACATGAAGCAGGGTTTTACATATGAGCTGTTTTATGCAATATCTTTCTATAGAGACCTACATTGTTTGGGGGGTATAGTTTTCCTTTAAATGTTTTGGAGACTGTAATGTGTAACATTTACCACAAGGTGGCAGTGTTGTCATGCAAGTGAATGGTAAAGGTTTCATGTGGTGACCTGGGGAAAAGCACATGCACTACAGTGAGGACAGTACATGATAGGGAAATGTTAAAAGCACATGCACAGTGAATGTTAAAGGGATGATTGATTAGGGATAGTATATAAAGGGGTGAAACACATTAATGGGTGTTCAGTGGATGCTTCTGAAGAAAAGTAGATAGTGATAGGCTACCGTAAAAGTACTAGGTACTACAGATAGTGAGTGGACCATTAGAATGGGTAAGACCCCAACGAGGAGTGAGTGGCTTAGGAGCCAAGGCTTTGCCAGTGAGGGCTGGAGTGTTAGGGGGAACACGAACATCCTGAAGGAGGGGCGCAAGAAAAATCCTATCTGGAGTAGGCCAGAGGGGCATAGGACATATGCCGGACTGGAAGGACCAGGTGGAAAATTCCTATCCTAAAAGGTCAGTGGTGCACTGCTGTGGTGTCAGCCCGACTGAAGTAGGAAGGTGGTAAGTCGCCTTGGAAAGGGGTGCTCCTGTGTCTCCAGTTAGTTTGTGTGAGGGGTTCGCTAAAAGGAAGTTATTGCTCTGCAAGGAAGGGAGTAAGTGACACCCATGGGACTGTGTTTGGACTGTACAAAGTTAATGGATATCGGAAAGTTTTGCCAATAAAA
This sequence comes from Xenopus petersii, assembly GCA_038501925.1. NCBI lineage: Eukaryota > Metazoa > Chordata > Amphibia > Anura > Pipidae > Xenopus > Xenopus petersii. The sequence goes on along the minus strand of CM076683.1, from coordinate 38,967,549 downwards.
GTTCTTCATTTTTGATTTTACATCGGTGTGGATATCCATCTGTCCAGTGAAGGTTGGTTTCCATGGTGAAGGCGGGGCATTTACCCTTAACCCCCCTTACAAGCTAGTCAGGAATCCTCTTCAACTGCTCATGTGCCTGCAAGGTCTATGTCACCAAAGAGTTTCCCAGTGGATAGAAGCTGGTGCCTGGGACCTTGCTGCGATGCTCTGATTTTTTAGCTCAGGTTTTTAAACATGGTCATTGTTTTTTTTTTAATAAATAATTTTCTATTATTTTCAGGGTCATTTTTTTACATAATAGACAGGAAGGGAGAGATGAGGGGGGAGGGGTGATGGAGGGAAGTTGAAGGGGGCTTTTGTACCTGGGTGGGTTTAGTTCTCCTTTAATAAAGCTGTAGCTTGTACTTGATCCTAAGATATTATTAATCCTTATTAGAGCCAAAACAATCCTATTGGGTTTATTTAATGTTTACATTATTTTTTAGTAGATTTAAAGGCGAAGGAAAGATTAAAACTAAGTAAGGTAAACTAAGAATGGTCCACCTAAATATATCAGTAAACCCTCAGAGTAATGCTGCTTTGAGTCCTCTGTCAAAAGAAACACTGCATTTCAGACTTCCTGCCTTCAGCTTAAATCTCTTTGCCCCAGGTGTGAGAATGCTCAATTTGTTCCTCTCCCCCCCCCATTCTGTGCTGTAATCTGAGCCCAGAACTATGAGTGAGCAGGGAGAGACTCCGGCAGGAAGTGATGTCGCACCAAGCTAATATTGCAGCTGCTATCCTAAACAAACAGAGAGTTTTTAGAGCTTTTTACTCAGGTATGGTAAAGCATTCTACAGAATAAATATCAAGCTTGCACTATTGCAGCTAATCTATTGGCAATAAAATGCCTCTGTAGCTTTCCCTCTCTATTAAGGTACAGTATAGTGATTCAAATTACAGAAAGACTCCTTATCTCGAAAACCCCAGGTCTGGAACAGGTCTGTCCCTGTATAGTATGCATATGTTATACAGTGGATACCATGTACCTGCATTTAGTTTGTTTACTACTACGCAGAAGTAAATATCTGAGTAGGACACACAATTTTACCCCTTGGGCAGAGGCAGTATGTGCCCAGGCCCCATTCCACGAAAAGATATCATGGCCAGAAGAATGTTAGTTTTTGCTCTCTGTTTCTTTTATGAAGACTTCTCAGTGTTCTTGTTTGTATTTGTATAGTGTGCAGTTATAATATAAATGTTCTATGCATTCAGTTTTCATTTCTGTTTGTTATTGTTAACCATTCATGTGTAATAGACAAACACTGTAGGTCTTGTTATGTGCCGAGCCTGATACTGCAGGAACGGGACTCTTCTGTCTCTGTCTTAAATTTCTCAAATGTTATTCTTCAATTTTGTTCTCACGTTTTCCATTATATCTTCAAAATTGCATTTCAAGTGCACTTTTTAATCTGCCAGTACTGTAAACAGCTCATTTTCATACTTGCAAACCTCACAGGAATGTAAATTGCCCTGCTGAAGGAATACTTGCATCTTATTCATATATTCAGGTAGGATCATTATTCCTAATAATGGATGTAAGTACTTAGATGCCAGATCTGTGTTTCTTGCCTTGAATTGCTTGTCAATCCTTTGAAAACACATGCGCGCCATATGATCTATCTCCTCATTGTTTTCAATAACAAGGAGCTTAATCGAGCCTTTATTTTGTTAGAAGTAAAAATAAAATAGAAGAAAGGAAAGAGAAACAAAATAGTTGTGCGGTTCCAAAATACCTCAATATTATTGTTGTTTCCATTTTGTAGACTAAAATGTTAATGTTTGGTCTCCAATTGGAGTTGGCCGTTTATTATTAGTAAAACAAAATATCTATGAGTTGGATCTGTGCCAGCTGCATTCTGCATACTTTATACTGTGCTGCCTATAATAGATACAGCTGCCAAACCAAGACTGAGGTTTAGCAAAGGACCATCTATATAACTCATTTCTGACAATTCTGCCTGTGTATTAGTGCCTGTTTATTAGTACCTGTGTATTAGTGCCTGTATATTAGTACCTGTGTATTAGTGCCTGTATATTAGTACCTGTGTATTAGTGCCTGTATATCAGGTCAATGCCTCCTGTATCCTTTATCACACTAACCCCAATATATATACAGTATATATCACAGGGATTTCTCAAAGCAGTTACCTTAAATGTCTTCTTATAAGTAAGGTCACTAACCCACTGCTTTCTGAATAGCACACTATGGTGTAAAAATCCCAGGACCAAAACATTACCTTCAATGATCCGATGCCAAGCCAGGTCTGCTGTATACACATTATAGAGCTGCTCTTGCTTTTGACCCATCAATAAAGTTTAATTTATCACTTATCCAGAATATAATGGGATTTGTTAATTTCAGATTTTGCTCATCTACTAAGTACTTTGTGGGATGGACAAGAAATATGGGGAATATTTAGAAGATGCCTCTCACTTGTGAAGGTGATTGAGATCTCATTTAAAAGAATATCTTCCACTTTTAGGGGGTTATTTACTAAACTCCGAATGCAAAAATCACGAAAAACTCACACATTTTTCGGAATTTATTAAACCCCCGAGGATGGAAAAGTCAGAATCTGAAAATCCGGCATCTCTGACCTGTCGAGGTTGCATATAAGTCAATGGGATATGTCCCAATGTTGTGCGCTGGGTTTTGGGCAATACCCCAAAGTTTTCAGAGTTCTCGGGCGAAAATGATGAAAAAATCGGGAAAATTGGATGAAAGATTCGAGAAAATCTGATTTTTCCCGCAAAGCAAGTTTTCGGGAAAATGTGATAATAAATAAGCGTGAAAAACCCAATCGGATTTCATCAGAGTTTGTAGCAGAAAATATTGAGATAAATTCAGACTTTGATAAATAATCCCCATAGTATTTTAAATGGCACAATTATACTTGAAATGTAAACAGGACCCCTAAACATTTCTGTTACAGGTATGGGATCCGTTATCCAGAATCCTATTATCCAGAAAGCTCAGAATTACAGAATGGCCATCTCCCATGGACTCCATTTAATCCAAATAATCCAAATATACTTGGAATAAACTTCCAATACAAGTGGGAATCTCAAACGTATGCTTCACTACTACTTTAAGCAGATCAGCTACTTGTCTGAATTATCACATGGAGGAAAAACAGTGACTCTGCTAATTGTGCTGTGTCTATTAAAAATATTTACATAGCAAAAGAATTTCCCCTTGCTTTACTTTCACTTTTCACTGTAGGAAACACAACTGAAGAACCTGTTTAACCTTCTGTTGCTTTGGGCACCAAATAAATACTCTTAGGTGACGGTCCTTCTGTATATGCAAAAATATGTCCGTGCAATTTCTTATATCCTAAGCTGTGCCTCACCGTGAAGCATCAATAAATCTGTGAAATGTATCATTTGTAAGACATGAGCAACTTATTTCTCTTTTTGTCTCTTTAATGCAAGTGTGCTATAGTACTTACGCCATTGGTTGTGCCTGCCATCTAGTGGCCATAGATTATATGCGCATGTACCCCAGTAATATTTTTTTTCTAATCTGTAATCAGTCAATAATGTTACTATTTACTTGTGACTTCACGCGTTTTATCAATTATACGTAGATCTTCAAAATTAATGCATGATTGATGTTTTAAAGGGCTCAACTTTATTAAAGTTTAACTTGCTATGCAATTCATAATTATATATAAATATAACAAGAAATAATCTTATTCTTTTTCATCATGCAGCACATTCTATTGGGTAGAAACACAGCTATATGTAGAAGAAAAGTTTTGGGGTTTTGTTTCTTTTTTGTTCTTTTATTTAAGCATATAATTAAGATGAAGGCAAGGATGAGTGAACTTTCAGCTGCTGGGAAACTAGTCTACAGATCTGATTGTATATAAATATTACCCTTCATCAAATGGTACACTTGGTAAAGAACAATTTTGCTCAAAACATGTAGTGTCTAATAAAAGGATAATCTGCAGCAAAGCACTGCGCCTCTCCTAATATTTATGTAATTCCCACATTGAGTACCTTGGACAGGGTACAGGAACAGACTCCCAGGAGTAAAAGCAAATTTGGGAAAAATAACGAATAAAAAAACAAACAAATACAAAAAGTGTTGTAGACGTGATACCTATATTGGCTAACAATAAAAAAATACATTGCAAGCTTTCGGAGCACCAAGGCCCCTTTTTCAGGCAAAATACAAATGAAAGCTAGAAAGGCACCCTAATTCATTGTATTATCTCTAAATTTGATCTCTATCTATCTGTAACATCCTAATTTATTGCCCATGAATACCTTTCACTGATCTAACAGAATATATGCTGTGCCTTTCTACCTTTCATTTATATTTTGCCTGACGAAGGGGCCTTGGTGCTCCGAAAGCTTGCAATGTATTTTTTTTATTGTTAGCCAATATAGGTATCACTTCTACAATACTTTTTGTATTTGTTTTTTTTGTTATCTTTGTTACTGGCTAACACGGTACCACAGTTTTTGGTTTTTAATTTTAATCAGGCAATATAACCATTTTAGTTGAACACACTGTCCATCAAACGCTAGTAAATTAGCTGCTTAATTCTTTGTCTTAAAGAAAAGTATACCCCTCAAACAATGTACAAACAGTCGACTCTAGTTCTGGGGACTCTGACCCTGATGATAACATCAGAATCCCTCCTAATATCACACAGGAAGGGGGAGCATCGGGCACACAATCATCTGCATCTAATTTTCTAGAAACAGATACGCTGCAAACGCGTCCACCAATTCCCCCCTCATCAAATCGAGGAAAAGGTACCCCACAAGGAGGGGTAAGAAGAAGGCAATCGCGCCAATAATAACCACATCAGTGTTTAATCTCTCGGCACATACACTGACAGATGCTGAGTTATCCCTATTACAAAAAGGCTTAACTTTTGTGCCCTCCACCAAATTCGACAGATTTACATGGGATATTGATTTCTTTAGGTTCATTAGGACCTTGAATTTGAAAGATCATTTTGGTGGGAATAATCGGGAAAACTCTGGAGTAGCGAACAATTTGAGATTTAAGAGCACATTCTGTCCACCCACACAGAACGTGTCAATTAAACTTTTCAAGCAGGCAATGGACCATGAGGTTGATCAACTTTGTACTAAGCAGCAAAGAATTCATAATAATCTGACAAGGGCAAAAACTTTAGCCATTGACTCTCTATGCCAAGATACTTCTATAGTTATTCGACCCGCAGATAAGGGTGGGGGGATTGCGATCCTCAATTATAGTGATTACAGAGCGGAAATTCTTACTCAATTGTCAGATTAAAGGGTTTATAAACGGCTGAAGGGAGACCCTGTCAAGGTATTCAAAACTCAAATAGATATTTTATTGCAATCAGCTTCTAATAATGGTTGGATCAACCAGACATTATATGAATATCTAAGACAGGACTTCCCTATATGTCCGATTTTATATGCCCTCCCTAAAATTCATAAAAGCCTTATTTCACTGCCTGGCAGACCTATTGTGTCTGCTAGGGATGGCCTATTACATCCATTGGGTATATATATAGACCAAGTGTTACAACCAGTGGTTCAAACAACACAATCATATCTACGGGACACTCCCCATTTTTTGGATTGCATTAAAAATCTTGCTCTACCAGAGGATGACACTTTATTGCTGGCTACTATCGATGTAGTCAGCTTATACACTAGTATTCCACACTGTGATGGTTTGATGGCTGTAGAGAAATCCCTCTTAGAATTTTCTGATTATAAGGGACCTCCTATTGGTTTCATAATAGAATTATTAACCATGCGCCTCAATTTCAATTACTTCCGATTTGAAGAAAATTTTTTTCCAACAAATTTCTGGGACAGCTATGGGGGTGCCAATGGCCCCCTCTTATGCAAATTTATATATGCATCAATTCGAGCAAGCCCATATTTTGTCTAAATTTCATCACTATATAGTGATGTATAAACGATTTATCAACGATATTGTATTAATCTGGAAGGGTAATGTGGAGAGTTTTGAAGGCATGATAACAGAATTGAATCGGAGTTCAGGCTCAATTAAATTTACATCTAAATGTGGTACAGAATTGGAATTTTTAGATCTTCATTTGACACTATTGGGGTCGAAATTGGAATATACTCTGTTTCGTAAGAAAACAGATCGAAACACCCTGTTACATTCTTCTAGTTGTCATGCTCCTGCCTTGAAACGCTCACTACCAATATCACAATATTGCAGGGTGTTGAGAAATAACTCTAATTCATCTAATTGTGAAGTACAACTAACACAAATGACTGAACGTTTCTTGGAACGTGGTTACCATAAGAAAGATTTGGATAGGGCACTTAATGTAGCAAGAAATAGAATTTTGTCGTCACCAAACTATAATAGTAATTCTTGCCCTTTAATACTTTCTACACAGTTTAATAATTTATCCCCTTCCATCCATAAAGCGGTTCAATCAAATTGGAAAATTATTAAAGCAGATCCACAACTAGACAAGATTAGTCCCAATCCCCCTATGTTTGGATTTCGTAGGGGCCAAAATTTGAGGGATTTATTAGTAGTGGGAGATCCAGTTAAAAGTTACCAACCACCAAAATCTGAATCATCATGGCTACCTTCAAATAAGTGTGGTTGTTTCAGGTGCCCCTCTTGTCTGTCTTGCCGATATATGACTCCCGGGACAAGTTTTGTACATCCTCGAACAGGACATCGATTTTTGATTAGGCATCCTATTACGTGTACAACTACACATGTCATTTACCTGATTACTTGTCCTTGTGGATTGTCCTATGTCGGCAAGACAGACCTTATGCTCAGATTACGCATTGATGGCCATAGATCGGCAATTAACACCTATATACACCAAATATTTAAAGTTTAATCATAACTGAGTTAGTGTCATTTATAATTTAATTAGGGAAGCAATTACTGAGCAGGGCTATTGGTGGGGTAGAGGGTGTCTACCCACGCCCACTTGATGGACACCCCCCCAAAGGCACGCCCATTTTACAAAAACACACCCCTCCCCCTTGGTTGACATTATTTAATGACAGTGTGTGGCAGAAGCATTGCTGGCTCTCAGCATTTAATGGCACATTGTGGTGCCAGTGCTTCATGACACCCTCTACCCCACCAATAACCCTGCTCAGTAATTGCTCCCCTAATTACATTAAAAAATTATAAATGACACTAACACAGTTATAGTTACATAGTTACATAGTTAAATTGGGTTGAAAAAAGACAAAGTCCATCAAGTTCAACCCCTTCAAATGAAAACCCAGCATCCATACATACACCCATCCCTACTTTTAATTAAATTCTATATACCCATACTAACTATAGAGCTTAGTATCACAATAGCCTTTGATATTATGTTTGTCCAAGAAATCATCCAAGCCATTCTTAAAGGCATTAACTGAATCAGCCATCACAACATCACCCGGCAGTGCATTCCACAACCTCACTGTCCTGACTGTGAAGAACCCCCTACGTTGCTTCAAATGAAAGTTCTTTTCTTCTAGTCTAAAGGGGTGGCCTCTGGTACGGTGATCCTCCATATGGGTAAAAAGGTCTCCTGCCATTTGTCTATAATGTCCTTTAATTTACTTGTAAAGTGTAATCATGTCCCCTCGCAAGCGCCTTTTTTCCAGAGAAAACAACCCCAACCTTGACAGCCTACCCTCATAATTTAAGTCTTCTGTCCCTCTAACCAATTTAGTTGCACGTCTCTGCACTCTCTCCAGCTCATTTATATCCCTCTTAAGGACCGGAGTCCAAAACTGCACTGCATACTCCAGTTTAAACTTTAAATAGTGTTTATAAATATCATAACAGTTTAATTTTTTAACATAACATAATGTGTTTAATGTAATGTCTCTTCAGAGTATTCCTTACTCATGTGTCTCCCAGTAGCTCATTACAAATGATTTCCAATGGCGCATTCCCCATGTACCCCAATGCTCCGGCCCAATAACCCACATAACCCGGCAGATACCCCGCAATCCGTGCGTTACAGGATTAATAAAGGGATTGCGAGGGTGACTGCTGCTTCTTGGCTGCCCTACAACCCCCCCCAGTACCTCGGAACTTAAGCTCGTGCTGGGGCTCCAGCTGATGGATCTGCTCCACCTTGGCCATGTCTCCCGTGTGGGCTGGGGGTTCAGGGGTCTGTCCCGGCGGCGGTGGCGGCTGTAGGAGTGGGTGATGCAGCAAAGCGGCGGAGGGCGGAGGCTGCTGTGACGTCATGGCCCCTGCAAGGTAAAGGAACGCGCATGCGCAGGGACTGGGGGCTGGATGGCCCCTGCGCAGTGGGACTACAGAGCCAACATGGCAGTGCCTTAGGGGTGGGGCGATTGAATGCTGTCACCGTATGTGAGGACCTTATAAGTGATATATGAGAACATAAGCCTACAGCATATTCCCTCACTGGCACCTTGTGGGATTGTAGCATTCTGCACGTCAGTGTTGTCAATCCTAGCTCGGCCCGCAGGACATCTATCCTTGCTATCCGGGACCGGCAAATAAAAGCGGGACTGTCCCGCGTAATGCGGGACAGTTGGGAGGTATGCGGTATGTAATTCTGTAAGTTCTTTGTATAAACCCATATATTGTAAAGTGCTGTGGAATATGTTTAAAAATAGAAGTTGTTAATAATAATAATAACATAACATACATAGTTCTTTGTATATTTGTTTTGTATGAATCAGAGTGTCTGTATTAATTGAATGACTATGGGCATTCCCACGACAGCCAAAGCCACAACATTATTTGCCTACAAAGCTTGTAAATGTGCTTTTCTGTTAAGCCAGGGAATAATAAGTAAACAGAGTCATGCCATATATTATGTCATATTATGTCCATGTTATTTCAAATTTAAAGAAAGGACTTAGTAAAATTTGACACTTCAAAACAACTACAGGTATGGGACCTGTTATCAAGAATGCTTGGGACCTGGGCTTTTCAGGATAATAGATCTTTCTGTAATATGGATCTTCATACCTTAAGTCTACTAGAAAATCATGTAAACATTAAATAACCCCAATAGGCTGGTTTTGCTTCCAATAAGGGTTAAATATATTTTAGTTGGGATCAAGTACAAGTACTGTTTTATTATCAGAGAGAAAAGTAAATCAGTTTTATTTGGATTATTTGGATAAAATGGAGTCTAAGGGAGACAGCCTTTTTCTGTAATTCGGAGCTTTCTGGATGATGGTTTTCCGGATAACAAATCCCATACCTGTAGTACATTCCATGTTCCAGATCTGTTTACTGTATAACAACACCTTGAATTTTGGCGTCGAAACAACAATGAGAAATTGAGAAATCAGAAATAGTTCTGAGCTGTGGGAGGATGCCTGGAAATATATCATATACCTGTACATTATTTTGCTACAGTGCTTGCTTCCCTAGGACAGATTACAATGTGATAAAGAGACAAGCAAGTGCAGGCAGCCTACAGAAGCTCAGCCATGAACAGAGATATAAATGCCAGAGTGGTTCCTGCTAGTTGACTTGATAAATGATGATTTATCAAAGATCTACTGGGGAATCCTGCACAATTCAAATTAATAAATTGATAGGCCCACTTGATCAATTTCATCAAAACCATAATTTACCGTTGCTCATAGCTTTCACTGTTTTCCTGTCTCAGAACCAAACAGAATAGTCTGAACTGACAAATTTCATTGTAAGCTATGGGAAATTGTTACATTGAATAGAAATGTCATTTCTCTTTGCATGATCATTATAAGGTTTTATATTCTCTAAATATTGATCAAATGTTATTATATTCTCCTAATAACACTACAGATAACTCAGCTGGGATCATTTATAAAGTGCGTGCAGCGCATATTTATTCGCAAATGGTTGTTTTGCCCATGCTTTTTCCTGAACGCTAAAATATTGCACTGCTCTGCCCGTCTTTCCGGTCTTTGCGAATTTGCATTGTGACTTCATTTTCGCAAATGAGACAGGTCTGTGCGTGAGTACAGGCACTTTGCGAGGTTGTTGTGCGTGAAAATAGCGTTGACAGCAACTTAAATTTGCAATTTGCAAAGCTGTTTTGCGAACATTTTTTCCTCCACCAAAGTTATGGCCTAATTCAAACGCAGATTGTGTGCGCATAAATATTCGCAATTTGCATTTTTTGCCATATTTAAAAAGCTCTTATAGACATTTTCAGTGTGAAAAACAAATTCGCAACTCTCTTTGCACACTCTTATTCAGCTTTATAAATATAACCAGAAGTTTATAAATGAGCCCCAGTAACTCATTCATTTTTGCCAGAACCCAGACATGTGAAGACTCATAATCTGCCCCCTCCTCTAATGTTCATAATAAGATTTTAGTTAAGGGGAGGCTATAAAAAGGGTAACTATCACCATGAGTGTTAATAAAGGGAACACCCACTACTATTAGGGAGTTATTTATCAAAGTCCGGTTTTATCTTGACATTTTCTGCTACACTATGCTACATAAGTTTTTTACACTTATTAATTATTTCATTTTCCCGAAAATTTGCTTTGCGGGAAAAATCAGATTTTGATGGGTTTTTTTCGGATTTTTCACCCGAAAATTCCGATTTCTTATGCTTTTTTGCCTGAAAAATCCGAAAACTTTGGGGTATTGCAAGAAACCCAGCTCACATCAAAACATCATTTGGACTTCACCTACTGACTTATATGCAACCTCGACAGGTCTAAGATGCCAAATTCTCTGATTCTGACTTTTCCATCCTTAGGGTTCAATAAATTCTGAAAAATTAGCGATTTGTTAAAAATCTGATTTTATAAAAAAAAAATACGAGTTTTTTAGTAAATAGCTCCTTTAGGGGCAAATTTACTTACCAGCGAAAATTCGCCAGCGCTTATCGCAACACTTCACCAGGCGTAAATGCACCTTGACAAATCTAATTTACGAAGACCTGAAGTTGCGCACAGGGTACGGAACGCTTGCGAAGTTGCGCTAGCGAAAATACGATTAGCCGTTCCAAGTTACGCTAACATTGGCTAATTTGCATACGGCGTGCAGTTAAAGTACAATGGACGTATATGTAGCAGCAAATACATTACACTACACAAGGCCAGGGAGATTTAATAAAATTAGATAGAGTTGTTATATTGCCCTACACATGTGCACACTGTATAGTTTAGGTGCCATATGTTATCAAATGTAAGGGGGAAGGAGGGTACCCCAAGAAAAAAAACAATCTTTTTCAGCCTATCACCCTGTAAAAAGGAAAAGGCACCAGCATTTTTTGGGACTTTTCAACAAAATTTCAAGTAAGTCTTATCTACTCCATTGCACTTCGTCTGGTCTTAGGTTGCGAAGGCAAGTCTGGCGATAGAGGTAACGGTCAGTAAAATCAAAAACTTAGTGGATTTGCATAGTAAAGTTCTTTCACCAGAGCTAAAATTTGCCTGGCGTTAGAGTGCGAAGTTGCTCTCCTTCGAGAGCAACGCCAGCAACCATAAGTAATTCTGCGAAGTGCTGAAATGACGTCACGCTAGTGAATTTTCGCCAGCGTTAGCCGTTTCGCCCTTTAGTAAATTTGCCCCCATGTATCTGTACTAGATGCCTTGGCTTTACTTTTGCCCTGACAGCTAGGTGTTAAGTCCCTGGGCAATTCACATGACATTTGCTCCATACAATCACCTCCTTCGGTAGCTTGTCTAGACATTTTCATTTTTAATGGATGCAAATATGCTCTGAGTTGATGGAAAATTAGTTTGACAGTGACAAATAAAATGACAGATGTATTTATCACACAATATGCAAAATGTTAATTAAAGTAATAGGAGATCATTGCCAAACTATATGCGTCCATTGTTCACTTCCTATTTATATATTTGTCTCTGCTCAAATCATTCCAGTCACATTTCCATCTCACAATTAATCAGACAGAACTTTTATCTCCCTGAACACTTCATTTTAGTTTAAAAAGTCTGTTCTGTGAAGAAGTCTTTTCAAATATTAAACTGATTTGTATTGGCATTACTAGTGGTTTGCACAATCTTTATCGATTATATATATATATATATATATATATATATATATATATATATATATATATATATATATATATAAATATAAATCTGGTGAAGCTGCTCCCAATTTAGCGCCGCTAACAATTGTGAAACCAAGGCTTGTCTTTATTTAAAACTGCGGCATTTTTTTACTTGATTCTACTTTTTTCTTTAATTCAAGTGTCACAAACTCCAATTTTTAAGATTTACCAATTGAAAAAAAGTGCTGGAATTTCAAATGAGAAAAATCTGGAAGTTAAAACTTTTTAACTACTATTTTCAACAGTCAAGCTTATTTAGCTTTTTATTTTATTCCTCTTTTTTGAACTGTGTTTCAAGTTCATTGAGGGGGGGTCCATACGTTTAAAGAAAAAACTTGATTGAGATTATTGATTTTTTTTCTGCAAACAATTAGGGGGAATTGAAAATGTATAAATTGGTAAGGATCTATTATCCAGAATGATTTTTTTTTGCCACCAATATTGATCCATGCAGCTTAGTTACCAAGTACAAGCTACCATTTTAATAATACAGAGAAATAGCAAATACATTTTAAAAATAGAGTTATTTGCTTAACATGGACTATGGTAAATGGCTTTCCCGTAATTCAAAGACTGCTGCATAATAGGTTTCTGGATAAGGCATTCAGTACCTGTTTAAAGAAAGTGAGCAGTATATATCCATATCTTCCCTGCTAAATGGTTGAGGTTGCTTTGGGATGAAACAGAGTCTCGAAACATAATTTGCAGCATTTCTACTCTACATCTTTGTTAGTCTTTAGCTCTTCTTTAAGATATAAAAGCACAGCATATGTCAGTTATTCTACAGTAAAGTTCCCATAAGACCTGTCCCCAGGAATTGTGTCCGCAATGACTTTGTCATGACAAGTCCCCATGTAGTGTGTTGCAGGAAGTAGGGGAGATGTGCTGTTTCTATATGTTATCATATGAGGACTGGGAAATACTCTGCAAGCAAATCATCATCTCAGGGGAAATATGCAGAATACAATTTTGATTTCATAAGACAAATTAAAAAATATCTAGCTATGACCTTGCCTGGGTGGGGTTTAGCTGGAGAGTGGTGAAATAGTGGGTTTTAGCAGTACTTTTTTGCCCAACTTCCCTCTTTGTGTCCCTGGATTTCAAGTTGTAATTGTTGCATATTTATGTATATTTACATTTATATTTACGTGTACTGTTTTAGGATAAAACCGTTAATCAGGGCCAGAGCCACAAGTCTCTAAAATTAAAAATATCTATCTGTTAACAGGTAAGCTGCCTCTGGAGTTCTACACTGAATCCTATGGCTCAATACATAAACTTCCATAACTTAAAATATCTAAGATTCCAACAATCATTCTGCTTACAATTCAGTCTGGAAACCGCATAGATAATGTTTATTTTCCCGATTTTATGTTTATATTTATATATTTTCTTGCGTAATTAAATGTAACATTCTGATTGTGTTGTCTTTTCTTTCTTTGTTGTTAATTCGACTTGAAGAAAAATGAAATATTTTCTTAAAACCAACAAATCATTCTGCTTACAATTCAGTCTGGAAACCACATAGATAATGTTTATTTTCACGATTTTATGTTTATATTTATATATTTTCTTGCGTAATTAAATGTAACATTCTGATTGTGTTGTCTTTTCTTTCTTTGTTGTTAATTCGACTTGAAGAAAAATGAAATATTTTCTTAAAACCATTGTTTCTTTTTCAGCATAAGTTCTCTACTGTGAAGTTTCAGTGCAGTTGTATGTTTTTACAACGTAGATAAGCATTTAGTAGTTATGGTTACCCACCTATTCCCGGGTCTGTATTCCACATCTCATCATAGAAAGAAGACTGAAAAAGACATATCACTTTTTCCTTAATACATACAATGTACAGAGAAGGTTTATTTTACTTATACGGGTATGGGATATGTTATCCAGAAACCCGTTATCCAGAAAGATCTGAATTTCGGAAAGATCATCTTCCCTAGACTCTATTTTATCTAAATAATCCAAATATTTTTTTTAATGATTTCCTTTTTCTCTGTAATAATAAAACAGCAGCTTGTACTTTAGCCCAATTAAGATATACTGTTATTAATACTTATTGGTATTAATACTAATAATTAATGTAATAATGCTTACATGATTTTCTAGTAGATGTAAGGTATGAAGATCCAAATTACGGAAAGATTCGTTTTCTAGAAAGCCCCAGGTCCCGACCATTCTGGATAACAGGTCCCATACCTGTATTATGGTTTTTTTTATTTCCATGATACTGTAAGCAATAAAGGGGGGGGTTACATTATGCAAGTTACTTCTAAGCATACGTGCTAAATGGAACAGTAACACCAAAAAAGAAAGTGCTTCAAAATGTAAATATTATGCACTGCCGCCCTGCACAAGTAAAACAGGTTGCTTCAGAAACAGTTTATGCACTTATTTATATAAACAGGCTGTGGAGGCATAAATGGGATAAATGGCACAGGTTAAATAGCAGATACAGATATCCTCTGCAGAACACCGTTATATTCAACAGAGCTATCTGCTATGTAATGTTCTTTGAATGACTTACACGGCAGCTTGTTTATATGCTACTGTATAACTAAAGTAGTGTTTCTAAAGCAAACACACCAAGGCACAGAAACAGTACATTATATTTAAATTAATTTAGAACACTTTAATTTTTTAGCGTTACTGTAGCTAAGATTAGAAGAAAGTGGGTTGCATTGCGCTACACTATAGTCAAAAATTCAACAAATCACTATAAAAAAAAACAACAGTATCTCTAAGGGGCTGATTTATCAAAGGTTGAATATTAGAGTTTTTTAACCTCGAATGACTACGAAATTGTATAGTATCTTATTTAAGTAAAAACTCAAATATCTAAAACAAATATTACCAACCCAAAAACTCAAATTGAATTCAGCTAAGCTCGAATCAAAAAACCTTGAATGTCAGGAAGGCTATTAACATTTTCAAATGGGTCACTGGACCTCTCCTATTGACTTCTACATAAACTCGGCAGGTTTTAGGTGGCGAATATCCAAATTTGAGTTGTTCCCAGGGTCTAGGTATGATAAATCTTGAATTCTAATTCGAGTTTTGATTATTCCAAACTTGAATTTGCTTGTTTTGACCAAAAATTCAACTCAAAAATTTGAATATACAATTCGAACCTTAATAAATCTGCCGCTAAATGTTGAATTCTGCTGCAATTCATTGGAACAGGGGTTCCTTTCTGGTACATGGGCACATACAAAAGATCAGACAAAAATTGCTGGTTCACTTCTTTTACTGTTATTACAGTAATATGTTTTCAACAACATATAGGTACATGAACACAGTTTTAAAATGCTTGTTCTATTCTTAATATGTTTGTTATCTTTAGCGTCAACTCCAAGCCTGGTTCATCGGCCATGGTCAAAGTATCTAGTAGTTTGATGAGCTTTGGTCAGAAACTGATGGGCCCAACAGTCCTTACTGGAGGTACAATAAGCCCAATGTTGTCTGCCCACAACAGCAATGGAAGCAGCTTTCAGCAGCAGCTAAGGTCTTAATAAATCTCTCCCAAACCAGTCTGTGGCTGAGCCATCACACCCTACCCATCCATGCAGCAAATGCAACAAACCCAGTGCATGATGAAATCCAAGCGTATGCCATGCAACTCAGTAAAGGTAAATGGAAAGGCAAATTGAATAAACGATGCATTGGAAAGCAGGAGAAGAGTAATATAAAGGCATATTTTAACCATAAAAAACTTAAAGGTGTATAGTATTGCTTTTTACTAAAAATTATAAATCAAGTTTAGTTTAGCAGATTAAATTTAGGGGTCTGTTTATCAGCAAGTAGTCAGCATAACTTAAAAGACCATTTATTGCATAAATTAAAAGTGCCTTTATTGCATTCTTTTTTGGGCATTACAGCTACATTTCAGGTGCTTCCTTGGCCCTTTATCAAGCTTGATGCCAAGGAAGTGCCAGAAACGTAGCTGTAATGCCCAAAAAATAATGCAATAAAGGCACTTTTAATTTGAAGATATTAAGTAGTGCTGTTCCATATCGAATGCTAAACTTAGGGGTCTGCCATTTATGGAGATGATTTTATTTTTAATGATTCTGTTTTTCAAGATCACAGAGCCAGGACAAAGCTGAACGGTACCCAAGGCAGACCCCAGCCATCATCCCTCCTGCTCCCCACCCGCTCAGAAACTTTCCCCTATCCCCTCAGCAACTTCCCATCCTATTCTTGCCCTTGGCTAATGAATCACATTTGCTGAACAAAGAATACAATTATGTGCCTTCACTTATGCCTATTCGCAATACTTATACCTCCAATCACTGAAACTCCTTTCTGCCTTTTTATAAGGTGACACAAGGATGTTATCATCTCCTTTGCCTCTTCTCTTAAATTCAGTGCTCCGTTTTCTTCTGCCTCCGCCCCTCTATAGTCACATATTCTTTTACAATGACATCAAACGTAAATAACTCAAGCTCATCTGCTCTTATTTCATTTGGATTACCCCATGTATTTGGGTATGGGGAGAAGAGTGCTGAACAATAGCCTTTGATCAGGTATATGTAACTTTGTTGAGCAGCTGTTCATGTCGGATGTAAGTTGAAGACACAAACTTAGGGTTTAGGGTACACACCATGTTTCAACTTCCCACAATACCATATGGGTTGTGTCTAACAGCATTTGTATTCCATAGCTATAGTGAACTATACAGTATATTATTACGTTAATGAACCTCATGCAGTTTACACTTTAGTCCTGAGTTCAATAAATATGTGACCCAATGTAATATGTATTTATCGTATGCACATAGAGTATTTGAATAATTGCCTGTGTTGCCCACAGAACACAAGTGCATTATGACTTTGTGTACTGCGCTTTATTATTCTCACCTTCCTACATTCTCTTTTCAGTAGTGACACCTGCTGTTAGCCGTGCGTGTATATGTTGTATATCCAGATTTCCATTTCATTCAAAATTATCAGGCCTCTGCTTCTGTATTTTATTTAACGAATGTATAGCCTAGTCTGAGGCATCTAGTTTTATTCAAAACTCTCCTAAAATGTTACACATTTTAGGAAGAATTAATACATTCATTACCCTGTCTTTGAGGTTACCCTTTAAATGCTGAACTGCATATGCAGTGTATAATACACCATTCCCTTTTGTTTGCTTATTTCTAAATATAAAAGATAGTATGATAGTAGCACATGTGGGTATTCCATGTCTGTGTGGTTGCATGAACCATAAATTAGTCCCTGTTGGTGCTATAAATATAGGCTGCTGATTTTGCTTAACTGCAATATGGCAGCTATTATATTGGCAGTTATTTTTTGAAAGGATCTTCGCGACGCGTAGAGAAGTGCGTGCATGCGCGCCGATGGGGCGCAGTGTGTGCATGCACGCTGTTGGGGTGCGTTGTGCGCATGCGCGCTGATGGGGCGTCTTGAGCGCATATGCGCCGGGGGAGCCGAGGGGGGATGCGCGCCAAGGGGGTCGCGCACAGTGCCACACGGTACGCACAGTAGGGGGCCTGTAGGGGGCCCTGGACTGCAGTCCTGGTGGGCCCCGGGCCCCCCAGTCTGACCCTGGTATGATGTAGAGAGATATTCTGAAACAATATGCAGTTGGTTTTAAATTTGGTTTTAAATTTTTATTATTTGGTTTTTTTTTGCATTATTTAGCTTTTTATTCAGCAGCTCTTCAGTTTGCCATTCAAGCAATCTGGTTGGTAGGATACAAATTACCCTAAAAACCCTACATTGATTTGAATCAGAGACTGGAATATAAAAAGGAATAGAAATATTATTAAAGCAAAGTATCAATAACAATAAATGTGTAGTTTTAAAGAGCACTTCTTTTGTATTAAAAAAATAAATCCCTCCCCCCATTTGAAAGCTGGAAAGGCAAATATTTCAAAAACTATAAAGCAAGGAAAAATGAAGACCAACTGAAAAGTTGCTTAGGATTGGAAATTCTATAATGTACTGAAAGTTATCTTAAAGGTGAACCAGCCCTTTACTTAGTTTGAAGAGACTGATACCAGAAAATAACATTGTTTTATATCTAAACATTATCTTTGAATGCTAATTAGAATTTTGCCATAACAGTATTTACCTGATGCTTTTGTATTACCTTTCTTACCCACATGTTCCTCTATGAGAGGGCTGCCATATTTGTGCTGCAGTAGTTCATTAGCATTAGAAACTCTTACTGACAGGCTGAGAAGGGACAGTCAAGTTGGCAAAACAGTCAGGTTTAGGAACTTCAAGTGACAATTACTTATAATAGCAGGCCTATCAGCAAAAAACAATCAACATGACCTATAGGTAACTTTTAATGTAAATCAATATTTTGAAAAGAACATTTTTTGTGTCCGTATCACTTTAATAAAGTAGGTTAAACCATGCTTAGGATTTATTTTGTCTTTAGGTGTTCCTAATAAAACACTGTAAGTAACACTGGCCTCTAGCAATTTGTATTGTATGCGTAACTGATTATGTATCTGTATGTACATATTAAAAATCTACATTTACATTACCTTAGAAACGGCAGCCTCTCCTTAATAAGGGCTTTCAGTTAGGTAGCACAAATTTGATAAAGCCTCTATTTGTAAACCTTTCTTAAAATGAATTGTACTTATATACACTCACACTAGTGAAGCAGCTGGTAGAAATAAGTTTAATACGGCTGCAGTCGTTTCATTCCAGGCAATATTTTTAAGCATCGGCACTTAAAGTCGATCATCCCACGGTGCAGGCTGCCCAAGGAAGCACTTTAATATCAAAACAGGAACAACATTATGGTTTCTTGCTTTGCTGTCCAAAATGATATTGAAATTTAATTTGATAGGCCAATAAACAACCCGATTCTGTTAAAGTACCGTACAGGAACTGGGATGCGTTCTCATAATAAGCACAGCTTTGCCTGGAGACACTTTTATGGAAATGAATATGTGACGGCTTTGTTTATCCTCTTCAGACACAATTTTTTTTTTTTTTATCATTGACAAATGAAGAGAAGAAAAGAAAAAAAGCTTACACTGTGCAAAAGAAATCTGGTGAAATGTTTAATATGCAGATTTCAGCAAGTGATTAAGACTTCCTGCACATGTGGGCCCTTCTAGGCAGCAACTCACACCGATTATATTGTCTGCTGGGAATTGTGCTTGGCTGGCCATGCCACTCTTCTGTGCTGTGAGGACTTATTATCTGTCTCTGAGTGTTCCCAAATCTTCCTGATTACCTTCTCCCCATCATTCACTATTGTAGTCTAGCTACACCCCCCAACAGTATTGGATACTGAAAGGAAGGTACCAGTCGTGTCCACCTACACTCCACCATTTTCTATTTTTTTTTGAAAAAGAGACTTGTCCTAGGCTTGCACCTACTAGGGCCATCCTTTGGTACTTTGGTAGGACAGTCCACCCTTCGTTAGAAGCAAGATACTGTACATGGATTAGTGATGGGACAGGCTCCTGATAATTCCTTAATATACATATAAGTACACCTGAATGCAGTCTATCATATTTGTGGCCCTTTTGCAGCAGTGAGGCATTTAGTCACTTGTCTTTAGGCTCATTCATATCTTTGTTATAACTCCAGTTGTATTGACCTATCAGAGTATGTTTGTATTTAGCAGGAGAAAGTGTTTGCACATTTTAGTACTGGTACAAGGATCTGTTAGTGGCACCAGAGTATGCACAGACATATATATATATATATATACACATAAGGGGTCATTTAAAACTCCAGGCACAATTACGCACTTGCAAATTACCTCGCTGCTAGTTGTGCATAAAACCTCATTCATTAAAGGTATTTGTGTCAAAATGCTCTCTTTGCACATTTGTTGTGCTCGGTGCCTTCTCTTCCAAATTGAAAGCAGTTGGACCTATTGATGCCAGAAAAAGATCAAATTATGTTTTGACACACTCCGAAAGGTTGAAATTACACACAGAAATCCAAACTTTATACCTCATCCCGTGAGAAAAAACAGGGTTTATTTAATGTTTGCATGATTATTTTAGGTATGAAGATCCAAATTACAGGAATATCCATTATTCGGAAAACCCCAGGTCCCGAGCATTCTGGATAATAGGTCTCATACCTGTACTAGGAGCTTCCGTAATCAACATGTTAACAACTTATTAGAGCCAATGCTCATGGATCGAATTATATTAGTATATAGATTTTATCAATAAGCTACAAATAATAGTAGCCTTGCACACAGTGGGTCTATTTACACATAATGATAGGTTAATTAATTTTGTAGCCAGTGCATGGCATGGGCATCAGGTTCCCCATTTTGGTGCATAAACAAGATTTTGGCATGATTTGGCGAGATTTTAACTTGCCTTAATAACAGTGTCTACAAAATGGCTGCTGCCTGTTTGATTTTATTGTGATTTACAAGATTAAAAGAAAGAAGTTTGAAATCATGTATATAGTGTAAGTGAAGTTTATTTTGCTTGACTGACATCATAACACTGGCTTTGGAATTATTTTTTAGGGTGACAGGTCCCCTTTAATAACTGCAATGTTTATGTGGAATCCATGCAGGTCATATCAATTGGCAGGAACAGCAATCCACAAAGTTTAAATGCAAGTAAGAAAAGTAATATTCATACAGGATAGGATAAAATATTAAGTAAATGACTCGTATGTTCATCCACTATAGAGAGGAGTTTTGGGACACAATATTAAATGATCAATAACTATACTTAGCCACTGCATCTGAATATATGGCGCCTTTTAGAGTGATGATGTAAAGAAGAGCGACTAATTGGGAAATGCCTGTTCCACCGATAATGAACATGAATTTGTTACAGCAGTACAGGATAAATGGCTTATATTTAAATCGACAATACCTAGGGGCAGATTTACGAAGCTCGAGTGATGGTTCGAATTTCAAAAAGTTCGAATTTCGAAGTAAATTTTTGGGTACTTCGACCATAGAATAGGCTATATTCGACCATTCGACTTTGATTTGAACGATTCGATGTAAAAATCGTTTGACTATTCGACCATTCGGTAATCGAAGTACCGTCTCTTTAAAAAAAACTTCGACTTCATACTTCGCCAAATTAAAGCTATCGAATGGCTATGTTAGCCTATGGGGACCTTCCAGAAGTCGAGAGATTTCAATTTGAGGGTCGAATTTCAAAGTTTTTTCACTTCGAAATTCGACCCTTAGTAAATCTGCCCCCTAATGTTTTTGATCCTAGAATATAAAACATGCATGGTTTCTTTTAGAACTACTTATCAATGGCACAATGATTTAGCATGCAACAGTGTTTGTGCATTTTAGTATGAGCATCTCTGAGTGGCACAATGTATGTGTATATATAAGGGTTTATTTATGACCCGGGGGTCGCTCGCGTCAATTTTGTCACTGGCATTAAAGTCAATGGGTGTCCTAATAGTGTTGATGCGCGGTGATTTTGACGGGATCGACTTTTCTGACGTGTGTCCAAATATATTTTTGACGCAGGCGAATTTTCGCTAGAGATTTGTAAATTTATTCGCCTGTGTCGAAATGTGGAAATTCGCTGCAAATTCCTGACAGCCGAATTTATTCGCCCATCACTATTTATTTATAATAAGCTAAAAGAAATTCACTGAGCATTTTGATCCATTTTTTTAACCATAGCGACATGTTTTATTTTCATACTCTTTAATACCTTGGCATTTAGTAAAATCCAATACCAAGTTATATGTGTATTGTCAGCGCTCTAATGTTGTGATATTTTTAAATACTGCCTCTTGCTCACTAGAATATCAGGAGATATGGTTAAAAATTCTGTAGTGATAACTGTAAATGGCACGGTAATTATTAGAAGTAGTTAATCACTATTTAATGCAATGTGATTAAACAGAATTATTGATCACATCTAATTTTCATAAAAGCCCATTGTACTTGACATTTTCTGCTGTTTTTTTCGGCATTAGTTTAGAGCATGTATCCTTTAATATTTATACAGGTACGGGACCTGTTAGCCAAAATGCTCGGGACCTGGGGGTTTCTGGATAATGGATCTTTACATAATTTGGAACTTCATACTTTGTCTACTAGATAATCATTTAAAATTAAATGCACCCAATAGGCTGGTTTTGCTTTCAATAAGAATTAATTATATCTTAGTTTGGACCAAGTACACAGTACTGTTTTATTATTACAGAGAAAAAGGAATCCATTTTTAAACGTGGATTATTTGGATAAAATCGGGTCTATGTGGGACGGTTTTTTTGTATAACAGGTTTCCAAATAACGGATCCTATACTGGCAAATTATTATTTAGACAGCAGCAAGTGTTTTCCATTACCTTTATCATTGGGTAAAACACAGCTAATACCACGTCTCATAGAGGCTTCCAAAGCAAATAAGCAATGCGCACATGATAAGGAGGGAGGTGAGTTTTGTTTTATTGGGGTCTTTAGATGAAGTTAATTTTAGCAGAACAATTGTGATTTATATTAATCCTGATATCGGATATTTTGTTGGATGAGATTAAGGGGGCTATTTATATATTTTTTTTTACTTTTTTTTTTTAATAAATTTGAATGTACTCACAACTTGAAAAGGAGGTTATTTATGAATCAAATTCGAATTGAGTTTACCCCGGAAAAAACTCGAATGTCTGGAAGGCAATTAACATGTTCAAATGGCTCAACGGACCTCTGCCATTTGACTTTTGACTAAATGAACTCGGCAGGTTTTAGGTAGCAAATATTTGAAGTAAAACTGTTTCTACGGTCGAGATGTGAAAGATCTCACATTGATGCTTTTAAATTCGAATCTGTGACTTTTGACTGAAAAAAAAATTGAATTGGAATTGACCATTCGAACCTTAATAAATCTTCCCCTAAGTGCGGGCGCCTGGTTGTTTAGGTTCAAGTACCCTAGTAACCAGACTGTTGGAGTGAAAGATAATTAGTAGAGGACCAGAGCAGAAAGATATGCAATTAAAAAAAATATAAACAATTATACATTTTTAGCCCTTCTGTGTTTTGATTCAATGGGACAGTCACCCATATTTGTAGGTCAAAAAAGTAAAATAGGAAATCAAATAATTTAAAATAGGAAGGCAAAAAAAAAAATCTATTTATATAATATGCTAAATGTATGTGTCCTTTGCAAGACTAAAATAGAGCAGCAACCAAGCTGGTATATAATGTTTGAATAAAGTCACCAAACTGATGTTTGAATAAAGTCACCATACTGTAGATGCATAAGATACTGATAGTACTGTAGTGATATCTTTGTGCGACCACCATTTAATTTTAGAGCAGATTTGCACAGCCTCTTTATTATACACACTCAAATGCACATTCTCCAACAGGGAAGACTTTAATGTCAGACTCATTCCTGTAAATCCAATTCAATGCCCTGAACTGGAAATAGTGAACAGGTAAATGCCATTAGTCCTTGAGATAGAACAGAAGTTGTTACTGATGAAGGTGCTTTGTTGCTGAGTAGCTACTACAACAGTTACATAACATTTCTCAAAAAAGTAATAAAAGATCACAGTAGCAGGTATATTGACCTGCACAACTTGACATATTGACATGTAGTTGCATATAACCAACAGCAGTCTGATGGATCAGGAATAAATCGTTACAGTGCTTTTCCTGGAAAAGTCAATAAAGGACAGTTTCAAGAAGTCCTCTCATCAAAACTAGCCAGCCTATTTTTTTCTTTGTGTAACTTTATTCTACGTTTTTCAAGCAATGTTCAAAATATAGACTGCATTGTCAGCTACGTGTGAAACAATGAACACAAGTGCACATTGAAAGCTGCAAAACAGAAAAAGGAGAACCATATGTATTTACACCCAAGGCAGCCAGATCTTCTCCATGATAGCGGCACCCTCATACTGTACTAGTGTTAGATGCATTCTGTGTGTTGTGTAGCGACATGGCTGCTAAATAATGTCTGAACTGCTCAAAACAACTATTTGTCAGAACTATTGATAACCACATTAAATCACAATGGTACAATCGCACTAGAAATCGATTGGCCGGAGTGATTGTTTTGAAGCACATAATACCCACAGAATCGTTGACTAGGGAATTCATCAAATAATTTTTTAAAAACTGTTACAAGTGCCATATTTAATCATTGTAATTAATATATTTCTAGTTAAGCTCCTGCTTGCAAGGTTGTTTGATAATACAGCCCTAATAAGACCGATTAATAAGACCTATAAGAATGGTACACTATGTCATCAATATTCTATGGTCATACAAGTTGACTTGCATTAACAGTGTTGAGTGAGTCACTTTGGAAACTAGCCACAAGGGGACAGTATTGCTTAGTAAATAAGTCTTTTCTCCTTTGTATTAGAGGAGGCTGCTGCAATATTTGATTCTTAAATTAGATTTTCTGTCGAATGACACAAAACTAAAGCTGAAATGAAATATAACTGGAACGTTTTCGTTTACGTAGCCAGATGGAGCCATTTCTTACTTATTGCAGACTTGTTTGATTTTAATGCCATTTTTATCTCTTTGTTAACTGTTACTGGTTATTATATTTACCATATTTCTATAGTCATGTCACATATAATTCCATCAAAGGCTTCTTTGCATGATTAAGTGTCCCTGGGACATGAAACACATAGGGAGGATGGATATGGTCATTTTTTAATGCAACTTTGAATAACTTTACTTTGCTCTTATATTTTTTGTGATCCTTTGTGGAATATTTTTTTGGAGTGCCCAACTACCCATGTTGTTGCTGATTATGTTTTACTGCTCACTATGCTGAGGGTTGAGGGCTGGTGCACCCAGACCACTTTCTCTACTCAGTGAGGGTGTCTCCATATTTGTCCTTTATGAGCTCATTGGGATTCAATTTTTTTTGCAATTCTCCCACCATTCAGCCCTAATAAGACCGATTACCATCTGGTAATATTTGTTCTTCCCTAGGTTTCTGTTTACTCAATGTAATATGGCCACTGTGGTGTTCCTTAGGTTGAATGTTAATTAAGACAAACACCAATATTAGAGTTAAGGTGGCCATAGACACACTGATAATATCGTACAAAATGAATTTTTGTACGATATTCGGTGTATCGATTGGGCCAACTGGAAAATTTGATCAGGTGCTGAATCGTCAGATACAGGTAGAATTCTGTTGTTTCTACCTGTATATCTGAAGACTCAGCTCTATACATGTGTATTGAAAGGAACAATCTTTCTTGTTAAGATCTTTTCCAAGAAAGATCGTAGTTGTAACATCTATGGCCTCCTTTAGAGTAGAATTACAATTAAAGCAGTGATTTAGGATTAAAGTTTGACTATGGGCAAAACATTTTTGTCCATGGATAATCATCGTAGGAAAGCCAGCAGCATGTCAGCTTTTCATATTTTTTCACCCAGCCTTGGAATAAGTGACTACCCAGGTGCTGATTTATCATGGTTAAAAACTCGGGCCAGACCCTTCTCCAGATCTCCGCAAAAAAGTTATTTTCCCGCAAAGCTATCAGCGCAGCGCCTTCTGCACATGCGCTAGGCACCAAACACCCAGGTGCCCAGTCGCCCTCACGCAGGTGTGCCGAGCGGCGCCTTCATGTGTGCCCACTCAGCGTGTCACAGTAGGGGGGCAGGGGGTCAGAGGGGGGCCCTGGACAGTAATACCGGTGGGCCCCGGGCCCCCCAGTCTGACCCTGTATTAAATATATCTATAGTTTTTTTCTGTAGGCCTTTCTGGAGCAGTTCATAACAGGATAAAAATAAGAATATGACACTGAATATTTTTTTCTTTTTAGTGTTACCAGTCCTTAAATTAATATCCAATTTTTGTGCCTCCTGTTAGCTCTCTGTTGGTTTGCTGGCATCTCCAATAGGTTTGCTGGCATCTCTATTTTATCCAAATAATCCAAATTTTTAAAAATGATTTTCTTTTTCTCTGTAATAATAAAACCGTACCTTGTATTTGATCCCAACTAAGATATAATTAATCCTTACAGGAAGCAAAACCAGCCTGTTGGACTTATTTAATGCTTACTTGAGTTTCTAGATTTAAGACTTATGATATGAAGATCCAAATTACAGAACAATCCTTTATCCAGAAAACCCCAGGTCCTGGATAACAAACCCCAGCATTCTGGATAATTGGTCTAATACCAGTAATGTAAATTTCGTTTTGTTTTCTGTCTATTTAATATCTGGTGCCATGTGCCTTATAATGGCTAAGCTGCCTAAGGCTTTTAAAGGAATGCTTTCTTGCCAGGATCCAAATATAAAATGTTTAAATCCTGCGGTTTTCCAGATTATGCAAATTTCTATAATTTGGATCACAATTTGTATTCAGACTTTTCTTTGCTTTATTATTGCCTGTAATGGACTCTCCTTTCAGGATAATGGGGTTCCAGATAAGTGATCCCATACCTATATCTATAAGTTGCATTTTGATAATTTTAGGGGCAGATTTAGCAAAGGTCGAAGTGAAGGTTTGAAGTTAAAAACTTCGAATTTCGAAGTAATTTTTGGGTACTTCGACCATCGAATAATCCAACTTCGATTCGAAGTTGAAAAAAACTTCGAACTCGAAGGTCAAATTTTTTTGAAGTACTGTCTCTTTAAAACTTCGACTTCAACCATTCGCCACCTAAAAGCTGCCGAAGTGCTGTTTTAGCCTATGGGGGACCTCCTAGAACCTGTATGGAGGCAATTGGGGGAGTTTGGGAGATCAACGGTTGAAGTTAAAAAATAGTAGGCCCACTTCGACCCCAAAAAACTTCAAGCACCATTCGGTTGGTCTTTTTTTTTTGATTTGAAGTTTGAAGTTTTTTTAACTTCGAACTTCGCCCTTTGATAAATATGCCCGTTAAAGTATGGTGAAAGAATTTCACGCCACAAGAGTTACACATTAGGGGGCAGATTTATCAAGGGTCGAATTTCGAAGTGAAAAAACTTTGAAATTCGACCATTGAATAGGTGTAGTACGATAGTCAAAGTCAAAGGTTTTTTCCACTAAATTGAAATCGTACGATGAAATCCTTTGAATCGTTTGATTCACATGATTTAATTGTACGATTGTACGGTTTCAAAAAAAAATTTCGACTTCTCAAAACTTAGCCAACAGCTCATATAGGTTATAGGAGGTTCCCCTATAGACTAAACAGCAATTTGGCAGGTTTAAGGTGACAAAGTGTCGAAGTCAAAGTTTTTTTTAAAGAGACAGTACTTTGATTTTCAAATGGTCGAATTTGTGAAGTATTTTCAATTTGAATCAAAGTAGAAGTCGAAATGGTCAAAGTACCCAAAAATCACTTTGAAATTCGAAGTTTTTGAATTCGAAAATTCACTTCGACCCTTAGTAAATGGGCCCCTAGGAGTAGCAGAACTAATTAGCTATAGACTTTTTTAGATTTTAGTTCCTGTGGTCTGTCTTCTTGCTTTTTTTTTTTTTACTGGAATTTGCCATAACCAGCATGACTTTGCTGCATGGCCATATGCTATATAATGTACTTATGGAACATTGGGGGGTTATTTGCTAAAACTCAAAATCTTCTCATTTTGACCAAACTCCCATCCACAATTTATTTTACCTTATTTATCAATAAAATAATTTGAAAACTTCAGTGTGGGAAAAGACTCGATAAAACTGTAAAAAAAATGCAAGACCAATGCATACATTTTGCCTAGTTGTCTTGGATATCAGTACCATAAGCAACTCATTTATAGGTAGCCTCCTGCAATTTATAACATTGTGATGAAGACTGCACTGTCTGTATCAAGTTTTTTCTCCCATATCTTCCTACCTTTTCTCTTTTAATTTAGCAAGAGGATTCCACTTTATTTTAAACTGTTAGGAGGCAGGGGCTAAATTACAGAGGAAACAGATAGTTATACCACTGTTAGGAGCTGGGTATCATGAATTGTATGTCTTCCAGGGATGGACTCATTTGCATTTCCTTAATGGAATTTAGGAATTCCAATCCAGGCTGTACGTACGGTTGCCACCTTTTCTGGAAAAAAATACTGGCCTTCCTATATATTTATCTTTTTTCCCTATTAATAACATTGGGCTCAACCATCATTTTCACCAGCCAGGTCGGTAAAATACCGGGCAGGTGGCAACCCTAGCTGTATGTCAGGGGTGCCCAAAAGCTAGATCGGGATCTACCAGTAGAGCTTTAGCTGGTGATCAGTAGATTTCAATACACTTTCAACAAACTAAATATCACCCTCCTGTTTCATTCTTTTTCATTCAGATATAAATGTTAAGTTTACATAAGAAATATAGGTTTGTTAAATATAGCATGCTCGGTACACAGGGCTTTCCGGATAAGGGGTCTTTCTAATTTGTATCTCCATACCTTAAGTTTACTAAAAAGTAATTCAAACACAAATTAAACCCAACAGGATTGTTTTGTCTCAATAAGGATTAATTATATCTTAGTTTGGATAAAGTACAAGATACGGTTTTATTATTACGGAGAAAAAGGAAATTATATTTAAAAATTTGAATTATTTTATAAAAAAAGGAGTCATTTGGAGCTTTCTGGATAATGAGTTTCTGTATAATGGATCCCATACCTGTATTCAGGTATAAGGGATAACTTTCTGATAAGGGTGCTCTCCCTGGCATCTCAAAGACTTGCATAGCAGCACCCTACAATGATTTTGTTTACCCCTCAAGTATATTTAATAGATGTTTATGCCACAGACTTTCAGAACTCTAGGTCATTGCTGCATTAAATGGGTCATTTTGTCACGCAAAAGAAAAATCATTCTTTATTTGGTGCTATTTTCCCATTCAGTCCTTTCCAGGGCTTTGTCAGTGAGAACTGATTTAGGAGACACTTGGAGCCATTTATATTGGCGTTAGAAATATTACAGCTGCACCAGGCAGATTGCGGAAATATGATATGGACGAAACAATGGGGGAGGTTGGAAATCAGCAATTTCTATTGAGCTCATAAACATTTTGATTCATGTTGCCTGAATATATGTTAGTGAACCAGTGCAAGGTAATGTCATTAGCACCTGATGAAGGACATGTCTGTCCGAAACATGTTGTGTTTGAATAAAGTACACTGAATCTAATTTGGCTCTCCAGAGTGAACTTTGCTTTTACCTTGGATATTGTGTTGCTTGGACGGTGCCACTGACTCTCTCTGTCTGATAGAGCCTTGATGCCTTTGGAGTGAGGGACCACCCGACAAACAATAGAATTACTTGTAATGTATAACCTATATATCTACTTTTAATTTAATTTGTCTGTTGTCATTCAGTGTCTCTGTCTGTAGTCACTGTAATGCCCAGGCTGAATCCACACGTACTACTGACTACTTAAAGAAGCACAGAGTGTTTTTAAGTTCTAGGAGTATCACACTTTAGATAATGTTATTATCCTGCCAGCAAGACAAGACCTTTGTACAGTAGTTCTATTGTGCAGGACTGCTTATAGCATACCTCCCAACATTCATAAAATAAAAAGAGGGACAAAAAGATATGCCGAGGTATGCATGGCGAAAAAATACATGTACATTTTACAAAATTTGGCAGGTTATGAAAGTTTGAACACATTTCTGGGAGATTTAGGGCATCTATTTTATGTTATAACACATTTGCAAATGAAGGTGAAATTGCCCTTTAAGCTGCAAGTCTGTTTCCCCAAGAGACCTGCTTATCTTAAATAGTTACTATTATATCTTTGCTTATCTTAAATTATTACAAATGTATCAAAGTTCATGTGCTGAGTGTTCTAGGCTCTCTGCCGAAAAGCATCTTATTTTAATTAAGTTTCAGAAGCTTTGTATCTTTTTCTGCCTCAGTGCAGGAGATTAAAGAGAAACTCTGGACTTTTTTTTTTTTTTTTATAAGTTTTTATTTATGCATTTTCCAATTTTCAACCATCAAATCAAAAGAAAGAAAATGAATGAATCATAGATAATACAGTCTAAGGTCCATGTGTAGGGCAAATAAAGCAGAAGGATAGTGTCACATTGTCAATCATTGAACTCTGGACTGTTTAATAAAAAGTCAGGACTGCAGATTGAACCGTGAAAATCTGGACTGTCCCGCATAAAAAGGGACAGTTGGGAGGTATGTTACAGTAACCAGCATTGCATAGACATGTTCATCAAAACACCCAAACTGGATTGTTTTGGTTGTTTATGGTTCCAAATCATGAACTAGAGATGTGCTCTTTTAACAATTTGTTCAGGTTAATGAAAGGTAAAGGTAAAACAAAGCACAACAGCCAAAAAAAAAAACTGAACAACATTAAACTAAAAAAATTCCTATTTCCCCCAAAAAAGATACAGCAGTCCAGGTACCCCAAACTGCCAAAAACTTGGGAACCTAATGCATCAAAGCCTTTATTGCCCAATTCTACACACACCTGAAAGATATCTGCACATGAAATACAGGTATTGGGCCTGTTATCCAGACTGCTCAGGACCTGAGATTTTCTGTAATTTGCATCGCTTAAAAAAACATTAAATAAACCTAATAGGTTGGTTTTGTTTCAAAAAAGGATTAATTATATCTTAGTTGGGATCAAGTACAAGCTACTGTTTTATTATTACAGAGAAAAAGGAAATCATTTTTAACATTTTTGATTTATTTCATTAAAATGCAGTCTATGGGAGATGGCCTTCCTGCAATTCAGTATTTCTGGATAACAGGTTTCCAGATAACAGATTCCATACCCATAATTGCATCTTTCTAAAACAGTATTATCTGTGACAGTTTCATTTACCTTTAATATTGGCAGCAAACCCTGCTACCAGCTGCAATGTGATGGCACTTTTGCTACATACACACTGGCAGTGTTCTGTGCTTGAAATGTTTGCTAAGAGAGGTAAATATATTGCTTTATACCCAAGCCATCCAACTTTATCCACGGAGTAGGTTGATTACACAATATATCACAAGTCATTAAGCAGGAACATTTGTACTAAGAAATCTATGTTGTCCTTGGGCAGACTGGATTCTGTATGTAGATGAAGATGTGATGCCATTATTACTTATTATTGCTATTATTACATATGTTATTATTTGCTTTATTAATTCAAATATTATGCGACGGTTAGGAATTACACTGGAATCATTTAATTGCCTTGCTGAAAAATTCATTAATTGCCCAAAGCAAGCCAGAAGCCGGTATTGCTTTTAAATATATTTTCTGAAGGTTGTGTTATTTTCATTTAAGGCCAAAGCTCAAAAAACAGCAGTTCATCTCCCAGCATTGAGCGTTTGCCTGGGGGCCGTGACAACACAGAATCGCCTCCTACAGTCAGTTGGAAAGAAAGATACCTTTTTCAGCAAATCCCAAGGCAAAAAGTTTGTCACTAATAATGATGCTTTTCATTTATGTTTCAGTGAAAGGCAAATAGCAAATGCAACTTATCTTCTCCCTCACATATACTTTGCATCTGTTAGTGTTTAGAAAGCTGCAAAAAAAAAAAAACCTTCTGCTGCCTTTAACATATTCCAGAATTTCCCCAGTAGTGTTGCTGTAAAGGAAGCTCCTCCAGTTCCCAATGTAGTATCTAAAAACAGCATGTTTGTGCATATTTATAGACACTGACATAATGGAGTGCAACAGTGTTATGCTCCACAGATCCAAATCAAGAAGATATATTGTCTAGCAGATGTCTTCTGTGTGGTTCAAGGCCATCAAGAGGTGGATTAAGGAATAAATAGATCTCATGCCTTGAGTCTGTGATCATGGTTCATTTGTTCCTATAATGAATATGTACGTTGTTATGTTGCTGCTATAATGAATTTACTCTCCAGATCAAATCACCACTCATTGAAACTTCTCAATTTCCCACTAGTTATTGCTGCCTATGTACAATGTGTATTGTATTGGCCTCCTATGTGATTAAAGGAGAAGGAAAGCTACCAAGGCAATTTATTGCCAACAGATTAACCCCAATAGTGTCAGCAAACATGTTTTATTTATTCTTTTGAATGCTTTACCATACTTGAGTAAACAGCTCTAGAAGCTCTCTGTTTGTTTAGGATAGCAGCTGCCATATTAGCTTGGTGTGACATCATTTCCTGCCTGAGCCTGTCCCTGCTCACTCATAGCTCTGTGCTCAAATTACATCAGGTAGGGGAGGAAGGAGAGAACAAACTGAGCATGCTCAAGTCCTAGCCCTGGAGGTTTAGGCTGAAAAAAGGAAGAATTGTGACAGAGAGCAGCATTACTTTGAAGGTTTACTGGTTATTTATATAGACCTTTCTGATAATGCTTACTTTCGCTTGCTTAATTTTCGCCTATGCTTCTCCTTTAAGTAAAATACATTGTGGTATTTT
Source organism: Xenopus petersii (assembly GCA_038501925.1). Taxonomy (NCBI): domain Eukaryota; kingdom Metazoa; phylum Chordata; class Amphibia; order Anura; family Pipidae; genus Xenopus; species Xenopus petersii. The sequence continues at coordinate 38,935,205 of CM076683.1, read as the reverse complement.
TTTTCCTGATGTGCATTCTGTCCCTATTACATCTGTTATGACTGTGAACTTCTATTGTGTACTTGGAAGGAGTGTGACCTCGTGTATATATATATATATATATATATATATATATATATATATATATATATATATATACATACAGATGAAGCCACTTGGATTTGTGAGTTAAATGCGTCATGACTCAGGGGTAATTGAAGAAACTGTGTTATCTTAAGTCATCTTAACTCATTTAATGCATTTAACCTTTTCATTAGCATACCAAAGCTCCATTGTTCACAATGGTGAATGCTTTAATTAGATGGGATGTTGTGACACAGTTTTCTGTGTTAAATGAGATAAATGGGATATCTGTGTTTAGTTATTCTGTGTCAAACAGACAAACCAAAGTGGCTGCATCTGTATATATACATATATATAGATATAGATATATGTACACCAGAGGATTTGTATAACATAGGTTACTGTTACACTGTTTGCATATTTTTGCTTTATCCAGAACACCTTGTGAAATCAATTCATTTTGTTGTCTGTAAGAGAATAAACTCCCATGTGTTTGTTCAGAGAGTTCCTATTCACTCCATTGTGTATTGTTTGGCTATGAGCCCAGAATCCTATCATTGGAGTCTTCCTATTTTCAAAATTATTCAACCTTGCTCAAAATGACTGCATATATTACGGCGTTAAATAATTATTTGTTAGTATGAGGTTAATTCACATTGACGTGTCTGAAATTGTAGTAAGTAAATAGGCAGTAGTTAAATGTGTGTTAAACAAATACATTCAGCATGGGTGCCCTGCACTCTATTATGCGTTTCTTGTGAAATTAAACATCCAAGCATATGAATATCAATATTGTTAGGCATCTACCCCTCTTTAACCTCACAGATCCCTATATTCTCCAATGATATAATGTCAAGTGGAAACTAGATTATTCACTTTTGTTTTGCTTAGAAAGTTTTGATTATTTAATCAGTTACATGAAAAGTGTACAATAGTTTGTCTGTTTGTATTAAACCTCCTATTACAGCATTCTGTCATTGCTGAGTGGGAAAATCAAAGAAAAATGGTGTCAGAGTGAAGAACAGAAGAAAATTGCAACGTTTATAGAATATGGGAGAACATATAAGAAAGAGAAGAGACAATCACAGGGAAGATAAAAAATAAAGCTCAATGTATAAGGAAAAGCAAACAGAGAATTTCATTGGGTAAAGGATGGGAAATGGGAATAAAAACCAATGGCAGAAGGAAAAAGAAATATGGAGGAATGGAGCAGCTGAAAAAGAAACAGAAGAATTTAAAAGAACAAAAAATGTATGTATGCGTGGGTTGTGGGCTGGGGGGTAAATAAATGCTAAACGTCAGAACTAATAAAACTAAAACTAATAAAAGTTTCATAACCTCTAATGCTAAGTAAAATACATGAGGTCATTAAACGTTCTTCCCTTTATAAATGAATAATATTACCTAAATGTTTGGAATTTTTCTGTTTGGACCAACTAATAGAATGAAGAAATGATTGTTCATTAAATAAGTTGCTAGCAAGCAGCGATAGCAAGTCAGAATTGGGATTGCTGTATCATTTATGAGTGATTTGGAAATTGACAGAGAAATGGGCACGTCGCATGCATACGTCTGCAAATAAGTGGATAATCTGGATGATATATATTCATTGTGTTACATGGGCTCTTGGGATACAATTGATTGCATTTGTATATGTAATCAACTTTTGGTGTTATGCAAATATGAAAGGTCATTTTATAACTGAGAGTAGCATACAGATCTGGGGCCCTTATATGCTGCTAATTAATGGCTGTGACACCAGGGAATTGGTGTAGAAACACCTTATTTTGTTGTCAGTTGATGTTGTAGTGCTGGTTCCTTGACATCAGTCAAACGTTACAATTAGTGCAGTGAGAACCATACACAGTTAGGGCTAATGTATGTGTTTGCTTGGCATTGAATGAAGAAGAAGCTAACACACAAGTCTCATTGTAGCACACACGAGAAACTCCATTGTGAAAAATGAATGTGGAAAGCTACAACCATCTATTAGTCTCCCAAGCACACATACTGAATTTGCCATTATCTGCAAGTCACTGTTACACCTTCAGATAAGGATTAGTGATACCCTAAAGCTTACCTACTGGTACATCCCTAAATCAAAGATATGGGAATAGAGAAAAACTGTAAATGTTGAATCTCTTGAGAGCACTCTCTTATCCACTAAATAAAACTATGGAAAATGCAAAGGAAAATGTATTTTAGATGTATCTTGCTACATACTTAGCTATAGTAGAACCCAATACAGAGAATTAGGAGAAGGAAAACTACCAAGGCATTTTATTGCCAATAGATTAGCAACAACATGCAAACTAGAACTACATTTTTATTCTATAGAATGCTTTTCCATACCTGAATAAACAGCTCTAGGCACTGTCTCTGTTTAGGGTAGCAGCTGCCATATTAGCTTGCTATGACATCACTTCCTGCCTGAGTTGCGCCTTGCTCACTCATAGCTCTGGGCTCAGATTACAGCATGAAGGGAGGGGGGTAGGGGAAAGGAGCAAACTGAGCATGCTCAAGTCCATGCCCTGGAGATTTATGCTGAAAACAGGAAGTCTGATACAGAAACCCATTTGTACACAATAGAAGGAAAGAAATGTGGTGTTTCTTTTGACAGATGACTCTGGGCACTAGGGTTTACTAGTGTATTTATATAGACCTTTCTGTTAAAGCTTACTTAGTTTAAACCTTTAAAGGAGAATTCAACCCTAAACTTAAAAAAAAAACCCCTACCCTACATAGACCCCTCCTCCCCCTGCCTAAGTGTTACACTGGGCAAAGGCCCCTTACATTTTATTTACCCCTCGGTGCAGAGTTCACGGGTGCCATTTTCAGCCGCTTTGGTAGTCTTCGTAATGAGTTTTGGCATATGTGCAGTTGTCGCGAAACAGAAGATTGCCCCAACTGCACATGCGCCTACTTACCGGTCTCATTCCGAAGATTTCCAAAGAGAAGAAGATGGCGCCCATAAACTCCAATGCCTGAATCTGCGCCGAGGTGTAAGAAAAACATTAGGGGCACTTGCCTGGGGTAACACTTATGCTGGGGGAGGAGGGAGGGAGTCTATGTAGGGTAGAGGGTTAGGGTTTTTTTAAGTTTAGGTTGAATTCTCCTTTAAAAATCAAGAATGTTTATCCCACTTCATGTCCTTTCCATCTTGTGTTCTTCTGTTAGTGGGGCTTGGAAATCAAATAGAAAATACATGAAATTAGAGCTAAAAGCAAGGTAGTAGTGGATACATGGCTGGCAACAAGTGGAATATTGTTAAAAATGGCTTAGTAGTGAGAAATGCAAACATTGTCCTGATTATGCTGAACACAAAGCTCAGTGGCAGGTAGGAAAAAGAATATCAACTGTAAAGCTTCCTCTTCTTCTTTTGCAAAACCTCCATAAGCCATCTGCTTCATTGGTGCAACCCAATAATGGCAATATATGGGAAAATGTTTGGATCTGAAGCAGTGTAGTGTAGTTTAATGTGAGTCTACCAAAAGACTTTTGTACTTTCATCATCTTTGTTAACTTATTCCAGAATGTCACAATAATACTGTATCATTTTTACAATGTACTCCATTATTAACGCTTTGTTCTGTATCCCTTCCTTGTAAATGCTTTATATCATCGCTTTTTGTTTTTTTTAACAAGATAACGATATAAAGATTGCGGAGCATCACCATCTCCAAAATCATCTTCAAAAAGCACATTCCTGTTTGCAAGATGGAAAGTCTTATCACATGAAGAGTGGGGGTCCATTTATTGGGATTCCATGGTAACAATCGTTTAATAAGTACTCAAAAGGCCAAATACCATATAAAACTATCTATAGGGTAGAATAAATATTCAGTAATATACAGTATTATAGTGCCATGTACATGAGTATATGACCAGTCTCACCATCAGCACTGTGCCATCTAAATTGGGCCGATCAGGTGGTAGTACATGATCAATGGCAATAAAGACTTCTCTTTTTTCTTTGCAAACATTGGTCCTTTATTGGATGATTAGAGTACTAAGTGACCATTAGAAAGAATGGATCACCATACATTTGAAGCTTGTCAAGTGTTTACTATGACAACCAGTCATTGCTAAATACATAAATAATATATTTGGTTATTTTTTTAATAAAGACAATATTGTATTTTTTTAAAGGATAAGTAAACCTTAAAAAAACATTTTAATGTAACAATTGCTCAGGGTGCTTTCTAAGCACTTTTTGCGATTTACCTTATTTTTTCGGTTTCATGGGGAAATTTTTTTTCCAAAACCCATCAATTAATAGCGCTGTTCCAAAAGAATTCTGTGCTGAAATCCATTTATCAAAAGAGCAAACTGATTTCTTTATATTTAATTTTGAAATCTGACATGGGGACTAGACATATTGTCAGTTTCCCAACTGCCCCAGTCATGTGACTTGTGCTCTGATAAACTTCAGTCACTCTCTACTGCTGTACTGCAAGTTGGAGTGATATCAGACCCCTTCTTCCCCCCCCCAGCAGCCCATCAGCAGAACAATGGCAAGGTAGCCAGATAGCAGCTCCCTAACACAAGATAACAGCTGCCTGGTAGCTCTAAGAACACTCAATAGTAAAATCCAGGTCCCACTGCAACACATCCAGTTACATTGAGTAGGAGAAACAACAGCCTGCCAGAAAGCAGTTTCATCCTAAAGTGCTGGCTCTTTCTGAAAGCACATGACCAGGCAAAATGACCAGAGATGGCTGCCTAAACACCAATATTACAACTTGAAAAAAATACACTTGCTGGTTCAGGAATGACATTTTATATTATAGAGTGGATTATTTGCAGTATAAACAGTATAATTTAGAAATAAAAACAACATCATAAAAATCACGGCAGAATACCTATAAGATTTTATTAACTGCCAGTATAATTAATTATTTAACACTAGTGCCACCTGCTGGTCTGTACCTGTAACTTTAAGGTCAGAGAGAACTGTGTTAAAAAGGAATACAGAGAAGTGTTTTTTATGATACTTCTCATGAAAGAGATCAAAAACCTCAGATGCCCTTTTCCATCTCCTTCCTGAGCAGAACATCACGAAAACACTTGTCTGTTTTGCTTCAGAAGGTATTATCGGTTTGACTGTGCTGCTTTAACAAAATTCATCATATTGGCATTTAAAATGAAATAGATCTGAAACTGACAAAATACCTAAATTGCAGAAGTGCTTAGAAAAGCAATGTTACATTTGTTTTTTGAGGTTTACGTATCCTTTAAAAGAAATGCTATTGGACTTTGTTTTCTGGCATTTTTCCCAGTAATATTGTTACATTTATAATGTGTGGTAACGTTATACTCAAAGCAATTCCTTTTTATTTTATCATTGTTTATAAGGAGACACTATAAATGTCTGGTTCTTATCAGCAACACGTTGGATTGTTAAGCAATATTAGAGAATTCTAACCATTGCTTATTACTTGCAATAACAGACATTTACCCCTGGACACCAGCACTATCGTTTCCAATCACAGCTTAGTGATTGTTCTATTAAAGTTTTTGGCACTGTAATTGTTAGATTGCATTTTCTTTGCTTATTGCCCTATTTGTTAACTACGTGCCAGATAAAATATTGCTGTATAAGGCCTAAAAACATAATGTGATCACCTTGCCTTTTCATTAGGACTGATAAAAACAATGATCTTTAAAGGGGAACTATAGCCAAATGAAAATTTTATATAAGCTTCATCATACTGAAATAAGAACTTTTCTAAATACAATCAATTAAAAATTCTGCATTGTTTCTGAAATAATCAAGTTTATCTTCAGTATTCCTCTCTCAGCATCTGTTTATCCTCATTCTGTCTTCATTCAGGAGTTGGGTGTCAGATGAATGATCCAGTATAATATATAGAGGTGTTGCTTTTGCCTAGAAGATCGACAGAAATTCTGTCTCTCTACATGTAGAATTTGTGCAAAACGTAGTTATTTTGTTAGATTTAGTTTGTACTGGAATCAGTTATTTGAGTGAGCTCTAATTCATCTGCTAGGAAAGGAACCCCCTCATAAGATATATTGGTTCATTCATAGTGATGGGTGCATACTGGCGCGATTTGCTGCCAGCGAATAAATTCGCGAAACTGCTGCGAAAATTCGCCAGCGTCAAAAAAATGGACAAGGTTTGAATTTCAATTTTGAAGAACTTCAAAATTTGAATTCAAAAAGACCAACTGAAATTAAGTTTTGGCCGAACAGGTCCATTTTCGATCTAATAGGTCTGTATTTGGTGGAATTCCAATCATACGAAATGAAGTAATAGCGCATTCGATCTAATTAGAATTGAAAAAAACGATTTTTCAAAGTCCACCAATTGACTCCAGATAGGTTCAAGGGGTCGCCCATAGGCTAAAATAGCAATTCGGCAGGTTTTAAATGGCAAATGGTCGAATTTTTAAAGAGATAGTACATGATAAATTTCGATATTAGAATTTTGGAATTTTTTTCAAATTCAAATCGAATTTGTATTATTCCCTAGTCGAAGTACACAAAAAATAACTCGAAATTCAAATTTTTTGAATTGGAAAATTCACCTCGACCTTTGATAAATCTGCCCCATACTGTTTCTGTTTGCCTTGTAAGTAGTCCTGGTTAATTGTTTCTACCTTCCTCTCCCCATGCTGCACCTGAGTTGAGTATCTCACCCAAGCAATAGAATGTAGCATTCTTTTTCTTTCTTAAAAAATATTTTTTTCCGTATTTTATTAAAATCAGTGCTCTCTCATCTCACTAACATCCCATTGGCGATTAGATTCAACACCTATAACATATAAGTGAAGCTTTCATGATCATGAAACTCCAGTATTTTTACCTGTTAACCTAAACATTTAACCTAAGCTGATGGCATCAAGGCAGTACAGGTATGTTATCCAGAATGCTCGGGACTGGGGTTTTCCAGATAAGGGATCTTTCTGTAATTTGGATATCCACATTTTAAGTCTAATAATACATCCTTTAAACTTTAACTAACCCCAATAGAATTGTTTTGCCTCCAATAAGGATAAATTATATTTTAGTTAGGGTCAAGTACAAGGTACTGTTTTATTATTACAGAGAAAAAGGAAATCATTTTTATAAATCAGAATAATTTGATTATAATAGATTCTATGGGAGATGGCCATTCCGTAATTCGGAGCTTTCTGGATAATGGGTTTCCAGATAATGGATCCCATATCTGTACTAATATTTAATTGTGTCCAGTTAAATTCATATTTTGTTACAGTTCTTGCTACAAAGTGATGCAGGTGGTTGCCAGCGTTAATTCAGCAAGCAAAGCGAAGTGAAAGTTGAATATACGTATATGTTGCAGCAAATACATAACACTACAAAAGCCCAAGGAACCTTAATAAAATAAAATAAAGTTGTTATAATGCCCTACACATGAGCCCAGTGTATAGTTTATGTGCCATATGTTAGGAAATGTATGGGGGAAGCCGTTTCCCCCCAAAAACATTTACGGTCTTTAGCAGGGTATCACCCTGGAAAAAGTAGATGATGCTAGCATTTTTTAGGACTTTGAAAAATTTTCAACAAAAAATTGAGGAAGTCCTATCCACTCAATTACACTTCGCCTGGTCCGAGGTGGTGAAGGCAAGTCTGGCACAAGAGGTAACGTTCAGTAAAATCCGCATCTTAGTGAATTTGCAGAGTAACGTCCCTTCGGTAGAGCGAAAATTCATCTGGCGATAGAGTGCGAATAATCGATAGTGTGTGTCTCTTTCGCTAGCAAAGTTACACCTGCGCCCGTTAAGGATATGGCAAAGTACCGAAATGACGTCATTCTGGCGAATTTTCACTAGCGTTAGACACTTCACCCTTTTGGGAATCTGCCCCCTAGTCTCTTCCTTGTTCCCCCCTGGGAATCCACGGCAAAAACATAGACTCATCATACGACTGAGACTGTCTTTGTCCTGTTGTTGTTCTATTCATCAGGATATTTGGCCAGAGGACTGGGGGGGGTTCTGTATGAATGTAATTTTATTGTAATGTTAATCTAAATTATGTTCATATTTTGTTGTAAAGTTTTCAGTAAAAAAGATAAAAGCCCTATTTTGGTTTGGCCCTGCTTCTGTAATACAATGCTATGTACTCCACCTTCACAATCTGGGAATGTCTGCTTTAGTTCATCTCTCTATGGGAACCATAGTCCTAGGAAGCCTGTCCTAGCACTGCTTTCCCTTACTGAATATATGAGCATCTAACTCAACAATTTTTTTTCCATTTAGGAATAAGATATGGAAGCTCAGATTTCATTCCTACAAGGACAGTTATATGATCTGGATGTGCAAATATTGCGCATAACTAATGAATACACATCTTGGTAAGTAGATATTTTATATTCTCACTCTTAAGTAGTGATGGGCGAATTTCTACTGTTTTGCTTCTCCGATAAATTTGCGAATTTCCTGCGAAATGGCGGAAAATTAGCAAAACTAGAATTTTGACGCCTGTGTCAGTTACCATCAATTTGACGCCAGTTCTAAAGTCAATGGGCATCTGAATAGTGTTGTGCGTGATGGTTTTGACACAAGCAACTTTTCCAACGTTTTTTTGATGCTGGTGCCAATTCACGGGAGTTTTACCAGTGGCAAAACTTGGAAATTTGCCGCGCATTCACACAAAGGCGAATTTATTCACCCATCACTACAAGCAAGAATATGTCTATTGAGGTTCCTTTATGATTGGAAAGGTGAATGTATTTTATTGAAACATAGACTGAATCCAAATGGAAAAAAAGATAAAAGGCACAGAATGCCTAAAATAATCAATAATAATAATAATAAAATAATCAGTAATGGGGCATTTACTCATAGGCCTGTTTAAATAGGTCAGTATAACTGACTGGGTATAGCTGCTCATATAAAATAATTGCCCTTCTGTGATTTTGCTTTTTGTTCCTTTGGCATTTACGGTTGCCTTGTTTTTAGCAGTCGTCTGTTTCAGGAGCAAACTAGTCACCCGTAGCCAAAACTGTCCGAAATACCATAACAATGACATCACAAACTTTCTTAGAGGGCACCAAAGGGTGTAGCGAAGGTGCCAGTGACTGGGAGGAGGAATGGCAGAGGAGGGGATTGGTTAACAAGGAGGTGGTTAGAGAAGGATAGGTTGGGGTAGAAGGGGAGGGTGTATATATATGCTGGCTATTACTTACCTGCTTCCTCTTCCCCCTGGATCCTGGAGCGCTGGTGGAGCTGCTGCCAGAAGCGTGTCCAGTTCCCATCATGGCAGACTTGCTAGCCGAGCAGGTGAGGGACAGTGTCCTGCAGCAGGGCACAGGCTAGGTGGAAGAACTCCTCGCAGAGCTTGTTCCCACTGCGTCCTTGTCCAGTACGGGGCGCAGCAGGCCTGCTACTAAGCGCACCACAGAAGGGCCTGCGCGTCGTTCCCGCCCCCCCTCCCGTCTCAGTCCCAGCCCTCCTAGGCCTAATACCCGCGGCGCAAGGAAGCGAGCGACCGCTCGCAGCGCCTCAGTGAGAACAAAGGATTCTGCGAGTGCAGCAGGAGCTCCCCAGGTGGCGTTGGCTCCTGCGCAGCCGCAACGTCTTCGCAGGGTGCAGTCAAAGAAGCGCCCTGCTGATAGTATCCCTCCTCCTGCCCCTGTGATTGCGCAAGCCGCATGTCAGCCTTCCCCTACATTTCCTCACAGCTTCACAGCGCGTGTGACTCCACACGCAGGGCCACTGCTTCCTGTACCCCCAGCCTCTGTCACTGCATGTTGATAATATAAAGTTGGCACTGATCAAATAGGCTTTTCATTCAAGCTATTTTACAAGTTGAGATTTGTACAGCTGAAGGCAGTTCAGGCGATGTTTTTTATACTTGGGAAGTCCTTCTAAAGGTAGAATTTCCGATTAATTGCCAAAAGCTAATGTAAACCTAAAAAAAGGAGCCGTTTATTCTGTGTATTATGTATGGGTCAAATTCTGAATGTGCCAGTCAAATACAATTTTGTATGTACTTGAAAGAAAGACTTGCTAATAGGTGACACTGCCATTGTTTGCTTTATAGTTAAAACTACAAAAAAAGAAATTTGGGTTAAGCAATGTATCCACATGTGCTCCTTGTCTTTATTACTTGTTCTCTCATTTCTGTTTGGAAAAATCCTAATTGTTACCATGGGAGTATGTTGTATAAAATTGTGTAAACAAGCTGCAAATGAATACAACTAATGGGAACTTCCTGGATACAAATTCATTAAGAATAATATGTTTAAGCAGTGCCAACTTAGTAATGGGGGTAGATGTATATGTGTAAGTGGGCACATAAGCTTTTAGGGGTAGAATTATTTATTTGAGTAATGCCAAAATAGTAGTAGGAGGTTTACATTTCACCTGCTTCATGGCTGAAGTTAGGCAATAATAATGTATTACTTGGTCTTTATTTTTCTGCTTTGCACATTGTTGGTGATATGTAGATTTCCCTATCCCCACAGAGGGGAATTGTGCAGTACAGCCATATTTATACTGTATGTTGTGCTTTATATGGGCTCCAAGGCAGTATTAATTGACTGCACCTAATACCGGACTACAGGCTTATGAAAGGACTATGCTGAAGCCAACGGTGCATATATTTGTAGGCAGAATTGTACCTCCAGACTGCCCAGGGGTCCAGCTAACAGCACACTGTGTCACATATGCTGAATCAATATGAAGAGGGAGTGTAAAATACATATATTTACATATAAAGTTTAACAGAAACTCATTACAGCTGAGAGATAATGGCTTTATCAAGGACTCTGTGTTTGCTTCAAGGGAGGCAGCTTCACTTGGCTAATCAAGGTCGTTCAGTGAACATATTAATTTTCCTTTGTGAGTGCATGTCTATGCCTTTCTGAAGGTCACTGAACAAGAAATATTACTCTGTGGGAAGATTCTTATTGTTTTACTGTTCCCTTGATAAAGAGTGTGATCTGACTGAAAGGGTGTTTGGCTTCTCACCTTAGTTTTAGGCCATCACTTGTTTTTCGTTCCTATTAGTTAGTGTTCATTAGTGATGGGCGAATTTGCGCCGTTTCGCTTCGCCGAAAAATTCGCGAAATTCGCAAAACAGCGAAAAATTCGCGAAACGGCGCCGGCGTCTCGTTTTTGATGCCGGCGTCCATTTTTCGAAAAAATTTTTTGACTCGGGCGAATTTTTGACGCGAATTTCCGCTGGATTTTCGCAAATTAATTCGCTGGCGGCAAATCGCGCAAATTCGCAGCGAATTCGCACCTGGCGAATAAATTCGCCCATCACTAGTGTTCATACATACAACATAGGTACAGCTTTGTAGGCACACATTAATGCACAGGCACCAGAAACATCAGCTATGCACAGGCGTCAGATACACAAAGACACAGGCGCCAGATACACACAGACACAGGCGCCAGATACACACATAGACACAGGAGCCAGATACACACAGACACAGGCGCTAGATACCCACAGACACAGGCGCCAGATACACACAGACACAGGCGCCAGATACACACAGGCGCCAGATACACACAGACACAGGCGCCAGATACACACATAGACACAGGAGCCAGATACACACAGACACAGGCGCTAGATACACACAGACACAGGAGCCAGATACACACAGACACAGGCGCCAGATACACACATAGACACAGGAGCCAGATACACACAGACACAGGTGCTAGATACACACAGACACAGGAGCCAGATACACACAGACACAGGCGCTAGATACCCACAGACACAGGCGCCAGATACACACAGTCACAGGAGCCAGATACACACAGACACAGGCGCCAGATACACACAGATACAGGCGCCAGATACACACAGACACAGGCGCCAGATACACACAGACACAGGAGCCAGATACACACAGACACAGGCGCCAGATACACACAGACACAGGCGCCAGATACACACAGACACAGGCGCCAGATACACACAGACACAGGCGCTAGATACACACAGACACAGGCGCCAGATACACACAGACACAGGCGCTAGATACACACAGACACAGGCGCCAGATACACACAGACACAGGCGCCAGATACACACAGACACAGGCGCTAGATACACACAGACACAGGCGCCAGATACACACAGACACAGGCGCTAGATACACACAGACACAGGCGCTAGATACACACAGACACAGGCGCCAGATACACACAGACACAGGCGCTAGATACACACAGACACAGGCGCTAGATACACACAGACACAGGCGCCAGATACACACAGACACAGGCGCCAGATACACACAGACACAGGCGCTAGATACACACAGACACAGGCGCCAGATACACACGGTTCATCCATCCAAGAAGAATTGGGCTGTGTGAAATATAGTATAACTATGATGTTCGCAATTCATTCACTTCCTAGGACACTGTGTGTAGGTAATGCACACACAAAGAACATGAAATTTCTAGGGCAAAAACGAGAAGGAATAACCTCAAGAAAGGTCTGCTCTTGACCTCTGACTACAATGAACGTACCAGTAGAATAACTAAAAGAAGCGGACCCCCAAAACCATGTGGCCTGGCAAACTTCCAGTATGTGATATGCTTGCTGACTGGAGATGGAGAAGAAGCAGAGAAGAGCTGTGTGATCGTGATTGGCATTCATAAAATAGAGTAAAAGGTACTACATTCACACAGTATTCATCTTCCCCTCCGGCCCATCACCCCTTGAATATCAGCCAGCCCCAGGGTAGCAGTAGCACTATGCCTCCTACATCCAGCAATTCTCTCTGGCCCCCCTATGATTGTGGGGTCTGCTTCTTCTCTAGTTACTCCAGTGCAATAGATTTCTTCCCATATTAGAAATGCTCATGTACTACTGGCCTTCATTGGTTAATTTTCTTCCAGGTGTAGCTGCAGTAAAGCTATTAATTGTACTGGAATATAGTTTACATTGTGTAAATGCAACTGTCAGGGTATACATATGCATACAAAGAAACAAATAACATACTCTTCAAGGGAAACAATGTTTATTCCAAATTTCCAGCTGCAACATTTACAATCACTGAGCAAACCTAGAGGCAGTATGTAGATGAATATATATTCCCTAGTCTGCAAATAGGTGGCAGAACACTAGCATGAAATACTAAGTGATACTAAGAATTAATCAAAATAACCAGTGCCCTAGCACTAGCATACAAGCTTTGAAATATGAATGTCTGCTGGTAGTGGAGAGCTTTTCTTTCAACGATGTGTCCCAGTTAGTGTCTCAAGGCTTGTGGGAACCCAAAGGTATTTTAATATCTGATTTTTGACCCATTTCATTTCATAACACGTACTGAGTATCAGGAACAAGCACAAGAGTACTAAGGGACCCATCAGTATTTATTCTAAAAGCACTTTAAGTGCCAGGCCAAACTGGCCATCCCCCTCACCCCGTGCTAGAGTCATCGCAACCTCTAGAACAGGAGTCCTCAACCTTTTTTTACATGTGAGCAACATTTAAATGTAAAAATAAGTTGGCGAGCAATACAAGCATGCAAAAAGTTCCTGCGGGTGCTAAATGTGGGTTGTGATTGGCTGTTGGTAGCCCCAATGGTGACTGACAGCCTACAGGAGGCTCTGTTTGGCGGTACCCATGGTATTTATGCAACTAGAACTTGCCTTCAAGCCAGGAATTTAAAAAATAAGCATCTGCTTTGAGGCCACATCCAAGGGGTCGGAGAGTAACATGTTTCTTAGGAGCCACTGGTAGGGGATCACTGCTCTAGGGCATAGGTCTAAAGAAAGGAACCATTTCTCCCTTTTCTCTGGCGTAAGATACCAGTCAAGTTATACGCTATCCCTTTTTCTCCCTTATCTGAGTTTTAATAGAGGTTTTGATATATTTATGTATCCATACATTTTAATAGAGTTTTAATAGAGGTTTCGATATATTTATGTATCCAATTCCATTAGTCTATATCTGTAAATTAATTTAGCTTGTGCTCCCATCTTTACACTTGGTTAGTCTTTTTAGCCTTAATCTCACATTACATGAAGTCTGAATAGATAATACTGATTTTCCCTTTTTCTCAGAGGGATATTGACTCAAAATTTTAAAATTTCGGCTGCATCTGTTCCTGTTTTTCATGATGCATAATGTAAAAGTTGTATCTGAAATTTTCTTTGTTATTTGTGGTTTGATGGGGTGGTCGGCCCTTGAATCAGGTACCCAGTGGGCCCCAGGTACTCCTGTTCAATGCTGGGCACCATGGACTATAATCCTCTCCTAAAAATGTATCAGAACTCAATTTATGGTAATAATCATGGGCTCAGATCTACTGTGGATAGTGGCAGCTTCCTGTGAAAAGCTGTAGCCATAAAAAAAATATGGTGCCTTTAGCTGCTGGAAGCACAAGTAAAGATGGACTCACAAATGTCTTCCCCTTCTGGCATGATTGAAATGCTAAGACTTTAGGGACTGACTGGGGCACCCTGTTGTTCAGTTTAGTACCTCCACCACACAGGCCAGGAATATTAATGGCAACCCCCCCCCCCCGCAATTACTAACCCCCTATCCAATCACTGCATTTGTACTGTAGAGTTGTATAGTAATCCCCCCAGAGGGACTTGAGGACCACCAATTGTATTTCACGCTTTAACATTTCAGTTTCATGCATGCACGCTCATACAAAGCATTTCACTTGCCTTTTCTGTTTCTTTTCTCTATTGGTGCCAGAACTGTAGCACCTGCTTGTAGCCGGTATCAGGCCATAATGGATTTGCAAGATTCCCATTGCGTAAAAAATTCTGCTAAACCCTTTGTGTGTTTTTAAGTAGAGCGCATGATTTGCTATATGGTTTCTTAAACATGTATTTGGAAGTATGCAGTTGCCCAGAAGCTGAAATACAATTTAACCCCATTGTGTCGACTGAAATCAGCTGGAAAGCTTTGCAATTGATGTTCATTTTTTATTTATGTTAGCTATTTACCTTAATATCCCTCTGTCTTTATACCAGAAGTTTGAAATGCTAGTTGGTTACCTTAAAATGGATTAATTGGGAGATTATATATATATATATATATCTATATATCTATATATCTATATATATATATATATCTATATATATATATATATATATATATATATATATATATATATATATATATATCGAAAGAACAAAGATGCACACCAGGATTTGTGTACAAAAGATTAAAAATCCATATTTATTAGATTACATTAAAAGTTCGGCCAACGTTTCGGTCTGCTCCTAAGACCTTTATATATGGTCTTGATAAAGGTCTTAGGAGCAGACCGAAACGTTGGCCGAACTTTTAATGTAATCTAATAAATATGGATTTTTAATCTTTTGTACACAAATCCTGGTGTGCATCTTTGTTCTTTCGATATTTGGATAATTTTGCCCACTAAGATAGCACCCAGGTATTATCTCATTACCATGCATTACGGTGTGCGTTAAGAACTTCTGGACTGTATATATAGATATATATATATATATCTATATATATAGAATATCCAAAAATAAGGATGCACACAGGTATTCCATCAAAAAGTTAAAAAACTTACATTTTATTTAGTACATTTAAAAAAGCAGGTTGACGTTTCGGTCTGTATCTAAGACCATTTTCTAGACCATAAACTGCTTAGTAAAATGTTACAGGTATAAATAGTTAAGACACCATCCACTCACAAGCTGTCCAAGATGTCATGTGACAGTTAACTCGGAACTCCCCAAATTGGGAGGGGTATGGATGGAAAAACTTCTTAATGTCAATTCTGTAAAAGAACCGACATTTAAAACATTAAGATGTGTGTGGAGCTGAAGATTACTAACAATGTTACATCATTGAACCAAGTTTGCAACAAATGTATCAAATTGACAGACCTGTTAATACAATAGTAACATTATCGCTGACTCAAAAAACAAAGAAGGGAACAATGTTCATTTAGTCCTTTAGGTTTCAGAGTGTTTAATTTTTTGATCCAGAACACCTCTCTCTGGAGTAGTATCTTGGATCTGTCCCCACCTCTCCGCAGAGGGGGGATATGATCTATAGCTATATAATGAAATGTAGGTAGCCTATGTCCCTCCTCTAAAAAATGATTCGCCACTGGTTTGTTAGTGTGGCCATCTCGAAAGGCAGTGCTGATGGCTGAGCGGTGTGCATCCATACGTAAGCATAATGTCAAATCTGTTTTGCCAACATAGGGCAAACCACATAGACAAGTTATCAGATAAATAACATGGGTAGTAGTACATGTGATATGGTGTCTGATGGCGAATTGTTTACCTGTCTGTGGATGTAAAAAACTGGTGCCAGGTGTCATGAACCTGCATGAAGTGCAATTGGGACATTTAAAACAACCGGGTTTGTCATAACGTAACCATGTATCATGTTTCCTCTGATAACAGCCTATTGGGTCGCTCTTAATGAGAAGGTCCCTCAGACTACTACCCCTCTTAAAGCTTTTTAACACTGTATTGGGAATTATCTTGCTGAGACTACTATCTGCTTGAATGATGTTCCAGTGTATTTTAACTGCTGAAAAAGTCAAATGAGAACCTGCGGTATATTTAGTACTAGATACAAAATTCAACAGTTTATTTTCCCTACATATCGATGTGTGTATTTGACGTTTGGCAGTCGCCAAAGCCTGTTTCAAAACAACTTCTGGGTACCCACGGTCTCTAAATCTAGACCACATACCCTTAATCTGTATATCAGAAATATCCTGACTAGAATTGTTACGAAGTACGCGACAAAACTGAGAGATGGGTAGGGATTTTTTCATTGCCAATGGGTGACAGCTGTCATAATGTAGAAGGACATTTTTGTCTGTACTCTTGCGATACAGTGTAAACTCAATGTGGTCATCATTTCTCCATAATTACACATCAAGAAAGTGTAGCCAATCAGTGTGTATTTCGTGTATAAATTTTACTGGACTGTCTAATGAATTAAGTTCATGCACCATAGAAAGAAACTCTCCCTCCGTGCCACCCCACGATTAAGACTTAAAAGTTTATTTACCCCCCCTTGGCCAATCCAACCATTAGACTGTTTAAACAAGCAGTTGAACGTGAAGTAAGTTTGAATGCCCCTCTAGTAAAGACTAGACAAAACATCACTCAAGAGATGGGTAGGGATTTTTTGATGGAATACCTGTGTGCATCCTTATTTTTGGATTTTCTATACATTGCTGCTTTGGATAGCACCAGGACTTTGTACTTAGTGCTGAACTAATTGGACTATATATATATATATATATATATATATATATATATATATATATATATATATATATTTATATATATAATATATTTATTGATTTATTTATTTTAAACCCAGTTCCATTAATCTATTGGTATATTACTCAATGCACTGCCTTGTCCAGCAACTAATGATTAAATTCTGAACTGAGGTTAAGAAAATTAATAAAATAATAATAGTTACAGATAAATAACTGTATGTTTTTAGCTATTTCAAGAAGTAAACATGACAGTAACATACATAACTCTACATAACTCTACAGACCCTTTATATACCTTATCATTTTGCCCATACTTATGTATCATATTGCTTTCTTGCAATTTTGCAAATTTGTACATGTTTAAGCCTTTGTCTAAAATTGTAACTCCCAACAGAATGCAGAGGCAAACACAGTAAAATAGCTTTTTCCCATAGTAATGTAATAACTACAGTGCGGCTAAATTGAAATACAGGAGAAAATGTTGCTGTTTCCATTTGGTATCCTTCTGCTTGTATTCTGTTCAATTGCAAATTCCATACATCTACATACATTGCTACCAATGTTTCCTAGCTATATATTGTTACCAGAGCAGTGAACACAACTGTACTATGTATTATTATTATTATTAATAAACATGGAGGTGCTTTCAGTTCAGGCAGATGAATTTTTCAGAGTGCCTGCCCATTGTATTGATTATAGCCTGCTGGGGAGTGGATGACATCATTCCAAATTCCATTGCTGCAGTAAAGAGAGACCGAAGCTTATCAGAGCACAAGTCACACCATTGAGGGCACTTGGAAAAGTAAGAACATGGCTAGTCCCACATCATATTTCAAAATTAAATATAAAAAGCTTGTTTGCTCTTTTGAAAAACAGATTTAGGATTCTGCTGGAAAAGCGTACATGTTTTCCTGTGACAGAATCCCTTTAACTGAGTGCATTTGTGTATTATTGGAAAAGCTGCAGTGTATTGTATTGTGTAATTTTCCATAAAATTCTGCCAATAGCTGAATCCTACTTTTAACAACTACCGAGCATGTTATATCTTCATATAATCTTTAGAAATCCCATGGCGATTTGGGGAACTGCTGGCAGTGATGAGGACTTTGGCAAATATTTATTGTGAAGAAACAGCAAACTGTCTACAAAAAGGTCTACAAAAAGATATTTACTTGGCTCTATATTTATTTTCCCTATGTACATAAGCTCAATATAAAGCTGAAAAAGGAAGATAAAATCCAGGTGTCTCTTGCGGTACTGAAGCAGGTACAAACTGCAACAAGATTTATGGAACTACATAATAAAATTAAAAAGCTACTGAATGGCAGGTTCTAATGCAGGGCAGATAGAATGAAGGCCTTTAATCAAAGCTTATTAACATGATTAATTGCATTGCAAATTACCTATTGTGAGTAACCAGGACTGATTGTAGTTATCACTATAGATTTACATTTGCATTGTTACTAACACATGAATTCTTCTGTAATAGAATGTTGGAATAAATAAAAGGTAAAAAGGGCAGATTATAATGAATGTTTATATCCTACCAACAAATAAAAGACATTTTGAAAGGAACGCTGAGCTTCAACCAGTCTCTCCTTGAAGCTGAAGAGAATGACGAGATTTCAATCATAGATGATCACTACTGCTCTAACCTGCTCAGAAAGAGTGATGAGATGAGAGGAACCCAGGAGCAGCCCAGGCACAAGCTTTCTTTATAATTATGCATCTTGTTTACAAATTTTAGAAGAAAATAATGAAACCATTTGTGTAAGTGGGCTTTTGTGCAGCCTGCCAATGCTACTGTAATATCCAAGGGATTTTGAATATTTTTACAAACACTTTCTAAAGAAATCTGGGACATATTAAATGAACCATGTGTAATATGTACAGTAAATTGCCTTGTATGGGAAGTTATAGGGCTTATTTATGACTGTAAGCACAATTCAACCGTGTAAAATATGGTTGCCATCTGTCCGGATTTCATCCAGACAGCGCGCAGTAGAGCAGAAAGCCGAACTTTAACTAAAAAGTCGTCTATTTCGCTCAACTGCGCATGTGTTTGCCCCGTGAAATTTCAAGAAAGAAGAAGCCGGAGGAGGATCGCTCTGTGGTGCTCACTGGAAGATCCCTGGGCCGGTGTAGTTTTCTGCTGATAGGAGCACCAGGTAAGTAAATACAATCACTTGGGGTAGCTAACATTTGGCACCGCCAAGTGGAAGAAGACTTTCCTTCTCCTTTAAATGCACAGTACTTGCATCAAAATGTGTTCTTTGCACTTCTGTTTCAAATCAAGTGCAGTTTATTTACACAGACCACTTGAAGACCAGGAGGTAGCTCCAGTGTTCCCTCAGTGCCCTGTGTCAATGCCGTGTTTTAATTTATTATTATTTGTTGTTATGTTTTGGTAGCAACACCACATTTGTGTTTTTTGAGTTATTTCAATTTTTACTTAGCTCTCCAGTATGCAATTACAGCAATTACCCTAGCAACCATGCATTGTTTGAATAAAAGACTGGAATATGAGTAGGAGCGGGACTGAGCAGAGAGATGAGTAATAAAAAATAGCAATAACCATACATTTGTAGCCTTACAGAACATTTGTTTTTAGATGGTGTCAGTGCCCCCGTGTGAAAGATGGAAAGAGTCAGAAGGAAGCAAATAATTCAAAAACTATTTTTAAAAAAGGCCAATTGAAAAATTTACTTAGAATTAATCATTCTATAACATATTAAAAGTTAACTTAAAGGTGAACCACCCCTTTAACATGGCTAGAGCAAATTATAGAGTATATAACCCTATTTCCCCTGTAATAAAGAACTCTCAAATGGCTCAAGTCTAAACAGAAGGAAAAAGAAAGAACTGTGATCACGCAGAGACTGAGACCAGGCACATACAGTATATATTTAAGCATTCCGAATATATTTTTATGTCCCGGAAAAAATATGTAAACTCTAGCTATTTTAGTTCTCCATTTGCTTCCTAGGAAATCTCATCCACTGCTTTAATCATATTCCAAAAATAGTAATGGCCTGCGCCTACAATATCATAAGCCAAGGTATATCTTGCATAATGCTCCCTGGCTCAGCTGTAATTGTAGCAATTATGTTGTGAATTCCCCCATATTCCAACGGCAATTATATACTCTACATATAAAAAGAAAAGTCGATCAGCTGAGATGTCAGACTTGCATTTATACTGTAACCAGTCTGGAGCAATGGCATCTGCCATATCTAACAACTAACACTGCTCCACTGATTTGCAGGGAATGCTTTCAGGGTCGGACTGGACATTGGGGGGCCCACCGGGTAACTATATCCAGGTCCCCTGAGCGCATGTGCAAACGTTTGGGAGCACACTGATGCGCATGCGATACTGGCGCACCGATTAATTTTTATTTGGGGGCCCGGACATCGTTGGAGGGGGCCAGGACATCGGGGGAGGGGGGATGGGCCAGGCCCACCTGGTTTTTACCCGCCAGCCCAGTCCAATGATGAATGCTTTCCAGTGATTTTAGCTACACAGGTATGGGGTGTCGTTTGTCCCAAATACATTCTGTATACAAAACTATCCCTAATACACAGAATGAATGTCTCTCATGTTATATAAGTATTTGTGACCATACACAGAGAAAAAAAATATACAAAATACTTATTTCTATTAAAAAATGAAAACAAAATCTGGTTAGTGCACAAAAGGATGTCATTATATCACAAACTCCATTCAGTACAGTTTAACAAGCAATCTGTCTCACAAATGTATAACCTCCATGTAACGGACTCACTTATGTGCAAAGTTACTTACAGAATGAATAATGTAAAAACAAAGTTGGATATAATATATAATAGTGTAACTAACTAGTGCTTGTCAAGCTAGATTTGACTGACAAAATAGATATTTGTGACAGAAAGCAAGATTTTATAGTACAGGATTCATTCTTTCCACAAAATGACAGTTTTGTTTCACAAAACAGATAAAAACCATTCTGTGAAGCAACACTGTCAGTCACATTCCTGAACCAATAAGAACAAAGCTTATTGCCATATACAAACAAGATGAGTAGTGGCCAGCTCTGCTCCGCATGGCTAAGGCAAAGTATCTGGCCTGCTATAGAGGGCGCCCTCTAATGTCCCCTGTGCTGCATAGTAATAAACATGAACAAACATTTCCTAAAAGAGCTGCTGTTAAACACTACAGGTTCATAAATGGAAGTTTTTACAAATGGCTGAGAAATATAATGCTGCACTTATAATGGTTGTAGAGAAAGAAAAGTATGCAAAACTTATATAAATATGATCATTTTAGGTGATATGGCTATTCTTATTGTAGTAACCTGCTTGTGTGGCCATTTTGGTTAAGGGCATTCCTGCTGTTTTGCCATTATCTTATGACTCACTCCTGTTCCTCTTCCTGTCTAAAGCTGGCCACAGACTCAAAGATCCGCTCGTTTGGCGATCTTTCCCCAATATGCCACTAACGGCATGGCTATATCGGGGGTAACTTGAACGTTCGGCCGTATGTATGGCCGAACGATCGAATTACGATGTGCCAAGGGGCTCCGACGGGTCGGTCGGGTAAAAATCCAACTCGATATCGTGGCCAGATATCGATCGGGAAGACACGTCGGAAGCCCCCATACATGGGCAGATAAGCTGTCAAATCGGTCCAAACGACCGATATCGGCAGCTTTATCTGCCCGTGTATGGCCACCATAAGCTGAGAGTAATAATGGGACAGGCCACACCCACCTGCGATGTTGTATTAAATGTACCAGAAGTTACTGTGCTTGTCTGGCTGCTTTGCCTGACTCTCAGAGTCAGTTATACGTTTTGTATATGATAGTTAGACTCCAATGTCTCCTCCTAGCTGTAATCTTGCACCAATTAGCTTGTAGTAGTCTCTTAATAATGTGCTTAGATATAGTGCAACTACTACATAATAGCTTTAGCCAGAGACTTGGGACTGATCATGTGCACACATACCTCCCAACTGTCCCTTTTTCAGAAGGACAGTCCCTCTTTTGACAGCTCAACCTGAGGTCCCTCATTTGTACTGGAAAGTCCCTCTTTTCTCTGCACTGAACAGCCAGAAAAAGAAACAAAGTTTCTAACTTAATTGGCTTTTTGGCAGAGAGGCCAGTACAACTAACAGGTGCAACTAAGATGCTTTATAACAATTTTGAGATAAGAAAATAAGTAATTTTAACAGTTTAGATAAGGAGAAATATTTTCACATTTGTATAACCTGCCAAACTTTGTAAAATGAACATGGTAATTAGGGGGTGTGGCCACAAAATGGGTGTGGTCAAACAAATTGCTGCACTACATGCAAAATAATTTTTTGTCTCTCTTTTTATTTCCAAAATGTTGGGAGGTATGTTTCAACTACTACATAATAGCTTTAGCCAGAGACTTGGGACTGATCATGTGCACAGTGCATACCTCCCAACTGTCCCTTTTTTGGAGGGACAGTCCCTCTTTTAGCAGCTCAGCCTGCAGTCCCTCATTTGTACTGGAAAGTCCCTCTTTTCTCTGCACTGAACAGCCAGAAAAAGAAACAAAATTTCTAACATACAAGAAGTCATCTATAGTGTGGATACTTCAATGTGGTAAACAAATTACTCACCACGTAAGGGAAGTGGCCCAGGTGCACTGCCCTGAGCCCTCAGCATAGGGGGCGAACTAACCAAAATGTAAAAAGGAGCAGGCACTCAATGAACGCAGACTTCCAGCAGGCACCAATTCAAAGTGTAAAGATCTTTATTGTGTCCAAAATGTCTAACTTAATTGGCTTCTGGCAGAGAGGCCAGTACAGCTAACAGGTGCAACTAAGATACTTTGTAACAATTTTGAGATAAAAAAATAAGTAATTTTAACAGTTTAGATAAGGAGAAATATTTTCAAACTTTCATGACCTGCCAAACTTTGTAAAATGAACATGGTAATTATGGGGTGTGGCCACAAAAATGGGTGTGGTCAAAGAATTCACCGCGCTACATGACAAAACATTTTTTGTCCCTCTTTTTACTTCCAAAATGTTGGGAGGTATAACCACGCATTCTCTATAGTATGATGTGTAGGTTATGAGTAGCCACTCCTGAGTACTGTGTGTAAACAAAAGGGTGTCATTTAGGCAGGGGCAATTTTAGGGGATCATAATCTATTTATATAGAAGCAACAAGCTGCACAATGCTTTATATTTATTTATAACAAAAGACTCTAATGATGCCGTCCCCTTACCTGCCCAGTGCTTAACCCTTTCACATCAGAGTGGGTCGAGGGGGGCACAACACTAGAGCATTGAGCACAACTGCGCCCATGTCACATGCCTGTCCAGAGCCGCCAGCAGGGGGGACAAGTGTTCCGGGCCTGAAGGGGGGCCCAGAAGTGCTGGCTGTTGAGTGCAGAGAAAAGAGGGACTTTCCAGTACAAATGAGGGACCTCAGGTTGAGCTGTCAAAAGAGGGACTGTCCTTCTGAAAAAGGGACAGTTGGGAGGTATGTGTGCACATGATCAGTCCCAAGTCTCTGGCTAAAGCTATTATGTAGTAGTTGCACTATAGCTAAGCACATTATTAAGAGACTACTACAAGCTAATTGGTGCAAGATTACAGCTAGGAGGAGACATTGGAGTCTAACTATCATATACAAAACGTATAACTGACTCTGAGAGTCAGGCAAAGCAGCCAGACAAGCACAGTAACTTCTGGTACATTTAATACAACATCGCAGGTGGGTGTGGCCTGTCCCATTATTACTCTCAGCTTAGACAGGAAGAGGAACAGGAGTGAGTCATAAGATAATGGCAAAACAGCAGGAATGCCCTTAACCAAAATGGCCACACTAGCAGGTTACTACAACAAGAATAGCCATTTCACCTAAAATGATCATATTTATATAAGTTTTGCATACTTTTCTTTCTCTACAATCATTATAAGTGCAGCATTATATTTCTCAGCCATTTGTAAAAACTTCCATTTATGAACCTGTAGTGTTTAACAGCAGCTCTTTTAGGAAAGGTTTGTTCATGTTTATTACTATGCAGCACAGGGGACATTAGAGGGCGCCCTCTATAGCAGGTCAGATACTTTGCCTTAGCCATGTGGAGCAGAGCTGGCCACTTCTCATCTTGTTTGTATATGGCAATAAGCTTTGTTCTTATTGGTTCAGGAATGTGACTGACAGTGTTGCTTCACAGAATGGTTATTTTATTTGTTTTGTGAAACAAAACTGTCATTTTGTGGAAAGAATGAATCCTGTACTATAAAATCTTGCTTTCTGTCACAAATATATATTTTGTCAGTCAAATCTAGCTTGACAAGCACTAGTTAGTTACACTATTATATATTATGTCCAACTTTGTTTTTACATTATTCATTCTGTAAGTAACTTTGCACATAAGTGCATCCGTTACATGGAGGTTATACATTTGTGAGACAGATTGCTTGTTAAACTGTACTGAATGCAGTTTGTGATATAATGACATCCTTTTGTGCACTAACCATATTTTGTTTTCATTTTTTAATAGAAATAAGTCTTTTGTATATTTTTTCTCTGTGTATGGTCACAAATACTTATATAACATGAGAGACATTCATTCTGTGTATTAGGTATAGTTTTGTATACAGAATGTATTTGGGACAAACGGCACCCCATACACAGTTGCTCCACTTTTGTGACAGTGACGTGTTGGACAGTTACACTTATGTTTTGTTTATGTAAAGACCCCCTGCTTCCGTTTTCAGCGGGACAGTGCCGATTTTGACAGGTCAACCCGCAGTCCTGCTTTTCTACTGAAAAGTCCCGACTTTTTCTGCACTGAACAGCCAGAAAAAGAAACAAAGTTTCTAACTTAATTGGCTTTTGGCAGAGAGCCCAGAACAGCCTCCAGTTGCAACTAAGATAGTTTGTAACAATTTTGAGACATGCAAATAAGTAATTGTAACAATTTGGATAAGGAAGTCCCTTGGAAAAAGTAAGACTCACAGCTTAAGGGCAATTCACCTTCATTAGCAAAACTATAATAACTGGAAAAAAAAACAGAAATATGTTCAAACTTTCATAACCTGAAAATTAGGGGGTGTGGCCACAAAAATGGTCGTGGTCAAAAAAAATTCTACGCACAGCAAATTTTTTTGTCCCTCTTTATATTTCCAAAATGTTATGAGGTATGCTTTAGTATTGTTTCACATAGAGCTTCTGGGTCTGTCAATGGATTAGGGGCCATGTTGAAAGCAAATGGGAAAGCAGTCCTGTGTATTAGACTGACCACTATTCACATAACTACTTTAACTGCTTCATCAGAACACATAAAAACAACCAGTTCCGGATCTTTGTACCTGACACATAGGGGATTATTTATTAAAGTCTGAATGCTAAAAACTTGACATTTTTGAGTTTTTATACTATAGAATCCAAATTTTTAGTGGAAAAAAAACCTTCAATTTTTCGAGATCTATTATAACCAGAGGCTGCAAAAAGTTTGATTCCGAAAATACTCCATCTTCAACCTGTCGATGTCCAGTAGAAGTCAGTGGCAGAGGTCCTATTTGGAATTTGAAGATATTGTCTGTGCTGGAGTTTCGTACGATAATCCAAAAATGTCAGGCTTTTCCACAGATTTCACGAAAAATATGGACTTTTCAGGCATCAAATGCAAAAACACATTAAATTTTTGGCACGACAATCCAAGCAATTCGAATATGACAATACGAAAAGGTTTTTGTTGCTCCAATTGTTTTTTTTTATGATAAAAAAAGGTAAATTGTGGATTCTAGTTTGGTCGGATTTTTTTTACCTAATTAATCAGAAACATTCGGATATTAGTAAATAACCCCATTAATGTGCTGCTATTACTGGTAATACCCATTTAGATATACATAATATATAAATGTATGACTAAACCAGCAACAATATCTAGTCCATCATTTGTTATTCTCTTGTTTAGGTCAATAATAGAGTCCACAGACTTGGGGGAAATACCTTTTTAAACCAGAGAAATTTCTTTGTACAGCACCAAATATAAGTTAAAAATGTCTTTATTGAAAATGACATGGCAAAACAACCTGGTCTGCAACGTTTCAGGCCCCTTACAGCCTTTTATCAAGCTTGAAACTTTGCAGACCAGGTTGGTTTGCCATGTAATTTCAGTAAAGGCATATTTAACTGATATTTGATGCTGTGCAAAGAACTTTCTCTGGATTAAGTATTGGTAGAAAATGGACCACTGACGGTACGTGCACAAACTTTCATATAAATCGGGGGATTTGAGCTGACTCAAATAACTTTGACAAGAAATACCTTTTTAATGTCCATAGATAATGGAAAGTGTATATATTGGTGTTAACGTTACACAAATCATTGGAATAAGGAAAAGGAATAGGAGAAAATGGAACAGAGATGTACCTGGGGCAGTAATGATTTACCTTAGAATTACTTCTGTTTGTGACACTTTTGCACATGTGTACAATGCATGATGTTGCTCAGAAAGCCCATGTACAGAAGGCATATGGCACAGTGTGAATAGTCACAGTTATTTGGCAAGGCTACACTTATGTCTCCTCTTATTTCATCAGCATCAGGCCAAACGGCTTAAACATGTTTATTGTCAATGCAAATTTCCTAAATTCACGATAAGTTCAGCATTTGATTTTGCAAACATCTGCATCAGAACATTATACAGCAAAGCTATTGCAGAAATATAGTCTCAGTTTTTTTTTTGTGTGTGTTTTTCCAACTATGAGCTAAGTTATAGTGAAGTCTGTACATCTGCCAAGCCTCTGGGCAAACCCCTCATTTTCTTGGATTGCAGCTATCTTGCACACTGGGGCCCGTCCAATAAACATTTTCAGATGTAATTTTAAATAATAATAAGCTATTCAGCCCGGATATGTGTCTGCCTAATTACTCTAAACAGAATGAGGCTGTGATTATGTGCAAGATATTATGTACATTATTATGGCAAAGTGATTCCATATAGAGGTGCTAATATTTCTGTATTATTCACACAGCTACTGTAGCTCTCATAACATTATAATATTATAAGTAACTGCTCAGCAAAGTGGTTTTATATAGGCTTCCTTTGTACATGATAGTTGCTTGTCAGTAACAGTCGAGGGGCTCAGGGTAAGCTTTCTCCTTTGTGTTCACATGTCTCCTGTTGGTTAGTAGCACCCTATTTCACTGGTGCTGCACCAGTGAAAGAAAAAATACTTTGAATTTCGAACGTTTTTTTTTTTGGCTGCTTCGACCATCGAATTGGCTACTTCAACCTTCGACTACGACTTCGACTCGAACGATTCGAATTAAAAATCGTTCGACTATTCGACCATTCGATAATCGAAGTACTGTCTCTTTAAAAAAAACTTTGACCCCCTACTTCGCCAAGTAAAACCCCAAAAGGTCCCCATAGGCTTTCTAACAAATTTGTGGTCGAAGAAAAATCGTTCGATCGATGGATTAAAATCCTTTGAATAATTCTTTTCGAAGGATATAATCGGTCGATCAAACGATTTTTCCTTCGATCGTTCGATCAAACGAATTGTGGTAAATCCTTTGACTTCGATATTCGAAGTCGAAGGATTTAACTTCGACAGTCGAATATCGAGGGTTAATTAACCCTTGATATTCGTCCCTAAGTAAATGTGCCCCTTAATCTTGCAAAGATGTTTAACAAAGTTACAAGATGGTGACCCCCTGTAGCCAACTTTGAAAGCATAAATGATTTGTTTGATTAGGCTTGTGGTGCAGTAAGTTCATATTTATATTTAGTATACAAAATACAGCATTTCTAGCCTTATTCTATTTTAGACTTTTCATGCCCTTTAAGACATATATTTTTTTGTGGATGAAAAAGATATATAATGGCAGGAAAGCAGGTGATACTGACCTAGAGTGAAGAAATGAGGGATGTAGAGATGTAGTGAATACTGTACCACTGGACACGGTGTAGTACGTGTAAAAATACAAGTGCGGTGAGCAAAGCGCAATTTTAAGTGCAGTCACCATGTTTTTTTTCCACAATGCAGCATTTTCCCCAGAATTCCTTAGTCATTGAGGATGCAAAATGGAACATAACTGCACATGTGCTTTGTTGCAAATTGGGCACAGTTGCCTCAGATATTTTCAAAATCTGTCAGACATCATTTGAGTCACAATGTGCTGCTCTTTAGCTCAGCAGGCTGCTGGTTTGTTTGAATGTTGCAAGTAGAATGAGGCTTTAGTCTTATGTTCCAATTTTGCCCAGTTTTGAGCTAGAAATATCAAAAACCATAGATGTTTCCTAATTAAAACAAGCCCTATTCACTGAATCAGTGTTGTACGGGGGCATAAGGCTCTTTAAAGAAAATTGCAGTTATTGTTTGCAAGTAAATCCTCAATATTGTGCCTATTGTAGCAATTGACACTTGACTTTGCAAATCTGAGTTTCAATAGCAAGTTGAATGTCAAAGTCAGGGTTGAATTTATTGGATTCCACCATTTCTTGTGGCATGTTCTGTTTCTAAAGATAGTTCTCATAAGTGCCAGGGCAATAGTTTCTAGGTGACAGTTGTGCAAGTGGAATTCAACCCACTGTACATGATCCTGAGTGATTGTCTTAAAGCTATACAATCTTTATTCAATCAGAGTTTCTTAAAGCTGATTAAAGGAAAACTATACCCCCCAAACAATGTAGGTCTCTATTAAAATATACTGAGTAAAACAGCTCATGTGTAAAACCCTGCTTCATGTAAATGAACCATTATCATAATAATATACTTTTTTAGTAGTATGTGCCATTGGGTATTCATAAATAGAAAATTGCCATTTTAAAAAATAAGGGCCGCCCCCTGAGATCGTAAGATTCACTGTACTCACATACAAACCACATGTAAGGTCACATGAGCCAATTAACAGACAGAGTTCTGCCTTTTGCTTCCTCACTTCTTCCTGTTACAGTTAGTGTTGTAGTATTTCTGGTCAGGTGATCTCTGAGGCAGCACAGATAGAGTCACGAAATGGTGGTTCAAGGCAAGAGATGTAAAAGGGCAATATTTAAGTAAATATATATTCCAGTTTGGTATGATTCTTTAATATGTCATTCAATTTGATATAAACTATCTGTTGCTTAAGTATTCATTTTGGGGGTATAGTTTTCCTTTAATATTCAACTCAATAATCCAAAGGATAAGCATTCTGTACATCCAATGGTAATCATGTCATTTGTTCTTTATTAGGCAGCGGCAGAAAGCTCTGCAAATGCTGCTAGCAGCAAGTGTGAAGATTACATTTTGATCCCCCAGAGAGATGATGGAAATGCTGTGGCCTCTGACTTGCAATTTAAACAGGGCAATATGGTAAAAGAAGACAAAGATCCAGCAAAGACCAATCAAACTCCATCTTGTTCTTCATTGGCCTTCACGGATCCTCTTATTGGTGGAAGTACATCCTGCAGTTCTAGTCCTGATGATGAAAGCAGCAACAACAGCAAAGCTTCCGCTAGACATTTAACTGTAGTATCTTTAGTTCCCTTTATTTCTTTTTATATGATGTTTTCTTACATCACACCTTAACCTACCAATATAATAGCATACCTACGGAATAACGGTTTCTCAGATGGGGCTTAGTAATTTGTGTATTTCGGAGAACAAACGTCAGTATATGAAAAATAGCCATTACTGTAATTTGCCTTACCTCTATATTACTGATAGCATGTGTCTTCATGCATGTCTATATTGCACAAAAAACAGAGGTACCAAGTGTCCACGTTGTTCTCCCTCCAGGAATTCCATTTAGAACCTGATCAAATACCAGTAGGTTGGTTATATGATGTACTACATAGAATTCCAATGACTGAAGTCTTGCCAAACAGGTTTCTTCCATCAAACTGCACACACATCCTTTTGAATTATTTTTGAAGCATCACGTAATAGTTTTACTGTTTTTTTTTTTTTTTAAACTCAGATTAAATAAAAAAATAAAATAATAAAAAATAAAATAAAAAATCAGATTTGTGAAAGAAATGTAAGAAAAATCAATGTTGCCATGTGTTGATGTTTTGTGAGTGGATATCTATAGCTTCCTAACTGGTAATATGGATTCTGTTACATATTTAGCCCTGGTGTTGGCTTTTCTGCAGCGGCTTGTACAGGAACCAAGAGAATTCACCTTTGTTTACTCCCAACTTAACATTGTTAACTTCACATTGGATATTGTTCTAGTTTTTCTTGGAGAAATACTGATGATTGATTTCTTTTCTTATCTGTTCCCATGGACTTTTCATGAGCCATAGAAACTGTAGGATGTTGGTGGTTACCTGCAGTCCTGTCTGTAAACTAGGGATGCACCAAATCCACTATTTGGGATTCGGCCGAACCCCCGAATCCATCGCGAAAGACTTGGCCGAATACCAAACCGAATCCTAGTTTGCATATGCAAATTAGGGGTGGGAAGGGGAAAACATGTTTTACTTCCTTGTTTTGTGACAAAAAGTCACACAATTGCCCTCCCCACCTCTAATTTGCATATCTGAATTAGGATTCGGAATTTGGTTCGCCCGGGCAGAAGGAATCTGAATCCTGCTGCAAAAGACTGAATGCAGACCGAATCATGAACCCAATCCTGAATTCGGTGCATCCATACTATAAACTACTGGCATTATAAGAACCTGTAGAAGCCAACGTCCATTACTTATATCTGCACTATTGTCTATTACGTGAAGTACAATTCTTTCCCAACACAGCTAATTCTACCATACTAATGGGGCATATATTAAATGTACTCAGCTGTCCTATTAATGTGGAATTTCAGTCATCTGTCATTCAAAATAAAATATGCACATCATGAACTTATGTGTTAACCTCCCCCCCCCCAAAGGAGTCAGGAGCCTTATTGGAACAGAATTCCGACATGAATTATCTGTTCTGATAGTATAATAATATTTATCTAGATTAATATTGACTGATACCCTACAAGAGAGCTCCTGACTGCTAACCTTTGCACAACACACTCAGTCTAGGGTGAGAGAACTAAAAATAGGGTTACAACTTTCCAAGTACATTCTTTCCCACAAATTCATTTTGAACGCCCGTTAAAAATCTGCCAAGATTTAGGCATTAATAACAATATTCATCAGTGATGGGTTTCCTTGTACTGTGTTAGTGTAAATCATGGCATGGGCTCGACAGAAGAGCAAAAAAGCATCTCTGTGGGACATGGTATAAACTTCTGTTTCCAGATATGAGACAGAATTATAATTTTTGCACTGGTAATAAAACAGCTTTATGGGCAGTGGAATATAGAAAAGAACTTGCTTAAGAAAATTAGATGTAAGTGTAACACGTTCCATTCTTGTGATGGGATGAAGATATCCCCTTGCATATTGAGTTAGTGAGGAGCATGGCAAGGAATATTTCTTCTGCACTCCCTCCTCCATGGCTCATGGCATTGTAGGCAGCCAAAGTCTTGGGGGCAAATTTACTATGGGTCGAATATCGAGGGTTAATTAACCCTCAATATTCGACCACCAAAGTAAAATCCTTCAACTTTGAATACAGTACTTTGACTATTGAATGGTTGAATAGTTTAACGATTTTTAGTTTGTAGTCGTAGTCAAAGGTCGAAGTAGCCAATTCGATGGTCAAAGTAGCCAAAAAAAACTTTGAAATTCAAAGTTTTTTCATTCTATTCCTTCACTCGAGCTAAGTAAATGTGCCCCTTGGTGTACAGTATATAGTGAGGGGCAACTTTATTGGAGTCCCAGGCATTTTTATAAGAGCAGTTGATGCTACAAGCAAAACTTAGTGTGGAATTTTTGTTTTAAGTAGGGATGCACCGTATCCAGGATTCGGTTTGGTATTCGGCCAGGATTCGGGCATAGCGATGGGCGAATTTATTCACCAGGCGCGAATTCGCAAACGTTTGTGAATTTTTCGCCGTTTTGCAAATTTCGCGCGAAATTTGCACATTTTTTGGCGAAGCGAACTGGCGCAAATTCGTCCATCACTATTCGGTCATTTTCAGCTGTATTCGGACGAATCCTTGAGCCTGGCCGAACCGAATCCGAATCCTTAAAATCATGTGACATTTCGTCACAAAACATGGAAGTAAAAATGTTTTTTAGCCTGCGCACTTTGGGGTACATTAATTAACCCTCGATATGCGACTGTCGAACTTAAAACATTCGTCTTCGAATATCGAAGTCGAAGGATTTACCGCAATTTGTTCTATTGCAATTTTAATCCATCGTTCGATACGAAGTCGAAGGTCGAAGTAGCCAATTCGATGGTCGAAGTAGCCAAAAAAATCATTAGAAATTTGAAGTTTTTTTTATTCTAGTCCTTCACTCCAACTAAGTAAATGTGCCCCTTTGTGTGCGGCACTATTTTTCCCTCCCCCTCGCTGATTTGCATATGCAAATTAGGGGTCCGATTCGGTTCAGTATTCGGCCGAATCTTTCACGAAGGATTCGGGGGTTCGGCCAAATCCAAAAAAGTGGATTCAGTGCATGCCTAGTTTTAAGGTTTTGTTGGTGGTGCTTCTGTACTCTAAAGGTCTGTCTCACACTGAGACTCATTGTGCATACACACATACTGTATATAAATGAATGTTCTGACATTTTATCAAAACTGTCCCTTTTATTCATCTTTCTGATTCAAAATTGAGATAATTCTGAGCAAGAACTGCAGGAAATGTTCAAGCACCAAATTTGTCTATTAATGTATTGTATAGATCCTTCTCTGCATCCCATGCATAGTGTGGGTAACTTAGTGATGACAATGGTGTCCCTGGGCCTGATCTTGTTTTCAGTTTCCATATGTGTCATCTTGTGTGAGTTCCCATAAAATATAAGGGTCACGTTTGGGCTGAAAGGGCCTGTGTTGGGCTCCAACAAACTGGTGTTAGTAAAAGCAACAATTTACATATATCTACAGTGTCGTCATCATTATACTAGCAGCTTTGGGAGAAATGTGCAAGCAATGTGTGACCATTAAAGTAACATTAAAAATGAAATTGTTTTTATAGAACGCATAGATAATGCAGTGTAAAACAGGGGGTTTTGCCTCAGAAACACAACTATAGTTTATATAAACAAGCTGCTGTGTAGCCATGGGGGCTGTCATTCAAGCAAATGATACACAGTAGATAACAGATAAGTCTTATAGTTCACAATGGGATTCTACATAGATTATCTGTCATCAGCTGTGTATCCTGTGCCTTTTCAGCTTTGAATGGCTATACAGCAGCTTTTTATATAAACCACAGTAGAGGTTCTGAAGCAAACACACCAGTTTTACCAGTGCAGAGCAACAGTACATTATATTTTCATTACTTTAAAAATCTTTATTTTTTTTGTGTTACTCTTCCTTTAAGATGTTGTCGATCTATCTACTCACCCATTGTCCCCCTAAAAGCCAGCTGACTAAAATGAAGTGTATCCTGATGCTTTAGTCTTCTAGGCACCCATACATGAATTAGCAAAGTAAATATGGCCACACAATTGGTGGCATCTCCCAAGAACTGCTGTAGCATTTTGTGCTGGTAAATCTTCTCATCACCAAATGATAGGATGGTTTGCCCACCTGAATAACTGAGCTTACCAAATAAACACAATTACCTTTCTCATTTTTTGGTCATTAAGCACTAGTTGAACACCTGGGGTTGCCTGGGGCTTCTCTGCTCTACTGTAACTCTTACACTTACCTCTCACTCTCTAGAAATGGCTTCTCCTCTTCATTGAAATTCTAGCACAATTATGGATGAGCAAGAGAGATCAAAGGACAATGGAATACACAGGTGCAGTAAGGAATTAGGATACATGTAGAATGAAAGAAAACCAGCTTGTTATTAACTTCATTTCCCAGCATGCAAAGCAACTGCACCAGGAAGCTGTAGTTTAAACAATGCTGATGTTTTTGCTAGTCAATAAATTAGGGCCCAAAGTCTTCTGGATGCCACAACAAAACATTTGGTACCCTGGGAAAAGCAAGGACTGTACTTCTAGAGCCCCATATGTCCTAGGGATGGCACTTCTGTTTCAATCAAAGGTTTGCTTTAGATCACTGACCATTGTTGGTAAACGAGGGCCACCAAAAGGAGTTTCTGGGTGGTCCTGTAGCACTCTTGATAGTATCTTCAGCACTCATGCTCACTTCAGCACCCATGAATTCATGGCCACTTTACTTACTAAGTGTGAACGTCTCTCCAAAATTCTCTAGGCTAAAAAAATCATAACTATAATTATAATGTCTTTTAGTTTAGCACCTGACTCCTATAACACCTTTTGTATGTTGCCCAATGTATCCCATACTGTTTATACCGTAAAGTCAAATTGCACTGGCCATATCCTTGTTCATATTTTACTGTTATATAATAATGCCTATACAGTGAAACGGTTCCAAACATCTCATGTAAAGCTTCAAACAGAATTCTGCTTGGGAAATTGATGACGTGGGTGTATGTGCCAAGGACCTGTACGTATAATGGTGTTTGTTTCTTTTCTGTTACTGCCGGCTGTAGCCTTAACCTGATGTACAATATGAATAAACATGGCAATCTCTTTCCAGCACATGTTTGGGTGTTCTACTCATTCAGTCGCCTCTGCTCATTCAATTTGTTTTGCTGCATGTGACAATGGATCTGTTTGCTGCTGGAAAAAAGACTTTTCATATATTATTATATGCTTAAATATGTGTCTGCTGAGAGAATTCAGCTTCTAGGCAACTCAATAAATACTGTACATTTGAAATACCCATTTGCTTGTGTTTTTTATATCTAGTAATATTGCAGAGCAGCTCTGTTTGATTATTCTATGGATTTATCAATAGGCTGCTTATAAAACTATATACATAGGTATATTTACAGAAATTAAAATAAAAAGTGCAGGTTAAATAACATCTATATCCTGACTGGTGCATTATAGCGACTATCAGCACAGATGCACGGAATGACACACAATCTGGGGGTGAGCCAGGCGATCCCCATGACCCATCTTGTATATTGAAGTAGGGGGAAAAAAAGATGCACTCATCCGGTTCAAACGGTGTACTCAAGGTACCTCCAATGCTTTATTGGTGCGGAAAAATCAAATTTTTCTGGGGCTTCCCGCCCCCTTCGTCAGTGAACTTCAACTTCAAACTTACAATTTCAACTAATCGTGAGTAAATTGAACCCAATTTACTTTGACAATCTTGTATACTGCACTACTGCAGGTAGGACTTGACGAGCGATTTTGTCGCGATCTGACGCGCTGCAACAAAACGCATGCAAATTGTCGCATGCAACAAAAATAAGGCAAGAGATAGAACTGTCGCATGGTGTCGCAGCATTGATCCGACGCGATCCGACTGTCGGATGTAGACGCTGCGACAAAATCGCTCGTGGAGTCCTACCCCGTCGGTTTGCTCATTTGGTAAATTGGCCCTATTGTGTTACATTTGATATACTGGTTATGGTTAATAATAGGGATGCACCGAATCCACTTTTTTGGATTCGGCCGAACCCCCGAATCCTTTCCGAAGGATTCGGCCGAATACCGAACCGAATCCGAACCCTAATTTGCATATGCAAATTAGGGGTGGGAAGGGGAAAAATTTTTTACTTCCTTGTTTTCTGACAAAAAGTTACGCAATTTCCCTCCCTGCCCCTAATTTGCATATGCAAATTAGGATTCGGATTCGGTTCGGCCGGGCAGAAGGATTCGGCCGAATCCGAATCCTGCTGAAAAAGGCCGAATCCTGGCCGAATCCCGAACCGAATCCTGGATTCGGTGCATCCCTAGTTAATAAGCTGAACAATTGTATTAAGAAAGTCGAGAGTACAGCATTTATGCAAGTTTTGCACTTTGTGCTCAATAAGCTAAGTCTGTAAATGTAATATAAACCTTCCCCACAAACATAATATATATAATACAAGGAATGGGAGCCAATGATGCAGCAGTAGTGGGAATGCGTGCGGGTGTCACCGAAATGATTTCTAAACCAGTAAGCTGTATAAATAAATAAATAGGCTCACAAGCAGACTGTACTGGCGCTGCATGTATACAAAGCCTTTATTCATGGACATGCTGTAAAGTGAGAAGAAAACCCAAACAATGATAAAAAAATCAGTAATCATACTGCTAGCGTTTGCCTCTTTAAGGAAACATTCAGCTGACTGGTGAAGAACTTTAAACACAGTAAATGTTTTGTATTGGCTGCCAGTTGTGATTCTGCATCTGAAACATGTTGTGCTTGGCATCTACTGCAATATAAAGCCAAGCAACCGTGCTGCCATTCTTATAAGTGCCTTGATATTGGGGACCTTTTTCTCTACAGTTTTTTACCTTGGCAGAGGAAATACTATAACAATGTTATTTACAAAACATGTATGCACAATGGCAGGTAAAGAAAACCCTATGCTCTACTGTAGTGCTGGATGTCATAGGCCTTGAGATCCATCCACACCTACAATGTGCAACCACCAGCGCAGGGCACTAATATAGGCTGCTGCTCAACTGGTATAGCAAGCCAGGGAATATATATAAATATAACTATATTCCTGTGCATAAGACTGATGCAAGTTTTCATTGCAGTCACTTTTAGACCTCAGAGATATTTAAAACGAGAGGAAATCGAAACCATGGACTGACCCTGGAATATTTGGATACTTGGCAACTATAATGCTGTTTAGTTGTTCAGACACAGTCTGGTGCCATACAGAAGATTCCTGCCTGAGTTCTTAATTAAGTTCTGGGAGCTTTCATGTACCAGCACATACAGTGCACTCAATATTTGCCAAGACCACGTTTAGCCCTAGATTCTCTTTTTAGTGATCCCTTACCAGGAATCTCCATCACGGAGTGGATCTTGAACCTATTTTGCATGCTGGAATCTTGTCTGGTATAACATTTAACCTATACTAGGGGCTCTCACTATCACTATTATAAATCACAGAGCAGGCTCTTGTGTTTTTAACCTTCCGGTTCTGTATAATGAAACATTGAAGTTATTAGGTTCAGTAAATTCAGCTCAGTATTCTGCTATAGTTCTATATGTTGGTGAATTAATGACATGTTGTGGGGTCCATGATCTAGATTATTTTTTCAATTATTTATATTTTCTATTCATTTGTATCTGTGCTGCTGGCACTGGGTCTGGTTGGGATGGGTGAGTGGTTGGTACCTGTGGGAGAAGTTTAGGCAGCCAGACTAGACAAGGTGTGTGTGTGCAGGGAATATGACTGAGCTCTGTATGACATGTTTGATTTGGCACCTGCTAGTAACATCCAACGTGCTCCAAACCCGATGCATCGTAGAAAACTCACGCACATGCCTTGCCTTGTCTGGCTTCCTAATCTTCTCCCAAAAGGCACCATGTACCCATCCCAGCTGGACCCAGGCCCTGCAGCACATAAAAATGTATTTAAAGAAAAGAAAAATGATAATTGAAAAAACTAGATGGGCTCCTAATCACTCTTGGCCTCTAGGCTAAAGCCTTCATTAATCTGCTACTAAGAGGTACCTACTAAATGAATGCTAATTACCTCCATTATTTACTCTTTTTAGCAGATCCTTGTGTGGTCCTAAACTTCATTTTACCATTGTTGTGACTAGGGAACTTTTTTTGGGATTACTCTTTAGCATTCAGTCCTTTATTTTGTTTTTATAGAGCTGAGGCTGGAAAAGAGTCATCCTTTTTCCTTAAAGCAATTCCACTTGTCTTGGAGGATAGAATGTGAAAGAATTCAACCTTACGGGCAAGATCTCATCCTCCCATGGAATCTTTTTTTGCCAGTAAGATTCAATTCTTTCACATATTTCACTCTGTTGGCAGACGTGGCTACTGGAGGAGATTAGTCGCTCAGTGACAAATCGGCTCTTCTTCATGTGACTAAGCTCCCCTAAATGCCTTCTCAACCGGCTAGAATGTAAATCGCTGGTGGGTTGGCACTCGGAATGCTTAATTTTCCAAAATCGCCCGAAGTTGCCTCGTCGCCCGAAGTTGCCTCACGTGGAAACTTCAGACAACTTCGGAAAGCCACCATACAGTAGAATAAGAGTGAGTCTAAACCAGTCTGAATCCTTAATAGGTCAATGAGCAATTTTGCTTTAGCATTTTGTAAGATCTATTGTTGAACTGGTTGTTTTTCATTTGGTTTAAATACATTGTTTAAATGTAATAGCTGAAGCTATTTAAACTATGATTTGCATGAATGTAGTTACTTTTTTCTTTTCAATGAATGGCTTTCAATAGATACTCCCTATTCTGGTACATGCATAAATGGAAGCTGTTCTTATAAATCACCGGCATGTGCAGCAGTTTGATAGGTTCCTGATCCTGAAGATACAAATCATTCCTGGGGATTGTAATGCTTTCACTTAAGGAAAAGAATAGAGAATACAGTTTATTTTCTGGCTAAATGGATGTAGGAACAATAACAAAGACAAGTGCTAATAGCTGTTGCTATTAAATACTCCCACTGGCAAAAAAGCATTATCCCTTTGTCACAGAGCTATCTCTGACATTACTGAGAGCACAAGCCATGCTAAAAGAAACCAGGCCTTTTTAAAGACGTATTCTGTGTTCATTGTGTGTTTCTGTGCCATGGCTCTCTAATCCACTACAACTGCTTTATAGTACAGTAAAATAAATATGGAAGGGATACAACTGGTTGTAACCTTTTGTTATAGGTTTGAATAGAAAGAAGTACATTTGTTTATTTATTTATTTTGTTTATACTGCTTTTATTAACCTTTTATTTAACATTTGAGGAAGTAAAGGCTGAATCTGCTGTACCAGCCCAGAGGCTCATCAGCCCTATAAGAACAACGATCTTGGGTCTGGTTAGGCCATCTTTTGAATGCCAGTGGCACTGCACATGCTCAGTGGGGTCTGGGCTGCTTTTGAGAAGCTAAGCTTAGGGTATGTATGAAAATCATCCTTACATTAGCAGTGAGGTTACATCTGTCATAGAAGCTGATTATTGATAAATTCTTTCTATGCTGCCAAGGAATGTCAGTAGGGATGGGTGAATTTAAACTGTTTCGCCTCGCCAAAAATTTGCCGCCAGCAAAAATTTGGTGAAATGCATTAAAGTCTATGGGCAACAATTTTTTTTGACACACCACATTTTTTTTCTCTCCCATTGAATTCTATGGGTGTCATTTCCACGGCGAAACACGGCGTCTAAATGAAAGGGAGAGTTCACCTTTAAGTAAACTTTTAGTATATTACAGAATGGCCAATTCTAAACAAGTTCTTAATTGGTCTTCATTTCTATTTTTATATAGTTTTGAATTATTTTCCCCCTTCTCCTGACTCTTTCCAGCTTTTAAATGGGAAATGGGGTCACTGACCCCTATCTAAAACGCAAATGCTCTGTAAGGCACCACACTTATTGTTATTGCTACTTTTTATTACTTATCTTTGTATTCAGGCCTCTCCTATTCATATTCCAGTCTCTTATGCAAATCAGTTCATGGTTGCTAGGGCAATTTGGAACCTAGCAACCAGATTGCTTAAATTGAAAACCGAAAAGCTGCTGAATACAAAGATAAATAACTCAGAAACGACAAAATTAAAACCAATTGCAAATTATCTCATAATATGATCTTACATCCTAAAAGTTAACTTAAAGATGAAAGCAGGGATTAAGCAGGAAGTTCCTACATCCCACTGCCTGCCTTCAGCCCTGTCTGTTCATTTCTTTTCCCTGGGTGGCCCAGGAGTAGGAAGCAGAGGCAGGACTTGCAGTTGCAATGTTCTTGCTCTGCTGAATGAGAAGAGGATGAAGAATAAGCATGAGAAAAACATCATATTCAAATATGTACTTTAGGCTACTAATTATTCCCGATTATTTATTCTGGCTGCCTTCATAAGACTCCTCAAATATTTTCTCTGCAAAAATAGAATGTGCACATTTATTAAGTTCAACTAAATTTAGTCTCCTGCACTGATGGAGGAATGCTTGCTTGTGATGTGCTAATTATGTGCAATTTGCTGTCTTGTCAGTCACTTTGCAAATAAAATAATTTCTTCCAGAAAGCTTGTGTTTTCCCTCTCATTGTGTTCATTTACCATGAAGAGCATCTTGTGCCAGACACTGTGTTTGTAGCATTCAACACTGCACACTAATGGACTGGCTACAAGAACAACTGACCAATATTCTTCTACATTGTCATTTTATTTTCCCCCAATCCTAATCAGCCGCAAGCAGCCATTCTTAGAGGGAAGCTCAACCAATCAGCATCAATCATGGAACCAAGTCACATCTAAAAAGACTTCACTCATTGGCACTCAATATTTAGAGCTCTCGTTTCCAGACTGTGGCATTGGACCCCAGAGAGCATAA
Source organism: Xenopus petersii (assembly GCA_038501925.1). Classification (NCBI taxonomy): domain Eukaryota; kingdom Metazoa; phylum Chordata; class Amphibia; order Anura; family Pipidae; genus Xenopus; species Xenopus petersii. Next base: position 38,894,634 of record CM076683.1, on the reverse strand, counting down.
ATAATATTTAGGGTAATATTTAGAAAACATTTGTGATATTTCTAAAAGCCCAACTTAAATGTCAGTTACAGTAAGGGGGTGATTTATCAACACTCAGTTAAAATGTTCATTTTTGCTACAATTTTGTTGCTAATAGACTATCAGTGAGAAAGAGGAGAGCACTCGAACGCAGATTAGCTGTTTGTGATTAATAATTATTTAAGCTGTTGTACATGAGTGTACAGCAGCTTAAATAAATATTAATCACAAGCAGTTAATCTGCGTTCGAGTGCTCTCCTCTTTCTCACTGATATTTTAATAGTTTTGGATGTTCGGTACATCTACTTAAGAGGATTGATGCATTCAGCTACAAAGAGTTAATTGGCTGAGCGCAGATTCCCTCTCCCTCTACAGAATTTTGTTGCTAACACTCATGAATATGTTTCAAAAATGACATTTGAAAGCTTGCGAGGTCATGTACAAAGTGTAGAAAAAATTTTCAATCTGGGGGTTTTTAACCTTTTTTTGAGAGCTTGTAGACAAATTCATGAGTAGATTTTGAGACAAATTTGAGGCATTTGAGTTTTTCTTTTTAACGGTTTTGTTTGGTTGAGCTTTTTTTACATTGATAAAAATTTGAGTTTATTCAAACTCAAATTTTGATAAATAGTCCTTTAAGGGTTGGTGTGAGCTTTTATTTGCTGACATGAGAATATTTCAACCATGGTTGTATTGGGCGGGTCTCAGCCCTTGTAGGCCCAGAACTGCTCCCTGTGCTTCTCCCTGACCTCCCCTCCTGGCCAGAACTCCTCGTGTCTCATAGGAAGAAAGGTATGTGCAAAGTGGGGGGCCATCGAAGTTGGGTGAGTCTGGGAAGGGGAGCGCGGGGAGGCTGTGGGAGCCCCTGACACAGCCACACAATGGGCCCTGGACCCCCTGTTTGACGCTGATTGGAACTATGATTGAGTGGCTCTTATAGCAAGGCACTTGGGTATGATAAAGCTATTTCATAAGATGCTTGCCTACCATTGTAAGGAATGAATATCCATAAATGGATGTTATTCTAAAGTCTCCTTCCCTGGCTAATATTAAAAGGAGAATGCAAATAGCTCTTCTTTGTAAACTGGCAAAACCAACTGTACCAAAGTGAATCACGAGCAAATGAAAATTGTTTCCAGGCCAGACCGTTGGCATATGGTCTCCTGCTTCTATAAGAAACTTTAAGACCTTTTAGAAGACCTTTTTGTGGTTTGTTGGTTCCTAGAAGTTCTTGACTGATGTGTATAAATAGAAACTGTAATATACTGCATTTAGATCTCTCTTTTAAACGCCAAGGAAATAGGTGTAATGTAAACCCTTTCTGTTTGCCTTTAATTACAGCCTCTGTCAGAACTTGCCTTGCCAATAAACCATCCCATCAATCAAAGTGAGCAAGGAGATGTTAAATTAAAGGCCTCTGTTTCCAAGCGTATGACTGTGGTTACTATGGAGTAAAGCAAGGCAGAATGTGACAGCCAAGTGGTTAATAATTATGATTCTTCAGTTGCAAGGCTGGGATTATAGGAAGGAAATTAAAAATGCCCCAGTTTCTATCCCAGTGTTTGGGGTTTTCTACATGTAAGAAATGCAGCAGAAATATCTTGTAAGTGGTATGGTGATATGTTTTGTAGTAATGGCTGCATTATCCCTTTAGGTAACCCTTTACAGGAAAGGAGAACTTGTAGTTGGACAATAAACAGGGGGTCGACAGGATGCTGAACACAGTAACAGCTTTATTGTCAGTCACTAGCAAGGCTTCTTCTCATTCCAGTAATGATAATACTAAAAACGGTACAAGAATTCCCAGGGCACTTGGTCGTCTCCTGTCACCTACCTTCATGATTTTTCAGCCCATTTACAACAGCAGGCTAAAGACAAGGAAAAAGGTATGCAATGCAGCCCAGTGTAGGCAGGGGGTGGATGCCAAAAGGAGAGCCTTTGAGGCTGCAGCCCTGGTGGGCCCCAGACACCCCAATCCAATGCTGGACCCCCTCTCGTATCTCAAGGTTCGCTGCTCTCCACAAACTAATGGCAGCAGGCAGGCATGAGAGGGCTGTGGGGAGAGCATGGGGTTGCTGTCTGTGCACATGGCTCATTCTATCAAGTTATGCCACTGACACAGTATAAGGCTTGTGGTTGGGGTGCCCTCCCTGAAGAAATAGGAGCTTTCTGGACCTTGCTCCCTCTACACTATGTCCCTGACTGACCCCTTCCCCTTTGTGAACTCATTTAGTCTTATCATCTTACATCAGCCAAAGAAGAAGTGACCGGCTGCTCTGCTAACAGAAAAAAATTAAATTAACCCCTTAAATCTCTACTGTCAGTTTCTCTGCATACAATGGCACAGTTACAGTAAATAGAGTCAGACTCTTTGATTCCAGCCAGTTTAGATTTCACAGTACTGTAGGGAGAGAGCTGGGGGCCAAAACCACTATGTACTGTAGGTCCTACACGGTGTGGGGGGAGTCTGAGTAACAGAAATAACTAAGAGTGACGTTATTATACAGTGTACAGTATTACAGTACATATCTATTTAGAGACATATAATTATCTGATATAGGTCTCTTTACAATATCAGAGATCAGTCTATAGTTCATTTGCTGACTCCTTTCTATTTTTCTGTATTGCCTGACGTATCCGTACTATATTTCCTGTCATATCCCTACTATATTTCCTGTTGTATCCATACTATATTGCCTGGCGTATCCCTACTATATTGCCTGGCGTTTCCCTACTATATTGCCTGGCGTAATCCTACTGTATTGCCTGGCATATCCCTACTGTATTGCCTACAATTTCAGAGTTCAGTCTATAGTATAGACATTTGCGGACTCCTGCCTTATTTTTCTGTATTGCCTGGCGTATCCCTACTGTATTGCCTGTCATATCCCTACTGTATTGCCTGTCATATCCCTACTGTATTGCATGTCATATCCCTGCCATATTGCCTGGTGTATCCCTACTGTATTGTCTGTCATATTCCTACTGTATTGCCTGGCATATCCCTGCCATATTGCCTGGCGTATCCCTACTGTATTGCCTGGCGTATCCCTACTGTATTGCCTGTCATATCCCTACTGTATTGCCTGGCGTATCCCTACTGTATTGCCTGGTGTATCCCTACTGTATTGCCTGGCATATCCCTGCTTTATTGCCTGGCATATCCCTACTGTATTGCCTGGCGTATCCCTACTGTATTGCCTGGCGTATCCCTACTGTATTGCCTGGCATATCCCTGCTATATTGCCTGGCATATCCCTACCATATTGCCTGGCAAATCCCTACCGTATTGCCTGGCAAATCCCTACCGTATTGCCTGGCATATCCCTACTGTATTGCCTGGCATATCCCTACTGTATTGCATGGCATATCCCTACTGTATTGCCTGGCATATCCCTACTGTATTGCCTGGCATATCTCTACTGTATTGCCTGGTGTATCACTACTGTATTGCCTGGCGTATCCCTACTGTATTGCCTGGTGTATCCCTACTGTATTGCCTGGCATATCTCTACTGTATTGCCTGGTGTATCACTACTGTATTGCCTGGCGTATCCCTACTGTATTGCCTGGTGTATCCCTACTGTATTGCCTGGCATATCCCTGCTGTATTGCCTGGCATATCCTTGCTGTATTGCCTGGCATATCCCTACTGTATTGCCTAGCATATCTCTACTTTATTGCCTGGCATATCCCTACTGTATTGCCTGGCATATCCCTACTATATTGCCTGGCATACCCCTACTGTATTGCCTAGCATATCTCTACTGTATTGCCTGGTGTATCCCTACTGTATTGCCTGGCGTATCCCTACTGTATTGCCTGGTGTATCCCTACTGTATTGCCTGGCATATCCCTGCTGTATTGCCTGGCATATCCTTGCTTTATTGCCTGGCATATCCCTACTGTATTGCCTGGCATAGCCCTACTTTATTGCCTGGCGTATCCCTACTGTATTGCCTGGCATAGCCCTACTTTATTGCCTGGCGTATCCCTACTGTATTGCCTGGCATATCCCTACTGTATTGCCTGGCATATCCCTACCCATTATTGTAACTGATGTAACAGGACTTAGGGCTATGCAGATTCCAACCACTGCCAGTCTGTGAAACAATATAGGGAATAGAATAATCACACAAGCACACCAGTAATATTTTCAGCCATAGTCTCTACGTTTGCAGAATAATGTGCCTTAAAAAAGTTGCCAACTTGAGCCTGCAGTAGCTGTCTCTGTTCAATCACTGTTTGCTAAACTGCAACAGGGAATATTCTAGTGAATCACTGGGGATTGTATCTCCTCTACATTAAGTATAATACTGACTGACTATCTTTGCCAATGCCCACTAGGCTGGATAGTAGTGACCAGGATCACACACAATGGGGCAGGAGAGATAGTAATCTGGCTTCCATTGAGGATGCTCTTGGTTGATGATCGCTGCAAGGCAACATGGCAATAGGCTGGATAGCTCTTCAGTGCAGGAGTTGCTTTAAGTGTGATGAGGTTGGGGAGGAGGCACAAAGGTCTGTGCACTGGCCATGGGTTTAATGCCCACAGGCGTTTTTACCTGCGCTCCCCTGCGTTGCGCTTTCTTCTGTTCAACCGCAGGGGAGCGCAGAAGTAGACACACTGAATTATTGTCAATGGGGCTGTACTTAGACACATTTAAGCGACAAACGCAGGTTGGCACCCAGCATGTTGCATTTCACCTGCATTCAGCGCATTCATGTGTCTGTGTGAGTACAGCCCCCTTCAAAATAATTGACTGCGTCTACTCCTGTGCTCCCCTGCGGCTGAATGGAAGAAAGTGCAACGCAGGGGAGCGTAGGTAAAAACGCTTGTGTGTAAGGGCCCTTCCTCTGGGTGGTTGCTAGGCAACTGCTCACAGCACCTTGCAGTTATGAGCTCAGGTCAATCACATTTTACTGCTGTAGCGTTTTTTTCTTCTTTTGTAATGAAGATACTAATAAGGCAGCACAAAATACACTAGGATTAGATGGAATACACTGGCCTGAAGTGAAGATCTGTATTTAATATGTACACTGGGAGGAAGTTAATAAAAGATGTACTCTGTAGTAAATGGCAATTTCCTGTTCTGCCATGGAGTTTTTAGTGAATGACAGCAGCTTATTGTAGTTTAGGAAGGGTCACGGCTTACAAAACACAGGATACTCAATACCCGGGTCTAATTGCTCTCATCACACAAGAGGCAGGTGAAAGTTATTCTTGGCTTCAATAAGTATTTTCTTTAACTTCAATGAGGAGTATTTCCTAATCCTGCTGAACTGCAGCTTCCATATTGCACCCCGCCTATTTAGTTTGGCCATGCAGCTATGGTTTGTTCCATGTCAGTAGCTCCATCCTGCACATTATGACCTTAAACCAGACTCATCATCATGTATTACCTGCTCCAAAATCCCATATGATGTCACATCTTTAGGTTAACGTGACACGGGGCATATCTCAGCCAATTCCCTGCTCCCATTCAGCTGAACGGAAAACCCTGGCAAGTGCTCACTTTGCACATAGATTTGCCTTTTTGGAATTTACACATCTCTTGCAGATTCTTTGCATTGTCAGGCTTTGGGGGTGTTTCATCGGCACGGTCACACAGGACACTATAAGAAAATGGTTCCATTATTATTCTATTTAACCACTCTAAACATACACTTTCTATTTTAATGTATCAATCTGATAATAAGCTGAGATAGTAAAGTGGCCACTGTACTGTTTACACTGCTTTTAAAATTGTTGGGCAGCCACTGCATTATTTTGCACAGGATACTATTAACCCTACGGCCAATGGCACACCAGACTTGTCCTGGTTATGTTTCTCTACTGAAAACCACCAAGTCCTTTGCAACATCATCATCCCGTGACATCATGACCCCCCCCATGACATTGTCTCCACATCATCTGTAAACAGGAACGGGGAAAAGTGGCAACCGTAGATGGCCCTGATCCTTAATAAACTAGTTAAATAAACACTCCTACTGCATATTACCTTGCTATCCTAACTCACACTGTATGTAGAAGCCAAGAAGTAAGTGTAGCAGCAGAAAGTCCAGGGCCAGGGCAGCGATAAACACTTCTCAACTCTTCCAGTTTAGTAGGGCCAGTAAAAGCTGATAATGCTGGGCCCATAGGAACCATTTGGTGACCCATTTAAGGGGTACATTTATCAAAGAGTGAAGTTCCGCCACTAGAGTGAAATTCCGCAGCTTTCCATTCTTTCTTTGGGATTTTGAAAGGTGTATTTATCAATGGGTGAAAGTGAAATTTCACCCTTTGATAAATACGCCTTTAAAAACCCCATAGAAATGAAAGGGAAGTGGCGGAATTTCACTCTAGTGGCGGAACTTCACTATTAACTTCACTCTTTGATAAATATAGCCCTTAGTCTGTATGTAGGATTCAGACAATGTCCACATACAGGTAGCAGGAGTCTATTACCTGGGAGAAAGGATGTGAATGAAGGCTGGCTATAACCTTTATTAATCTTTGCATCCAAATATTCGAATTTTCATAATGATGCCCACAACAGTTACTGTATGGTGGCATAAGGGCAGCACAATCAAGTATCAAAAAAAAAGTATATTCTGAACAGATACCAGAGTTACTGCTACATCTCTGTAAACGAGAGATGCTGGATGTGTAGTTAGCAACGGAACAAAAGCTAACTTATTTTATAACGTTTTTTTTTTTAATAAAATCAAGTCTAAGGTATTCAGGATACTTGGCTGTCATATGAAAACCGACCTGCAAAATGACTACATTGACAATGGTTAACGGAATAACAGATCACTTCTGAGAAATGCAAGTGTTTTATAGACACAGGCACCACAATAAGAGAAACCACTAAAAAATGCTGCAGAAACAGGCGTCGTCAACTGTTCCACTTGCACTAGAGCTTGATGCTATTTCAGGCAGCCTAGTGGTTAGTCAGTCTAAATAGTATATACGTGTGATATTCTCAGCACTCTGTAACCAGTTTGCTCCTCTTTCATACCAACCATAGCCAGATCTATTTCTGTTTAAGACAAGCGACGAGCTGTATATGGAATGCTCACGTAGCTCAGTTCATTCTTTAGTACTAGTGCCAGCTCTGCTTATTACTCAAAATGAGCAAAAGGGCAGGAAAGGGAATTCTGTGGTATTTACTCTGTCCGTCATCTAGATATACCATAAGGTGGCCATAGACGAAAAGATCCGCACGTTTGGCGACATCGCCAAACGAGCCAATCTTTACCCTATATGCCACTAACGGGCATGGCTATATCAGGGGCAATCTGAACGTTCGGCCCTATGGCCGAACAATCAGATTACGATGAGAGCGCAATGGGCTCCGGCAGGATCGGTTGGGACAAAATAATACCTGTCCTATTGACCAAACGACCGGGCGAAAAATGACGGGACTCTCCACACGCGGTCCGAAAATCGTACGAATCCTCGATTCGTACGATAGGATCTTTGCGTCTATGGCCACCTTTAGTTGGGGTCAACATAATGAGAGCAATAATTTCCTAGTAAACAAAATTGTTTTTCCCTTGCTGATACCTTATAGTTTCAGAGCTAAAAATGCCCAATTACCTATACATAACTATTTCAAGGCCATCAAATACAGCAAATCCGTTGATTCAAATTCTAGATGGGTTAGAAACCAAACTGAAATGGCTAATGAGGAGTATGAAAGAAGGTGCTAAAAAACCTGCAGTCTTATGAATGATTAGCAGCAGACTGAACTGACAGCAAATGCATGGAAAAGGCTTCTCTGCCTTGTGTTTTTGCCACTGGTATTTGTCTAATGGAATTATAAAATTGTGACTGTATACATTTAGCTTTTTTATATATTTTTTCCTAGTTTCTTTTGTTTCTGGTTTAACAGAATTTTCTCAGGCTGGCTGGTCAAATCCTTCTTTACCACCAACCAGGGCTGTATTTAGGTCCCATGCTGCCTTAGGTATCGGATCTAAACAGGCCCCACGTTGTGATCGCTGACATCACGCAAAGTACAGTATGCAGCGGAAGTGACATCAGAGCGCATTGTGCGTGACGTCACTTCAGCATTCTTCGTCGGCCCCCCTACCCCTCAGCTCCGTCACCGGATTTCCTATGGAAAACTGTGCCGCCCTAGGGCCTTTATATAAATATGGCCTTGCCACCAACCTCTTGTGTTTCCCGATCTTCTATGATAAATCCAGAATGGAGAGTGCTATTGTCTGCTGCCCATAGAAACTATGCTCTGTAGGTTTCTCATAGCCTCTGCAAAGAGATTAAATTAAATTAAAGGGGTGGTTCACCCTGAAATTATGTTTTAGAATATTATGAAATTCCTAACTCCAATCAACTTTTTAATTGGACTTTATTTTTTATTTCTTTATCGTTTTATTATATAGAATTACTTGCATTCTTCTGACTCTTTCTAGCTTTTAAATGGGGTTCACTGACACCATCCAAAAAACCAAGGCTACACATTTATTGTTATTGCTACTTTCTATTCAGGCCTCTCCTATTCACATTCTTTTCAAATTAATGAGTGGATGGTTGCTAGGGTAGTTTGGGCCCTTGCAACCAGACTGCAGTGAGAAGTTTAAAGTTAGGAAAAGAGCAGCAGAAGTTCAAAACCTCTGAGACTTTGGAAGCAGGTTGATAAATTTGAAAAAGTTCAAACTGTCTGGAATAGTGATGGGTGAATGAATTCGCCAGACACTAATTTGCAGCGAAAGTCCACGTTTCGCCGCAAGCTAATCAATTTGAAACCGTGGGGAAAATTCGCTGGCGAAAACGCAATGCGTCAAAATTATTTAGACGTCCATTGACTATAATGTATTTGGACCAAATAGTCGCGTGTATAGAAATAGAATAGAAATTGACACGCATAATTTGTCACAATAATTTTGATGCCCATTGACTGCAATGCGTTTCGCAAATGTATTGCCGTTTTTCTGAATTTCGCAGTAATGGCACAGATTCATCCATAGTCTGGAAGTGTGCACTTTTTGCAAAGCAGGCAGATATCTGACACACTTCCAATTGACAGCACCCCAAAAGTAATCTTCTTAAAATCCTCTATTTAATTGTGGACTCTGACCCGGGCACCAGCAGTGTTTCAGAAAGTGGCGAAACTAGAGTGCACCGGGCCCCTCTTCAAAAAAAATCTTTAGAGGGGCCCGGCACACTCTGATCCTTCATCCTCCCGCCCACTTCTCACCCACACCCCACTTCTGCCCCGCCTACTTCCCACCCCAACTCCGCCCACTCCCGCCCGACTTCGCTGCAGGTAAGATAGCGGCTGGGGAGGAGAGTTTTTTTCTTAGCTATAAAGGAAGCAAACCCCACAGTCCAGACTCCCTGTTCCCCCTGCGACTGCGGAGTCTGCTTCCTCTATAGTTACGCCACTGGTTTCAGACCAACACGGGTCTTTTATCAAGCTTGAGAAATGTCTGAAATGTTGCTGGTAACCAGGTGAGAGCCCACAATTAAAGGCTTTGAAGAAGATTACTTCTGGGGTGCTGTCAATTGGATGTGTGTTTGACAAATGGATGTGACTTGCACCCTGTGTTAAGTATATTGCCAAAAAGGTGTTGATAAAAATATTTTGTGAGAATGTGTTTGACTACCTTAAAGGGCATGTAAAGGCAAAAAAATAAAATCCAATTTTTACTTTCTTTTATGAAAAAGAAACCTATCTCAAATATACTTTAATTAAAAAATGTGTACCGTATTTATAAGAAACCTGACTGTATGCAGTGAAATTCTCCCTTCATTTACTGCTGTGGATAGGAATTGTCAGACGGTCCCTAACTGCTGAGCAGAGAAACAATCATACTTATGAACAGCAGGGGGAGCCCTCGCCTTACTTCCCAGCCATGCAGAACTCAAGCAGCTTTGTTTATGATGATCCCTAAGCAGCCTAGACCACACTGAGCATGTGCACAGTCTTAGTCTTGCAAAGATGTTTAACAAAGTTACAAGATGGTGATCCCCTGTAGTCAACTTTGAAAGCATAAATTATTTGTTTGATTAGGCTTGTGGTGCAGTCATTTCATGTTTATATTTAGTATACAAAAATACAGCATTTCTAGCATTATTCTATTTTAGACTTTACATGCCCTTTAAGTGGGTGTTGTTGCTAACTGCTGCTGGGCTGAGCACTAACACCTTAAAGGGCATGTAAAGTCTAAAATAGAATAAAGCTAGAAATGCTGTATTTTGTAAATTAAAAATAAACATGAACTTACTGCACCACAAGCCTAATTAAACAAATAATTTATGCTTTCAAAGTTGGCTACAGGGGGTCACCATCTTGTAACTTTGTTAAACATCTTTGCAAGACTAAGACTGTGCACATGCTCAGTGTGGCCTGGGCTGCTTAGGGATCGTCATAAACAAAGCTGCTTGAGTTCTGCATGGCTGGGAAGTAAGACGGGGGCTCCCCCTGCTGTTCATAAGTATGATTGTTTCCCTGCTCAGCAGTTAGGGGCCGTCTGACAATTCCTATCCACAGCAGTAAATGAAGGGAGAATTTCACTGCATACAGTAAGGTATTTTATAAAAACAGTACACATTTTTTAATTAAAGTATATTGGAGATACTGTAGGTTTCTTTTTCATTAAAGAAAGTAAAAATGGGATTTATTTTTTTTTTGCCTTTACATGCCCTTTAAGCAAATTGCACGCTCAGAGAAAAGATCTGGGCAATCATTCTCCACTCTGGAATAAAACACACAATGTTACTAAATGACTATGAATCATAAACCAGACACTAAATTAGTTTTTGACAGTAAATGGCAAGATAACGAAGTAGAGCAATATTTCACATTTAAACGAATGTGCAGCAGTTTATTTGCACATGCATTTATTATTATGGGAAATATGTTTATATTCCCGAAGCAAAGGAAAAAATGAAGGCATTTTAGTCACGGACAAATAAAGCCAAATAAACCGCAGAAAAGATTTATTGCTAGTGATACTGAGTGTTAATTAAACTGCAACCACCATCAAATTCAAAGCCGATTACTGTGACTTTTATGTACTGCCAAAGATTAACAGAAATCCTATTGATCCATAGGTGTCAGCAGCATTTATCTTGAACATGTTTTTCTAATTGAAACTGTAATTACTCTCAGGGATTTCTGAGAGTTTCTGGGGAAAGACAATTGTCACCTTTAGTGACCTATTTTCTATATAAATCTTTTACAATTGCTAGCATGTGACTAATGAGTTCTGTTAGGAGCTCTGTTCCATCAGCTCATTGCTGGGTCCATCTGAATGATGACATTTGGATGGACTGAAGGGTCTCTCTGTTCTTGGCACCCATGTGACTACCCATTAAAAAAATGACTTTTTGCACCATATACTTACAACTTCCTTTAGTCTGGGAGGCACCTGCACTGCTGCAGAACATGTTGGAGCCTTCTGGCATTTCCATTGGCTATTGATGTTACTCATGTATGTCCTGAATGTATGCAGATGGAACATTTAATAAGCTTGTCAGTGGTGTGATGGGACTGACATAAGACTTGAGAAATGAAATGTCACTGCTTTCTTTATCCATATGTTTTTTTCCTATAAAGCTCACCAGAGCTCCTCATAGCATTGTCTTTACCATGTAACACTATTGCTATCCTCTTAAATAAAGACAATAGCTAATCAAATATTGCAATAAGTATAACCCACCATGATTATACACTGTATATAATTATATGAGATGATACCTTCTACAGCATAAGTAGGTTATAGGAAAAATTTAGACATTATTATCAATACAGGGCAAGGAATAGCTTCAAAGGACATGTTGGTGGAACAATTCCTATGCACCCACATGAATTGACCCCTTGGGATATCTCTAATGACATGGAAGGCTGACAGCTTTTGCTGTGTCATATTGTGTCCCTTAGGGAAGATTACATTAATGGTGCCTTCGATGAAATTGATTACACCAGGATGCCAAGTCATTGTAGAGGCCTACATAACATTATTGAAATCACATGTGCAGAGAATTGTGGGGTTTGAAGGATGCAGTCTAAGGAGAGCTGGCTGTTGATAAAAAGTAACAGTAGTCAGCCAGCTCAGCAAAGTAGTCAGACAGATCAGCAGGAGAGCAGGGGGCTAGGCTTAGGGAACTGTCAGAAACCATTACAAATCATGAAAAGTCTGCATATTTTTTAATTGATGTATATTGCAAAGTTGCTTGAAATTATGTTTACTTTTCAAAAATCTTATGTTTGTTTGGAGTTCCCCTTTAATATTTATCTAACTCAATCCTCAGATGAAGAAGGTCCAGATTTCCATATGAGTAGAAGGTTGACAATTGCTATATAAAACTATTTGATCATGGTGGTGGTTCTCCCATGTGGAGGCTTGTATACACAGGAGCAAATGTCACATCCATGGATGTCCCATGTCTTTGGAGTTCGATGACCCCACCCAAAAGAAAGAAATTATGTGTTAGCAAAAAATCTACACTAATAACTATAAAACCTTGTAACTCGGTGGAAAAAAAAAATAAGAAATGTGTTATAAAGTATCACATGGATTCAATTCCATTCTTAAATACGTTCCACACTGTAATAAGTATTTGCATTAGTATGTCCATGGGGCACTGAGACAAAACCATATCTTAAAAAGGCCGTAATGTTTGTGTCCCATACAGTATACGTGTCTTATCTGCTGTCTCGAAACAATTCTAGCCATTGTGCTGCCATTTTTTGTTGTCTCAGACAAAGACAAGTGAAAAATGCTTTAAAAGTAGCATGAAATTCTATGGGGCAAATTCACTAAGTGCCGAAAATACGCTAGCGATGCCTTCGACGCACTTCGCCAGGGCGCCGCTAAATCTACTCTATTGCACTTCGCCTGGTCTGAGATGGTGAAGTCAAGTCTGGCGCAAGAGGTAACGTTCAGTAAAATGCGCAAGTTAGTGTATTAGCGTGAATTAGCCATTGCGCAGGGACACTTTAGTGAATTTGCCCCCATAAATCAACAAAAATAAGACATAAATTTGAGTGAATATGCTGATCTGTTGCTGGATAGTATACTAACCAGTATGTGCTAATTGAATTACTGCCTGCTCATTGCTTTATATGGATTATTTAACATGGGTAAATGTTGCACTTATTATTTCATTAGCTCTATGGGGCAAATTCACTAAAGCGCCAAGAAGCTAATGCTAGTGCAAATTCGCCAGTGTGACGTCATTTCATTACTTCACCCATTTACTAACGGGCGCTGGCGTAAATTCGCTAGTGAAGTGGACCTACTCTAGCACTACCTCACACCCTTATGCCAGGCAAAGTTGCGCTATGGCGATGGGATGTAACTACTAATTCACTAACTTGCGCATTTTACTGAACGTTACCTCTTGCGCCAGACTTGCCTTTGCCACCTCAGACCAGGCAAAGTGCAATAGAGTAGATAGGGCTTGCTTCAAAAAAAGTTGAATTTTTTTCTAAGTCCCAAAAAACGCTGGCGTCTTTTACTTTTTTAAGGGTGATAGGCTGAAAAAGATCGTAAATTTTTTTGGGGTACCCTCCTTCCCCCCTAGATTTCCTAACATATGGCACCTAAACTATACAGTGGGCACATGTGTATGTAGGACAAAATAACATCTCTATTTTATGAAGCTTTCCCAGGCTTGTGTAGTGTGATGCATTTGCTGCTACATATACATCCATTGTACTTTAACTTGGCGCCGTATGCAAATTAGGCATCGCTAGCGTAACTTCACTTTGCTTAACGAATTAACACTAGCACAACTTCGCTACCTTTCACCTCCATGAGCGCAACTTCGGATTTGAGTGAATTAGCGGCGCCCTGGCGAAGTGCGGAGAAGGCGTCGCTAACGTATTTTCGGCGCTTAGTGAATTTGTCACTATGTCTCTTACTACATTAACATGGAGTAATATGAACCTATTCAAAACTATGCAGATGAAACAGCATTGTCCCAATAGACAGCTTCTGTTGCATTTCACAGTGATTCTAAAGGCAGCAACACTATGGGGCCGATTCACTATGGGTCGAATATCGAGGGTTAATTAACCCTCGATATTCGACTAGGAACTAAAATCGTTCGACTTCGAATATCGAAGTCGAACGATTTAGCGCAAATCCTGCGATCGAACGATCGAAGGATTATTCCTTCGATCGAACGATTAAATCCTTCAAATCGAACGATTCGAAGGATTTTAATCCAACGATCGAAGGAATATCCTTCGATCAAAAAATCTCAGGCAAGCCTATGGGGACCTTCCCCATAGGCTAACATTGACTTCGGTAGCTTTTAGCTGCCGAAGTAGGGGGTCGAAGTTTTTCTTAAAGAGACAGTACTTCGACTATCGAATGGTCGAATAGTCGAACGATTTTTAGTTCGAATCGTTCGATTCGAAGTCGAAGTAGTAGTCGAAGGTCGAAGTAGCCCATTCGATGGTTGAAGTAGCCCAAAAAACACTTTGAAATTCGAAGTTTTTTTTATTCGAATCCTTCACTCGAGCTTCATGAATCGGCCCCTATATGCTGATTTGGAATGGCTGTTGCTCAGCATTTGTCAATCTATAACATACTAAAACTAAAAAGGTGAATCATCCCTTTAATAGGCAGTTTTCTTGCATCTCTAATTACATTTGGAATGCGTGTTGATTGGTCAGGGTGTAAAAAGGGAATATATAAGAGGTTGTCCAGTTTTACCAGTATATATTCAAAATGCTCATTAATATATCAGGGAAGATTAGGGAATATATTAGGGAAGGTTAGGGAATATATTATGGAAGATCAGGGAATATATTAGGGAAGGTTAGGGAATATATTAGGAAGGTTAGGGAATATATTATGGAAGATTAGGGAATATATTAGAAAAGGTTAGGGATATACAGTGTTAGGGAAGGTTAGGGAATATATTATGGAAGATTAGGGAATATATTAGGGAAGGTTAGGGAATATATTAGGGAAGGTTAGGGAATATATTATGGAAGATTAGGGAATATATTATGGAAGATTAGGGAATATATTAGGGAAGGTTAGGGAATATATTATGGAAGATTAGGGAATATATTAGAAAAGGTTAGGGAATATATTAGGAAGGTTAGGGAATGTATTATGGAAGATTAGGGAATATATTATGGAAGATTAGGGAATATATTAGGGAAGGTTAGGGAATATATTATGGAAGATTAGGGAATATATTAGAAAAGGTTAGGGAATATATTAGGAAGGTTAGGGAATGTATTAGGGAAATATAGTGTCTAATGGCTATTTAGAGTCACCTTGGTGTTTATTGGTACAAATACACATGCCAAATACTTATACAGGTCATGGATCACATCAGATATCTATACACATAACATTACACCAAGGTCATAGTATAATACACACATTTATATCAGAGCCAGTTTACAAAGTATAGTAAGGAAAGGTTATTTGTTTGTCCGATGTGTAATCAGAAAGGTAAATTGTTTTTTAATTTTGACATTAATGATATAAAATATATATTTTCATTTGTTTTTTTTAGCAGTATGTGTGAGTATGCAGAAAGAGATGATTTGCAGTAGGCAAAGCTCAGGTGGAATTTGATGGGAGCTGCACAAGTTTTTGACAGCAGCAGTTGATCTCAGGCTGCTGAAATGTTTATGACTTGTGGCTGTTACACATGGTGAGCCATCTGAACTAAATATTTACAAGTCTCTGCTTAGAATTATTCTGTGCACATTTGACCTACAGTCCTATAGTTTTGTACAGGTCACAGACCTCCAAGAGGTCTCCTTACACCTGACCAGTGTGTGATTTCACAGCTCCTGCTGAACAGAACCAGAACATTTAAACTGAATTTATTAGGCAAGTGCTAGCAGGGCCATTCCCATTCATTGGCATTTGGTGATATGTTTGGATAAAACAGAAAAGGAGGAGAATAAAGGGCTGAGGATGGAAAGCAGGACAGAATATCAGGGAGGAGGCTGATAAACAGCAGATAAAAGTCAGTGTGACAGTGGGAAAGTGGCACAGAATGATATACACAGGGGATTATCAAAGTCCAAATTTATCTCATTGACCTTTTAAAGGGTTAAAATATAATTGTTTTCGTGGAAAAAGACCCCTCTAATTTGCCTGTAAAGAGTCCGAGTAAAAAAGTATTCCAACTCAGACCTGCCGAGTTCATGTAGAAGTCAATGGGAGAAATCCTGAAGATATCCTGATCTGCGCTGGGTTTCATGCAATAATCTGAAGATCTAGAGGTTTTCGGGCATCAAATTCGAAAAAGTTGCCGTTTTCGACGACAAATCCGAAAAAGTCACAGAATTCGGATTTTCGTTAACTATTTTATCGAGTTTTTATCTGATCAAGAAATTTTTTCAGGAAAATGTCTTGATAAATAAGGGGAAAAACCCGTGCGGATTTGGTCGAAGTAGCTTGCAGAAAACAATGAGATATTTTTGGATTTTGATAAATACTATAGGCCAGCTCATTATCATTCACACGTTGTGAAATTGTATAATATGAACGCAATTTAGAACTGAAATGCTGGAATTCTCCCTCTGATTTCATTGTCTCCGTTGTTCCACTGGAAACCACAGTCGTATTCTCCATAGGCACAAAGCATCTCGTTGTTTGTGTTCTGTTCAGTTTAATGATGTTAATCAAGAGGCGTTCATTTATAGAGTTATACAATTCTGCTAATTAAATCTAATAACATTGCCATGAGGACTCTGTTCTTGTTGCCCCAATAATTACATTGCACAAAACCAATTACTAGAAGAAAAAAACAACAACAGTTTGGCGAGTGAGGAACTGGCATCCTCCGGCAGCTACAGAACTACAACTCCCATCATTGTAATATTTGATTCTGTCTTCTGGAGGGTAAGGGATACATTTTCTTAGCGGCGAAAGTTCGCCAGTGACGGCTTTGCAGCCATCGCAACTCTTCGCCAGGTGAAAATTCGCTCAGACAATGCTGATTCACTAAAATACAAAGTTGCATCCAGGGCCAGAACGCTGGCGAATTTTCGCTACCGTTACTTCAGCAATGCGAGCAAATCAAAGTGAAGATGCGCTAACGTTTGCTTATGCCTAGCGCAACTTCGTTGCTCAGGCTGATTTGTATACGGCGGGAAATTTATAGTTGAATGGACGTATATGTTGCAGCAAATCCATTACATTACACAAGTCTAGGGAACCTTAATAAAGAAAATGGAGTTGTTATAATGCCCTACACATGAGCCCCCTGTATAATGTTCCAAATGTTAGAAAATGTATGGGGGAACCCAGTTACCCAAAAAAAAAAATGTAAGGACTTTTGCAGGCTAGCACTCCATTGCACTTCGCTTGGTCTGAGCTGGTGAAGGCAAATTTTGCGAAAGAGGTAACGTTCAGTAAAATCCGCATCTTAGTGAATTTGCATAGTAACGTTCATTTGCCAGAGCGAAAATTCACCTGGCGTCAGAGTGCGAATCACCACTAGCGTCTGTCTCCTTTGCAAGCGAAGTGACACCTGTGCCCGTTAGGAAATCTGCAAAGTCCCTTAGTCACTTCACCCTTTAGTAAATATGCCCCTAAAACGGTATAATCTGGTATTAGAAATAAATATGAATCATGTGGGTGAAAGGCTGAGCTTGATGGGTATGTGACCCATGGTTTTTTTTTAGAAAAAAAATCTTCTTTATGAAGATTTCTAAGTCTAAATAAATCTCCCTTGATTGAATAGCTAGGAGATAAAAAATAAAATTGTATTCTAATCCCCGGTTCCTTATGCATGAAATGTAATGTACAGTGGTGGGTTTACCGTAGGTTTTCTGCATTCCTTAAGGCATTTCCAGATATACAGCTACACAAAGCCATTATCCTGTTAAATACACTGGTGCTAATGAGTAAAATTTCTCCTTTACCCCCAATGACCTATTTAATATGTGGCATATGCCCCGGTCAATGAGGTGTCATGAGAATGGAATGGATGTAATTGGATGCTTATGGCCCAGGGCACTTGCAATTGACAAGCAATCTCTGCATATTCAGAAAAGGATTCATTCTGGAAAGCCATTATATTTCAGGGGAGGCTGCCAGATGCCCCAGTAGTTATTTCCTTGCTTTCTTGTTTCCTCCTGCTCCAACAACAGGTTTACTGTCATCACTTTATTATCTTAACAATATGGATTATATTCACAATACCATAGTAGGCTCCATTCCTATAGTGATTTTCTTTTAAATACATTCTAAATTTATGCATTTTTTATCCATTTTAAAGAGGGGACACAGAAAGAAAACTGTAAGGGAGAATAAATGTGAATCCCAGACAATAATTGTACAATGGAGGTATCATGTATGAACATTCTAAACATACAGTAAATTAGAATGAAAAGGACGTAGCATTGCATATATTTATTGTATATTAAGTCATCCTTTGGGGCAGATTTACTTAAGGACGAAATGGGCGTCGCTAGTAAAAATTTACTAACAGGCATAGTCGAAAATTCGAAAGAGACTGCCGCTAGCATAGTTTCACACCCTATCTCCAGGCGGATTATCGCTCAGGCAAACGACTGTTACTCCTCAAAATGCCGCCCCCCTCGCTGGCTTACCCTTCTGCAGGGGAGGCATCCGAGGCAGGAACTGCGCTCTCCCGCACTAGTAAATCCAAATTTCCGGTTTCAAAACCAGAAATTCGGCTCTTAAAAGTACAGGAGCTGCTTTTTGCCGCCCCTGGAAATGTATCTGGTGCTGCCCCCTGAGGCGAGCGCCTCAGGCTGCCTCATTGGCCGAGCACCCCTGCATATCCTGTATCCTAAAAAGTCATAGAAATTAAAAAAAAACACTGGTGATTTTCATATTTTCAATCTCCCGATCTGCCTTCCCCTAAATTCCCACCGGCTATAATGGCATTCGCAGCGCTTCATTTTCCATAGTCTTCCACAATAAAATAAGATGCTATTCTATGCAACTTTCCATTAAACAATGATTAATTGGGAACATTCTGAAAGTTCTGTCAAAATAGGGATGCACAGAATCCACTATTTGGGATTCGGCTGAATCCTCAAATCCTTTGTAAAAGATTCGGCCCGAAACCGAACCAAATCTGAATTCGCATATGCAAATTAGGGCCAGTGTACATTTTTTTCACTTCCTTGGTTTGTGATGAAAAGTCATGTGATTCCCCTCCCCGCCTCTAATTTAAATTTGCAAATTAGGATTCAGATTCGGTTCGGCCAGACACAAGGACAGAATCCTGGATTCGGTGCATCCCTACTATTTCAAGCAGTATTTCTTTATCCCTTTTTGTCCTCTGAACATTTCTTTCATTGTAAAAAAAAAATGTTTTTTTTAGTTTGAATGATCTGTTTAACCCAACTGGTTATATTAAGAACAAAAAGACTGCCCAGAACTATGTGAATATAAATGATATAAAACTATTTAAAAAGTGGAGAAGGTGTGGAATTTGGATTCCCTGGATGAGCTGCAGAGTGTTTAGAAAATGACAGATACAATGGTGCTTGAAAGATTGTGAACCCTTTGAAATGTTTTATATATTGATATGAATGTGACCTAAATCATCATCTGATTTTCCTAAGTCCTAAAAGAAAACCTAGTTAAACAAAAAAAACAAAAGTTATTTTATTTGTTAATGTATTTATTAAAAAAAAATGATCCCATAACATTTCTACGTGTGGCAAAAGTAAGTGAATCCTTAGGAGTATCATATAATTTGAAGGCAAAATCAAAGTGTGGTGTTTTCAGTCAATGGGATGACAATCAGGTGTGAGTGAGAGACCCTGTTTTATTTTAAGTACGGGGATCCAGCAAAGCCTGATCACACATCCAACTCATTCGTGGATATGTATCATGGCTAGAAGAAAGGAGGTGTGCGAGGACACAGAAAAAAGAGTTGTTGATGCCCATAAAGCTGTAAACAGCTACAAGACTATCTCTAAAGAGTTTGGATTCCACCAATCAACAGTCAGACAGATTGTTTACAAATGGAGGAAATTCAAGAGCGTTGTTACAAGCTGGATCAGGGTGTACATCTGTGGTATCATCTCATTAGCTCCTATGTCAGTTGAGTTCAGCAAAGATCTGTCAGTGGGACCCACCAGGAAATTGTAGAAGCAATGAAAGCTAAAGACTGTGGAACCTTAAGGGTAAGTCCACACAGGGCGTTTTGGGGAGATTTGGTCGCCTGGCGACTAACTGCCTCATTTTTGCGGTGACCAATCTCCCCAAACGCCTTCCGTGAATCTGCGCTGGCTAAAATTAAAAAAACGCCGGCGCTAACCACAGGCGGCGATTCATTTTCCGAAGTCGCCCAAAGTTTCCTCGTGAGGCAACTTCGGAAAATGAATCGCTGCGTGTGATTAGCGCCATCGTTTTTCATTTTAGCTGGCGCAGAGTCACGGAAGGCGTTTGGGGAGATTGGTCGCCACAAAAACGAGGCGATTAGTCGGCAAGTGACCAAATCTCCCCAAAACGCCCTGTGTGGCCTGACCCTAACTGTGTAAATAGTTACAGAACACCCATATTGGCCATCAGATGTCTGAAGTTATACAGGTCAGGTTGGTCATTAGACTTGTATTCTGTGACTTTAGTTTTGCCCGATGCAAAATGGGGCCAATCGCATTGTCTGTGAATTTCAAAAAACAGAAAAATATCCAAACATTTTACAATACAATGTAAGGATTGTGCAATACGAGTTACACCTTAGCAGGAAAGAGAGTTATTTTATAAAACTTTAGTTCCCCTTTGATTTATGGGTGAGGTACTTATGTTGTAAATGGCATGTTTCCAAATCAGAAAGTGACATTTATATTATTATGTACATATATATATATATATATAAAACTGTTTTTATTAAATATTTCAGTAAAGCCATGAATGTCTGTAAAAGGTATCCTTAGAAATGGCATAATTTGTAATTGTCCGTAGTGATGTCACATGATTAAATAAAATGTGTGTATCTTGCACAGTATTATAATAGTAGGAAAGAACAAGAGGTTTATGCTCAGACTGCAGCATGGGGCATTTATATTGCCACAGCACCGTGTCAATAAACTCTAGTCTGATTGTTTTGGGATGAGTATTGATTCATGTTATTTTAGTTTACATCAGTTAGAAGGCACAGCTATTATTATATAGGAAAAGTAAGCTTTATGGATAACACACACTTGAATAAATGCAAATATCTGGGTATTTGTAGTTACTCCCCTGGCTACCCTGGCTTCGCCCACTGTTCTCAGCTTATTTTAAATTGTTTCAGACAAATGTTCTCCTGGAGCTGTATTTCACCTTCCTTTTACACCATACTTTCTTACTTCTCCTTCAGACTCTGCTGATAAAGAGCAAAAATGCTATTCATTCACTGTATTGTTTTTATTAGGGTAAGAGCACAAATTGCTTTGAACTTTGGCCAGCAAGCTCTGTCCTGGGGGCAAATCCACTAACCTCCGAAAAGTCGCCAGCAACAGCTTCGCTCACATTGCAACACTTCGCCAGGCGTAGAATTAGGACAACGCTAATTCACTAAAATCCAAAATTGTGTCCAGGGCGCCGAACTCTGGCGAAGTTGCATACGGCGGGAAGTTAAAGTTGTACGGACCTATATGTACGGGCCAATACATTACACTACACAAGCCCAGGAAACCTTATTAAAAGAAAATACAGTTGTTATATTGCCCTACACATGAGCCCAGTGTATAGTTTATGTGCCATATGTTAGGAAATGTAGGGGGGAAGCCGGTTACAAAAATAAATGACGCTCCTTTTCAGCCTATCACCCCGAAAAATGAAAAATCGCCAGCGTTTTTTGGGACTTAGAAAAATGTTCAACTATTTTTTGAGGAACTCCTATCTACTCTATTGCACTTCGCCTGGTTTGAGGTGGAGAAGGCAAGTCTGACACAAGAAGTAACGTTCAGTAAAATCTGCATCTTAGTGAATTTGCGTAGTTATGTCCATTCGCCAGAGTGCAAATTCGCCAGGGGTTAGGGAGCAAAGTACCGCTAGAGTCTATCTCCTTCTCTAGCAAAGTAATTGGCGAATTACCGAAATGATGTCACGCTGGCGAATTTTCGCCCGTGTTATTCAATTCGCCCTTTAGTAAATTTGCCCCCTGGTCTCATCTGACCACAAACAATTTCTTACATTGCAACCGGGTTGCTCTTGGGTTTTTGGCAAATTTCATTTATCCTGGTTCTTATGCTTCAAATATGCAACACTTTACAGTCTATTGTTAACCTATGCTTTTAAAGGGGTGGTTCGCCATTAACTGAACTTTTAGTATGTTATAGAATATTCATTCTATAACTCATTCGAAGCAACTTTTCAATCGCCCTTTATTATGTATTTGATATCGTTTGTGCATTATTTGCCTTCTTCTTCTGACTCTTTCCAACTTTCAAATAAGGGTCCCTGATCCCTAAAAAACAAATGCTCTGTAAGGCTACAAATGTATTGTTATTGCGACTTTTAAGGCCCTCCCCTATTTATATCTGTAGAAATAAGTCAAATCAACTGGACTTGCTGTGTTTTTTCTCGAAGAATTAAGAATTTATGAATTGAAAATTGGATGACTGGTGAATCAAACGTATTTCTAAAGCTATACCATGACCTGGATGAATGATAATATTTACAAACTCCCCTATTTATATTCCAGTGTCGTATTCAAATCAATGAATGGTTACTATGGCAATTTGGACCCCAGCAACCAGATTGCTGAAACTGCAAACTGGAGAGCGGCTGCATAAAAAGCTAAATAACTCAAAAGACAAAAAAAAGAAAACCAACTGTAAATTGTCTCAGAATATCACTCTCTACATCATACAAACAGTTAGCATCTTGTTAAAATAGAATGAAAGATGGATGGTATAAATACAGAGAAAATACTGCATTCTTCTGAAAAAATAACATCTGACTGCCCTGAACAACATGGAAAACAAAGGATGAAACTGTGTAAATTAAATGGTGAAAATCCCAAATAAATCAATGAAATTCCACATTGTAACACAATAAAATTAATAGGAGGGCTGAATAGTAATGGGAATCACTGTACATATCCCGCACTGCTTGTATAAACAATTGCTGCATATACGTATATATGTTTTCTCCTGCCATGATCCATTGACAATTATTTTATAGATCAAACTATCCCCAAACACGTGTGATTCATTGCGGTACATGTAGTGCAAACCTCATGCCTTAATAAAAAAAACGACTCCAGTTCTGTGTTTCACATTTATCGTGTTATGGGTTGTGACTTTATTTAAAAAAATATAGGCATAAAAGGATGCTGTGCTGGTTTTATACATACAGTTCGAGAGAATCTTTCCCATTGGAAAACAGATGTCAAAGATTCAAATGACATTGAAACGGTAGAATTTGCAACACACATTGCACTTTTTTCTTTTTTTTTGTTTCCTTCTATTGCCCCTTCATTAAATTAGAACTGTAATATCTGTTTAACTGCATGGCAATAAAATATGATTTCATATGGACACATCACAAAATAAAAATGAGTAATATATTTACAATATTTTCTTCATCAATTTTGGTCACTTTGACATTAGCTCTGAACATTGCTAAGGTTTTACATAATGTATTTTGGCTGGAATTCACATTTGACTGATTATCCTATATGGCACCAGAATTCCACCCGTCTTATTGCATCCTCTTGCATTTATATACATTATGGCTCAATGAAAGCACATGACAAGCTCATCGTTTCTCAGTGCTGTGTATTCTTGTGCGGCGTCATCACTCACTAGCTCACAACAAGCACACACTTTTATGTATCTGAAATATGACGATTCCTTGGTTTCATTTAAATATACTGAATAAAATCTAATTAAAAAAACAACTGCTTGAAGTCTCTAAACAGCAAGTGCCTGTCAATATATTCTGCTCTAAAATTGGTTTTTCCGCACACACTCCTGTGGTCGGTTTTGGCCAGCAACCCACTTCTGCTTCCTGCCTGTTTATTTCCTTCACGTAAAAACATCCTGAACTTTCACAGATCGACAACCGGGTGACAGCTTCTCCAGTTGTGCTTTAAAGAAAAGGTTCAGCAAGTGCAAAGCAAACATCTTGTGCAGCTACACTGGTCCTAGAGCTAAGAACACCATCACAAATAGCACAAGGCCTTGGGCTTTAGATACAATCAATCTCCAGTTTCATCTCCTGCTTTTTCTGGGATGGCCTCCAAACTGCACCGGGGCTTGGATGCTTCTGCGTTTCCAGTACTTGCCTTGTTTAGTCCGCATGATACAGCAGCATAGTGAATTTGCTTCAGGTTCTCCAAGGCCTCGGTTTTAGCATATTTGAGAAGATCAGCTTGACCCTGGAAAGAGGCAAAGTAAGAATAACTTTATATTTGAGTAAGGCTCCTATCTATTCACTGGTTATCTGGACAGGAGGCGTCCGTGCATCCATTCTAAATGGGTTACTGATCCTGATGCAGTCGGACAATGTAACATTTGTTTATGTTTGTTTACTACATGTCTACGTTGTACACAAAGGCATTCAGGTAAAAGCTCTCACACATAAGTCAACAAAAAGTACAATTTCTCAAGCTCTGGCCTGTGACTTGTGTGTTATTTATTAAACCTCAAACTGGGGAATCCAGTAGCATAATTGTTTTTTTTTTCCAATTAGCAACACTTTTCTGACTGTCAGGAAAGTATTGACAAGTTGACACATTTATCAAAGTAGATAGATGCGTCAATTGCATACAATGACCATAACACATTCAGATTCAGTGAGCCAGTAGCCAGGGCAGCTCAGTAGCAGTACTGAGTACTAACACCCAACTGAATCCTTTATTCTTGTTAAAGGAGAAGGAAAGGTTAAAAGTAAGTAAGATTTACCAGAAAGGCCTATGTAAACACAACAGCAAACCCTCAAAGTAATGCTGCTCTGAGTCCTCTGTTAAAACAAACACAGCATTTCTTTCATTCTATTGTGTACACATGGGCTTCTGTATCAGAATTTCTGTTTTCAGCTTAAACCTCCAGGGCACGGCTT
This sequence comes from Xenopus petersii, assembly GCA_038501925.1. Classification (NCBI taxonomy): domain Eukaryota; kingdom Metazoa; phylum Chordata; class Amphibia; order Anura; family Pipidae; genus Xenopus; species Xenopus petersii. The sequence continues at coordinate 38,869,632 of CM076683.1, read as the reverse complement.
GAGCATGCTCAGTTTGCTCCTCCCCCCCCGTAACGTGAGCTGAAAGTTATGAGCAAGCAGGGACAGACTCAGGCAGGAAGTGATGTCACACTAATCTAATATGACAGCTGCTATCCTAAACAAGCATAGAGCTTCTAGAGCTGTTTACTCAGGTATGGTAAAGTATTCTGCAGAATACATATAGTGGTATAGCTGGTACTATTGTGGCTAATCTATTGACAATAAACTGCTTCGGTAGCTTTCCTTTTCCTTTAAAAACACTATGGGAGAGAAAGGCTTCAGGAAGCAATCAGAATTAAGATCTGATTAGTATTGTTGATTATTGAAAATTCTGCCCCAATGTGTATTTTCTAAAGTTGAAGTGTAAAATAAATATGGCTAGGAATGCTGTTTTTTTTTTTTTAGGTATGTTGTATATAACTATAATAAACTAGGCCTTCAGTGCAGCAGCTGCCCATCATGTATGTTGTCAAGCCATTTTTTGAGTGCCAGTGACACTGCACATGCTCAGTGTGTTCTGGGCTGCAGAGAAGCTTAGGTTACAAGGTGTAGAGAATCATCTACACAATGTCATAGATGCTGATAGTACAGGGCTGATTCTTAAATTCTGGTGAAGAGAGCATTGGCTTATAAGCTGCCTTGACTAATTAGTCTTGCATTGTTACTCATATACAGTATATTATGAGTCAGTCCCTAAGCTCAGTAAGTGACAGCAGTACAGAGCATGTGCAGTGAATCAGCAGAAAAGAAGATGGGGAGCTACTGGGGCATCTTTGGAGACACAGATCTTTACTGCTAAAGGGTTGTGGTTGCCTTGGGTTGGTACAGAAGTCCAAAATATAATGTACAACATTTCTAGCATTTTTTTAACTTTTCATTCAAAATAGGGATGCACCGAATCCAGGATTCGGTTCGGGATTCGGCCAGGATTCGGCCTTTTTCAGCAGGATTCGGCCGAATCCTTCTGCCCAGCCGAACCGAATCCGAATCCGAATTTGCATATGCAAATTAGGGGCGGGAGGGAAATTGCATGACTTTTTGTCAGAAAACAAGGAAGTAAAAAATGTTTTCCCCTTCCCACCCCTAATTTGCATATGCAAATTAGGGTTCGGATTCGGTTCGGTATTCGGCCGAATCTTTCACAAAGGATTCGGGGGTTCGGCCGAATCCAGAAAAGTGGATTCGGTGCATCCCTAATTCAAAATAATAGGGGATCACTATCATGGCTACTTGAAGGGCATTCGAGCTTTGCCCATGCCAGTAACATTTTAGATGTTAAACTGTGGATTCTGCAGTTCATTTGCATTGCACACATATATACACATTTCTGACCTTTGCCCAAATAGGCAGTTATTAGGGCATGCATTGTTTCATATGTTCTGTATGCTTGTTAAAAGGCATGTAAAGGCAAAAAAAAAAAAATCCCATTTTTACTTTCTTTAATGAAAAATAAAGCTATCTCCAATATACTTTAATTAAAAAATGTACTGTTTTTTATAAGAAACCTGACTGTATGCAGTGAAATTCTACATTAATTTACTGCTGTGGATAGGAATTGTCAGATGGTCCCTAACTGCTGAGCAGAGAAACAATCATACTTATGAACAGCAGGGGGAGCCCCCGCCTTACTTCCCAGCCATGCAGAACTTAAGCAGCTTTGTTTATGACGATCCCTAAGCAGGCCAGACCACACTGAGCATGTGCACAGTCTTAGTCTTGCAAAGATGTTTAACAAAGTTACAAGATGGTGACCACCTGTAGCCAACTTTGAAAGCATAAATCATTTGTTTGATTAGGCTTGTGGTGCAGTAAGTTCATGTTTATGTTTGGTATACAAAATACAGCATTTCTAGCATTATTCTATTTTAGACTGTACATGCCCTTTAAATTCTATGTATTTTCTTTTATTTCTTTACCACTTGCGAATAAGGTTAAATACAACATTAAACACAGAAATTACATGTTAAGCAAAAACTCAATTTCATCGGCAACATATGGAAACATATTAAAGTACTCTTATTTATTGAGGGAAGTAAATATTAATATTCTCTTGCATCTTCCAGAAGGAGGAAAAGGCAGAGGATTGTAGAGGAAAACCTGATCCAGGGTGGCTTTGTACTTATTGCAGATTAAAGCCACATACTGGGGAAGGATTTAACACTAGCATATTGATTAAGGTTTGCATTGGTGCAGAAACACTCTCTGAGTGACAGTTGTATAATCCAAGAAGCAGAAGATTTAGTCCAATACATTGAAACTGATTTAAAGTTCTTTGCACATATTTTTTGTTGGTATAAAGGCTGTTGAATTACTATGTACAGTATATAGGAAAGGACTACTGAATTACACAAAACTAAATTGCTTGCTAATTACCTTGACAAGAGACCTTTGGGGTCATTTCCTACCCCAGGGGTGCAAGTGCAAGAGCATGGCCCCTTATAGCTCAACAGTCAGACCAATAATGCACATTGACACTGTTAATTAATACTGAAACCTGATTGATAAATGACTCTCCATTTTAAGTGCCAGTTAGTTCCCTTTGGATCAGAAGTGTTGAATGTGATGATGCTGTGTCTGCACAAGGACCTCTCCACTGCTCCCTCAATCGTCTAACATATATTTGTATAAGTGAACAATCATCTTCCTGACACGACTGTTCCGTTGTTGGAATGGGCAAACATTCTCTCTCTAGCTCTGCTGTAATAATACACATGGAACCTGGTAAGCACACAAACGGGGGAATGTAATAAAAATCGCTAACGGAAAAACTATTCGCAATACGAAATGTTATGCCTTTGCGCGAACAAATTTTTCTGTGTGCGAATTTAATATAGCTTTTGCGAGCCCGGAAACTATTTAGCGACCACTTCCGACAGTGAAAGACCGTTTGCAAATTTTATAATTTGCGCCAATGCGCAGTCAATGTAGTTACATAGTTACATAGTTACATAGTTAAATTGGGTTGAAAAAAGACAAAGTCCATCAAGTTCAACCCCTCCAAATGAAAACCCATCATCCATACACACACCCCTCCCTACTTTTAATTAAAATTCTATATACCCATACCTATTCTAACTATAGAGTTTAGTATCACAATAGCCTTGGATATTATGTCTGTCCAAAAAATCATCCAAGCCATTCTTAAAGGCATTAACTGAATCAGCCATCACAACATCACCCGGCAGTGCATTCCACAACATCACTGTCCTGACTGTGAAGAACCCCCCTACGTTGCTTCAAATGAAAGTTCTTTTCTTCTAGTCTAAAGGGGTGGCCTCTGGTATGTGATCCACTTTATGGGTAAAAAGGTCCCCTGCCATTTGTCTATAATGTCCTCTAATGTACTTGTAAAGTGTAATCATGTCCCCTCGCAAGCGCCTTTTTTCCAGAGAAAACAACCCCAACCTTGACAGTCTACCCTCATAATTTAAGTCTTCCGTCCCTCTAACCAATTTAGTTGCACGTCTCTGCACTCTCTCCAGCTCATTTATATCCCTCTTAAGGACTGGAGTCCAAAACTGAACTGCATACTCCAGATGAGGCCTCACCAAGGACCTATAAAGAGGCATAATTATGTTTTCATCCCTTGAGCTAATGCCCTTTTTTATGCAAGACAGAACTTTATTTGCTTTAGTAGTCACAGAATGACACTGCCCAGAATTAGACAACGTGTTATCTACAAAGACCCCTAGATCCTTTTCATTTAAGGAAACTCCCAGCACACTGCCATTTAGTGTATAACTTGCATTTATATTATTTTTGCCAAAGTGCATAACCTTGCATTTATCAACGTTGAACCTCATTTTCCAGTTTGCTGCCCAGTTTTCCAGTTTAGACAGATCACTTTGCAAAGTGGCAGCATCTTACTGAAAAAGTCGTTATGTTTGCTCCAAAAGATTACGACACCTTCAAGCACTTCTTATGAGTGCGCAATTAAAATTCGCAATGCAATAACAGTTTAAGGAACAATATTACATTGCGAGATGTGGATTTTTAGTCTTATTGGTGCGAATTGTTTTGCTCATTGTGACTTTTATTACATTCCCCTGAAAGTATTTTCTCATGTTAACAGAATCTTTCTCTCATTTCAAACTGAAAAGCTATTCCTTGATAGTAATCGAATCACTGGTGTTGTTTCTTTGTCATTAAATTAAATAAATTAAAACGGCCACTTAGACTTCTGAAACAGAAGTAAATACATCAGGTAGGCTGTGTACTTAAATTGTCCAATCATTGCTCCATATGCCCCTGTTCTTCAATTTACACAAGGTGCAATCCAATCAAAATGCAGTCAATGTCCTTTATATATATATATATATATATATATATATATATATATATATATATAGCCAAAGCCCAAAGCCCATCCAACCAACTCTCTGCCACATTATGGTCAGTTCTATGTATCATTTACTGCCATTAACTCCCCACCTTCCTCATATTTCCCAATTCTGAGTGCCTGAGAGAGCTGCCCTTGAAAGTAGGTCGTTCCCCTCCCAAATACACTTTTGATAGCTTATCTTACTCTTTTTTTGGCTTCATATCAAGCAGCTGAGAAAACACACAGATACCAAATTACAGCAAAGTTTGAAAGAAAAAAGAATAACAAGTGTAGATAGATCACAATTGTTTAAAGGAGAACTAAAACATACAAATTAATATGGCTAAAAATTCCTTATTTTATATACTAAACTTATTTCACCTGCCTAAAGTTTCAATTTGTCAATAGCAGCAATGATCCAGGACTTCAAACTTGTCACAGGGGGTCACCATCTTGGAAAGTGTCTGCGATACTCACATGCTCAGTGGGCTGACAGCAGCACAGAGCATGTGCAGTGAATCAGCTGAAAAGAAGACGGGGAGCTACAGGGGCATCTTTGTAGGCTTGAATGGATCTTCACCTCTGTATGTAAATACATAATTTCAGCGGATTGTCCTGCTATACGATCACAACGGGAAAGATCTTTCTTCCATTCTGCTAATAATTCTCTTTGACAGTCAAATGTGTCATCATACTCAAAAATTTAGCTTGAGTACCAATCAGTTAGATAATTACAGTGATGGTTTATCACCATGCCACTCAAAAGTCAGTTCTAAATAACAGCAAGCAATGCAATGTGATTTATTTCGTATGGATTTGGCTGCCATACAGTAGGTCAAGAAAGAGCTACTCCACTTCTCTTCCCTCGGTAGGAAATGGTTACTGTGACATATTTATATCATTATTGCTCAGAATAAAAGTGTGTTTATGCGATGGGGAATGGCAGAATAAGCTCTTGTGCTTATGATTCAGGATCATGTTATCCTTGGAATTCTTTGTACTTTGTTTACCCTGTTATACTAATAAAGGCAGGCACATATTTGACTGTATCTCAGTACATTCTAGAGTAAGGGTCCCCAACCATTTTTTACTTGAGCCACATTCAAATGTAAACAGGCATGCCGCCCAGCCGCTTCGTGGTGAGCACCGGGGAGCCGACGCATGCGTGCCTGTCAATGCTTATGCCCGCGCAGGGGTGAGGGAGGAGCACTATGAAGGAGGCTGGATATAGGACCTGGTGACCTAAGGGCGCCAAACAAGGAAGTCAGGGCCTGAATGTTAAAAGAGTTGGGGTCGGAGCAACACAAGCATGAAAAATGTTCCTGGGTAGTGTAAAATAAGTGCTGTGATTGGCTATTGGTAGCCCCTACAGGAGGTTCTGTTTTGTGGTATATCTGGTTTTTATGAAACCAAAACTTGGCTCCAAGCCTGGAATTCAAAAATAAACACCTGCTTTGAAACCACTGGGAGCATATTCCAAGGGTTCAGTTCATGTTGCTCATATCCCACTGGCTGCAGATCACTGCCCTAAAGAATGACAACAGATTCTACTCTTTTCTTTCAGTTTATAAATGAGCCCCCAATATGAGCTATAAAATATTTAAAGATCAATGTACTCCTTAAACTCGCAGCTGCTGCACAACATACAAAATATCAATGGGTCATTCGGCTTCAGCAAACTGGGAAAAACTGAACCAGGCTTTAAAAATATATGCATGTTCTGCTTCAAATAAACTTTTAGTATAATGAAAACCATGATATTCTAAGATAATTTACAACTGGTCTCCAGTTCTAGATTGGCTCTTACCCATCTCACTTATTTTTGTCTAAAATAAACCCATATCTTTTTAATACAATTTTACATCATTAAATTATTTTCTTTGGAGGATTGCAACGCTCGAGGTATATGGCATTTATATACTGTACCTTTAAACAATCATAGCAATAATAATAATAAAGGAGACATATTGTGTGAAAAACAAGAACGTGCCAGTGCATTATACTCCGCTAAGCATGGAAGGAATGTGCTTTAAAAAGTGTTTTGGCCGATTTGTTGAAAATTTCCCCCAAAACCCTACCAGTCCCACCCATCTGTTCCAATTTCTGCTGACTCCTTTTCCAGGCTGTGCAGGGGAGCCTGTGACACTAAGGGGCACATTTACCTAGGGTCGAATATCGAGGGTTCATTAACCCTCGATATTCGGCCGTCGAAGTTAAATCCTTCAACTTCAAATATCGAAGTTGAAGGATTTAGCGCTATTCCTACGATCGAACAAACTATTAAATCGTTCGAATCGAACGATTCGAACGATTTTAATCCAACGATCGAAGGATATTCCTTCGATCAGGAAATTGTTAGGAAGCCTATGGGGACCTTCCCCATAGGCTAACATTGGCATCGGTAGGTTTTAGGTGGCGAACTAGGGGGTCTAAGAATTTTTTAAAGAGACAGTACTTCGACTATCGAATGGTTGAATAGTCGAACGATTTTTAGTTCGAATCGTTCGATTCTAAGTCGTAGTCGAAGTAGCCGATTTGATGGTCGAAGTAGCCATATTCGACCATTCGAAATTCAAACTATTTTTCCTCTATTCCTTCACTCGAGCTAAGTGAATGGGCCCCTAAGCATTCTGCACTGCAGGATAGCAACCAATCAGAAACTATGTGGACCTCATAGGCAACTAAAGCATGTCTGCGCTTAAGTGATTGGCTATTGCGCTTCTTGCAGGGGCCATTAAGACACGCCCATCCCTAATTTGATACACAGACAGCAACTGTAGCAGATCTACAGGGAGCTTCAATAAAGTGGCCATTTTTTAAGTTAATAATAAATCTTAGCCCAGAGTGAAACCAGAATTTATCTATTTATTATTAGTTACTGCCTACAAGATTATGGGTGGGATTTCACTTATACTGTGAGAGACACTTTTTTGGCCACAGGCAGTAAGGGGCTAAATACATGCACCATAATATATAGGATTTTTTTATTTCAGATGGGTGCTTATGTTTCTCAATTTCTCTTTATTTACTGCAAAGTATGAAGGTTTTTCAAGGAATAAATCATTTTTGAAGAGGCATCCAGTGTTGGAAATTGTAGGAAAAAAGGGTTAACTTACCAAAAATAATGCAGTTTGGGGAGGCAATCAATGTGCTTTGTATGTAGTAGTAGACTGGTACAAACCAGACTTCACTCCAATGCTTGACGCAGTTAAAAAATAGTTTATTTAGAAGAAAAACATCAAAAAAAAAAAAAAAGCCTTACACATTTCGTGCCTTGTGGGCACTTAGTCACAGGCTGTGATTAAGTGTCCATAAGAAGTGCCCATAAGGCACAAATGAATCCAACTCACAGACTAAACCATAAGATCAGAAAGTCTTCAAGAAACAAATACAGTACACTTAGAATAAATGTTGAGACTGGTGGAATGCACATTATACAGATTACTAAAGAGCATTGCATGAGAATGGATAGTATCAATGCCTGGATCAGAATGCCATAGATTTGCCTTCTGACTTTTCTCTGCATGCCATTTATTTGCTTCCAGTATTTATGGACAAAGGTATGATTGCTGGAGAGCAAATATTTACTGTACTAAGATTACGCTATCAGCTGCAAACAGATTGAAACTTTAATAGGGGGATATACAACTCAAAGGTAACAGAATTTGCCGAGTTACAAGCATTTGCCAGAGTATATCTAGTAGCAAAAGTTATTTAACCACAAGCTGAGAATTTGTGATTTCAATGTTCAACCTTAACAAATGATAAAATAAACCTCCTAACATAGTTAAATGGAAAAAATGGGTACTTAAGTTCACACTTCACTTTCACTGTTCACACACAAACCTACCCCTGTACCACCACATACCTTGTACATTTTCAATTAAACCCCAACCCTTCTTGGGTTCAATGTTGATTTGTACTGTCCTGCTTAAATGGTGACACCTGGGAGGTATGTTTAAACAGAGTATGCAACAATATCTGAACAACATCTGCATGTCTATAATGGTCATGAAAAATGCTTGTTGCTTGCAGAACTGGGCCAAATAGCATTGGCGCCCAAAGGAATACTGTTTTGTCCAGCATCCTATCAGTACCCTCCAACCCATTCTAGTTCAACCCCCCAGCACTCAGTCAACATGCTCCACCACCCACTGCTCAGTTTGCGTGGGTTGCTGAACTGTTTTAAACCCTGTACTGCACCCAGAAATATGCTAATACAGCCAATGAAACACCTGTGTCTACTGTTTGGCAGTAAAGCTGTAAAATATGTATGGCTGTCTTCCATTTGAATTAAAGGTAACTATTGAGCCAAGTGTTATCAAGAGAAGAATCTCTTAAAATTAACATTCATTATAATGAGGTCCTCCCACAAAAATACTTATAGGGCCCCTTAGTTATACAGGAGCTAGGCTCATCTTCCTGGGTCAAAACATGACTCCTAGAGTTCACAGGCTTAGCAACTAGATGGCAGTGTTCTATAACTGTCCCCTTACCTAAGCCGACAGGAAGGGTGAAGTGGAACCTAGGCAATGTCAGGTCTAGTTAGGATAGGCTACTCACCTGACGAAGGGGGAACGCCCCCGAATCGTTGTGACGCAATAAACGCACCAGGGATATGACCCCGGTTTAACTCGCTGCTGTGTGTACTAGTCTGTATTGCTTTGCTAGGCTACTCACTCATAGGTCACAATAGGAGTGATAGATAGTTATGGCTATGTAGCTGAGGCTCCACCAAGGAGTGTTGAGTGAGATTAGGATCCCAGGTACTAATTGCTGAGAAGTACTTTCATTGATGCTGTGTATTCTCTCTTACCCTAGGGGATATATACTGACCATTGGTGCTATGGGTATATGCCTATCCACTGATGATCCTGTTTATCTCTAATTGAACAGCTATGTGGATAATGTTCATTAATAAGTATTAAGTTGCAAGAACCACTGGCTACCAATTATTGTCACTGGTGTACATACAGTTACAGTTGTACAACACCCTGCCTTCATGCTGTTGTGAGGGCTCAGCCCCTGACGATAATAGGCCTATTCCGGAGCAAATATTGGGGTAAAGCTACAGTGCTGCTTATTTTACTACAGCCTTACGCAAGGAAATTAAACTTGTGCCCTATGCTACTTGAATGGAGAAAAATCATGTATACGTTGTCTTCTTCAAGACATAGAGAGTGGAACATTGTGAGTTCTGTGTGAGTCCCCTTATATTATTTGGACCCTGTGAAACACTCTCACCTTTAATTTCTCAAGTTCAATAGTAGAAATGTAGGGTGCATAAGCATTTGTGCTGAGCTGGTTCACTCAAATTCGATATACAGCTTTGGAGCCATGTTTATAATAGAGAGGGATATATGCCCAAGAAGTGGATAATTACAGGGAAAAGCAGCAGTCAGAAAAAAAACAAATAGCTACAGGTAAGTAATTGTGGCTGATTGCAGTAACCTCAGGTTCAGAATTATCAGCAGGCTGCGTGTATGCTGGGAATCCCAGGAGAAAAATAAAGAAGCCTAGAGGCCAGCAAGAAGACCTATAAACAAGCTGTTATTGCAGCAGCTTTTCAGTTTTACTGAACCTTTAGGTCACACTGTACAAACACATTTTACATCTCATTTTATTCAGCTGTCATGAGTTTTTTTTGATTACCTAACGGGGAACCCAAAAGATCACCAGCAGCATTAAAGTGTGCAAAGAACATGGTTCAGAAAGTGTAACATCTAAAAAATAAATTAATTTGAATCCTAGGTAATGTGTACCTTTAATATAGTAATGTTCCATGTGAAACTCTCCACAGCCTTAAGCATCTTCCTTTCCTTTAATCCTTCTTTAGCCCCAATGGAGTTCAGGTTCTCATGGAATTCCATGGCTGGAAGATAAACAGTAAACGTTAGGCAGTGCATATCTGTTGGATTTCGTAACACGGGATATAGCTAGGGTTTTTCTTGTTACAGAAAACAGCTTTAACCTGCTCTGAATACCATTAGACAATAGATAAGATTGAAAGAATTTTAGCTATGGCAAATCTAAAACCTTTAGCATTAAAGTTATACTGACATGTTCCTATAAAAAATAGGAATGTGTCGGGTATCAGTAAATAGAAGCTACACAAGAAATATAAGCAGCTAAAAGTTCCCCAAAGCCACCCCAGCCCAGCGAACCTTAGTAACGGCGACCCTCCGACACCATTAAATCATCTTCCTGAGTTGTTTCAGTCACGCTGGGCTGGGGAGATTCCTCCATAGGCTGGAGGGAAATAAAAACAGGACTCCAGTATATGGAGGGATCTCCACAGCCCAGCGTGACTGAAACAACTCGCCGGGCTGGGGGACGGCTTTGGGGAGCTTTTAGCTGCTTATACTTTGCGTGCAGCTTCTTTTCACTGATACCAACACATTCCTATTTTTATAGGAATGTGTCAGTATCACTTTAAAGGGTTTTGAACAAAAAACTACGCCGAAGAAGCTTTGTTACATTTTGATCAAATTTTAGGGGGCCATTTACTAAGGGTCGAAGTGAATTTTCGAATTCAAAAGCTTCGAATTTTTGGGTACTTCCACCATCGAATAGGCCAAAATTAGATTTGAATTGAAAATACTTCACAAATTCGACCATTTGAAAAACGAAGTACTGTCTCTTTAAAAAATGTTAAATTCGACACTTCACCACCTTAAACCTGCTGAATTGCTGTTTAGCCTATCGTGGACCTCCTAAGTTTTGGCTAAGTTTTGAGTAGTCAAAGTATTTTTTTGTAAAATCGTTCGAATTGTTTGATCGAACGATTTTTACTTCGAAAACTTCTAAACTTCGAAGACGGACGTTTTGAAAAAATACTTCAGCTGTCGAAGTATCAAATTTCGATAACTTCGAAATTCGATCCTTAGTAAATGTGCCCCTAAATAAAAGAAAGATTAATATTGTAAACCATGTGTGAATCATGGTGTTTTAAACCATTGTATTGCATAATTTTCTAGTATTTTCTGATACACAATATATTGTTACTTCCTGATGAATTAGTGTTGCATTTAGATGCGCTTTAGTGGGCTTAAACTTATATTAGTTAATTATTGCCCTAATATGTTGTTTCTTTAGCGAGTCATTCAGATTTGAACCTCTAATTTCAGGATTTGGAATTCAGATGAATCTGAGTGTTTTGCTAAACCAAATCTGAAGCCTAATCATCATATGACTTACATTATAATTTGACTCTTTTTGCTGAGTTTTTCCCCTGGGATTTTGCTAGTTTTAAACTTGAAGGAATTTGGAAGGGTTCAGATTTGGTTTAGTTCAGAATTAGTCAAAATCGAGCATTCAAATGTATTGTAAAAAACTGGATTCAGGACATAATTAAGGGGCAGATTTATTAAGGTTTAAATGGTAAATTCAAATTTTCAATTTTTTTTTTTGTGCCAAAACTCACAAATTTGAATTTAAAAGCACCAGCTCGAATGTGAGATTTATCACTCTCGACCATGGAAACAGTTCTAATTCAGATTATTCACCACCTAAAACCTGCAGAGTTTGTTTACAAGTCAATGGCAGAGGTCCGTTGAACCATTTGAAGATGTTAATGGCCTTCCTGACATTCGAATTTTCTTTTGAAGGAAAACTCAATAAAATTTTCGGGTCAGGACTATTTGATCGAATATTAGAGATTCAAGTTTTTTCATAATTAACCTCCCATTTGAGTTGTGAGTACATTTGATTGTATTAGAGTACAAAAAAATCACATAAATTTGATAAATAACCCCCTTAATCGCTTCAAAACATTTTGCTTTTTCTAGGTTTTTTTTGTATTTTTATAGATTGGAATTCTAAAATCAGAGTAGTATTGGTCTGTAGAGAAGATTACAGAATAAGGACATTTCTATGACATAATTTCTGATATATTCCTATATTTACCATTTTAAGAGCAGCGACCATTTTTATTTAAGCCTTTTTCAGGCTCTTCTATTCCACATAATTCTGTTCAGGCACAGCCATGCTTTGGCAGTATTCAGATGCATTTTGCTAAATGAAAATGTGCTTATCTTATGCACAGAACATTTCTTATTTGCATTTATGTATTTGTACATCTGTCAGTGCAAACTGCCACAACACCTAACATGAACAGAAAAGCACAATTTATATGTGACAAATAGATGTAGCTTTACAGGGTTCTAGAGATTGTCTTTACGCAAACGCCATTACTGCAAACCCCTGCACAGTTATAAATGCAACTAAGCAGAGAAATAAAGTTCTTCTCACATTATAAACTAAGCCGTGGCCTCACACATTATTGTCTTAGGAACATGCATGGATGATAAACTCCAATAATATTTTCAGTTCAATGTGCAGCCTACATAAACTCAGATCCAGAAAATATCACCTCAACAGAAATGTTACTTTGATAAATCCTTTTCCTATTCTTATTTAAACCTTCCCATGTGAATCACTCAGACATGCCAGTTTCTTATAATTCTCCTTTCTAGAATGATTTATTATTTGTTTCCATTTTCTGCAAATTAAGGAGGAGAAATGTATCTAACTTTTTTTTCAGCATTGCACAAAATACTTGCTTGGGCTGCATGATTAAACTTTCATGGCTGGAGATCCCATTTACAGCAAGTGATGTCCAAATCTTTTAAAGTAAAAATATACATACACACTTACAGAACCACTTGTGTAATATGGTTAGTTTATTTTTGTCGGTTTGGTCAATGTTTTGCAGCTGAAGATATCAGAGTTTAGCCCCTAGGCCCCCAAAAAGGCAGTCTCAATAGGATCTTTCCCAGCAGAGAGGAGCCAGACTTTCCCACAATTTTGGATAGGTGCCAGATATCCTCGAATAGGCAGGACGCCAGCAATGAGAACGGAGGCAAGCATCTACAATGTTAGCCTGAATTATGTCATATCATTTCAATGTAAGGATTCTAATTACGTTTATACTCGTGATTAAAGCATTCAGTAATTTAATGCCAACATTAAATGTGCCGGGAATGTTTCTAAATCCTGTTTAAAGCCTTAACAAATTAACATTGTAGAACGGGACTCCCATGTATGTTAAAAGACCCACCTGGGCAGAGGATGGTATACTTTGCATGTAGCTAAAGGCTAGAATAAATACCATATGGAAACAACAGTTAGGTTAGGGTGAGGGGGACTAAAAGAGCAAAAAAGCTTTCCCCTTGCTACACCCCCCATTGCATTCCCTCAAAACCACAAATGAATGCTTTTAACTCTTATCAGGAAATCACAAAGGGAGACATATAGAACCGCTGGTATACTAGCTCAGATACAGCCTATTGATTAAGAGGGATAAATCCATACTTGTACACAACCTGTTTTAATCTTGTTAGATTTAATCAGTGCAAGATACTGAAACACGGCTTTGAGGGGTAAGGCTTAGAGATCAACCAAATGGAAGAACCAGAGAGGTTAGGTTGAGGGGGGGGCTAAAGGGAAGCTAATATGTAATTTCACTGGCAATATATGGAGTAAAAGCAGGAGAGAATCAGGTGAGGGAAGGGAAGAAGGAATGGATGGAAACATTTGAAATGATTCAGGAAAAGAGAAGAATGGAGAGGTAGAACCTTCAGCCAAGATACTGAACTTTGCTTAGCAGGTATGAAAAGTTCATGACATGCTAAAGCTGGGCAAGGCCTTTTGATATCTAAGTAACACTGCAGTAAAAATGCAGTTTTCTTGGAGAAATCGTACATTGACTAAACACTGCTTACAATAATGTCTTTATGGTATCATAATAGAATTTATAGTGTCATCTATCTCTGTAATTTTTATCATCCTTCCGCAGTCTGCTATTTCTACTTCAAAAATTCTCAAAGCACAAGGCAATATAATATTATGGTTCCGAAAGCCAAATTCATCTCCGCTCTAAACACTTGCCATTTTACATTTAAAAAATAAACCACAACTTCCAGTTGGTATTAGTTTCAATGGGGAAACTGGCACATCATTATTGGAAAGGCCTCCCTGGAAAAGGAATCCCAATGCATGTTGTCTCCTACAGGTAACGTGCAATAGCATTACAACAGAATGGCTTTGCCAACTACTTAAAGAGTTACTTTAGAAAAGCAAGCAAAAGTACTAAAATGTATGCACAGCTGGGCAGTGTTCAGTAGTAAACAGTGTTTTATGGTGGATGTGCAATTGTTTTAAGTTTAGGTTGAAGGCTCAGGTCACACCCAAGGGCATCACATGGGAATTATATGCAGTGGTACCATAAAGGTCAGGACAGTGTTTGGGGGATTCGATACAACAGTGTTACAGGAGGCAGGCAAAAAAATCAATCTTGATATCTATCTCTACTTTAAAACCTGCACAGGAGGCATTTTAATGTTATTTTTTTCTTGTACAGTTATTGTCTTGAGTTAGCATGTATTCTGTAAATAAATCAGTAATTCAAAGCCGGCAACTGTCCTGGAATGGCATTTTGATATAAACACATCAGACTGAAGCCAGACTGGCTTGCATTTATCCTAAAGACTTTGATATATGTGATACATGCGGTCATTTGATTTAACTAATAGGAGGTTATTCATTTCCTGAAGTGATATATCCGAATATGACACATTAATAGGCTGATGGTGTAAGACATGTTGTTCATCCTGATGAAGGGAGGGTAAGGGTAAACCCCCCCCTGAAACGTTGATGTACGGGTGGTTACAATAAAAGGGGTAAGCTCCCTACCTGCAACAAATGTGGTGTTTCTGCGACTTTCTTCTAATACTCTACGTATGTTTGACTGACATGTGCCGACTGTCTAGGGAGATCTGCTCCACCAGGCAGGAGAATTTTAGGAAGATAAGTTGTTGTCACTTTTGAGTTGTGGATAGCCCCCTTTCAAATGATGTATGTGACAATTATCTGTATAATTAACCTAATATATCAAAGTACATTTCAATAGCTTTTCTATAAGTAAGAGAAAGGCCACACAGAGAGTAGGCTCCAAAGTGGATCTGATCTGTGCCTCATCTGGATTGAGTTTAATAAGATCTACTAGCGTCCAGTAACAGTAGCGAAAGTCGGCCCAAAAAGCATGAAAAGGGATGTTTCTGGGCTTACCTCTGCACCACTCAACTGCTTGTAATTGCACATAAGAGGAAACGGTTCTATTGTATGGAGCTCGGGCACAGAGCAGATCCTCTTCTCTCAGTCTGCAATAAATACTCATGCTGAGAACTGTGAAGCCTTTGCTCTGTGTGCCCATGCCTTCAGGGTGATGATTACTGTTACACCATACAAAAACAAAAAAATGCCTTCAAGTTTCCCATATTCAGAATGAAGATGTAATCTATTAAAAGCCAATCAGTTGGCCACACTGTTTCTGGCTGACCATTGGCATGACAATATCTTCAGTATGTATGTGCGTGGTGTACCTCTGCTTCTTAGAAGACAGGAACCTGTCTGTTTATAGATGCGTAACATCTGCTAATATTTCTTTTCTGTACTTTGGAGTCTAATCCCCTCACTGCTCTACATGCCTTTCTTGTAGATTGATTTGTTAGCATATGCAGAGTATTTATCCAAACTATCAGTACCAGAGATCCCTGAAGCATTTGTACAGAGAACTGAACTTAATTGTTTCAATCAAGATAACCCACATGAGTAGAACAGAACAAAAACTTACTCTGAATTATAAGATTGTAGTCTGTAACTTTTGCTGGAACTAAAAAGTGGTTAGATCAGTCATATCAGGAATACAGCATTCCATCTATTGCAATCCACATCTCCCAGAATCCTCAGTAAAGTAACAAGGTAATATATTCCTGGTACCGATGTTAAGATACAAAATGTGCTCATTTATTGGAGGATTAATGAATCTCTTTCACAAATAAGGGTTTGTTTACAAATGCAAGTGCAGTGTGCAGATGCAATCCATGGTGCTTTTTACTAACAATCCGCTTTTTAAACAAAAATGATATATGGACACAATGGACATGTTTTTAAAGGAGAAGTAAGGTCTTTTTAAATTGGGGATGCCAAAAGATAGCTACCACTAAGTGATTGTATTTACTTACCGAATACCCACGGCTGGTGCTCCTGTCGGCAGAAAACTGCACAGGGTTCTTCTGCGATCCTCTTCCTGCTTCTTATTTCTTCTCGAGGCTGCACATGGCAGTAGACTGCAGAGCCAAACTTAAAACGAAAAAGCTGCCTATTCTACTGAGTATGCATATAAATTTGCTTATTCTACTGAGTATGCCCCGGGAAATTTGAAGAACGCAGAAGCTAAGAAGACCATTGTTCTGTGGTGCTCAATGGCAGAACCTCGGGTTGGTGCAGTTTTCTGCTGATATGAGTGCCATGGTGTCTTGTAAGTAAATACAAGTTAAAAAGACTTTCCTTCATTTGAGTCAGCAATCTGGAATGGCCAACTGCCAATCAGCACGGAGGTGATTGCAGCAGAAAACACAAACATTTGGATAATAGTATACAAACAATTTATAAGTCACAAGAAAAATAATAATAAAACCTATTTGTGAAACATCCGCTGCTATCTGGGTGCATGCTTACAGCTATGGCTGTACTGCAGACTACCAGGCGTCAATACAATGCATAATTTCACTTACCAGTCTTTTGGCACTGTACTATCTTCTCATACACGCCATCGGCATTCTCAATTAGACTCTTGCTGCTCTGGATAATCTGTGGATTAAGCATTAAACACAAGTAAAAACAAAGTTTGCACAGCAAGTATGAATAGAGGTTTATTTAAGACTGTGAAGAAATTGGTCTTCAATTACATACTCTCAGTATCTTTTATATGATTTTATATTATTTATAATACTTTAGATGCCATGCCAGGAAAATATTAAAATACATTCCTTTAGGATGTTTGAACTATTTGTCATGAAAAAATATATGTGTCATATTATCCCATCTCAAAATCTGGAGAAGTACCAATAGGGGTTGGGTTAAAAAAATAAATATCCCCTACCATGTTTTGGAACACCATTAAATCCATTATTAAAAAAGGGAGAGAATATGGCACATTCATGGGTCTACTGAGATAAGGAAATGGTCTGAAACACAAGAACCCACCAGCACACCCAGGTCTCTCGATCCCAAATAGGTCCGGTGCGCAGTCACAGGGGTCGGCACCCTCAATTATCAGTAGTAAAAAGAAAATGAACCGGCACTACGGACTCCATGCAAGCGGGACAAGCCCTGCGTGTTTATTCAAGGTTACGTTTCGGGGGGAGTGACGAAGGGGCGTGTTCAAGTCTGACGAAGGGGCACGCCCCCGAAATGTAGCCTTGAATAAACACACAGGGCTTGTCCCGCTTGCATGGAGTCCGTAGTGCCTGTTCATTTTCTTTTTTCTACTGAGATAAGGCCATCCACCAAAAAACTTGGTTAGGGAAGTTAATTTAAGAAGTAGTCAAAAGGCCTGGAGGAGCTGAATACATACACAGCTGAGATGAGAGAAACCATCCATAGCCCACATACAAAATACAACTGTTCTTTATGGACGAGTATGCATATAGTTTTGTTACCCTATTATTAGAGGGATCTATATGCAGCGGTGGGCAGAAGAAAGTTTGCCGCTCACACAAATGGCTGCTTCCCATATTTGTATTTAGAACTGCAAGTTTAAATAAAACTTTAAAACAAAATATCATATCCATCATTTTCATTTATTTTGGGTTTGGGTTGAAGACACTTTTGCAGCCAAAGGATCTTCTAAGTTTCAGAAAAAATGTATTTATTTTTACAACTTCTCTGATTGTGTTTCTTTGTCGATAAAGTTTCATGTTCAATTCCTTCCATGCTAAATAAATCTTTAC
Organism: Xenopus petersii; assembly: GCA_038501925.1. Lineage (NCBI taxonomy): Eukaryota > Metazoa > Chordata > Amphibia > Anura > Pipidae > Xenopus > Xenopus petersii. Next base: position 38,851,518 of record CM076683.1, on the reverse strand, counting down.
TATAAATTATAATTTTCAGTGTACAAATAAAATTCTTTTCATTTTTTGCCAGCAATTTCTATTATACACTCTACCCTGGGATCTGAGCAAATAGAAAGCGGACATAATGTGACTAGTAAAGTCTACCTGCAAAAACTGTACATGAACAGTAGTGTGGGCAGTCTCCACGGAGATTGCTTGCTCACAGAAAATAATTGCTATTTAGTAATGCTGCAGAAAAATCAAAGAAAGATGAAATGTCCAAATATTCCCCACTTTCATCACTGGTATTACAACTATTGCTTTTGCCTTAAAGGGGACTGTCATGATACAGGCCTGTAAATAGTTAATAAAACAGGCCAAGGTATCATGAGAAATATTTCTGCCAACATCTAAATCAGACACATAACAGGCCTCTTCTCACTATGGTCAGAGGGGTCAGAGCTGTAATGCCCTCCTCCATGCCCTGGCTGATAAGAGCCATTCCATGGGGAGGGGGGAAGACTAAGGAGTGAGAACTTAAAGTTCCCAGCAAGACCCTCAAAGGTGAAGTAAAGGTTACATATAATGTATACTCCAATATATTTATCCTTACAGAACCCGTACCTGTTGTACGAACAGTATAAAAAACTGATGATGGGTTCAAGGCAATTTCATCTTTCCAACGAGTCCAAACATGACTAGATTTGGTACTCTGTGTATTAGATATGGATATCTGGGCAGGGGCAGGTCACACAGTATTGATGTTTAGTATTTATGGAATCCCTGAGAGAATTAATAACCAATGAATATAATATCATCTCTGTCCTATGTTCCCATAGGGAGTTATGGTCATTATATTCTTGGTCCAGTTCCTACTCATAGGAGGTCAAAAAAAACTCAATCTGTGTCCTGCTAAGCCACGCCCCTTGCATTCCTGAGGGAGGGGGAGTGTGCGGTTACCTGATGCCCTGAAATCACTAATAAATAGTCAGCTCTTCTGACTAAACTTTGGATTTACTTTGGAGGACCAATGGCGATTGGAAGTTATCCCGTTTGTTCCCCTTGCCTCCAGGACCAGGAATTCTATATCTTTGGAGTTAAGTATAGGTTTTCCATGTTTTCCCTTTTATTTTACAACTGTTTGTAATTGTATTATTGAATGTCTCTTTTTGTAACATCTTTTTGTATATTGCACTGTTATACCTTTTATAGTATTAAAGAGAATTTAATAAGATTGTCTTTGATGCTCTAAACGAACCTAGCCTGAAAGAGTGTAACTGTGAGCCTTAACCCTCTGCATGCTGAAGTACTTGTTGAGTCAGTAGGAACTAACTGACTATAGTGAGAGAGTGTTAATGAATTGGTGTATTGAGAATTATTACCTGTTAGAGAGAACAGGGGAATAGTCACACTAGGTTTCTATCACCTGTGAATGATAGATGGTGGCAGCAAATGAGTTTTGTGGGTGTTGGTTGGTGTTTGGTGTGCTTTTGTGTTAGTCTAACCTGTGTGCAAGGTGGGTGAGAGACTGAGTGAGTGACCCCTGATAGCCACACCTAAAGTCACGTGCGATTGGAAGTACCGTGTTCATGACAGGGACATATAGCATAAATTGTCACAATGCATTACACCATGTAAAATAGAATAAATTGTTTTTATTTCAATACCTTTTGGGTCAAAAACGTCTGTATTAGCTTGAAAACTGTGCTCAGTCCTTTCCCTTTTTGCAACTTCCTATCCAAGACTTTCCAGTACCTGACTTTAGGCACCGGCTCTTTCTGCCTAATCTACAGAGCAAAAGCCAATGAGGGAGGATTGAGTGCGTTTGTGATGTCACACTCAGTCCTTCTCTGCAGGCATCTGTTAACCCTTACTGCTTGTTTTCCCTTCCCTGAATTGCTCCTTTCGCTCCCTCTCTGTCCTGTTCCTCCCGCCCACCTGCAGTTTTTGTTTCTCTCCCTCTCTGTCCTGTTCCTTTCCTACTATTTGTATTAAACTTCACATCTATTGCTTTATGTTGAACATTTAAGGTATATTGTTATACGTGATTGATCAGGGAGCAGCATAAGACAGTTATGCATACCTTCCAACATTTTGGAAATAAAAAGAGGGACAAAAAATTTGGCACATGTAGCACAGCAAAATATTTTTGACCACGTCCATTTTTTTTGGCCACAGCCCCTAATTACCATATTCATTTTACAAAATTTGGCAGATTATGAAAGTTTGAATGCATTTCTGTGTTTTTTTTCAGTTATTACAGTTTTGCTAATGAAGGTGAATTGCCCTTTAAGCTGTGAGTCTAACTTTTCACAAGGGACCTGTTATCTTATATTGTTACAATTACTTATTTGCTTATCTGAAATTGTTACAAAAGTTTCCAAGTGCACCTGGTGGCTGTTCTGGGCTCTCTGCCAACAGCAAATTAAGTTAGAAACTTTGTTTCTTTTTCTGGCTGCTCAGTGCAGAGAAAAACGGGACTTTCCAGTTCAAATGAGGGACAGCAGGTTGAGCTGTCAAAAGAGGGACTGTCCCTCTAAAAACGGGACAGTTGGGAGGTATGAGTTATGCGCAGGCTGGGACACACAGGATAGCGGGTGGGAGGGAAGCAGTTTCCCTGCAGAGTTCAGCCTGTCAGTCAATGATGTGAGCACTTCCTGTGAGACAATGAACAGACACTCCCACTCTTCATTTCAGCCTAGCTTCTGACCTGTAAACATCTCTCTGCAGCTCTGATATAATAACAGTTTTAGAAGGTAAAATGCTTTCAAAATGTTTTTCTTTCTGCATCATTACATGTTTTGAGGAAGGAGGAGTAAAATATCTGAATATAAAGGGTATATAAAATGTCTCCTTTAACAAGTCTTTGGGTTCACACAGTAGACCAAAAGACAGTATCAAAAGCTAATGTCAAAGTCCCTGTGGCAGGAGTGGGTCCTTCAGTACAGCACCTGACACTACAAAAGTGTTTCTTTTTAGAGGTGAGCACTACACAACAGTGTTTTAGTATCAAAAGCTAATGTCAATATTGATGTGTGTGCAATTGTTGGGCCAAATCTGCATTTTGCTGAAGAAACCCCAGGTGTTACAATTGCTTAATGTTAAGTGGAGCTGCTCATAAAGATACAGGGTCATACTACAGAACCAGGGCCATAAAAGCTTTTGGAGAAGGACCAGTATATCTGGCATTCCGGTTCTTAATGTCTGTCTTGGCACTTTGCTTCATCTATTTGTAGTAACCTTCAGCTTTAACTATCCCTCATGCACCTGCCACAGCACCTGATAGAAGGCCTGTATTTCTACTTGGGCCGTCCCTAGACCAGATGGCCCCCATGAGTGTGCCCCTCAATAGCGTGCCCTCCTTTTACAAGTGCGCCCCTGCCCTTCATGCTCAGCTACCCTCTGTAGAACTGGGGATTAGGTGAGCAACAGCGCGTCCCTCAGTGCTTCCAATAATATTGAATTGCGGCTGGCCAGCATGCCGCCCCTATAATGTTACCGCCCTAGACTCAGTCCTTTGTGCCTTGCCACAAATCCAGGCCTAGCTGACGGCAGCTCGAGCGCATGCATTATTTTCACCATAGTAAAATATTAAGTAAGTAAGTTAGGTTGAAAAAAGACACACGTCCATCAAGTTCAACCTTTGTACTTTTTTTAACCTGCCTATCTGCCAGTTGATCCAGAGGAAGGCATAACACCCCACCTGAAGCCTCTCCAATTTGCCTCAGAGGGGGAAAAATTAATTCCTGACTCCATGTGCATACCCAAAAGCCAATCATTCACTTTAAAATTATAATTAAAGAACATTAGAGGGCATATTAATTAAGGGCTGAATAGTAAATTCGAAACTTTTTGGTGTCAAAATTCACAATTCGAATGTACATTCGACAATGGAAACAGTTCTAATTAGAATATTCACCACCAAAAACTTGCCTAGTTCGTTTACAAGTCAATGGCAGATGGCCATTTGAATATGTTAATTGACTTCCTGACATAAAAATTCATATAAATGCGAAATTCTTCCTTTGATAAATCTACCCATAGGAGTGTAAGAAGGAACATTTTCTCATCATATGGTAAATGTATTGTATAACCCACTTGCATCAACAAGTTCACCCCTGGAGAGCTGCAGAATAAAAAGCTAAATAACTCAAAAACAACAAATAATAAAACATGAAAACCAATAGTAATTTTCTCAGAATATCACTCTGTACATATAACACTAAAAGTTAATTTAAAGTGAACGGCAACTTTAATCTCTTCCACATGCTGCTCCTCTCTTGTACCTCCATTATGCAGTGAAATCAGAGAAGGCCTGGGCTTATCTTTTTAAGCAGTGTACAGTATTGCCATACTTTTTTATAATGGAAACACAAGGGGGTTATTTACAAAGATGGTGGGAATCAAAGCCAGAACATAACTTTTCTAAAACCCAGAGGAAATATCAGCTAGTTTGTCTGGCAGCCACAAGGTTATGGCAGAAATACTGTTAGCGACACAAGCTCTTATATCCACTAAATAATAATTATCATCTCTCAAGATGATCTTGGCAAAGGGAAAGCTTTTTTATAGAGTAATTAATCAAGGCTTTTGGACAGAAACCATACAACAAATGTAAAAAGCAGCAAGCGTGGATCAGTTTCAGCAACATACTTTTCTTTTTTATTGTGTTAGTAGCAGATTGTTTTGGAAGACAAGACAGTGTCCAACCAGTGTTGGTTAACGTATAAGTGCCTTTGCCTAGTGTTCATCAGTTTAGCTGCTCAGTGTAAGACACGGCACAAAATGTGCATCTTACATTCTTATCATTATAGCTGACCATACACAAAGTGAGATAATGGTTTTATTTGGTTTCATGAATGAGATGTGGGGGAACTGGTCAACTATATTAAGTAAACTGTCATTAGACACCAAGAAATGACTATAGCCCCATTATTTCCAAATCCCTCTGACTCCATCAGCTAACTTTTGTAGTGATACTCGGGTCAACCAAAAACTCATAGGTTCAGTCGGTGTAATTACCTCCAAAGACAGGTTATGGAAGGGACACCCAGTCCCTCACCAACTGGTGAAGTCACAGATGGGGCAGTTGCAGGTAAATAAATAGGCATGGTGAGCTTTGCTTTGTTTTGGCTTGGGTTACGGCAACCAACCAGTTAGACCAATGCACTAACTTTGTAAACTGTTCCTCTACCTTCACGGCTTTCAGTTGAGACCCACAACAGATGGAAAGGCCCCAAGACTTACAGACTTAGTCCTGTGATGTAATACATTTATATAATTTGGCCCAATAAAATTAAAGGGTCAATGAAAAAATCCTTAGACACAAACTCTAGAGCACTCAGGGTCAGACTTGCAGCACACTTAAAACTCTGGTGGGACAAGGCAGCCATGTTCTTGCCGCCTGCCATAGGGCAATCCTCTTAAGCATCCTGTGACAACCAGTCCTCCCTAACTTTTGCATCTGAATGTTAGCAGCACTGTATATTCATGGGAACAATATAGGTCTATGTACATGTGCCCATGGTGCATAATTTGGGACAGTACCAATGTGCAAAAAAACATGGCGGTATATGTCCATTTTCTGCACTTTGTACCCTGCCCTTTGTTTATGACATGTTTACCATTTTGGATAGTAGAGAAAAAGCTGGACAGAAAGAACTTACAAAAAGAGCTAGAAAGAAGTGCTTTTACAGAAAGAGATGGTTAACTCAGTCATCATTCTATATATATGTGCTGAGTAGTTCCTGCATAGTAGGTCCATGCATACATGGACAATTTCTATTTCATTTGATATTTCCCCTACAAAAACAAATTATTATCATTTTGATTTAAAGTTGTAGGTCTTGGCTTAAACGTTCTATTGAATTCACAGTCCTGATATGTAGATCCACCTCCTGATAAAGGTGAAGAATGTCTGATCAGCTAACTGAAAAAGTATCTGAGAAAATAATACACCCACCCTTTTAAACATATTTCATCAATGTTTTGTTTAAATAACAACGAAGATACAAAATATATCAAAATCCTTGAAGGTAACTTTTTTTTCTTTGACTTTTACTTTTTCTTACTGTTAATTTGTCAAAACTTTTTTGCACTTTGTGCTCAATTAACAGACTTTCTGGCTCACAGAGCCTGCGGCTTATCTGGCCAGGCACATTTCCATTGCACCTGCTGCTTCATGCTACACAGCTAATCTATTTCCCCAGAAAGATACCTCTGTTGCTGATTATAGCTGCCTAACATCAATGGAATGGCCCAGAGGAAGCATTCAGCAGCAGGAAAAAGCAATGTTTTGTACCACAGTGACCTTTCGACAAAGCATTCCTGACTTTCTAATGGATAGTGATGGGCGAATTCCCGTGATTCACCGCCGGCAAATAAATTCGCGAAACCACCTCAAAAATTCGCCCGCATCAAAAACGAGACGCCTGCGCTGTTTCGCAAATTTTTTGACGTTTCACAAATTTTGAGGGAAATTCAGGAATTTTTTGGCTTAGCGAAATGCTCCAAATTCGCCATCACTACTAAGGAAAACAGTCTCAGGCGAGTTTGAGAACGGCAGCTAGTTGAGCCTGAATGCCAACAATACATAGGCGTGTATAAAATGACATATCTTTACAAAATACAGAGTGCATGGGAACAACAGAAACACCCCTGGAAAATAAATACCTTCTAAACACCAGTGGCCATAAAATGATAATAAACTTTTATATGAAACTGAATACAAGAACTACCCACTAACCCGAGAGCTCCATGGAATATTGACTATATTATTACAGGCTAACGTGGCAGTGCTCTATTCACAATGGCAGTTTCTAAGGAAGAATGCCATATGCTCTGTCCGCACTTTCACCAAAAACACATTAATTTTTTTTATGTACAAGTACACGTATGGGACCTGTTATGCAGAACACTCATAACCTGGGGTTTTCCAGATAACAGATCTTTCTGTAATTTGGATCTTCATGCCTTAAGTCTACTAGAAAATCATTTAAACATTAAATAAACCCAATAGGCTGATTTTGCCCTCAATAAATATTATAAGAATTATATCTTAGTTTGAATCAAGTACAGGCTACAAGGAAATAGTTTTTAAAAATTCCAATCAATTATAATGGAGTCTATGGTAGATGGCCATTCCGTAATAAGGAGCTTTCTGGATAACGGATTCCATACCTGTACATCTATGCTGCAACACTCTCACTACTTAGGATTATTTCCAAATTGCTTCTTTAGTAAGGAGGGTTTCTATTACCAATGCTATCTCCCCATTTATAGTCTACTTCCAACCTGACGACATCTATTTTAGCATCTAACTGTGGAGCTATTCTCCACTTCGGAAATCCCATTATTATCACATAACTCATGCAGATGAGGCAGCTATCAAGAGCAGTGCCCTTTTGCTAACATTAATCACAAAATACTGGACAATATTTAGTTTATTTTGATCTCTCTTACATTGAGATTGAAATTCTTCTCTTTAGTCTTGGCCTTGCTAACTATTCAACTACAGTTAGGTCCATAAACATTTGGACAGGCAACTTTTTTTTCACATTTTGGTTCTGTACATTACCATAATGTAATGCAGTTCAACTGTATCTGAGTTGTTTCATTTAAAATTCATTGTGGTAATGTACAGAACCAAAAAAAAAAGTTGTCTGTCCAAATATTTATGGACCTAAGGGGCCGATTCACTCAGCTCGAGTGAAGGGTTCGAATGAAAAATACTTCGAATTTCGAAGTATTTTTTGGGTACTTCGACCATCGAATTGGTTAAATTCGATCAAATTCGATCGAAGTCGAACGAAATCGAACGATTCGAAGTAAAAATCGTTCGACTATTCGACCATTCGATAGTCGAAGTACTTGCCCTTTAAAAAAAACTTCGACCCCCTACTTCGGCAGATAAAAGCTACCGAAGTCAATGTTAGCCTATGGGGAAGGTCCCCATAGGCTTGCTAACCTTTTTTTGATCGAAGGATTTTCCTTCGATCGTTTGATTAAAATCCTTCGAATCGTTCGATTCGAAGGATTTAATCGTTCGATCGAACGAAAAATCCTTCGATCGTTCGATCGCAGGATTTGCGCTAAATCCTTCGACTTCGATATTCGAAGTCAAAGGATTTCAATTCGAGGGTCGAATTTCGAAGTATTTTTAACTTCGAAATTCGACCCTTCGTGAATCGGCCCCTAAGTGTAGCTTTCAAGACTTACCTGATGCTTTCATTATAATGCCCAGGATATTTGATAATTGACCTTCTAGCACAGTGGCCTGAAGTTGACAAGAATTTACAAGACGTCTTGACAGTTACATACTTTAGATCTCACTTAGATCATGATAAATTGTTTTCTTGTTCTGCAACTAGACACCATCTTACTTGTAATCTTGCAAAAATGTACTTTTTTCTGCACGGTATTGTGTTTTAGCAAAGTGCTAAGTGTCATCTGAATACTGTTACATTTAACTGATAACATTCATAAATATTAAAATGTAATATTATGCTTAATGGTATGAGGGTAAAGCATAAGCCTCAATGTCATGGTTTAGGGTTAGGAGGTATATTAAATGTTTGACTAGATCTTTCTCACACCTGAATAACATCAGATGTGTTTAGAAGAAAAAGTGTTAAGAATCGTGAAATTTACATTTGATAAGTAGGTGAGCACCATGATTCTTGCAAGTTATGCAATATGCTATCACTTAAAAGCAACAGAGTCACCAGAGTGACTATTATGCAAAATGTAAACATGCAGAAAAGCTGTCTATATGTTATGGTAACCATTTCCTGGTAACTTTGGATATTAGAGAAATAAAAAATTAACCGAAAAAACACAGGAGCGGTTGCTTGAGTTGGCAGCTGCAGCCCAATCCTGTGGGGCTTTCTGAAAGCTAAATAATCTGATCTCACTGAAAATGGCAAAAAAATGCAACCTGGCTCAACTGAAGCTACATACCAGTGGAAAGCTCAAGGGAAAAATGAAGCATAACTAAAGAATTAGCTAGAAATGTTGTACATTATGTTTGGGTTCTGTACCAGCCTAGGGCAACCACAACCCTTTAACAGTAAAGATCAGTGTCTCCAAAGATGCCCCAGTAGCTCCTGATCTTCTTTTCTGCTGATTCACTGCACATGTTCTGTGCTGCTGTCACTTACTGAGCTTAGGGACCCACTCACAATATACCATACACATAGAATATAAGTGTCACAATATAAGGCTGATTAGTAATTAATACATATAATTACATGGCAGCACAGAAATCAGTGCAATTAGCATCAGAATGTAATAATCAGCCCTGTATCATCATCTTATTTGACAGGCAAACCTCATTTTATATTAACATTAGCTTCTCAGTATGGAACATATGGATGCTGAACTTCTAGGCTTGTGTAATTTCAGTATTTAAAATATGGGATTTGTAGCCATATTCATTTTTAGGGTTTAGTTCTCCTTTAAACTAGCAAGATTTTTTTTTGACGGGACTACAGTCCTTTTGCTCTACTGTTGAAAGATATAAAAACTTATTATAGGGGATCTTAATCCAAAATAATAAACAAAGAATGTAGTGCTCCTCTGAAAACCTTGGAATTTCCATTCAATTTCCATTGTTTTAGTGGTTTTCATGATGTTAGAAGCATATTACAAAGTGGGATTACATAGTGAAGTTTGTTTGGATGCACAGATGACCATTTGGATTATTCTGTTGCACTTTGGTAACTAAAGCTACAACTAGTGTAGGAGTAAAGATATATAAATAAACTGCCTGAAAAAAAACAGCTTTTTATTTCATTTGTATACCTTTCCTTTAATATACATATACTGGAGTTTCATCCATCAAATACAAGCCACCAGCATTAAGCCCAAATTCCACCCAACGGTTTTGTTCTCCGTGGTGCCTTTTCCTAAACAGCAGAAAAGGTCAATTACACTTCATTACAAATTGACTGTGTCTGTCTAGGCCCAACCTCAGTCGATATATAATGAGTTTATTATTGATTTCTGCCTTGTTAGAAGATTCTATTATCAGTGCTCCGCCAGACTTGACATTAAAAGCACCTTTTTTTTGTTGAAATTGCTGCCAAACATTAAAGCACTTTAATAAATAAATTTGAAAGGAATAGTGTTTCATCGAACCTCCTACTGACTGCATTACTAGAATCCAAGCAAAATAAATACATGAAAAGTATTTTATCAGCATCTCATCAGTAAGCAATGAGGCCAGCGTGTCTTTCATTTTAGTTTCACGCTTGCTTGTTATAGTTTTCATCTTCTACTTTATCACAATGCACCATCTGAAGTCAGAGAAGATGCCACGGATTCTTTGAAATAGATTCAACAGGCTTTCCTTGCATTTGTTTTTGATTAGGCTTTTGTTCTGCTGTGTTTGCTGGGAAGCAATACAAGATATCTGAGTCTAGCTTGACCCTGCAGCCTACAGCTGCTGCACCTTCTATTGGATAGGGCTTCTCATTAGCTATGGAAGGATGTCAGCTGCCCCCGAAATGTCACACTGCATGTTGAAAAAGCAGCATCTTTCTTTCTAGATACTGTACAACTAGAAGCTTGCAAGATTTCCTGAATTCTGAAAATATATGTTTATTTATAATGGGCTTCTCTAGGTTATCCATACACACCTTGACTAAACGGACAATATAGACATAAATCCTATTTAAAAGAAAAGCCTACACAGTTAGCTTTAAATATGAAGAGCTATTCATAAAAGTTTACAGATACAGTTATGGGATCTGTTATCCGGAAACCTGTTATCCAGAAAGCTCCAAATTGTGGAAAGGTTGTCTCCCATAGACTCCATTATAATCAAATAATCCAGATTTTTAAAAATGATTTCCTTTTTCAATGTAATAATAAAACAGTGCATTTTAATTGATCCAAACTAAGATATAATTAATCCGTATTGGAAGCAAAACCAGCCTATTTGGATTATTTAACACATGATTTTTTACATGAAATTATTGGTAAAATATCAAATTCTTCAAATTGTCTTATATGGATTTAATGGAGACTAAACCCTAAAAATAAATATGGCTAAAAATACTTTATATACTAAACTTATTGCACTCTCAATAGCAGCAATGATCCAGTATCAGTATTCATACATGTATTACATTTGCAGACAGGACAATGGGGACATTAAAAGAGGATTAAAGCAATGCTAAATATTACATGGACATAAAAAGTGGTCATATTTAAAAATATGTCATATGTTTTAAAGACTCAAAAATGCAGACTGGCATGGGTGGTAGCTTTAAGAAATGGGCAACAATAATGGGCTAATGGGCAAGAGTATGGGCAACAATAATCCTCCTTATGGCTTTCCAGAGAAGGAATCTGCTTAAACTGAGAATGAAGTCTTACAGAATAATTTTCTTACCTACTGCCTATCCATATACACTTCAGTTAATGATTTGCCTGGAACTTCCTCCTGACTGCTTTGTTATTGGCTAGCCCATAGCTTTTATTGCTTACATATAAAGCCTTTCACAACTTACCCCAACTTACCCCATGCATACTTTGTTAACCTCCAACACAAATGGTCTCCTATCAACCTCAGTCTTCAATAACAGAAGGCTTCTTTTGCCTTGAGTTCTTTGCAGCATAGCTTTGTTGCATTATTGCTCATTATACCATATTTTATAGGAGAATAATTATGTCATACAGTCATATGAAAGTTTGGGAAACCCTCTAAATCTGCATAATAATTTACTCCACTTTCAACAAAAAAAGATAACAGTGGTATGTCTTTTATTTCCCAGGAACATCTGAGTGCCGGGGTGTTTTCTGAACAATGATTTTTAGTGAAGCAGTATTCAGTTGTATAAAATTAAATCAAATGTGAAAAACTGGCTATGGAAAAATTTGGGTACCCTTGTAATTTTGCTAATTTTTATGTGACAGCATGGGATCCTCAAAGCAACACTCAAAAAACAAAGATTGTTATAGTATCATAGTTTAGGGGAGACTACAAAAGCTATCTCAGAGGTTTAAACTGTCAGTTTCAACTGTAAGGAATGTAATCAGGAAACGGAAGGCCACAGGCACAGTTGCTGTAAAACCCAGGTCTGGCAGGCCAAGAAAAATACAGGAGCGGTCATTGTGAGAATGGTTACAGACAACCCAAAGATCACCTCTAAAGACCTGCAAGAACATCTTGCTGCAGATGGTGTATCTGTACATCGTTCTACAATTCAGCGCAATTTGCACAAAGAACATCTGTATGGCAGGGTGATGAGAAAGAAGCCCTTTCTGTACTCACGCCACAAACAGAGTCACTTGTATGCAAAAGCTCATTCAGACAAGCCACAGTCATTTTGGAACAAAGTGCTTTGGACTGATGAGACAAAAATTGAGTTATATACGCAGGGGTTGGATATTCCAACAAGGCAATGCCCCTAAACACACTTCAAAATCTACGAAGGCATTTATGCAGGAGGGAGAAGTACAATATTCTGGAATGGCCGTCACAGTCACCCGACTTGAATATCATCAGAAATCTATGGTATGATCTGAAGCAGACTGTCCATGCTCAGCATCAAATTTAACTGAACTGGAGAGATTTTGTATGGACGAATGGTCAAAAATACCACCATCCAGAATCCAGACACTCATCAAAGGCTATAGGAGGCATCAGAGAGAGTTATGGACTATATAGATGTTGCTGTGGCTTGGAGAGAAAAGTATTTCAGATCAAACTTTAAAGAAAAACTATACCCCCCCAAACAATGTAGGTCTCTATAAATAGATATCACATTAAACAGCTCATGCGTAAAACCCTGCTTCATGTAAATGAACAATTTTCATAATAATATAGTTAGTAGTATGTGCCATTTGGTAATCCTAAACAGAAAATTGCATACATCCCAACATTTTGGAAATAAAAAGAGGGACAAAAAACTGTGCTGTGTGTAGCGCGGGAATTTTTTTGACCACGCCCATTTTGTGGCCACACCTCCTAATTCCCATGTTCATTTTACAAAATTTGGCAGTTTATGAAAGTTTGAACATATTTCTGTGTTTTTTTTCAGTTATTACAGTTTTGCTAATGAAGGTGAATTGCCCTTAAGCCAGGGGTGTCCAAACTTTTTGCAACGAGGGCCAGATTTGGTGAGGTGAAAATGTGTGGGGGCCGACCATTCAACCTGACATCCATTCCGAGGTAGCTAGCTTGCAATCAGGATCATACAGTCCTAGAGTTGGACGTGTACACTGCCTTTAGGAAGTGGAGTCTGTTTGGACTTACTCTCCGCACCTCATTTAAACATTAGTTATTAGTGAAATGATCTGCCAATTGGTCTATACTGCTGCCTGTGTGCTGGCATACTTTTTTAGTTTATTGTACAGGTATAGGATCCGTTATCCGGAAACCCGTTATCCAGAAAGTTCCGAGTTACGGAAAGGCCGTCTGTTATAGACTCCATTATAATCAAATAATCCAAATTTTTAAAATTGATTTCCTTTTTCTCTGTAATAATAAAACAGTAGCTTGTACTTGATCCCAACTAAGATATAATTAATCATTATTGAAAGCAAAACCAGCCTATTGGGTTTATTTAATGTTTACATGATTTTCTAGTAGTCTTAAGGTGTGAGGATCCAAATTACGGAAAGACCCCTTATCCGGAGAGCCCCAGGTCCTGAGCATTCTGGATAATAGGTCCCATACCTGTACTGGCACGTCAGGATGTCTATTGCACCTTCAGCCCTAAAGAAGTATGTGAGAGTAGTGCGTTACTACGTGTCTATTGCTAACACCTTCGCCACACAGACAGCCGTATAGTGGCAGATCATTTCACCAATGTGCCCAAATATTATGGCTACACAATTCCTGATCGCACTGTGCTGGGGGGCCACATTATTATTAATTTCATAACAGAGGCAGAGGGCCAGTGTAAATTTGAAAATGGGCCGCACTTTGGACATGCCTGCTTTAAGCTGTGAGTCTAACTTTTCCCAAGGAACGTCCTTATCAAAATTGTTACAATTACTTATTTGCTCATCTGAAAATTGTTACAAAGTATCTTAGTTGCACCTGGTGGCTGTTCTGAGCTCTCTGCCGAAAGCCAATTAGGTTAGAAACATTGTTTCTTTTTCTGGCTGTTCAGTGCAGAGAAAAATGCGACTTTTCAGTACAAACGCCGTACTGCAGGTTGAGCTGTCAAAAGCAGGACTGTCCCGCTCAAAACAGGACAGTTGGGAGGTATGCAACTGCCATTTTAAAAAATAAGGGCCGCCCCTGGGATTGGAGGATTCATGGTGCACACAAGCACACCAAACAAACCATACATGTTACAATAGGTCACAGAGTTCTGTCTTTTGCTTCCATACTTCTTCCTGTTACAGTAAGAGTTGCAGTATTTCTGGTCAGGTAATCTCTGAGGCAGCACACAGACCATCATGAAATGGTGGTTCAAGGCAATTGATTTAAAAGGGTGATATTTACTTCAATATATATACCAGTTTGGTAAGATTATTTAATATGCCACTTAATTTGATATGAACTATCTGTTGCTTAAATACTAATTTTGGGGGTAAAATTTTCCTTTAACATCACCAGCAGCTTGCATTCTTATTGCCAGGCTCAATTATAGTGGCATTCAGCAATTTAAAGTACTGGTTTGTGAAAGGAAGAATATTAAAGCAAAAATACATAAATAAATATATAAACAAATGTTACGTGATATCTAGACTTCACCATCTATGCAATGGTGACTAATAAAAAGAGGAAAATACATCTGCACAACAATGAACAGCAGTGAATGCTTGGCAACAAAACAAATTGAGCATTATGTAAAAACTATTACAAAACTGGTGCAGGAAATAAAAGAACCTTTATGTTATAATAGCACTTCATTTTCCAGATAGACTAAACCATTCTTGTTCACCAGTGGGCTTTTAAGAAGAAGACATAAGAGCTATTAATTCTACATGAATTTTTTCTTTTTTTAAATTAATCAATCAAATTTTCCTAGCAATTCAATTCTGTCATTGGGATGATTTTGTTGATGTGAAAATGACTGTAGGAAATCCTGCTGACCGGATGACCTAATGGAGATCTGGTTTTCTGCAATATTCCCCATAGGTCTCTATCAAGGCTAGCAGCACAATAAAGGCCCTGCCTGTCCAATCAACTAGAATGCAGATATTTAGGATGCTGGGCAAGATGGCATCGCCATTCTTATGTGTACCAAATAGGGACAATTTTTGGCTGGAAGCTGAGAAAAAAAAGCTAAGAAACATTAGAGTGGTGCTGTGATTTGCAAACAACACTCGAGAAAATAAAATTGTTGAGAAGGTATAGATGATTGGTGAAAACTCTGGGAAGAGTCAGGAGAACCTACATAAACTATGTAAACGAGGTGGGTAGGGATGTGCTTCTCTTGGTTAAGTGGGTCACTGTTGCTCCATCTGCAGGTGGTACTTCTGTGATGTGAAAAATATCTGAATTTGGTAAATATATTTTTCAAAAAAACATGACTGCAATAATAACAGAGATAAAACCTTTGCTTGAATTGCTGTGCATCAAACATAACCAACTAAGAAGAGACAGACTCAGTCAAAAGCACTACCTTATACAGGTATGGGATCCGTTATCTGGAAACCCATTATCAATAACGCTCTGAATTACAGAAAGGCCGTCTCCCATAGACTCCATTTAATCTAAATAATGGAAATCTTTTTTAAATTATTTCTTGTTTCTCTGTAATAATAAAATAGTACCTTGTACTTGATTCAAACTAATATATAAATAGTCCTTATTGGAAGAAGATCCAGTCTATTGGGTTTATTTAATGTTTACATGATTTTTTAGTAGACTTAAGGTATGAAGATCCAAATGACAGAAAGATCCTTTAATCGTTTAACCAGGTCTTAGAAATTGGTTCCACACAGGACCATGCATGTGGCCCAAATGATATTGTGTACTGGTGAGAGTTAGTCTGCAAATCAGTGTTTAATGTGGAATTAATTCAAACTGGAAATGCAGCAGTAAAGGCTCTTGCACACTGGCATTTGCTTCTGCATTTTTCAAAAGCACCCTGAACACAAAAAAAAGTCACGCATATGCAAATTAGGATTCAGTTCGCCGGGCAGATGGATTCGGCCGACTACAAATCCTGCTGAAAAGGCAGAATCCTGGCCAAATCCCGAACCGAATCCTGGATTCGGTGCATCCCTAATTGATGAATGTGCATCAAGCACAAGAAAATGCAGCATGCTGCATCTAAACAAAAGCACTCAAACATAAACGGAATAAAACGCAACTCAGAACACTCATGAGGACAGCCTGGCAGAATACAATGGAATCAATTAGTGAATTCATTTTTTCATTCTAAAACCTGCAGTTTGACGTGCGTCAAAGCATAAAAAACGCAGGAAAAAAATGCCCGTGTGTAAGAGCCCTAACTGCACCACACAGGCTCTCACTTGATCTTGTTGATTCAAACATATGTGTGCCCCAATAACTCTTCTAGCAGCTGCGTGAGGCATTTCCCTGGCATGCTTTCAGGTTGTTAAAACACATGCCATAAGCCGGATAAATGCATGCTACCTTAATTGGCATTCCAAAAATAATATTAATACAGCAATAAAGAATCGAAATTAACCATTAGTAATGACTTACATCAGCAGTATTATTTATTGGTGAGCAGCTAATCTCCACTGTATTCCTGTTAAACCTTGGAAGATGAAATGAGAGCTATAGTGTAAAGCTCACTATGCCTTAAAGGAACAGTTCAGTGTAAAAATAAAAACTGGGTAAATAGATAGGCTGTGTAAAATAGATAATGTTTCTAATATAGTTAGTTAGGCAGAAATGTAATATATAAAGGCTGGAGTGACATACGGGGAATGTAATAAAAATCGCTAACGGAAAAACTATTCGCAATGCGAAAAGTTATGCCTTTGCGCGAACAAATTTTGCTTTGTGCGAATTTAATATAGCTTTTGCGAGACCGGAAACTATTTAGCGACCACTTCCGACAGTGAAAGACCGTTTGCGAATTTTATAGTTTGCGCCAATGCGCAGTCAATGTAATAAAACTTCTTACTGAAAAAGTCGTTATGTTTGCTCCAAAAGATTACGATACCTTCAAGCACTTCTTATGAGTGCGCAATTAAAATTCGCAATGCACAATTAAAAGTCGCAATGCAATAACAGTTTAAGGAACAATATTACATTGCGAGATGTGGATTTTTAGTCTTATTGGTGCGAATTGTTTTGCTCTTTGCGACTTTTATTACATTCCCCTGTTAATGTCTAACATAACAGAAGAGAACCCAACTTCCTGCTTTTCAGCTCTCTAACTCTGAGTTAGTCAGCGACTTGAAGTCGGCCATATGGGACTGTTCAGTGAGTTTGCAATTGATCCTCAGCATGCAGCTCTGATCAAAAGCAACAGGTATTACCCATGTGCCCCTCTCAAGTCACTGATTGGTTACTGCCTGGTCCAATCAGTGGAAACTAAGAGAGCTGAAAAGCAGGAAGTAGTGTTCTGGTTATGTTACATATCCAGTCACTCCAGCCTTTATACAATACATTTTTGGCTAACTAAATATATTAGAAACATTATTTATTTTGCTCATACTATCTATTTGCCCAGTTTTTATTTTTACACGGAACAATTCCTTTAATCTTCTGGTACTGGTAATAAGTCTGAAAAGGATCATCGTTTAAATCAGAAAAAATGTATTGCCTATGAGTAACTTATGATGGATTTTTTAAACACAACAATCCCCTATGGTCCCCAAGCAGAAATTATACAACAAAATCAAAATTCAATTCAAAATACACAAATGAAATATTAATCACTAAAAGATTGCTGTAAAATGATACAATTAAGATAATTAAACAACTGGCCAGCCAGACTATTAACAAATATTTTAATGAATTCAATTAAAAGTAGATCACTCAAAATCAGAAAAGAATTCAGAGATTCCTATATCTCTTCAGAAATTTCGGTTCACATAGGCACAAAAGTCAAAACAGAGTTCCTATAAATAACACTGCAAGTGAATGAACATTTGCCAATTGTGACCAATTTATACTGTAGAGCCTTTGGTCCCTCCATTCTCCTTGTCATACAAACGGAGTATGGATAACCACTCTGCCTCTCCTACATTTGTAACTACTATACACCTCTGAAAAAACGGAATTACCACTATTAATCCTTTTCCCAAGATGATGTCTGTACTACAAGGGAAAAACACCATGTTGAATGACAAGGACAACATTGCCCGTGCAAGAATCAGGGAAAGAGCTAAAGTAACACATGAATTATGTTTTATTTGCCAGGCAAACAGTGCGAGTTTTTAGCAGTAAAAAAAACCAGTTTGAAGCATTTAGTCGAGGTTCATATACTCTTTCTTACATATATGCCACAATGACAGCCATTCAATTAAAAGTGTAACATTGTTGGCAAGAAGACAAAATTAAAGCAAAAAACTTAGTATGATTGCTCTGAACTAATTTATGACAAAACCATGAGGCTCCTTCCTTTACTCCCAAAAAAATCTTATCAGTGTTTCACATTCCAGTATCATTACATACGCTGGTACAAGGACATTGGTTTAGCGATGCTAAGCTTTACAAAAATACCTTTTTGTCATCAAAAGCAATTAAAAAAAGGAATGCTTGAACAAGATGGTTTCTCTAATTTCCGCTACACTAATAAGCTACATAATGAGGTGTTATATGCATTTACAGAGGTACATAGCTTCCGCATACCTTTGTAACTGCTTAGCCAGGACTCATGCAAATTTCACCTGCACAGTGTAGGGATGCACCGAATCCACTATTTTGAATTTGGCCGAACCCCGGAATCCTTCGCAAAAGATTGGGTCGAATACCGAACCAAATCAGATCCTAATTTGCATATGCAAATTGGTGGTGGGAAGGGGAAAACATTTTTTACTTCCAGCAACTTAACTAGAGGGGGGCGGGCCCTGGCGTGGGACGCGCAGCTGGGCCCCTCCCTCCATACGCCCCGGAACCGGCTGAATTAGTGGGGTGCGAGCTGCCGGGGGGGCCTGAGGGGGGTGTGGGCCCTGGCCCAATCGCACCCCCTGCTCCCCCCGTAGTTACGCCTGCTCCCCCGGTAGTTACGCCACTGTTTACTTCCTTGTTTTGTGACAAAAAGTCATACAATTTCCCTTCCCTCCCCTAATTTGCATATGCAAATTAGGATTCAGATTTGATTTGCCTGAATCCTGCTGAAAAAGGCCGAATACTAAACTGAATTCAGGATTCAGTGCATACCCAGGACGTGCAGCCGGACCCCCCACCCCCCTCCGTATGCTATTTTCTCCACCCGGAGTCAGCAGAGTCAGTGGCACGCGAGCTGAGGGGGTGCGGGCCCTGGCACAATCGCATCCCTGCTCCCCCTGTAGTTATGCCACTGCCCTCAAAAGGAAGATAAATATCTGTCACTCAAAGGGGTGGTTTACCTTTAAGTTAACTTTTAGTATTTTAATAGAAAGTCCAATTCGTAGTAACTTTGCAATTGGTCTTCGTTGTTTACATTTTATAGTTTTTGAGTTATTTGTCTTTTTCTTCTCACTCTTTCCAGCGTTCAGTTGGGGTGTCACTGACCCCCATCTTAAACAAATGCTCTGTAAGGCTACACAAGTATTGTTATTGCTACCTTTTATTACTCATCTTTCTATTCAGGCCCTGCCCTATTCAAATTCCAGTGCCTTATTCAAATCTGTGCATGGTTGCTAGTGTAATTTGGGCCCTAGCAACCAGATTGCTGAGAATGCAAACTGAAGAACTGCTGAATAAAAAACCTAAATAACTTAAAAACCTCAAATAATAAAAAATGAAAACCAATTGCGAATTGTCTCGAATATCACTCTCTACATCATGCTAAAAGTTAATTTAAAGGTGAACAACCATTTTAAGAAATTATCTGTAAACTTAAAGAAGAGAGCTATATGCTCTGTTGCAAATCCATCAGGCACCAACTCCCATATGAGTACAACGGCAATGTGGCTGGTGCGCTTAGAAGGAAGTTCAGCAAATTATGCATATGCCGCAGGGTAGAGTCTTAGAGCAAGTCAAGTAACCGCGGGTTATCCGCAAAAAAAATAGGGTACCCTGCAGAACGAGGGGAGGATTTTCAGGCGCGGGTATAGCCCCGGGTCTGCAGATCGTGGGTCGGGTTGCGGGTCTCATCTAAATTTCTTATCTTATGTAATATTGTCTATATTTTACTCCTTTTAAAGTTTTACAAAACTTGTTTCTGTTCCCGCCCCACTTTTGATAACATCACTTCCGGTTTGCAGCACCATCACTTCCTGTTTGATGGCGGTCGACAGGTTGCAGGTCGGGGATAAGGCAGTTTCGGGTCCGGGTCGGGTAGCGGATCAAAATGGGTAAATATGCTGGTTCGGGACAGGTCCGGGTCTTAGAAATTGGTTCCGCGCAGTGCACTACTTGGTGCACAAAGGGTCAGCTTTGACCATATTGGGGCTTGCCCTATTGCTGCATATATCCCCAAAGGATGACAAGTACTGTGCCTTTTAATGCATACAACGTAAAATTATATTTTGCCTCTAGAGAACAGTGCCTTTATATGCTCTTAAACAAAGCAAAAGCAGGAAAACCGAGTAATCGTTGCACAATATACAGCGCAATAATTACCGCTTGTGTGGAATTAAAAACTTACAGCAAAACCATGCTATGTCAGAGAAAATCGATTTCCAACACAATTAATGTACTGTACCATTAAACAGTATGGTTCACTGGAAGGACTCTTTGTCAAATAAAATGACGACATTCAGTCTATGTGTAAGGAATGCATAAAGGAGACACTCACTAAGTCATATGCTGTTAAAATCCTCTTCATGACCTCTGGGACGGTTCCTTGCAGCTCCATTGTTGGATACTGTTCGTTGAGGTTCATTACCACCACTGGTGTGTTGTCAGGCCCAGCCAAGCGTGTAGACAGCGCCATAATGCACTGCCTGAGATTAGCTACAGGAGACAGACCGCACAGCTCTTTGAATGACACCACTGTATTCTGTGGAATCGAAAAAGAACAAAATATATTTTTTTAAACCATTTATGTGTTAAGAATGCTGTTAAGGGTTTCTGTTTGGAATGAAGAGAGTGCTTAAATGAATATAATGATGTTATAACATGCATACCATACACAGGAGTTAGTTATACAACGAAAAAACCATCTTGTAGAACACGAATAACACAATTGGCATTATTTTCTAACAATCCACTTTTTTTCCCATGTGTAGAGAATTTAAAGGGAACTAAAAGAGCATGGCTAGAAATGCTGTATTTTATATACTAAAATATTTGTACAAGCCCTGAATTTCACCAGACCTAGAGCAGTAATTATTCACACCTTAACTTCTGTCTAAAGTAGCTGCAAATCTTGGATTTGTTTTAGGCCAATGTCAGTGTCACTGCACATGCTCAGTGTGCTCCGGGCTGCAGTTGAGAAGCCAAACTTAGGGGCCTTTGCAAAGCATTAACAGAAAGCGAATATCCATCTGTCACAGGCACTGATGCTACAGTGCTAATTACATCAACCAGTATCAATTCTTTTGCTCTTGCAAAATGTACTGCAAATGTACTGGTTTCTAGGCTGTGTGTATTTATCAGCCTTGTATTCTGAATTCCAACTGTATATACAGTATATTGTGAGTTGGCCCCTAAGGTAAGATTACTAATTGAAACTGTGAATCTGCACAAAAAACAGATGCTCAGAAAACAGGGTGTAGTATTTCTAATATAATAATTGAATGGACTTTAGTTTAAAGGGGAACTAAAGTCTAACATAAATAATGCTATAAATGCTGTATTTTGTATGCTAAATATAAACATGAACTTTCTACGCCAGAAACGTCTAATTAAACGAATGATTTATGCTTTCAAAGTTGGCCACAGGGGGCTTTCATCTTGTAACTAGGTTCAACATCTTTGCAAGACTACGCACACGCTCAGTGTGGTCTGGGCTTCAGTTGGGAGGTTAAGCTTAGGGATCATCATAAATTATCAAAACAGCACAAGTCAAATACAGTAATATCTGCCACAGAAGCCGATACAGCAAGACTGATTAATAATCAGAATATACAGACGGAATTGGGTCTGCGGATACAAATCTCTACATGGTCGCCACCTGCTCTACAGGGAAACAAACAAAGCTGCTCGAGTTTTGGGAAGCAAGGTGGGGGGGCTCCCCCCTGCCATTTGAAGGTATGATCGTTTCCTTGCAGAGAAGGTATGATCGTTTCCCTGAGGATAGGAAACTTTTGTCTGAAGTTTCCTATCCTCAGCAGTCAGAGCAAGTAAAACGAAGGGGGAATTTCACTGCATACAGTTAGGTTTTAATTAAAGTATATTGGAGATAGATTTATTTTTCAGGAAAGTAAGTAAAAATGGGATTTTATTTTTTTGCCTTTATATCCCCTTTAAGAAAAATGTACCTACAGATCAACAAATGTCACCGGCCCTAAAGCTGGCCATAGACACAGAGATCCAATCGTAGGAATCGAGGATTCGTACGATATTCGGACCGTGTGTGGAGAGTCCCGACATTTTTTGTCCGGCGGAGATCGGTCGTTTGGTCGATTGGACAGGTTAGAAGATTTCTGTCGGCTGCGGGTAATATCTCTGCGTGTATTGCCATTCGTACGATTTTAAGAGGGAGACTGTCACTAGCTTTAACTATCGTACGATTGCTGTCAGGGGCAGAACATCGGCTGATCTGTTCTTACAACTTTATATTTGATCTGAATTGTAAGACTTTGATCTTTATGGTTAGGTATGGCAGGTCGGGAGATGGGGAAGTCCAATCGTACATTGATTCGTACGATCGGATCTCTGCGTCTATGGCCAGCTTTACATTTAACCAATTATGTTTATCTGATTCAAAGAATACCATTCCAAAAATACCAAAAAAATACCAACATTTCATTATGTCTAAAAACACACTGAACGGAGTTTAAAAAAAAAAAAAATCCTAGTGCCTACAATCAATCAGTCTCCATATATGTCTCTATAGGACTGGTAGGACTTAAGACGACAAGGATGCAGAACAAATGCTTCACTGGAAATGAAGAGTCCTGGTAATTTACCAATGTAGGCGCATAATTTAGCAGTACAGTAACTTATAACAGCCAATCAGAGTTTTGAGTTTTTCGATTTGCACTGATTAAAGCGAAGTGGTGATTGTTCTGCAGTAGTACAAATATGCAGATAGGCTTATAAATGAGGGCCAGGCACTTTGTGGATTTATAAAAATGTATCCCAATGTAAAAAATCATCCTTTGAGGTTAAATAAAAGCAAAGGAGGCAAAGCACAACTAACCAGTCAAAGCACAACAGTCATAAGCCTGAATAAAGAGAAGCAGATGTTTAGTGCAGAAAAGCAAAGAGCCTGTTGTGTCCAAAACATAGGCATAACCCACAGCAGAAATGATTCCGTATAAGTTCCTGTGCTATCTGCCATAATTCTGTTGTATGTACCCTACAATTTATGCATGGGGCCTGTAAATACCTCACTGTATTTAGCAAGCTGTATTTTATGATTCAAACTTACTTATTTGATACTTTAATGCAATATGTATTAGAAATAAAAGGGATCCAAAGGTGTCCACTAAAGGTGGTGGTGCCTTCATTTGGCACTACTAATTTTAATTACTGCAAAAGGTAAACTTGGACACATGGCTAGGAGGAAGTGCATTTGTTTCCCATGTTTTCATGGTTAATCTCTCCTGCTACTCAGGAGGTATAACCTATGTTCTGTGTAAAGGAGGTATTTTCCAGTTGGCCCAGAATTAGTGTGACCAGTTCCTGTCCATAGTTAATATAATATAATAAGGCACCAGTATCAAGCTTTGAGCCCTAAGGTGACCAACCACCTTGGTGAAGTTAGAGATCAAGATGAACAAGGTTAAGGCAGTTGATAGAAGCTTCTGTAGTAGCTTATGTTGTAAATTAGAGAAGCTAGCCTAGCAAGATCAGCATCCACTCTATCAAACAGAAGAATATTTTATAACTCCCCTGGCGATACCCCGCTTATGTGCAGGAACCACCGTCTGGAAAAGAACTTAGGCTAATACTGATCCCTGAGAGGTTTTTACTGGAGGGGATTCATTTCAGGTGTCCCTGTATTATAAGACTATGCCTTCATAATTTTTGTCTCTATAGGTAATAGTGCTTTATTGTCTGTAATTGCTTAAACTTCTCTATAACAATACATTAGCACATTGCCTTACCATATGCTGTATCTCATTTTGTTATTGCTGTGTTAAATAAATGATCTTTCTGTTTAAGAAACTCTGGCACCTAATTATTTCATTAAAATGTATATTTGAGAAGTACAGTTCAGCAGCATCCAACCTTTCCTCCAACACCTTGCAAATGTCACAATGTAATGGTGTTCTACTGGTCAGCAGCTGAGGTAAAAGAAGGGCCATTGGCCGCCCATTTTATCCATTGCAGAGACATGAATAATGGGTAGAAGGGGATCTATACTTAAAAAAAGACCTAATGCTAAGAGGTTTAATGGCCATCCATCATCATTATAATTATAAAGTTCATAAATTATTTTAAAATCATGCCTCCACCACTTCTCGTAAAGGGTAATTAACACAACAGGAGGTCACAAGGTTTATGCCATCATAACACAATGGTTCTATGGCAAGACTCAATGGGATTGGCTAATCTAAAATGTTTTGATTTTGTAATTTGGGATGATGGGAGGCGCTTCAGCCAAATCCACCAGTTAAACGATAATAAATGGATAGAATTAAATATTTTAAATCAACTAGTAATGCAACTTATTTGTAATAACTTTAAAAAAGTATTTGTCATTTTAAAACACTACTGCAAATCTAAACCTGGGACACTTTCCCCCGCAAGTGGAACTCGGGAAACCAGAACCCACGTCTTCCCAATCATTTTTTTAATATCAGCAATTTGATAGAAAGAATTACATTATTACAAATGAGAGAAGGAATTGATAGAAAGACCTCTACTGCAAAATCAATTTTCCTTGCTTCATATTCCCCATTGAAATCCAAGACCTTCAATTATTTTATAGTGCGCTGTAGCAACATAAATGCAATTTGCAAGTTAGTGGGAGAGGTAAAGTCATTTACATAATTCTTTTTTGCATGGCAAATATTAGAAAAGAGCCATCTCTTAAAAGGAGTCAAGTGAAGTTCAAGATCATATTAAAAGACATATGCTGGAGAAGGCTCGTGAGAATACTGGCCAATAACTGCTAAATAGCTAAAGCATTGTCTAACAGGATCATGGAATGAAGCCACCATTTCTTTTTCATGTAAATTTATAGACACAAGCCTATAGGTGCCTCCACACATACATTAAAGGCAATATTTAGAAACTGGGGAAAAGTTTTAAATTTAAGTCGGTGTTTCCTGTTGATTAAAGAAAAAATGGCAAAATTGTGAATATCCTTGGGAGAATGTTCTGAAACTTTTCTATTAGACCCCCTGACCCTGAGCAGGGGGTCTAATAGACTGTTTAGCACCTGATACTGAGAGGGTATTATCTAACAGGTTGAGGACTTTTTGTGTTTCTGAAACTTTTGAATAGTAGGGATTTGTAATAGAAAAAAAAAGCAGCGTCAAAAGTCACCAGAAAAAAACCTGGCAATTAACAGCTGGTCTGCTCCTATAGTGCATAGGGATTGCCTCATTCAACTTTATTTACAGTAAGACCTAAATTTTCCAACCTCCGATTTTTAGTTTTACTGTATTGTACACCATTTTTTTAAAGTTCCACCAATTTAAGATGCATAATGCATTTACCTGGTATAGAATTTTCTGTGATTTCACACCATTTTTTCTAGCCCCTTGAAAAAGTAAAATTTGGGTTGTTCCCAGTTTAAGATTCAACCCTACTAAAATTGATTGTATCACTGTGATTTTGCTGGTGTGCAACAAAAAGGCGAATGTGACTCTTTCCCAGAATCATGTTTTTTTTCTCTACCACAAAAATGTATATATTGGTCTTCATGAGTATAACATCTTTCTCACTTGAGTCATTGATTTTTCTTCCCTGCCTTGCTATTGGTTGAGCTTGGGAGAATGGGCCGCACAACAGGTTAGAGTGAGATTTACAATGCATTGGGGTTAAACACTGGAATAATTTGCACTTGGGAAGTGATTCATTGTAACCAATCAAATATTAACTTTTTTGTTCAACCTGCAGCTGGCTGAAATAAGCCAGTCTCTGATTAGTTGCTGTGGGTTACTGGACATGTGCAAATTTGCCCAAGCATCTGTAAATTAGGCCCACTGAGATTATTATTGCACTAAGAGGATAGGACAAAATGATTCCCATCTCCCCTTTCTCTGCCAGCTAACAAACAGCTAATGCAGAAAATGCATAATACAGAAAAAATTAATGAACTACAACTACAGTTACATTTTCTTTACATTAGGTAACTGGCAGAACACATTACTGGGTTTGTGTTTATAATATATTAATATTGCCTTTTAAAGAAGAAGGAAAGGTTAAAACTAAGTAAGCCTTTTCAGAAAGTTCCACCTAAATATACCAGTAAACCCTCAAAGTAATGCTGCTCTGAGTCCTCTGTCACAGAAACACAGCATTTCTTTCCTTCTATTGTGTACACATGGGCTTCTGTATCAGACTTCCTGTTTCAGCTTAAACCTCCTTGCCCTGGGCAAGAGCATGCTCAGTTTGCTCCTCTACCCCCCCTTCTCTGCTGTAATCTGAGCCCAGAGTTATGAGTGAGCAGGGAGAGACTCAGGCAGGAAGTGATGTCACACCAAGCTAATATGACAGCTACTTTCCTAAACAACAGAGAGAGCTTCTACAGCTGTTTACTCAGGTATGGTAAAACATTCTACAGAATAAATAAAGCATTCTAGCTTGCACTATTGCAGCTAATCTTTTGCGAATAAAATGCCTCCATAGCTTTCCTTCTCCTTTAACTAAAACTCATAAAATAATAAACAAATGGGGGAGTGAAGCAAGCAGCATGGCACACATATCTTTTATCCATTACACAAGCAATTGCATATTTTTTAAGATCAATTTTCCAAATCACATATGCACTTTTTCCAGCAACTAACAAGAATTTGGGATTGCAGATGTTTCCAAGTAGATGTAATCTGTTTCATGATTGTTCAGAGTTTTAAACTCTTCCCTAATCCCTTTAGACTTCAGTGGCATACGAGCCATAGCGTGAGGTGCTGCAATATGAGCAACAGCTACATACACATGTACAAAATTACATTTATTTATTAGAACATCTTTTCCACTAACGCTGCTTTGCACAATCTCACATCTGTGTTTCATCTCCCCAATGCAGCTTGTTTGATCTGATCAAGATAAAAAACATGTCATATTTCAATATGAGGGTACTGTAGGGGCCCCAAGAGAAGCCATGTTGGGGCAGGGTTTGTGGGATAGTCAGAAGGCTGTGTGGGCAGTGTTGTGGATAATGTGGCATGGCTGGATAGATCAGGGGCATGGTCATGTCTATGTAGATAATTTATATTTTCATTGGGGCCCAATTATTTTAGTTGCAGGGCCTCCTGGCCAGGGGCCCATATGACCAATGGGTAAATAATTGGGGCCCCTGCTAACTCAGCAGAATGCGGGCCCACGATTCCTGATGGTATCCATGAGTTACTCCACTGGCTATATAAATCATTATGAAGTGTCATCAAGTTCATTTAGATTTCTGGCAACCATATGGATATTACTCATCTTCTTTTTGTATCTTTGGGCTTCTCAGTGGCAACCATTGTTATGATAAGATTTAAAATACCTGTTCTCTTCAAAATTCACCTGTATCCAAAGGTGCTCTATACTGGGCATGATATACATAATTTTTTTGCCAATAGCACATAAATGTTTTTAAAAATCCCGATTGCATTGACGTCGGCCATTCAGAAAATCATGACAAAAAGTTTTAAACATCCTGAGTGGCTATATCATGGAACTGAAGGCAGAAAAGAGACCATCAGCAATTTTACACGGTCCATCGCTTAGTATAAGCTTTTTAGTCCTCAAGGTATGTATATATTTAGAATGTAAACTTCAATAAAAGACATAACAGTAAAAACACCTACCTGCATGTTTTCCCTTAGGTCTGTGGCATCCCGTATAGGTTGAATAGCAGTTTTGAATACGTCATCAACAGACTTTATTAATAATGTTCTTAGGGACGCATAATCCCTTGATTTCTTTGCTTTTCTCACAGACAGGCCACGTTTATGTGGCTTTCCTCCACCCCTGCGGTTTGTAATTGCCACATGCACAAATAATGATGCATGTGGTAAAACATCTCCTGTTAAAGACTGCAGGGGAACATGTCTATACCCAGGCTGTAGACACTCAAAGGGAATTGTGTACTGTCCTATAAATTCATCGCCAATGTAGTCATCATCAAGTACCACAAAACGCACCATAGTTAGTTCAGGAAGGTTAATCTGAAATTCAAAACTTTCGTCAAAAATTGGATTGTCACCATTTTGATGCACTGTTTTTGTTCTCTGCTCTGCACAATCTGCGGGGATACCATGAATCTCAACATAGACATAGGGATCCACAACATCTCCTTTGGCACCTGCTCCTTTTGGCTTAGGAAAATTTTGTCCACTGATAATTTTAATGTGAAGAAGCTGAGGAGATACTCCAGGCACAGAGTCTTTTGTGTTTGCACTGAAGAAAGATACTTCTTCCCGCATTATAGAGGGTCGAAGAACATATCCACAATTCCCATTCTGACGGAACCAGCCAATGTTCAGATCCATCATTAATCCTGGAGTCTGATAATTCATTGCTACAATTTGGCAACCACACTTCCAATAATCCTGAGGATTCATATTGCTTGAGTCTATTCTCATAGGACTGGGAAATATTCTAGAAAGATATCTTTTGTTATAATTAACAAAATCTCCAGCATTTTCATTGGCATATTTCCCAGCAGCAACTTCATTAAAGGAGCACACTTCCCAATATTTCTGGTTCTGAAAGGATACTTGAAAATCAGTGAACTGAACTGATTTGCAAACGCTTACCATGTCTGAAAGCTCCTTGCAAAGCTGGACTCGCTTTACTGGAGCGGTGTTTTGTTGCTCCTCTACAACTTTCCCAACTCTCTGTGACATCTCCAGGCCCTCATCCTCATCTGTTACATCCCCCTCAATCCCAGAACAATCTGAGTTTAGTTTTTTACCCTTTATTAGCAGTTTTACTTTTAAAGATTCAGGGGATGGAAGGTAAGACTCTTCTAAGTTGGGAGAGGTTGTATACAGTTTGTCTTCTAAAATTTTTTTCATATGCTGAACCATGACTTTTTGTTGTTTAACCGAACAGTGGTTCTCCAAACATAAAACGAGAGGGTACTCTGAGGCATAGAAGGCATACTTGTTTATTATTTCAATCACGCTACGGAAGACTATCTGTGAGGTCATTGTGTGTCCTGTGTAAATCACAGGTTCATTGTCTGGCCCATCCCATACATCTAATTCAACACTTCTGCACCCCATTTTGAGTGCACGTATATAGCCTGTAATATCAGAAGGGCCCCTAAACTGGTCTTCAATTAAGTATGTGTTATGTGATGCATTTATGTAATAGTGGGACATGGGTTGTGTCATATCTTGACATACTTTTTTGTGCTCTGGATCAAAAATATTGCAATCAGGTGACAAAAGATAGTTTGTAAATCCATCCAGTGAAAGAGAACCATTTTCTTGACCTTTAGAAGGTTCATATTTCTTGATAATATCTAAGCTAATCTCCTCTGTCACATGTGCCATACCCTGTTCTGCTTCCAAGAACATCATAAGGTCCTTGGTATCCAAATATTCTTTATTGCTTGAAAACTGGACTAACAAGAAGTATATTTCTGGTCTGGTGCAGAGCTCATGAAAAACTTCAATGAACTCATCTTTTGTCACATCAGTGCTAACTTTCTCCTTGGACTTCTGTAACTCTTTGAACTTCAACTCAATTTTACTGTTTTTAAGACCAGGGTTTAAATTTTTTATAAACTGCACAGCTTTACAGAGAGGTATTTGCCCCGTGTTTTCTTCATCCAGATCCCAAAACATTTGGGAAAGCCAAGAAATCCGCATATTATCTTGGAAACTTTCAATCATGTCCAGTGTATGTTTTCCATATGAAATTAAGTAGCGTAAACCTGTTACCCAGACATTTGCAACGTCAGCGGAGTTTGCCACGAGATCCAGTGATTCATAATTCTCACCATATATTATAGAAAAAGCAGAATCTTCTGAAATCTGGTCATAAATTCCATTGCTGCGGAAAATATCAGTGTTTTTTCCAATTCTTACTTCCTTGACTGATTTGATATCGATTTTTGCCTTTTCAGAGTCTTTTTTTGAAGGCTCCCAGCGTAAAGACTGCATGTCTGCTTCCAAAAGGAAGTATCGGTGGTAAATTCTTGAATTGGACCTAACTTTCTTCAGTTCAGACCCATCAACCATGGCATTAATACAGTCACTGGCACTGCTGATCTTTTTCTCTGTAGGCATGCTGCTGAATGATACAGTTTTCTTACGTTCCCTCTTCTGCTTGGTACCATCCTGAAAAACACAAACCAAAAACATTATAAGCCAACATAACCGCTTCTACTTCTATGCAATGCAGTCAAGAACAGTGAAGCAAGTCTCAGCTGAGCTCTCTGGCAGCATTAGAACAACAGTTCTCAAGGAAATCAAGTTGAGACAGTGCAGCTCTATTGATTATATTAGTACTTGGTATTCAGATCCATCCCATTCAAGGGAAAAACAGTAGTATCATGAAAATGCATTAGTTTATTTAAACCCCAATTACCTTAACCTATAGATATGCCTTGCCTCTTTGCTGCGCTGCCTCAAAAACAATTATTTTAATTACTGAGAATTCTGCTAATTTGCTAGGAACACACAGTCCATGTAACTGTCAATCAACCCATTTTGATTCTGCTCCCTTAGCAATGTTTTGGGGGATGGCAGGGCACAGTTAAAATATACTATACATATCCATGACATTACCATGCCTAACTTTGTATCTTTGATACTGCTGCCAATTATTCATACTAGTTGAAGTAATTTTAGCTTAATATTTTTCTCTAATTTTGTCTCTGTTTTTTCTGCTTCATAATTCATTTGTCACTATTTATAACTGCTCAGTAATAATAAATTAAAGAGATATATCAGAACATTGCTGTTTCTAAATCTCTAAATTTGCTCATTGACATAAAAGAAGGCACCACAAACGCCTGTCCTACTGTCAACTTACAGGCATGTCATATTTAAGGATACATTAAAATAGTACATAGTACTTAGTACTTAGTGCAGCTGTTGGCCTAGGCAGGAGCCAGCAGACTTTGTACAAACAAACTGTACTATACCCAGGCAGCACATACTATACTTGTGCCAACAAGAAAGCCGGTATGCTGCCAAGTTTTAAATAGCACAAGGAAATATTATAATAGGCAACTGTGAGGAGCCTTTATATTGGTACATTTTATGCATTGGTAGCCATAGTTACTGCTTGGTAAAAAAAATGCTCATTACTACCAATTATGTTTTTTTAAAGGTTGTTATTATTGATTAGAATACAGCACAGCGCAGCTCTGTACCATAAATGGGTGTAAACACTGAACATACAGATATACTTACAGAGTGATACAAGAGGTGAAGAGGCCACACTCAGTCTTACCAACAAACAACCAAAGCCTGCAGTGTATGCAGGACAGACCCAAGAACTACGTCTTAAAAAAGAAGTAGGCTAAAAATGCTACACATTATGTATTGGTCTGCTGTACCACCACAACCCTTTCCCAGCCTGGCCCGATGTGCTTCAATCACTTATATATGTGCATATGTGGAATGTGCATTGATTAATGTCAGTTGCACTTCCATTGTATTTAAATGTATTTTTTAGCCTGGAATGCTCTCATTACCCCCCCTTGTATTTTTTGTCTTGTAGCCAGGAGCAGGCGCTGCTTCCAAGTGGCTTGTAGCAACCCCTACCCGTCCCTTCAACTAAAGTGGTCCCATGCCTTTAAATATGGGCATTGGTTTGGGCAATCTCTCCCTTAAAAGCCACATTAGTCAGCGGCAGGGGAGGATCTAGCCCTTTGATTAAAACCAAAGCCAAGGTCAGGAGACATTGTTCCGAAAGGATTACTACTTTTACACTATGACCAGAGGTAAACAGTTAGGGGCCGTCTTATGGGGTTTACCTTGACGTGGTATGGTGGCTTACCAATTTTATGATCATAACTTGGTAACTAAAAACCCTTGTTTTTATTCACACATGCACTTGCATATATACTGAATTACTTGTGAGACAGGGGACCAGGGAATGTGCATTTCCATTGTATTTAAACATATTTTTTATCCTGGAGTGCTCCCACTACCCCCCCTTGTATTTTTTTTCAATTACTTATATACCCATGTCCACCCACATATAATGTCATGAGAGGGAGCAGAGTGGGGATACTTGAGTATATGAAGTAAATGGGACAGCAGGTGTTGAGTGAGAACGTTTGTTAAATGGCTGGGGGTCGGAGGAAGTAACAGCACAGCAGGAAGGGTCCTGGACTGCCATTGGTTTCAGAATCTAATAATCAGCCCTGTAGCATTAGCATTTACATACGCTGAATATCATTTCCTGCTTGGCAGTTCGCACAGAGCAGCATACCGAGCATGTGCAGCGCCACTGACACTCACACATTAGCCTATTAGGATCCATGTTTGCAACCTCCTGGATACCTGAATCATTATTGTTAGAGGGCTCCAGAACTTGCCTGCCTATAGAGTAAGGTCAGTATATAAAAATACAGCATTTATAGGCACATTGACTTTAGGCTCCTTTAACTTTTCCAAAGTTAGAGTCATACTTCACCTCTCTCTCAAACACTTAAACATCCACACTCTGGAAAAAGCCCAGCTGCGTATATAAATGGATATCTCAGCCTGGTGCAAGCAAATAGCTGCAGTATAATATATGTGGGAATGTTTCTGCGCACACACTGGGACTCGTTTCTCAACACTGGGCAAATTTGCCCATGTGCAGTAACCCATGGCAACCAATCAGATTGCTGCATTCATTGTTCTACTTGCAGCTGGTTTCAAAAAGTTAATCACTGATTGGTTGCTATAGGTAACTGCCCATGGGCAAATTTGCCCAGTGTTGATAAATAAGCCCCACCGTGCGTCTAGAATGCAGTACAATTTGCATGTGCTCCACTGTGTGCCAACACATGCTAATTCATCTCATGTTTGCCTATTGGTCAGTACCCAAAGAAATGGATAGCAACAAAAATAGAACAATTTTTGCTAAGTTCATTGTTGTTGTTTTTTTTGTAGGAAACATAGAATCAGTTAAAAGGGACCTGTTACCCAAAATATTATACTAAATCCTATTGTATCATGTTAGTCAAGCAAAATTAACTTTAATTACACTGTATAAATTATTTGAATCTTGTTTCCATCCGTCTGGGAATTCATAATTATGGCAAGAAGGAAGGAGCCATTTTGTGGACACTGTTATTAAGGCAAGCCTTGTATCATCTCAGAATGTTTGTGCACCAGAAAAGAGGACCTGATGTCCATCCCCATGCCCTGGTTACACAATTAAATGTTAAGAGAAATGGGGGAATATGGGGAGAGCAGTGACATCTACGAAGTGCTGAATGGAAAGTGAAAGTAATTGCTTGCCTCACCTCTATGCCTAAGGCATAGAGGAGGGGCAGACAATATTTGATTGACAGCTGAGATTTTAAAACAGCTATGAATCCTTTAAAAAAAAAAAGAATTTGGATTTCATGTTTATTTTGAAAGGGACTTTTATGATACAGCTTTATATGTCTGGGTGACAGGTCCACTTTAACCTATCCACCAGCGTGCCATAGAATGAATACAAAATACATCCCATAGCAAACCCGGTGTATAGGTCGGAAAACTGATGATTTTCTGATATCAAATCAAACATTTGAGAAGAAGGAAGGGGAAGCAGTAGTGAAAGATGCCCACTGCAATATAATTAGGCAAACTGATGTTTTTCAGAACAGGACAAAGCGATAAATATTCTACTCTGTAACACAAAAACATTATATGCATCAGCAGGAGTGGATTTCAATTAACTACATGAAGGTAAGCAGCTGTAATTGTTTATTCCAGTCCTGCACATACCTGAGCCTGAAAAGCTTGTTTTACCACAACCATCAACTAATGACTTTCCCATAAAGAATACTCTCTAGTAATGAATACAACTTTTCTTGTAGTTTCTTATTCTTCAAGTGCGCAAAAGACATCAGTTTTACTTTGAAATATAATTTTTATTGTCTTCATTTATAATTGTATTTGTTTTTATTGTTTTAATATCAATGTTAAAGCATTGCAGTATTAAAGGGGACCCGTCACCCAAAAAAAATTATTCAAAATCCTATTTATCACATTAGTCAAGCAAAATGAACTTTAATTACACTATATAAATTATTTAATTCTTGCTTCCTTCAGTCTGGGATTTCAAAATTACAGCAAGTAGGCAGCAGCCATTTTGTGGACACTGTTATTAAGATAAGCCTTGTATCATCTCAGAATCTTGTTTGTGCACCAGAATGGGGGACCTGATGTCCATCCCCATGTACTGGCTACACAATTAAATGGTAAAGAGAATGGGGGAATGTGTGGAGAGCAGTGACATGTAGGAAGTGCTGAATGGAAAGTGAAAGTAATTGTCTGCCCCGCCTATATGCTACTGGCATAGAGGAGGGGCAGACAATATTTGATTGACAGCTGAGATTTTTAAATGAGCTTACAATAGCTATGAATGCTTTAACAAAAAATAGAAATTGGATTTCATGTTTAATTTGAAAAGGACTTTTATTATACAAATTTTTGGGTCTGGGGGACAGGTCCACTTTAATGTTACACTATGGGGAGCAAGACAGTCAAATGCACAAGCTAAAGCAATAACTGATTTGTGCATGGCTGTATGAGGGGCATACTAGTTGCACTTGGCTATTTAAGGACGGACCCATGGCAAAATATGAATCTTATGCATAGGCATATTATTTTTAACCTCTTCATTTTACTAAAAATAATATTGCAAATTGACAAACAACCATTTTTTGTGAAAAACAGGAAAAATTTGGTGTAAAATCCGGGAAAACATTATTTAAAATCCAGGACGCTTGAGTAAGTTTGATGTGAAAAATTGGGAACTCTCACAGAATTAGCAGCTGGAAAACCTGCACTAATTTAATTTAAAATGCAATCAATATGCAATCAGTGCAGCAACTTGCATTTGTTAGAAGTGTGCGTGATTTTGCAAATGACCTGATAACCTTGAAGATATCACTACTTTACATGGCCATGCCTACCAGTGACATTAATAAAATAGCACAACTTCCTCCAAGTTATTCCATAATTAGAGGCTGCCAGATCATTTAAGGAACTGCTGCCAAAGTCTGTCAAACAGAAGTACTGTGTAGAAAGTCAAAAGAAACAACCCATATAGAGGGACGTTATATTAGAGACACAGAGTTAAACTCTGCATATAGCAGGCACATTGGATTTTTCGGAGACTATGCTCTTCACATTTTCATTATATTCCTGGGTAACCTGGCACACAGTTCAAAGCCATTTGGCGCAAAGAAATAGGTGTGTGATTATATGGGTATAAAGGAGGTTTATATACAGTTGAAAGTACAGTTCAAAGCAGCCCTTACCAAATGGCATATTTAGTTAACTAGAAAAGTAGGAAAAAATTACTATAAGAAAATGTGTAATAATGTAATAATATAATTGTTAAGGCACAGTTGCATTTTCTTTCACCAACTTCAAACACAAACAAAGAACACAGAATATAGTAACTGTGGCATGTGTTAAAGTTGTGCTTTTTACTTTTTCCCATTTATGTACCAGTGATTTCCTTCTGTTAACCCTTCATGTGCCTGTAATGTTTATATTTGTTGTGCAGCGTAAAAGCTAGTTTTGTTATATAACTCCTGTACCATAGCCTAGTTTCATAGCATAGTAGACTTATCTGGCCATAGACGCAAAGATCCGATCGTACGAATCCTTGATTCGTACGATTTTCGGACCGTGTGTGGAGAGTCCCAACAGTTTTGGTCCCACGGAGACCAGTCTTTTGGACGATTGGCCAGGTAAAAAGATTTCTGTCGGCTGCCGATAATATGTCTGCATGCATTGCCGATCGGACGATTTTCAGTGGGAGACTGTCACCAGCTTTTTCGGACATAACTTTCGTACAATTGCTGTTAAGGGCAGAATATCGGCTGATCTGTTCTTTTACTACTTTATTTAAACTGAATGGTTAGTGGCAGGTCGGGACATGGGGAAGTTCGAACGTTGAAGGATTCAAACGATCAGATCTTTGCATCTATGGCCAGCTTTAAAGGAATTGTTCAGTGTAAAAATAAAAACTGGGTAAATAGATAGGCTGTGCAAAATAAAAAATGTTTCTAATATAGTTAGTTAGCCAAAAATGTAATGTATAAAGGCTGGAGTGACTTGAACACTACTTCCTGCTTTTCAGCTCTTCGGTTTACACTGACTGGTTACCCTGGCTACCAAGCAGTAACCAATCAGAGACTTGATGGGGGGGCCACATGGGTCATATCTGTTGCTTTTGAATCTGAGCTGAATGCTGAGGGTCAATTACAAACTCACTGAACAGAAATGTACCATGTGGCCCCCCTTCAAGTCACTGACTAACTCAGAGTTATAGAGCTGAAAAGCAGGAAGTTGGATTCTGGCTGTTTTATTAGACATCTGTTCACTCCAGCCTTTATATATTACATTTTTTGCTAACTAACTATATTAGAAACATTTTTTATTTTGCACAGTCTATCTATTTACACAGTTTTTATTTTCACACTGAACTGTTCCTTTAAGGTATGACGATCCAAATTATGGAAAGATATGTTATCCGGAAAACCCAAGGTCACGAGCATTCTGGAGAACAGGTCCAGTACCTGTAGTTAATATTCCATAAGGCTATGTGACACTGCCTTTGTGGACAAACAACTGTTGGCCATCCAAATGTGATTTTTTTGACAGCCTTAAAACTGAGTAAATTGCTAGCACTTAACCCTCCACAAACAAAGAGGAACACATACATATTTACATACATATCAAATGTCCTTATAAAATGTAATGACCTAATCGTTATCACTATATTAAATTTGTTTGTATAAATGAGCAGCTAAAGCTGAAGATACTTAATGTAATAAAAAGCACACATGTTCAAATACACTATAGCAATTCATCAAATGGATAGTTATTTATGGCTATTTATATTGGTTTATCTACTGATTTGTTTGTACCATTAGAAGGTAAAGTAATAACATGTGTAATGTTTGCTCCAGGTCTAGGAAACAACATGATTCAATAAGATACTGTATGTGGGTTTATTTAGCAAACCAGTTGCTTGGTTGCTCTAGTGTGAGTTACTGAAACTGGAGAAAACTTTGCACATGTTTCTAAATGAATCAGCCATTGCCTAGAGAATAGTGGTGCAAGGAACCAGCTTTGTATTTGTAAGACCTTTGTATTTCTACCTATAGTACCAAGGTTAACAAAAGACAAGTGAATAGGTCCATCCAGAGGAGTCCAAACTTAAAGGGATGGAATCTGCAGCTTTAATAACCGATGTACCTCATTTCAATAGCTGAGAGACTTCATTAATTTATTGTGGTGAACTGTAACTTTCACCCATTGATAAATACACCTGTAAAAATCCCCTAGGAATGAATAGAGAGTGGTGGAATTTTACAGTGGTGAGTTTCACACTTAAATAAAGCAAGCTTAATTTTTGGGGCACTCGATCAATGTGTGTCTTTTTCCTCCTCGAAACACCTCTGCTCAGTTATTATGCAGTTCAAATTGCTAGATACTCTACCTTATGTAAGCTAGGAAAACACAATTTATATCTTGAATCTTCTACGCTTCATCTCATTGTAACTTTTCACATATCTGAACATCTGCCATTCAATGCATTCAATTGAAGCCTGACTTTAAGATGATGTTAACTTGCTGATTTATTATTCCAAGTAAAATTTGTATACAGTTAAGGGTTAACAGAACCAATGCTAAAATGCTTAGAAGGCATGCTTTAGATTTAACTCCTAGCTGTCCTATACCAGAGTGGGTGGTTATTTAGAAGAAACAATACTTTATTTCAGTAATTTAGCACACTTTTAATGGACTGGATCTTTGATAGCTTGCCATCATTTTTCAGAGCTTTGTTCAGCTAAAGAACTTTAAAAGGAGGAGAAGATGCCGCAAGGGATTGTCCAACTATTCTACAATGAAAAATAGTAGCCAGCTTGTTCCATTCAACAAAAGGGAAAACATGAAACTGGAGATCAAAAAGTACTTGAAGAGTTCTCCATTTTATAAACCCAAAAAAGTATTTGCCTTTATAATGACTATGGCACTCTCTATGTGCGTGAAAGCCCTTAGTTGTGTGCGTCTCTGTTCCACTGCTGGAACAATAGGCTTTTTTCTACTCCGTTCTTCAATAGACTTGTAACAGGCAAACAGCAATCGTATAATTGGTCTCCGTGTTTTTATTTTAGCTTACTTTTGTTCCTTTGAATTATTTATAGAAAAGTTGATTAGTGGCACTAGATAGGAACCAAATATAAATATTCTGAATAATGCATCTGCTGCAAAGTTTACAAGACTTATTTTGGTTGATTGCTTAAATTTACATTGCTATTTTCTATTGCATTTGTTGTGTCTTGTAAAAGTCGTTATGGTCTATCCTGCCCATTAAACTGTCATCTGAAACAACATACCGTCTCTTTAAAACATCATTCGCCACCTAAAAGCTGCCAAAGTGCTGTTTTAGCCTATGGGGGACCTCCTACAACCTGTATGGAGGCAATTGGGGGAGTTTGGGAGATCAAAGGTTGAAGTTAAAAAATAGTAGGCCCACTTCGACCCCAAAAAACTTCAAGCACCATTCGGTTGGTCTTTTTTTTTTTATTCGAAGTTTGAAGTTTTTTTAACTTCGAACTTCGCCCTTTGATAAATATGCCCGTTAAAGTATAGTGAAAGAATGTCACGCCACAAGAGTTACACATTAGGGGGCAGATTTATCAAGGGTCGAATTTCGAAGTGAAAAAACTTTGAAATTCGACCATTGAATAGGTGTAGTATGATAGTCAAAATCAAAGGTTTTTTCCACTAAATTGAAATCGTACGATGAAATCCTTTGAATCGTTCGATTCATATGATTTAATTGTACGATTGTACGGTTTCAAAAAAAACCTTTGACTTCTCAAAACTTAGCCAACAGCTCATATAGGTTATATGAGGTTCCCCCATAGACTAAACAGCAATTTGGCAGGTTTAAGGTGACAAAGTGTCGAAGTCAAAGTTTTTTTAAAGAGACAGTACTTCGATTTTCAAATGGTCGAATTTGTGAAGTATTTTCAATTTGAATCAAAGTAGAAGTCGAAATGGTCAAAGTACCCAAAAATGACTTCGAAATTCGAAGTTTTTGAATTCGAAAATTCACTTCGACCCTTAGTAAATGGGCCCCTAGGAGTAGCAGAACTAATTATCTATAGACTTTTTTAGATTTCAGCTCCTGTGGTCTGTCTTCTTGCTTTTTTTTTTTTACTGGAATTTGCCATATCCAGCATGACTTTGCTGCATGGCCATATGCTATATATTGTACTTACGGAATTGGGGGAGTTTGGGAGATCGAATGTCGAAGTTAAAAAAACTTCAATCAAAGTACAATTGTACGATTCGAAGTAGGCCAAATTCGGCCCACTTCGACCCCAGAAAAACTTCGACCTCCATTCGATTGGTCTTTTTGAATTCGAAGTTCTTTTAACTTCGACCTTTGATAAATATGCCCCAAAGTGTGCTGTATATATACATATATATATATGTATATATATATATATATATATATATATATATATATATATTTATATAATTTAAAAATACCAATAATGTACAGTAACTAAAGTGACCATCACAGGTCTGTATAGAAACAGAAGTAGAGCTTCTTAAGCAAGAATGTATTTTGTACCCATGCAGGATAAATGCACATTTTACAGGAATGAAAACAACACCCTTTCATATTTTATGTTCCCCTTTATGGACAGATGGGTAAAAACAATGTTACAAATGCTAAGGATTCGTTAACAAGATAAAAGTCAAGTTATCTGCTGAAAGATATGGACCATGGAAAGGTATTTGTTTTTGTACAGCCATTCCTGTAGAAATTAGCGAAACAGTACCCATGAGCATTAGCCTTATAATCACATTTTAATTTTTTTTATGCAAGTGACCTCCGGTCGAGAGATGATGTTACCCTTTCATGGATAATGAAGTCTGTAGATTGTGTGGGACATAATAGACAAAACCAGGCATCTGATAAATGCCACATAAAAGCAGCAGAGTAACATTCACAAAGCCTTTTAGCACTAATTTGTCAGCACTTAGAATTGATTTACCCAGTATTCTCTATATTGCCCTTTGAAGAAGCTTCAAGGTAATGTCACTCTCTCTTGCTTGCTTTCATTCAAACACTTTTATACAGTCAAATCAAATGATGGCCAAGTTGTATTATTATTGTGTATTTTCAGTTTTACAGAATGGTGTCACTCCTAAGGGCAACATCTTTTCTAGCAACAAATACAAGCAGTGTTAAGATTGATATATATATAAATATAAAATAATAAAAAATAAATACATAGCATTTAAAGGAGAAGGAAAGCTACCGAAGAAGATTAGCCACAATAGTGCAAGCTATAACACTATATTTATTCTGCAGATTGCTTAACCCTACCTGAGTAAACAGCTCTAGAAGCGCTCTCTCTTTGTTTAGGATAGCAGCTGCCATATTAGCTTGGTGTGACATCACTTCCTGCATGAGTCTCTCCCTGCTCACTCAGCAGCGAGGGGAGGAAAGAGAGAGAGAGAAGAACTGAGCATGCTCAAGCCCTAGCCCTGGAGATTTATGCTGAAAACAGAAAGTCTGATACAGAAGCCCATGTATACACAATAGCAGGAAAAAAATGCTGTGTTTCTTCTGGCAAAGCAGCATTACTTTGAGGGCAGGCTCGGATTTGTGGCGAGGCCCGGGTCTAGGGTGGCAAAAATTTATGGGTGGCATTCCGCTCAGCCGCACCCCTGGGGTGCACTGGGGATTCAAAGCCC
Source organism: Xenopus petersii (assembly GCA_038501925.1). Classification (NCBI taxonomy): domain Eukaryota; kingdom Metazoa; phylum Chordata; class Amphibia; order Anura; family Pipidae; genus Xenopus; species Xenopus petersii. The sequence goes on along the minus strand of CM076683.1, from coordinate 38,810,340 downwards.
CCACAGTGCTCCCGTGATTTAAATCAGCCGGCGCTAGGACCGTGTAGCGTGACAGCAGCAGGAGGGGAGGCGTGCGCAACAGAAGAAGCTGGCATTGGGACAATGCGGCCTTGGGGTGCCGCGATTTGAAATCCGGCCCTGTTTGAGAGTTTACTGGTGTATTTATATAGACTTTTCTGATAAAGTCTACCTAATTTTAGCCTTTACTTCTCCTTTAAATATGGCAGGGGTTGTTCACTGTCCAACCACTTTTTTCGGTTCAGTTGTTTTCAGATTGTTCACCATAAAGACTTTTGCAATTGCTTTCCATCTTTTATTTTTCCCAAAAGTTAAGTGATCCAGAAGCATATGAACTGTTACAATTTGCTACATTTAATCGATACATTTAGTTGATACAATTCTCAGTAGTATCTGTGGAATATTAGCAACTATTGTATCAATTCTAACAGCTGCCTTTAGAGGAGTGCTCCCCAACCAGTAGCTCCTGAGCAACATGTTGCTCTCTGACCCCTTGGATGTTACTTCCAGTGGCCTCAAAGCAGGTGATATTTTTGAATTCCAGGCTTGGAGGCAATTTTTAGTTGCATAAAAAACAGATGTACTGCTAAACAGAGTCTCAATGTAGGTTGACAATCCACATAAGGGCTACCAAATGGCCAATCACAGCACTAATTTGGCATCCCAAAAATATTTTTCATGCTAGTGTTGCTCCCCAACTCCTTTTACTTCTGAATGTTGCTCACAGGTTCAAAAGGTTGGGGAGCCCTGCTTTAGAGGGATGGTTCATCTTAACGTTATCTTTAAGTATGTTAAAGACTGACCAATTCTAAGCAACTTTTCAATTGGTCTTAATATTTTTTTAGGTTTTAATTATTTGTCTCCTTCTTTCCAGCTTTCAAATGGAGGTCACTGACCCCATCTAAAAAAAACAAATGCTCTCTAGGGCTACAAAATGTATTGTTATTCCTATGTTTTATTAGTCATCTTTCTAAGCAGGCCCTTTCCTATTCATATTCCAGTCTCTTATGGAAATCAGTGCATGGTTGCTAGGTTAATTTGGACCCTAGCAACCAGACTGTCAAAACTGCTGAATAAAAAGCTAAATAACTCAAAAACCACAAATAAAAATGAAAACATATTGCAAAATGTCTCAGAATAGCCCTCTTTACATTATACTAGAAGTTAACTCAAAGGTGAACAAACTGTTTAATGAAACTCTGGGATAAAGATAACAAATGTATCAACTAAATGTATCAATTTAGAACAGTTTAACTAGTCTGCAAACCCCCCCCCCCTCCCCAGAGCTGCTTTAGAAGGTGGAAAATGAAACTTTACACTTCAATATTAGAAAAACGGTCACAAATAAAAAAAATAGAAAGTAATTAGAAAAAGTCTTTATAAAAAAAGAAACAATGAAGGACACTTGAAAAGCTGTTTAGAATTAGCCATTCTAAAACATACTAAAAGTTACTGTAAAGGTGAACCAACCCTTTAAATGCAGATTTTGAGATGGAATGATGGCACATTTGGAATATTATGTTCACAGCATTCGGGTCTGATTTATGTGGCTCAAGTAAGTAGTAGCTACGTCTATAACCCACTAAGGGAACTGTGGAATCCCTGGCAAGTCCAGGCTGACAGTAATTATAGGTCACTTTGGTGGGTCATTTGGCACTCCCAGCAAGATTAAAGGAGCATTTATGAATAGCTTCAACGTACATAAAACTTGGGTCCACTTATTTACACACAGCCATCTTCTTGAGTAATAAGGAATGTAGTAAGCTACCTTATAATGATGTATACTTGAAACCTACTAGGCTGGTGGAGCTGAACAGTGTCCTGATAATCCCTTCTCATTCTCTAATGTCCAAGTAACAAAAATCAATGCTCAATGTGTTCTGTGCCACCTTCATTTAACTGGACTACTATCAAATATCTTGTCTTGGCACTTAAACCTAACTAAAACATTTTGTAATGGCCAAAATAATGTAATTAGTGGCATCATTTTTGTCTTAATGAACAGCAACCTGACCCCAGGATCCCTTTCTATGAAATTCTTGACAGACTGTACTTGATGACATTGCCTTCTCAAGCCTTCGATATATGTCTTTACACAGCTGATTTTGACTTGCCCGTGTCTTGTATTCAACAACAGTCATCACACTTGAGACATATGCAATTTCATCCACAGTAGCCCACAGCTGATTATTTCTTTCCCTGTCAGCGTCCCATTAGCAAATATTCCTGGTGACCATATCAGCAAGCTGAGCAGTCATTGTCCCTACACACCTCTTGCCAAATTTCTTTTCTCTCATATTCAATTTTTCAGAGTGATTATGAGTGGAAAAACCAAAAATGAATGAAATCCATGTTATTTATCAATTTATTATCAACATGTCTTGTTCTGTCTCTCCCCCTTTTTCTAAGAGCAATGGATAAATGGATATTTGAGGAGAAATATAAATCCTAAACTGCTCATGCAATCTATGGAATACATTAATAGACTTGATACAGTTGAGAGTAGGAATGATCAGAAGTTTAGACCTTTACCTTTTTTCTTGGATATAATAAGTTATATAGTAAAACTTCTAATGCATCAATCCTGTTGGAATCTTATTTATCGGAGAAACCTAAGATAAACTTTTACATAAAATATCTAATCATAAAAATAAGATTTCAAGCACTTATTTAACTGCTAAAATAGATTTACTTTGACTTGGTGATTAAAAATTAGACAGAATTCATTTAACAATTGCCCATTATATCTAGAGACAGCTATTGTTGCAGCTTTATTTAGTTATAATGAGATTTTTGGATTTATACTGTTATTATAGTCTTTTATTAGTTATGCTTGATGTATACCTTCACTGATAATCTGCCAAATATTATTTTATTGAGGTAATATATATATATATATATATATATATATATATATATATATATATATATATATACACACTAACTATAGATTTTAGCCTTGGATATTATGACTGTCCAAGAAATCATCCAAGCCAGCTTGTATTTTATATATATATATATATATATATATATATATATATATTATGTGAGTGTATGGAGGTGTCAGTGTCAGTATATGGATGCTGGGTTTCATTTGGAGGGGTTGAACTTAATGGACTTTGCTCTTTTTTCAACCAGACCTAACTATGTAACTATGGTGTTGTTATCAAGTACATTTTAAGTATATTCACTCTTGATAAGAGTAATTTGGGACTATCCACCTCATATGATTGCATTGGGTGTCATCCTACCTTGCCAGACAGGTAAGTGTTAAATCAGAACTTATCGTGAAAAAAGCAGTAGTTGATGATCTTACACTACAAGCTTTTTATGTACACTTTAAACAAATCTATACAGTTAATAATTAACTATCTATGGACAGAAGAAAAATCATAATTTAACTGAACATTTTTATGAGGCCAATGACATTGGAGCTAAACAGACGGTTCTGTACTGTAGTGTCACAGAACATGAGAATGAACCAACTAAATAAACACAAATGTATGTGAAATGAGAAGTAACTCAAAAGGCACAGGGGACTTCTCTAAATGTAAACATATTTTTATCAGTGTAACAGTACATTAAAAAAGTGAGTGTAATATTTTGTCCATATTGCTCAAATACACATTTCCTCCTACCTGTGAGGGTGCAAAGGGCAAAAATAGATGCAAAGATCCATGCTTTTCTGACTTTACACCCTATCCGTGGTGAGTGCCCAAAGGGGAAGGTCTTTGTGATTTACGTTGCACTTCCTTGATGAATACAAGACTCCCTGAAGTATATTCATTGGGGTGACTTGGGGCTTGGGTGCTTACTTCTGGGATGTGCCTACAATTGTTATAAATTTTAAGCAAAAACTGAAGAAAGCCTTTAGTTTGGTACCCAATCCCTAGGTCTTACATGCTAAATATTAATCTAACAATGTAACAATTCCCCAAGATGGCGACAAGAGTACATAAAAATTATTCTATTACAAATATACACCCAAAAATGTAGTTTTAGCTAAGCATTTGCAGTAGTTGCTAATAAAGTGGGTTGCTGTTATGATAGTGAACTCTCACCTATCTTAATCGTTGCTTTTATACTTACAATAGTAGCTATAGGTGTTTGCAAAGATTGTGGTTACAGAAACGCTATAATGGAGAGAAGTGTTTGGCATCAAATTTGAGGAGCATAGTCTTAAAGGGATCTTGTATTTTGTAAAGGATAAGTAAACCTAATTCATTTATTTAAAAATAGTTTAGGGAGCATTTCTAAACACTTTTGCAAACAACATTTGTTATTTATTTTTTTATGTTCAGAGTATATTTTAAAATATATTCAGAAGAAAAACAGAGAAGTGTTCTTCAATTGCTTTGCTCAGGAAAGAAATCAGAAGTCTCAGATGCCCTTTTCAATTTGTTTCCTTCCTGTGCAGAGTAACATCATAATACTTCTCTGTTTTCCTTCGGAAGGTATATCTGTTAGAAGAACTGACCAGCAGGTGGTGGTGTTTTTACAAAATTCATTATATTAGCAGTTAATAAAAGCTTAAATAGCTCTGAAACTGAAAAAAAAATTGCCAATGTACACTGCTTAGAAAAAGCATCCTGAGCAATTTCACATGAACTTATCTTTAAAAACCAATGCTTTACTTGTTGCTGCACTGTACATCCAAAAAAATCTCAGATTATTTACAATTACTCACTTTTAAACCCCTAAATGAATTTCAAAATTTCAGATCCCAAATCTCCCTCGATTGTGGGCCACCTGTGTCCTCTTCCCTGAGATCATCCCAATATTTATACAGCAAATGCACAGCACAAATGAAGCAGTCATTTTAGATTTTATATAAGCAATAGATTTTCTTCTTTTTCCCATTGAAAAATACATTGTGAAAGTTCTGTTTCAAGTTGGCAGAAACCCTTTGGCAATAGCTTGAACATATGCATAAAACTATAAGCAGACTAGCTGAATTGCTTACAGGCATATGCTGATAACGAAGCTAAATGTACAAATGCCTCAAGAGGAAACAACAAGATGTAGCATAACCAGGTTTTTGCTAAGCTTGTATTGCAGGAGACGTATAATGTAGACTTCATAATGTGTTATATTATTAGGCATTTTATTGATAGAGTAGATATGAATGATTCTAATTCTCAGAACATAAAGCCTGACAAAGACTTCAGCTGCAGAAGATACTTGTTATGCACATGGTTTACATTAGCCTTAGAATGGTGAACATCTGTGCCTTCAAATTTGTTCTATAGCTCACGCCTTTCCTTATTGAATATTGCTTTACCCTCTGCCTGGTGTCCTTGCACATGCTCGGTGACAGATTTGTTTCAATATTTTAACTTTTACTAGCCTGGCCTAAAAATGTTATCAAGCATGCACAATACCCATAAACACCCAGATGATGCAAGGCAAATGTCTAATTGGCTCTCATGCATGCTACAGACTACAGCAATGTCTCCTCAAAACTAATTTTCACCATGTGATATAGACGAAATAAGATGTTTACCTCAGATACTTTTACCTCAAATTGCAATTTGCTCACTCACAACGACCACTAATTATAAACATAAAATGTTCATTTCTAATACTTGGTTGAAAACCCTTTGCTGGCAATGGCAGCCTGAAGTCTTGAACTCATGGACATCACCAGATTCTGGGTTTCCTCCTTTTTAATGCTCTGCCAGGCCTTTACTGCAGCGGCTTTCAGTTGCTGTTTGTTTGTGGGCCTTTCTGGCCAAAGTTTAGTCTTCAACAAGTGAAATGCAGCTCAATTGGGTTCAGTTTAATAAACTCCTGTGTTGCTTTGGCTGTATGTTTTGGGTCATTGTCCATCTGTATTATGAAATGCCTCCCATTGAATTTGACTGCATTTAGCTGGATTTGAGCAGACAGTCTCTGAACGCCTCAGAATTCATTCGGCTGCTTCTGTCCTGTGTCACATCATGGATAAACACTAGTGTCCCAGTGCCACTGGCAGCCATGCACGCCCAAGCCATCACACTGCCATGTTTTATAGAGATGTGGTATGCTTTGGATCATGACTTGTTCCATGACTTCTCCATACTTTTTTCCTGCCATCATTCGGGTAGAGGTTGATCTTTATTTCAGCTGTCCAAAAAATGTTTTTCCAGAACTGTGCTGGCTTTTTTAGATTTTTTTTAGCAAAGCCCAATCTAGCCTTTCTATTCTTGATGCTTATGAGTGGCTTGCACCTTGCGGTGCACCCTCTGTATTTACTTTCATGCAGACTTCTCTTTATGGTAGACTTGGATATCGATATGCCTACCTCCTGGAGAGGGTTTTTCACTTGTTTGTCTGTTGTGAAGGGGTTTCTCTTCACCATGGAAATGATTCTGTGATCATCCACCACTGTTACCTTCTGTGGACGTCCAGGTCTTTTTGCGTTGCTGAGTTCACCAGTGCTTTCTTTCTTTCTCCGGATGTACCAAACTGTAGATATTGTAGCAATTTCTCGGATGGGTTTTTTTCTGTTTTTGCAGCTTAAGGATGGCTTGTTTCACCTGCACGCAGAGCTCCTTTGACCACATGTTCTCTGTTCACAGCAAAATCATCCACATACAAGCACCCCCTCAAATCAACTAAAGGGTTTTTATCAGCTTCATTGATAGACATAACAAAAGAATAGCCCACATCTGACCATGATATAGCCTTTGAGTCAATTGAGCCCCTGAAATAAAGTGATTGTTTTAAAAAAAGGGTTTAGTTCCTCACATTTTTATGCAATATTTTTGTTCAACCCACTGAATGAAAGCTGAAAGTCTGAGTTCAACTGCATCTGAATTGTTTCATTTAAAATGAATTGTGGTAATGTACAGAAATTAGAAAATAATTGTCTGACCAAATATTTATGGACCTAACTTTATATAGTATATGTATTTCTACATCTATATGAAACAAGAATGCTTTGCGACATCAACAACAGTCTTTTGCATATCTACAAACTTACACATTGCAAAGTACAGTAAATTAAAGCTGAACCTGCCCAGGAAAAAAAGATACCTATCTTCAAATGTATTTTGTTTTGCAATTCGCAGAAAATGTTTTGTTGTTTTTTTTCCAGGAAATCATTATGTAGTCTCATTGTTACTAAAAGTCATGGGAAGATATACTTCTGTGAAACAGAAATAAAATATTAAGACCAACAATTCTTGAGGTATAGTTTGCATCATTTAGTGAACTGATATTAAGTCACAAGACATTTTGGGACTTTCACCAAGATCATATGGTTTAAATGTAGAGCCCTTCCTACTTGTTCCCACAGAAATTACTGTTTGCTCATTGTGGATTCATTGAAATGAAACAGCCTTTGTTAATGAGAAGGAATAAATGATGTTAACTGTAAAGACAAGCATGTTTTCTGCTTTAACTTGCAGTAAGGTTTCAAGATAAAGGAAAAACTGCAATAATATTTATTTCTTTGCAAACATATTCTTAAATAAGCTGCCTCAACGAGCAGAGAACCATTAATTACCATGCTGCATTGTACCTAATGCTGCCTCTATAGAAGTGAGAAGCCACTCTGTTACATAGGAGGCTTATTCACTGACATGCTCAGCACCACTGCTTCTTTATTCAATAAATATATCAATGGATGCCATGTATCAAATAGTAACATAGTAACTATGGTTGAAAAAAGACACATCCATTGAGTTCAACTTTTTCTGTCTAAATAAAACCTGCCTGATTGTTAGCCAGATGAAGGTATAAAACAAATCTGAAATCTTGATTGAGCTGAGCCATCTGTACCCCTACATAGTAGGTCTTGAAACTCTGAATCCTGTATTGTATACATGATCATCCCAATCCCTTTTAAAATATTGCAATTACATCAACCCAATTCACAGGCACTGTACCAGAAAAAAGGGAGTCTAGGTCAGGATGATTATTTTTGGCATTAGATCATTCAGTTGGGCTGTTGTAGAAAAGGGACATACTGACATACTGCAATCTGAATTATACAGTGTATATACATTTTTCTACCCAAGCATACATGACTCCACAGATTGAAAAAAAAAACAAAATAGTCCCTTGCTTTAACGTGAAGAGTGTCTGTGCACTACCCATTTTGGAAAGCAGAGAGACATTACTTCACAATTAAACAAGATGAGGTAGGGGTTGTATGTACACTGTGAGCCTAAGAGGGGTTGGGCAACGGTTCCTTCAAGTATCATGGTCTTTGAAATGTGTGCAGGTAGTGTTTATTGATTTTTTTTTTAATGAAACACAACTGAATTACCTCATGTCAAAAAGGGGGGTTATATTTTCCCTTTAAATACCAGTTAGCATTGTGTTATACTGGCAATAGCATGATCAGCTACAAAGGCATTTTATAGCATCCATTTAAAAAGAAATGCAGGAGTTAGGAGGCTGCAATAGGTATATATGAAGACATACATATTATTCTTGTATATAATGGTTAATATAAGCAGAGCCATGATTTCAATCTCTTACTTTAGGAGGTCTAACAGACTTCCTTCAATAAGACACTGCTGCTCAGAATGTATGACATGGGTTCGCTGCAACCAACACAAGTCTGCCTCAAGCTAAATCCCAATCTAGTTTTGCCCCCTCCTAACACTGATAAAAAAAAACTTAAAAATACTATATTTAATAATGTACAGGGTCAGTATGAAGCTACCAACAATCCTAAAGGCAGGACTGGACAATAGAAACTTGCTATCTATATTTAAGGTTAGGACTGAGTTTTAAGGAACTAATTGTCACATATGGTTTCCCATAAAAGATGCCATGGTTCCAATCACAGCTCATGCTTCTGTCTATAACAGTCACCTTTCTTTTCGGGAGGAGCCCTTCACTACTTGGATGCTGCCAGGTCTTAAAGAACCATGGCAAGAGTTCTGGCAGACAAGGGAACCAAAACGTGCAAAGTGTAGTCATAGAACAGGCCAGTTAAAAGCAATCAGACGGAATCAGGAACCAGAAGCATAGTGGTGGACACAAGCTGGGGTCTAACCAAACAGTAAACGCAGTACAAAGTCAGGATCCAGAAAATTGGTCAGTAACAGGCTAAGGTCAGTACAGGCAGTGTATCGGCAGAAGTCAGGAACATGCATGGGACTAGAAGTGCAGCCAGGAACGATGTACAATATGCCTAAATTTGTCAACGCGTAATTGGCCACAGCGCCTTTAAATATTTAAATTTAGCGACAACCGTGATGACGTTACAGTGTACAATGCAGCACGCTGAATATAAAGGACACGAAGGAGCGGTGCACTTGTCAAACCACGAATGAGTGGAGGTGCTGGGCGTCTCCACAGGCAAGCCAGGTATTATTTATTAAATTAATATTTGAAGCCATCTATGTTATGAGGGTAGATGGAGTGCATAGCTGGTAATTACTATATGCCTAGTTTATAACCTCCTCTCCATTCTTCATTTTCCCATGTATGTTTATTTCTTTTTCTCGTTCTTATCTTCCTCAGTAATTTTTTTACATCCTGGAGTAGATAAATTGCATAATTAATGTATGTTGCCTCCCACTGGTTACAATTAATCTATAATCTGGATTTACTGCACATAAAAGCTGCTCTGATGCTAGATAAAGCACCTGCTGCTGTGAAGAAAAGAGGGCACGGTAATACAATGGTGCAAAGACATGTCTCCATGTGCAATGGTAAAACAAAGAAGCACAAATTGCAAAACCCTGTTGGAGGAAGATCATTAATTAAGTTATCAAACAATTTACTCCCTTTGGCAACAACATAAAGTAATTGGATTATCTTTTTTTCACTTGAGCACTATTTCTGATATCACACACACTAGGTTATGAATTTACACCACCAGGGCTTTAACAAATCTGACACTGGTAAAGGGATAACCGACTTCACATGAATTTAAACTGGAAAAAAAATGATGTTTTCTATTACTTTACTTTGCTTCACTTTTAAAGGAGAACGAAAGTTTAAAGGAGAAGGAAAGCTACTGAAGCAGTTCATTTCCAATAGATTAGCCAAAATGGTGCAAGCAATAACACTACCGTATATTTATTCTGCAGAATGCTTTACCATACTTGAGTTAAAAGCTCTAGAAGTTCTCTGTTTGTTTAGGATAGCAACTGCCATATTGACTTGGTGTGATGTCACTTCCTGATCGCTCATAGCTCTGGGCTCAGATTACAGCAGGGAGGGGAGGAGGGAGGGGGCGAGGAGCAAACTGAGCATGCTCAAGGCCGTGTCATGGAGGTTTAAGCTGAAAACAGGAAGTCTGATACAGAAGCCCATGTGTACACAATAGAAGGAAAGAAATGCTGGGTTTCTTTTGACAGAGGATTCAGAGCAGCATTACTTTGAGGGTTTATATAGACTTTTCTAATAAATCTTACTTAATTTTAGCCTTTCCTTCTCCTTTAACAAAGAAGAAGGATAGAAATGCTGCACATATGTTATAAAGCTGGCCAGAGATTTTTAAAAGATCCGATCCTCATCGTGAGACCGCGATTTTCTCAGATCAGATTTTTTGACCTGGCCAATCTATGTCCTGAGAGATGTCGGCAGAAAAATTGTAAGATGTACGATCGTTCGAATCCCACTAACCGCACGATAATTTCGAAGGATTGGTCGGACTTCCCTAAAATCGGTCGTTCGGCAAGAAGAATTGTCACGTCTATGGGGAGCTTACCAGCCCAAAGCAACCACAGGCTCTGGATCTTTTAAAAATCTCTGGCCAGCTTTATAACATATGTGCAGCATTTCTATCCTTCTTCTTTGTTCTTTAGCAGGGAAGATCTGTGGCTTCAAATATGCCCCAGTAGCTCCCTATCTGAGCTGCAGCAAGCTGCTTGAAGATAAATTGCAACCTGGAAGGGTCTTGTTTGTCAATTGTGTTTGCAAACTGCTACAGTCATTAAAAGTCAATAACAATTTTAAGCACTATCACCCAACCGAATCCTTACTTCCCAATGCAAACTGCAAGTGGATGGAAAAGGACTTGGACAATAATTTTCAGCTCTGGAAAAAAAATTCATATGGTTTTCCAAAAATCCTGTTTGGAAAAAAAAAATCAATAAATCTAAATCGGTAATGTTTCATTGTTTATTAATACATCAGCCCTAGAACTATGCCCAGAATAAAAGCAGTCTGTTTAAGCACTGTGTTTTTATAGGGTAATGGAACTGCTTGGTGGCTTTAAATATCCTTTTATTTTACAACATGGTTACATATTTTTTATCTGCTTTTATTGCACAAATATATTTTAGATGTTATCAGCACTAATAGTCCAATATTTTGGTATAAATGTAACTTATTTGCCTGAATGCTTGTTAACACTCCAGCAATAGTACTAAATTCAAATAAGGGCTCATTTTAGAGCACCCATCTGTCTCCTATTTTACCACCTGGCCGGGAAAGAATATGCTTGATTCCAATGTTATTAATAGGGAAGAAATAAAAACACAATTAGGTTGGTTAATTTTTTCCAGAAAAGGTGGCAACCATAGCTCATGCTGTGCACCCTATACTCAACATGTGCACCCCAGAAGCAGGTCCTTGCTCTCATGAATGGCTTTCCTAATTAATACAGCACTGCCTTAGTTCTATATTAAGAGGAACTAGTTGGGGAAGACATATAGGAGTCCCTTGAGTTAGACCTAGAGGAGGGATAAATAACCACGGCATTAAACTCCACTTACATTTGTATATAGCTTATTTAAAACAACTTAAAATGTTGTATGTAAAGATGTTTAAAATTAAATTTGGTTTCAAATATCAAACCAGGAGCACAAATGTATGCTTATTTTCATTATTTTCATACAATATTATAAAACTACTCACTGCTTAAATTCAGCTTTTTATTTTATGTAATACTTGGCAATTCAATGTGCTGCCACACTGCAAAAAGTGATTTTGATCATGGAATATTACTGCTGCATCATATGCATAGGGTATTACGGATTTCTTAGAACTATGAACTTTCTATTAATCACGGTGACAAAAAAAAAGCAGAGAGGAAACAGCAGCTAAATTTACCTCCGAAAAAGTCAAATGAAAGTGTGTATATAGCAAGCTGCATAAAGAATGAGAAGGAAATAAATTCCTAGTATGCAGCAATTTTCCGCATGTAAAACAGGAGCACTTACATGAATTTCTTAAGGTCATCTGAATCTGATATTGTCTGTATAAGTTGTGTGTCAAGTTTATGATAAAGGAACAGATATCATTTTGATGATCATTTTGACATCTTCCATTTATCTTAAATAGACAATGATAAAGTATGAGAGCAAGGTGTATTGTCCTTTATGCAAACAATCTATGGACAAACTCTGTGCTGAGGAAAGTTATATGGAATATATTCATGGGTACAGAGAAGTAGGTATTATGTTGCCGAGGCGGAACAGTTATAAAGGCTAATATTTGGGGAAAAAAATAGAAATCTACAAGTTGCTTGGAATTAAATATGGAACAAATTCATTATTTTTGCGAAATCAGCCAAGTAATGAACACTCCACAAAAGATTTGGCCAAATACCAAACCAAATCTGAACCCTAGTATACATATTCAAATTTAAGCAAAAAAAAGACAAAAATAAGAATTTTCCATAATTACATAGTTGTGCAGTAACCATATGGCTACTATTAAGAAGCTAAAATAAAACTGGCTTCTTGTGATCTTTGGTTTTACAAACAAACTGGCAATTATTAAATCAATGAAAACTGTTCATTTAATACTGCTGGAAACAGACAGAAATTATATCAAAATAATAAAATGTTTCATAATGAGAATGGATGAGTTAGTATATGGCACTCAGGAGCAATATATAGTTACCTGGGCAGCATGGAAATATATGTGGGGACAGAGGATTATAAGAAAGTAGTCGCAACACTGCAGCAAAACACACTACAGATATGGGACTTGTTATCAAAAATGTTCTGGATCTGGGGTTTTACAGATAACGGATCTGTCTGTAATTTGGATCTTTATACCTTAAGCCTAATAGAAAAGCATGTAAACATTAAATAAACTCAATAGGCTGGTTTTGCTTTCAATACGTATTAATTATATCTTAGTTTTGATCAAGTACAAACTACTGTTTTATTATTATTATTATTTGGATAAACTGACGTCTGTGGGAGACGGCCTTTCGGTGATGTAGACAGGGGAGTAACTACAGAGGAAGCAGACCCTGCGGCTGCAGGGGGGCCCAGGAGGTACAGGGGGCCCCATGAGGCTCTCATTGATGAGCAATTTGAACATATATTGGTAAAACAGGACAAACACTGGATATGTTGGGGGCCCTAAAATTCATTTGCTGTGGGGCCCAGCAACATCTAGTAACGCCACTGGATGTAGAACTTTCAGCAACAAGGGGTTTCCGAATAATTCCACAGCCCTCTCCTCTCTAGAATCCACAGGGAATATGCAATATTTGTGTAAATGTGATAACCTAATATGTCTGTATGTGATGATACAACCTGGAATAATGATAACCTGTATTGTTCTCTACCCTTTATAAATTTTTCTTTTTTCTTTCTTCATATAATTCCTTTGGTGCTGTTCTGTATTATATTTTTGCCTTTCAAAAAGGAATAATAAAGAGTATAAAATGTGAATGTGATCCTATTACTTTTACAGTATTTCAAGGCTTGGTAAATCATATCAATGATATTTTTCTTCAGAATCCCATATGAAAAAAGGTGTCGAGTACAACAAATCCCTACTCAAATTTTAATTAAAAAACAAATTCAACTTTATTGTACAAAGCACAAAAATAAAATAAAAATAGCAACTGAAGAAGGATTTTTGGATAACTTTTTATAAATAGGGCCCTAAGTATTTAAAATGCAATAGAATTATAATATACTCATGACTATTATAATAAATAAAGCCACGTTGGGGGATATGATTCCCACCATCCTCTTTCACCAAGATGCATGTGGTGGGAAGATACTTAATTACGAGTTGCCGGTTTCATTGTGAGTATTAATATTTATAGTTCACTAAGCACTGTATTGACATAAGCTGCTCTCTTGTAGTTACACACAAGCAGATCTCTGTCCAAATTGCAAACATGCATGCCGACCCCAGGGCATAATGTGGGGGGTGTGGGGCTCATCAGGCAAGGATTGCATCACTGCTCAGTAACTTATCAGCTCCCTGTATAGATTTAGACAAAGTGAGAAGACATTATATATAGTGCAAGTAAAGCCTGCCCTTTACAGAAGCAGAGACCAATCATAAGACCTTGGTTAGGTAAATATAATTTATGATGAAGCCTTTAAATAAGCGCCTAAACATCTGTCAGTGAAACAACCCCATGCAATACATCATTTTTCTAGTTATAGCAACGCATACAAATGTATAGAGACAAGGTCAGTGCAGGGCACACAACAGAACCCAAGGGAAAATCCATGTCTTCAGAGAACAAAAAGCACAGCTCTGCCACACAACAAGCAGTGTCGCTGATAATAATTGCATCAATAACAGGATTACATTGCTCATATCCAGTGTTTGTGTTTCACTCCAAATGGACTTTTCATAAGATATGAAGGAAAAAAGAAACTGATACCAGAGTCTGCATTTATTACATTTCTTCCCCCTTAAGACTGAGGGCAGCAATCTGATGGGAAATGGGAAAAAGTATTTCTTCTTCTATGCAGTTGGCCAGTTTTGTTAAATAGGGGGCATTTACAATGGCAGAAATGTCCCATTCAGAACCAGAGACTGTGCCAGGAAATTCAGACCACTATTAAGCTATGGTAGAGGCAAAAGCAGAATAATGGAGGTTATCACTAGAAACACACATTTCTTTTGTTACAAAGCTTAAAATTCAATCTAAAACCAAAAGTATTCATATGAAGTTGGTTGTCTTTGCTGCTAAAGCAGCATTCACCATTCACTCTTCTGGGTATGCTTTCCACTAGATGTTGGAGCAATGATGGTGGAGTTTGAAAACCAATTCTGTAAGAACCTACATTACTGTATGCACCAAGTTAAAAGGCCTTTACAAACTAATAGGAAGCTAACTTGTCAAGTCTGTTAATGTATGAAGCACCTGTGTCAGCAATAAAAAGTGTGGGGTAAATATGCAGTTCGAGTAATTAGAAGGGGTCTCCACATATTGTTAGCCATATGATTTATCAGCTACTCTCTCTATTAATAGCTGGGACAATTTTGCAGCAAGCGGATCTACTGATGGTGTGAAATTATAATAGATCAGGTCAAACAATGCTTTCAGTTATACTATCAAAATTGTTTTCAACGTTAACTTTGCTTTAGTAAACATTCTGCATTGTGTTGAGGCACAAGTACAAACTCTAGTTAGCAATAAGAGCATTGTGAGCTGGAGGTAATTTTCATGAACAGTGTCAACTGGGGTCTCCAGGTTCACAAGGGCTGGTGCCCAAACACCCCAGTCACAAGCGCTGTCGCCTACCCCCACCACATACTTAAGCTACTCCTTGTGGACAAGATTGTGGTGGTTCTTATCAGAACTGGGGAGGGACCACAGAGCCGGGTAGAGACCATTGGGGAATGTCAGTGGTAAGAATACTATGGTGTTATGATTTATTTTTATGTGACTAAAATCAATATGATGGCTGTTCACCACTGCTTGACTCATCACAGCCCCACTCAAGCAAAACCCCATCATTTTATTTCTAACACATCCAAATCTGATCATACAGGTTATCAGTAATCAGGAGAAAACTTGACTCAAGAGAAACGGGCAGACGTTTTGGAGATGATTTTTTTCAATGATTTATACTGTTATTCTACTTAATATGTAAGCATTTGTCAACATAATGAATACACTAGAGGCAAATAAGATTTAATGGGTGAATAAAGATACTATTGTTTGTCTACCTACGTTCAGTATTATTCACCGAAACTTCTAAATGTAGGACTTCTCTACTGCAGTAGAGTAGTATGTCTTACAGTTGGATTCAGAATAATAGCAGTGTATTTAAAAAGTAAATAAATCCTTATAATAGCTTTTATTTCCTTACATACAAATGCATTGGGAACACTGCACATTCTATTCCAAATCAAAACATAAAAAATGTATCACATTTGTGTTATTCCTTTACAGAAAGTAAATAAAAGGGAATAGTAGGCTGTTCCAAAGATTGTATAAAATGAAAATGTGTCAAGATTTTGCTTTCATTTGAATCACTGAACTAATATTTAGTTGTATAATCAGTGTTTCCTGAGAACTGCTGCACATCTGTGTTGCATGATGTCGACCAACTACAGGCACCTGTTTCTTCTGCATTACTTGGTTTGGCCTCAGAAACAACATTTTGATGTCACCCACAAGTTTTCTATTGGATTAAGGTCCGGCGATGGCTGGCCACTCCAAAACGTCAATCTTGTTGGTCTGGAATGAGAATGTAAGTACCAAACTAAGGTCAAGATAATACTACGGTCCTTAACTGTATAGGACTAGGATGTGTACCTTGCAAAATAGAGAGTGAGAAGTGACAGGAATGCGTGTGTAAGTGGCCCGAAGGCTCAGACAAGAGTAGCAGACCTAGGAAGAAGCACCAGTCCAACAAATTAAGGTACAGGCAAGGATTTAGCAAGAGAGTGGTCAACTCCAGGCAATATGGTCGGTTCAGGCAGCAAGGGTTCAGAAAAAAGGAACAGGCAAGGATCAATATACAAGGTCAAGATAATAACACTAGAAGCGCACCCAGGAACAAACAATGAAGAACCTATTGTAGGGCAATGTGAGCAGTGTCTCAGCGTCTTTTATAGGCCTCCTTTGGCGCCAAAATTAGAAACAGTGACGTCATGACGCTGGCGTCCTCACGCATGCGTTTTCGGCGTGATGTCGCTGAGCTGCGACCAGGAGGAACCACATGGAAGACATCGCCATCTTGGGACACGACATCTTGGAATGCCAGGTAAGATTTCCTTACAGCGTGTAACGTTGCTCTGAGAACCGCGTGACCAATCCGGAAGTCACGGCTGAAACATCGCGAGATCTTGAATACCCGGAACTTACAAATCAGCTATTTAAACTTGAAGATGAAACGCGCTCATAATTTATGCCCTTGACGATGCCGAGTACATCAGCGAAACGCGTAGGGCGGGCATAAGTGGACTGTGGAGTGCTTAGCTCCCACGCAGTCCCGACGTATATAGGCAGGTTTAGCACGGGGGATTCTTCTTGGAAGGGAGGGAGTGGGCAGTTGTGGTCTCCTTGTATTTGGAGGGTTTAATTTACAAACAACCAGCGATGTCTCTTAGAGACCCCACCAATCCACCTTTTGCTAGACATTTTTAATTTGTATGTTAATTTTAAGGACACTGTCCAGCACTATCGACAGATTGGTTGGTTAGTGGGCGTGTATTCCAATGAGTGTGTTTTATTGGTCAATGACAGTAAAAGTTACGTTTTAACTTATATGTTATTACTTTTTTCATGTTATCACTTTCTGAACTGGCTTGCTTTGTGGTGACGAGTGGTTAATTTAACTATTAGTGTCCAGTTAATCGCCACTGTTTTTTGGTTTTTGGTCTGTTATTTACAAGCTTGCGGTATAGTGGAACACATGTATTACATCAAGCTCAATTATTTTGTTTGTTGGTCTGGAACCAAGATGTTGCTCGTTTACAGGTGTGTTTGAGGTCTTGTTGAAACACTAATTTCAAAGGCATTTCCTCTTCGGCATAAGGCAACATGACCTCTTCAAGTATTTTGAAGTATCGAAACTGATCCATGATCCCTGGTATGTGATAAATAGGCCCAACACCACAGTATGAGAAACACCCCATATCATGATGCTTGTGCCACCATGCTTACTGCCTTCACAGTGTACTGTGTTTAGGGGTCGTCAGACAAACTGTCTGCGGCCCCTAAACTTGGTTTCAACAGTCCACAAAATGTTGTGCCATTTCTCTTTAGGCCAGTTAATGTGCTCTTTGGCAAATTGTAACCTCTTCGGCACGTCTTTTTTCAACAGTGGGACTTTGCAGGGGCTTCTTGCCGATAGCTTGGCTTCACATAAGTGTCTTCTAATTGTAACAGTACTCACAGGTAACTTTAGACCTTCTTTGATCTTCCTGAAGCTAATCATTGGCTGAATCTTTCCTATTTTGGCTATTCTTCTATCCATTTGAATGGTAGTTTTCAGCCTATCATTTTCTGCACTTCTCTATGGGGCAAGTTCACTAAGATGCAAAGTTTCGCCAGGCGTATTTTCGCTAGCGCTCCGCAAATTCACTAAAATCCGAAGTTGCGCACAGAGGTATCGTTAGTTTGCGAAGTTGTGCTAGCGTTAATTCACCAAGCGAAGCGAAGTTTCGCTAGCGATGGTTAATTTGCATACGGCGCGAAATTCAAATTTCAATGGAGGAATACATATCTGCAATACAAATGCCTAGAAAACCTTCAAATCAGCAAATATAAATTTTATTTTGCAGGTATAGTTTATGTGCCCACTGTCTAGGTAAGTTGCCATGAGTCAGGAAATGTAGGGGGGAAGGAGGGGAGCCCCAAAAAAAATTTCGATCTTTTTCAGCCTATCACCCATCATGTAGAAAACACGCCAGCGTTTTTTGGGACTTAGAAAAAAATTTGACTTTTTTGGAAACAATCCCTATCTTCTCTATTGCGCTTCGCCAGGTCTGAGGTGGCGAAGGAAGTCTAGCGTAAAAGGTAGCGTTCAGTACACTGCGCAAGTTAGTGAATTTGCGTAGTTACATCACTAGCGAAAATTCGCCTGGCGTAAGTGTGCGAAGTAACACTAGCGAATTTACGCCAGCGTTCGTTAGTGAATTTGCGAAGTACCGAAAATGCCAAACGCTAGCGAATTGACGCTAGCGTTCGGTGCTTCGGTGCTTAGTGAATTTGCGCCTATGTGTTTTCCACTCTCCAATCAACTGTTTAATCAAAGTACACTGATCTTATAAACAATGTCTGGAATGATCCATTTTACTCAGAGAATGAAGTGCACTAAAACTAGCATGCACAACATTTGCTGCCTTCCTTCCTTAAATAATTGATAACTGTTTTTTCACAAAATGAATGACCTTACTAATTGAACTCCACACTGCTATTATTGGAACAAGCTATTATTATTTTGAACACTGCTATTATTTAGAACAAGCCTCAATTAATGATTAAATTACACAGAATCAGCAGCATGTCATAACTGTTGGGTCTGTTGGTTTTCTATTACTCTACTACACCTAATAGTAAATTATTTGCCATGTAGAAATATAATTTCTACCAAAAACAGTGACTGATCAGGTAAGTAATGTCGGACTGCTGTTATTCTGAACACAACTGTATGTTTGCCTATTTTGGAGGTATTGATCCAATACAATTAAGGCTGATTTATGAATGCTCAAACCTTCAGGCCTCCAGCATTCAGTTGCTAAAAACTCATGTGTGTTCCTAAACTCATGTTGTTTCTTAGTTTGAATACCTTGGCTAACTTTGTTTCTCTTAGAGTTTTTTTTTTCCCAGCACCTAAAATCTATCAAGATTTTATTTTTTGTTGGAGAAAAAAAACTGATTGACAGGAAGCCAAGGTATTTGATTGAAAAAAACAAGTCTGCAGTGTTTTTAGCAGCCAAAGGCTTTCAGAATTCTTATATCGGCCCCAAGTGTTGGTAAACAAATCAAATCAAAACTATACCTGCAAAAAAAATACCCCTCTTTGCTTTCCTGTATACCCCATTTTACTATCCATGTAACATCTGTAACATGGAGGCAATAGAAAGGGCAAAAAAGCAGAGGCACACTTAATACTGATCCTCCAGACTAATAAATCTGTGTCCCACATATGCTGCAAAACTGAAATTAGAGCTCCAGTGTTCTTCCCAGGCTGTTTTGGCCAGGCACAATGCTTGGCCATTTTTTTCCTGCTCCATGCTTCTCTTCATCCCTTAGTGTTGCCAGCCCGGACAGCCTGATTTTCAGAAGGGCTGTCCGGGTAAAAACTGTCTGTATGGATTTCCAAATTAGGAAACCTGGACAGTGTTTTAAAATGAATGGTGCAGCCAATCGGTGATCGTCACGTTACAACCCTTGGATATTATGACAAAGAAAGGGAAAATCAGTCAAAAAATATTTTATCATTTGCTTAAAATGCCCTTTATGGGAGATGTCGCCTTTTGCGTAACAGGTCTATGCACTTCTTGGATTCAGTTAACCGTCCGGTTGCTGGCTTCCAGCTGAGTCAAAAGCCTGTTAATACCACTCTAACAACAGTAATAAACGTTAAAAAATAAAAAATGAATGTAAACTGCAAAAGTGCTCGGAAAAGCACCCTGAGTAAGATTATATGAATTCATTTTTGGAGTTCAGCTACCCTTTAAGGGACAGAGATACTAAGGAGCAGCAAACATAGTCAAACCTGTTTTTCCAGCTTCAAAGTCCAATATGAATTTATTGCTGCCTTTCACCCACCTGTTAGTACTGTGCTTCTCTTTAAACAAAAATGCTGGCAATATGCTCTTTGTATAATACTAATAGCAAGCCCCCAGCTCTAATTTATCAAGCAGAGAAGCCATTTCCCTTACCCTCATAAAGAAGCAGCATTTCTAGGTAAAGTAACAAATCAGAATAATTGCTTTAAATATAACCTTCTCTGCTATCATATGGTGATTTACGCTTTTGACATTGTGTATAATAAATACATGCTCTTGCCTTTCACTTTGCAAAGCCCATTTATTTTACTTCACGTTCTATTAATTTCATAGAAAGTGCTAGTTCTCTGGAATGGATGCACATATTTAATAAGATGAAAAGCATGGGTAAAATATCATTAACAGCACAATGTACAATTTCTTGTATCCTGGGCATAGGTTATACAGTATCTCTGATAGACAGCAAGAGATCGCTTTCTTATTGGTGCAATACATGTCCTCTGCATGATCCCAGTTGATTTTTACACAACCAGTGTTTGATATGTACCAGACACTAATAAAACAGAGTGCAGTATATACATTTAGGCTCCAAGCAGCCCAGAGATTAAACCATAGATTGCTACGCACACAATTGCTATGCACCTTTCAAGCCCCAATCTGAGGTTCCACAATTTTTCAGGGCCCCTTTGGCTCATAATAAAGTTACAGATATATGGAAACATTACTGTACCGCAATTCAGCCACAGATCCATATCTAAGGTGTATATAGGTGTTGGTTAAAAGAACCGCAAGTTGAGTAGGAGTTTCTAAGGGTCTCTTCCTACCCAAGGGAATAGTAAATAAAGAAATGAAAACCAGAAAGTGGGTCAAGAGCAGAGACCAGCCACCATATCTTCACCTAACAGCCGCAGGTCCCTACACACAAGGTTAGGGACCTGAATAGCAAGACATTGGACTGGAGATAAAGTTATTTCATATCATGTGAAAACTCATGGACGAGATTAAATTTGAGGAGAAAAAAATTTCTCCAAATTCAGTTCCAGATTTTACTCAATAGAGTTTTCACCTAATAAATCATGAATAAATCATGAGATACTTTTTTCTGAATTGAATCACATCTCTAATTGAATCTCATCCATGAGTTTTCAAATGATAAACTATTTTCTCCCTTAATTGAATATGGCCCAATATTTGAAGTACAGGCTCCAAATACCTTTAAAATTCTGTGTCATTATCACCCAATCTTCCTGCATTGAGCAAATGCAATTTGACACAAATTTTACAACATCAGAACAATTAATTTACGTTTATTAATAAATAAAGACTCAATCGTATTGGTGTTTTTTTGTAAAACCTACAAAATGTGCCTGAAATTTAAACTTAGAATGCACTTACCTTAAAAAAGGGAACGTTCACCTTTAAATAAACTATGTTTACGTTATAGCTGGACCTACTCTAATCAACATTTCAGTTTGTCTTTATATTGTTCACTGGTGCTTTTCAGTAAGGTACAGTATGCTTGGTAATATTTAAAGGGCTGGTTCACCTTTACGTTATCTTTTGGTAAGTTATAGAATGCCAACTTTACAGTTTTTGAATTATTTGCCTTATTCTTCTGACTCTTTTCAGCTTTCAAATGGGGGTCATTGACCCTATCTATAAAACAAATGCTCTGTAAGGCTAAACGTGTATTGTGTGTTATTTTTTTATTCATCTTTCTATTTAGGCCCTTTCCTATTCATATTCCAGGCTATTATTCAGTTCAATACATGGGTGCTAGAGTAACTTGGGCCCTAGAAACCAGACTGCTAAAATGGCAAACTGGTGAGCTGCTGAATAAAAAAGCTAAATAACTCAAAAAAACAAAAATAATAAATGCACATTGTCAAAGAATATGTCTCTAGACAACATACTAAAAGTTCATTTAAAAGTGAACATTCCCTTTAAAGGGACCTAGAATTATGGAATGATATAATACTCAATGATTATGTTAGTTGAGATCAATTGTGTTTCCAATGTAAAGAATGGAAAAAGAAGTTCAATCAAGCAAATGCCTCCCTTTGTAAGAATATCGTGAAGCAAACCTGCCTGCACTGAAAATAATGTTGATTTGGATTTTTAACTTGAACACAAATACTAGCACAACCACCTTCATTTTTCTCATCATGAGCACACATACATACTATGTTGATCTTGGATGTACAAGGTGTTGACTTAGTAAATAAAGAGATTGTGAGAACAAACCTTTTCCTAACTTCTGTGCCTCTGCTAGTTATCCAAAGCCTTGTACCTATCCACTCCTACCTGCACAGCCCCAAAAACAGCTTTGCCAAGAAAGGTGGAATGCAGGCTTGAATCAAAAATGCTTCAAACATAAACTACAATGCTAATCTAATGTATGCACACCTAGATCATAACATTTTATTTGTAAATGATGTGCCGTAATTGTATGCTTAGGTGGAACATTCGTAAAATGATTAGAGTGCTCCTGATGACAGAATAGGAATCTCATTAGTAAAATGAATAGTATATTTTTGAATGCATCACAGTTTGATTAAACACTAGACAATGTGATATAGTAATTAAGGCAATAACAAATGGCTAAAAATGTATTAAGCTGCACATAAATAACACGCAGATACACTGTATAATGTCCACCAGTACTGTTATAAACAAACTGTTACATACTCCCCACCCAAGACCCATAAATTGGCTGTTGCAACAATGGAGTGATTGTTGCCCTGTTATATGTATATCCCATAAACTGAGTTCATATTACATATAAATACAGTTTGTGGGTATTCATTACAATGCTTATAAAACTTTTACTAGAAACCACACCACTAATCTGCCCTACAGGCAATACTATAACAAACAAGGGAAAGTTGTGCTCATCACTAATTTTTAAAACCATTATGCGGGGGTGCAATGAGGCTGTGACCACAAAATACATATAGACAAATGAAAGAGGTCCTCTGCACTCAACCCATTATCAATATATATTTAAGACATTGAGATATTTTGTGCATACAGCTACTAAAAAATGCCTTACCCTTTAAACAAAACGGGGTTCGTTTGTCCATATATTGCAATATATTTAAGCTGGCCAACTATGTCAAAGGCATCCCATATCTGGCCAGTCCTACAAAAAATTTTCATCTAATTCATTAAGCATTATATTGCTTTATTATACATTATACAAAGGGACTAAGTTTTACCTGCAACTTACTAGCTGGTGGCTAATAATAGGGCAACCAAGTTTTGGAGTTTTACTTTGAAAGCAGATTTTTTTTTTTGCTGAAAAAACTCAACTCGAATTCGATTTGAATTAAATTTGAGTTTGCAGGTCGATCCTATTCACTCAAATTTAAAAAATTCAAAATTTTTAATAAATTTCAATTGGTCATTTTTTTTCAGAATTTTATGGGAGTTTTATAAAGTACATATGGTTGTTAGGGTAATATGGACCAGATTGCGGAAAATCCAAACTGGAGAGCTGCTGAATTAAATCTAAATAACTCAAAAACCAGAAATAATAAAAAATGAAAACCAATTGAAAAGTGTCTCAGAAAATCAAATCTATATCATACTAAAAGTTTATTTAAACGTGCCTTTAAACTGTACAAAGCTTGAGAGGAGGAGCAGCAGCCCTTCCAATAACAGAGCTTTTCCTGCAACTTTGTCCTTTAAAACACAAACATATAGCATATATGACTGTTTGTGTAATGTGCAAGCTGAAAAAGTATCTAATAACCTTTAAAATTGATCAGTTTCTTTTTTTAATTTAAAATGTAACCTTTAAATCAGTTATAAATTTAGAAAGCAATGGAAATTTTTGTGGTTTTGTCTGTCTTGTTAAGCAAATAAGGGACTAAATTGCTTTCTTCGAGTTACCATGGTGCTTATGGCACCTGCTTCATTTGAGTCTACTGATTAGGTTTCCTATTGTTACCCCAGAACTACCTTCAGAATAGCCACTCCAATGTATTTTCATATGAATAAAATCAAATATGATGATGAAGCTGATCCTGCTCCCATGTTTAACCATGTACAGAAAAATAAAGACTGTACACACACACTATAAACACACACAGGTATGGCACCTGTTATCTAGATCTTATGGATATTTCCATAAATTGGATCTTTATAATTTGTCAACTAGAAAATCATGTAAACATGAAATAACCCCAATAAGATGGTTCTGCTTCCAATAAGGATAATAATATCTTAGTTTGGCTCAAGTACAAGGTATTGTTTTATTATTAAAGAGAAAAAGGAAACATTTTTTTTAAATTTGGATTATTTGGATTCTATGGGAGACCGTCTTTACGTAATTTGGAGCTCTCTGGATAATGGGTTTCCGAATAACGGATTTATTTATGCTAGCGACACATCACTTCTTTTTAATAAATACGTTTTTCATTTTTTAAGACCTGAGAGTGTGGACATTGCTGTTCCGATTATTCTACATTTTATGACTGCACCCAGGCATTTTGATTTTTTGTAACATGAGTGCCAGCTAATCTTGATAAGATATATATATATATATATATATATATATATATATATATATATATATATATATATATATATATATATATATAAACTTTCACCAATATTGGAGTGCGGGTCCTTTGAAAGTCTCTATATCATATGTTTGACCCAGCACACGGAGTAAAACCAAGACTGGCTCATATATACACACACACACATATACATATATATATTTATTTATTAGTAGGTGTATGTCTCATAAATATATATCTGTAATATAACCATAAACAAAGGTGATGGAGAACTCCCAGGTGCACTTTTTCTACTCTACACTCACTTTCTGCTGTAAAATATCTAACTGGATGTCTGTACCAGCCAGCTTCGTTGTGCTTTTTTCCTTCTGGCAAGAAGTATATATAAGAGGTCACTCATCAGCTCTATTGTACATGATGACTCACATTCAGCTAGAGATTCCATGTCACTGAGGTCCTTACTGAAAGGGTAAGTTCATTAGCCACAACCTTTTGCTGCCTGATGACTTAGAAGATCAACGCTGCATCTGTTTTTAAACCACGTAGTAAATATATAAAATTGCCATTTCGTTTGTGAAGTTGAATTACCATAGACCACTTTATGGATTCCACAAACAGAAGCACTGCTTTACACTCAGAGACTAAAAACAGGAGCAAAGGAATTAAAATTCCACATTAGGCTGATTTACTAAAATATGTGCTAAACTGGTGAGTTATTGCATTGCAGTTTAGCACGCCAGTTATCAATCCACTGATCTCTAGATAGGCATACTGAGTACTACAGAAATGAATTCTGCTCTGGAAGGATCAATGGTGATGAGAGGAAAACCCAATGGTTTCTCTCTACTTTTTATTGCCAAATGATCTTCTGATCCAATTGCTTTACAGTGTGATGACTTTAAGATTTTAATTTTAGACTTTAATTGATCCTAAATCTAAGATTGAAATGAAATGTTTAAACTATAAATCCAAGAAAACTTTATCTTAGAAAAACCATAAATCCAAGAAAACTTTATATCAAGAAAACTTTATTTTAGAAATGTCACTAGGAGAGAAAGAGGCTAGCCTTAGCAGATACTTTGATAACAGGTAAGCTTAGGTACGAACTGGAGAAGGAGTATCTTAATGCCATGTATTTGGTTTCCACATACCATAGTGCCATTCATACTATTGTACCCACATCCATCAATTCAAGTGTTTGCACTTACTACCTCTATATCTTGCAATGTATCAAGAAGAGATTGGAAAACACACATACACTAGCTAGCCTACCTACCTATTAGGGATTTGGACATGCACAAGGCACACCTTAACTCACTTTCCATCTACACGGGTGCTGCTACCATGAGGCGAGATGAGAAACTCGGCAGCAGCCTACAAGTTACCGCCCCACATCTGCTCCGGTGCTTGAAATGGTAAGCACTGGGTGTGAGGGTGGGGGCATCAGAAAGGCCACCTCAGGGCAGCAAGGAGCCCTGAAACACCCCGGTCCATCTAAACATTTTATCTCCTTAGTCTGCAACAAAGTTGCCTAAACAATTTACCACCGACGACAGCTTAAAAATATCCCAAACACGTCATGCTACTGTACATTTACATGACTTTATGACCACATCTGTTAGAAGGATGGGGCATTTCCTACTTAGGAGGCTACAGCGATTAGCATGCCCCATCCAGTACAGCTTTAGCCACATTTTCACATGGCTATTATTCTCTATGAAGAGCTGGTTCCCAAATCCTACCTGACATAATCAAGTCAGTTTTCACTGTAGATTAATGCACCATTTGAATATACTAAAATTGACTCTGCTGGAAGTTATTTGTCAATTTCCAACATCTTTAGTCCCTGAATCAAGACTAGATGAGAAAACCTTAATGAAACATGTATGGGTTTAGGCACATGGTAAGGCCTCTGATTAAAGGGGACCCGTCACCCCAAAAAACTATTCAAAATCCTATTTTATCATATTAGTCAGACAAAATGAACTTTAATTACAATGTATAAATTAATTGAATCCTGTTTCCTTCAGTCTGGGAACTCATAATTAGAGCAAGCAGGCAGGAGCCATTTTGTGGACACTGTTATTAAGACAAGCCTTGTATCATCGCAAAGTATTGTTTGTGCACCAGAATGGGGGACCTGATGTCCATCCCCATGCACTGGCTACACAATTAATCACTGAAGAGAGAGGGGGAATGTGTGGAGAGCAGCGACATCTAGGAAGTGCTGAATGGAAAGTGAAAGTAATTGTCTGCCCCGCCTCTATGCCCACGGCATTGCTTTAAATTGAATTTCATGTTTAATTTGAAAAGGAATTTTATTATACAGATTTTTGTGTCTGGGTGACAGGGTCCACTTTAAACCTACCTTTAACTCTGTAATAAACAGTAATAAATACTAGAAAAACCCATCTCTGAGCACTCTCCCATGTGACTCTTACATCCATTTAAGCATCTCAGCAAGAAGAATTTGCTAACTTGCTACATTTCACAAATGTTAATTTGTATAAAAATTACATCTCATTTCTGATCTAGTGTTTTTGCGGGCACACACAATTGCGCAATGGGAAATGTAAACATTTCCAAAATATTAATGCAGCAGTTGCTTGATATTGTCCAGCTTGTGCAAGAAAGAATTTCACATGGCTAACACCTCTGGAATAATATGGATATTTGTTATTGCACTTAAAGTGTTGGGTCACCTTTAAGTTAACTGTTAGTGTGTAACAAAATGTCTAATTCTAAACAACATTTTAGTTGGCCTTCATTTTTTCTTTTAATTTTTGATTTATTTGACATCTTTATCTGTTTCCAGCTTTCAAATGGGGGCCACTGACTCTTGTCTAAAAACAAATTCTCTTTAAGACTACAAATTTATAGTTATTGCTACATTTATTACTCGTCTTTCTATTCACGGCCCCTTCCGTTCATATTCCAGTCTCTTATTTATCTGGACCCTAGCAACGGGATTGGTGAAATTTCAAGCTGGAGAGCCGCTGAATAAAAACCTAAACAACTGAAAAACCAAATAATGAAAGTAAAACCAATTGTAAACTGTCTCCGAATCTCACCTTTTACATCATACTAAAATACTTTTTTCCGTTTTTCTGTGAAAGAACAATACATTACATTGATATAACAGCCTAGACTGTTCAATACATTTTCCCGTTATTTTTAAATGTAGCACTAAAGCTAAAATAAGTATGCAGTGGGCCAAAATAACTTCCCCCTTTCTTTCCTAGGAAGCTGAAATTTCAGCTTGTGGTGAAGCAGCTGAGGTTTGGTCAGCACAGTAATGTTTATTTCTTCAGCAGCAGCAGCAAAGTCAAAGGCTGATCAATCAGCAGAAACACAACAAATGTCTTCAATCTGTTTCCCTGAAGCCTTAACTATTAAGCAGTGATTGTGTGAAAACAAACTTTTTCACTTTGCATTTTAGGCAAAAAGGATAGCAGTGCCTACAGCTGAGTAATAAAATCTATTACAATGCGCTTTCTGGAGCTGCCTTGATTTATCAGTTAGGAAAAGGCAGGCATTCTCACTAGCAGTGTACAAACACAGTATGTTGCAACAGATTTGTTTTACAGCAGGACTACAATTTGATTACTGAAATTCAAATGTGCTATATAAATGGGCCAAATATCAAGTTAAAACATTCAGCTGTGATGATAGATTATAAGATCCAAAAAACAAACTGGTTCAACTCCTACAGATATGGTCTAAGTCCAAAGGTGGCCATAGAAGGTAAGATTTTGAAAATATATTTTTGTTATCGTAAGACCAAGCTTGTCCTGAAACAATCGTTTATATGTAAGATTTGTCCATCAGCTAAAAAGACCATTTCAAGCAATATCATCTAGTTGAAGCAAGGGAAACTGTTGGTAGCTGCCTGCTTGGCCCTGCAAACAATTGGTCAATGGAAACATTTCTCTGTGAACGATGAAAATTTTCTAACCTGACCGATCAATTTTCTAACCGAAGTTGTTAGTGCCCACTAACCTCGTGATATTTTGAATTTTGCACTAAAATTGGTGGTTAGAGAAAAATCTTAACGTCTATGGTCCCACTTTATAATTCTTACTGCTGAGGGAGTAAAACAGGCAACTTTTACCCTGATCCATAAAGCAATAAATATTTTTTGGGGTAGTGTTTTTTTAACTGGTAGTTCCAAGTCTGAAATTAAACATCTGATTGGTCATCACTGGTTACAGAAAGACATATCCCAATTACAGGTTTGGAATTTATCTGGCTGTTGGAAAATTCCTGGTTTTCCAATATTTCTAAAAAGCTTGAAAAACTCAAAATGTATTAAGTGTAAAACCCATAAAAACCTCTTCTAAGGCAAAAACTTTTGTCAGGGTGCTATAGAAGTCAATTAGAGCTGCCCTGATCCTACTGGACCACTTTAAATCGATTTGGACTTTATAGGTTTTCTGATTGTTTCTCCACTAGAAATTGTCAGAAAAACTAGAATTATTCAAGGTTTTCGGGGCATTCAAATTTTTTGTTCAGCACATTTTTTCTCATTTAATACAATTGTGATTTTAGAGTTTGTGAGTTTAGTCATGGTTTCAAAAACCTCTAAAACCACTAAAATGCAACCTTTAATAAATAATCCTCCACACCAACCCAAGTTTTGTTGCAGGTGCAGTTTACAGTGTCTGTCTACCAGCACGTCTATTGTGGACTACCAACGGGCTGCACAGTGCATCTTCAAGCCCATAACTACAGTACAAGTTCCAAAATGTGCGGCTATCCCTCCTAACAGAGGCGAAAAAGGGGCAGGGATGATGGTTCTCAATATTCAAACCTTGTTAAAAAATTAGGATAAAATGGCAGAGAGACAGCCCAGAGCTAGATGAGGAGATGTGGACTGATGCTCTTAAACTGATCCCAGAGTTGTCCATCTCTACGACAGATTGATACATGCAGATAAAATGTGAAAATAGGGTTATTAAACTCCCTATTGTTTAGCAAAAATTTACGATAACATGTTGGATCAATGACCCAAATGCAGGGATGAAATAGGCTCAATTTTTCATGTGTTCTGGTCTGATTATTTAAAGATTTACAGCGAGGTTCTTCATTACATTAATGAGAAGCTCACTTTTCCAAAAAATCGCTCCATAAAACTATTTTTGCTGGAATTAACATGGGCCTTACAGCTTCGATCTCACTCATTCGATCTTACTCCTTCGATCTCATACATCAATCTCACTCTTTAGATCTCACTCTTTAGATCTCACTCTTTAGATCTCACTCTTTAGATCTCACTCTTTAGATCTCACTCTTTAGATCTGACTCCTTCCATCTGACTCCTTCCATCTGACTCCTTCCATCTCACTCCTCCGATATCACTCCTCCGATATCACTCCTCCGATCTCACTCCTCCGATCTCACTCCTTCGATCTCACTCTTTCGATCTCACTCCTTCGATCTCACTCCTTCGATCTCACTCCTTCGATCTCACTCCAAGATGTGCTATTTGCAGTTGCTATACTATGCTAAAACAAGCCCTAGTCCCCCTACCCTATAGTGTTGGCAAAAACTAGTGACTAACTGCCTCCCGAGCCATTTGAAGCTACTGTAAATGGGGTATCTGGCTTAAATTACAGAATGGCTTTAAGCCATATTCAGGCAAAGTATACTATATCTTGTCTCGCTCTCTTGCTATTCTTTTTTCTCCTCCTTTCTTATTGTCTCCTATTGTAATTTTTTTTTTTTAATTTTTACATTTTTTTTTAATCAAGCAAACAAACAAATTGCCCTCAGGGGCCATGACATTAACCACAAGTACAAGAAATATCAATAGCCATTTTACATCTTGTATAAAAGGTAAAAATAGAACATGTATCCTATTGTAGCTGTTTGTAGTTTGTAGTTTGAAAAATTGAAAATAAAATCTTTCAAAAAAACCTTTGCTTTGAGATAAGTGGGGTCTTTCTAAACAATTGATGGATTGTGAATCTTTCCATTGGAAAATTTCAAAAAAGTCTGAAGATTACTGTACTATGCAGTACTTACTTAAATTGTGTCGGAACATAACTTACTGTAAATTTATTGTACAGCATAATCAACTGCTTTATGATACAACACGTTTCTACAGTGAGATATGACACAATAAATACTTCATATTTAACATTTATGAACAAGTCTTAAGTCGGCCCCAAAGCCATGGATAGGAGGATATACAATATAACGGAATGATTGTTGGAACGGTTTTATAACCTTGTTATGAACCAAGAAGAGAGCCTGACCAAAGTTTGACATGATTCCAAAAATTTTAATAATCACAGCATCAAGGTGTGTGTGTGTCACCATATACAGTAGATCGTTAAAAATAGCATCAAACTCAGCATGACAATATAAAATAATTAGTGATCTATTGTAATATGTTCTGTTTCAGACACCTTATTCATACACCTGAAACCTGAAATCTGTTTCATAAAGAAATGACTACAGATATCTCTAGGGAATACAGTACTCCTGAGACATTTGGGATATCCACACCAGGCAGTATGCATGGTGAAAGAACTATAATTCATGATGAACAGTCATAAAATGTATAAAGGGCAAATAAGGCTCTGAGCAAAATATTGTCTAAGATATGACAACTGTCAAAGGATTGCTCTGTGTGTCCTCAGGTCAACATCACTATGACATTAAAGGAAATCCATCCTCATGCAGTCACCATATCTGGCCACCATAATTGTGCACAATCATTATTCATATATATCTCCTTGGCATCAGAGAAATAATAGGCAGAATATCTAAAAATCTAATGGTGAGTTGGTCCATGAATAACAAAAGGACAGAGAACTAGCTGGCATTCATGACGTTGGCTATAAGGATCAATATGACAGTTTAATGTGCAGAGGAAGACAAAGTGGCTAAGAATACAAATAATTGGCTCCAGGATGTGGTCATTATTAATAGCTATTGGTGCTGGTTCATGACTTTTACTGGTTACTAGTTTAAATACCTTCTCTATCTTTAGGTGATTTGTTCAATGTCTAATCTGTGTAGATAACACTCCCAGCTTTCAAATGGGGGGGTCACTGACCCCATCTAAAAGCAAATGCTCTGTAAGGTTACATATTTATTGTTATTGCAACTTTTTATTACTCATCTTTCTGTTTGGGCACTCCCCTACTCAGAATCCCGACGTTTATTCAAATCAATGCATGGTTGCTAAGGCAAATTGGAGCCTAGCAACCAGATTTCTTAAACTGGAAATTGTAGAGTTGCTGAATAAAAACATAACTCAAAAACCACACAAAATACAAACCAATTGCAAATTGTCTTAGAATATCACTCTATCAAAGATGAACAACCCCTTTAACACATATAAGAATTCATTTATAAGGAAATTGCATTAAATTTCTCCATTCATTTAAAGGAGAACTAAACCAAAGTTAAAAAAACCCTACCTCCCTACCCTACATAGACCCCCTTTCCACAGCCTAAGTGTTACCCCAGGCAAATGCCCCTAAGTCTTTACTTACCCCTATGTGCAGATTCTGTCCAGCAGAGTCCACAGCAGCCATCTTCAGCCGTTTCAGTTATCTTCGGAATGAGACAGACCCCCTAGGCAATTTTTGTGATTTTTGGCGCAAGCGCAGTTGTCGTGAATCTGAAAATTGCACTTCCCGAAGATTACGGAAGAGAAGGAGATGGCACCAGTGAACTCCACCGGACAGAATCTGTACGGAGGGGTAAGTAAAGATTTAGGGGCATTTGCCCGGTGTAACACTTAGGCTGGGGGGGAGGAGGTCTATGTAGGGTAGGGGGGTTGTGGTTTTTTAACTTTCGGGTTGAATGCTCCTTTAAGGTTCTTGTGTCTAGCAGGGCCGGAACTAGGGGTAGGCAGAAGAGGCAGCTGCCTAGGGTGCAATGATAGGGGTGCATTGGGCAGCTACCTCTAAAATTGTCATGAATAAACAGTTCAAATACACTCATGATACTTTAAATAGCTTGTGGAATGTAGGCTCAGCGTGTCTCTCAATCACGTGACCCAGCGTCAGGGCCAGAACTAGGGGTAGGCAGAGTAGACACATGCCTAGGGCGCAAAGCTGGGAGGGCGCCAGGCACGTACCTCCTCTGCCGCCTAACCCAAGTCCGGTTCCCTTCTCTTGCCGACTCGATGTGTTTTTCGCGATTTGTGCGCAAATTCGCGCACGCGAGCGCAAATTCGCGCATGCGCGCTAATTCGTGCAGGCGCACACTAAACAGGCGCCGCGGCTGCCGGGCCTGCCTGCATGATGTACTAAATCATAGAAACAAAGATGAAGATGCAATGCCAATTCAATTGATGTACTTACAGTACCTCCAAATCTTTAATGTGCGGAATATAGCCAAACGTTTCAGGAGCCTCACGCTCCCTTCCTCAGTGGATAAGTGCACAGGTGAACATACAAAAACATGCCATACAAAATAAGGGTGGCGGTATTGTTTGCTTATTTGTATGGCGTGTTTTTGTGTGTTCACCTGTGCACTTATCCACTGAGGAAGGGAGCGTGAGGCTCCTGAAACGTTTGGCTATATTCCGCACATTAAAGATTTGGAGGTACTCTAAGTACACCAATTGAATTGGCATCGTGTCTTCATCTTTGTTTCTATGACCTCTAAAATTGTCTTCTACCTACCCCCTAGTCCGTGTTCGGACCCCTTAGTCTTACTCCCCTTCCTTCCATCTGTCACCCTCCCTCTTGTCACCACCCCCTCTGTCACTTTCCCCTCCCACATCACGCACCCCTTCCTCCCCTCCTAAAGTATGTGCAAGTTTTAGTGCAACGACAGTGGAATTATGGGGAAAAAACCATCACATTGTGGGTAAAACATGGTGGCTTGCATCCAAATTTGCACTTCGCTCACCGCACTTGTGGTCATAAATGAGATTCTGTTCTCTTTATGGATAATGTAGAGGAACAATATCCAGGACAAACTCCATGTGCTTTCGTGCAGGTATGAATTTTGTTATTGCCTGTGTCTTCACCTCACTTTGGTAAGTTAAATACAAACGAACATAGAATAAACATTGACCATATGACAAGAGAATGTATTTAAACTAGTAACCAGTAAAAGTCATGAACCAGCACCAATAGCTATTAATAATGGCCAGACAAGTAACATTTTATTGCCTAAGACTGCAGGGCCCTTTTCATTTATCTTTGCTTATGCACTGTATGTGGCAAGAATGTAAACATCTTTTTATGGCTGCGTGCAACAAATGGCTGCGTGCGACAGAAAATAGAGAGAATGTGGAATGAAACAGCAGCAATCATGTACATGCAGTGGTTCTTTAAAAATAGAACATTTCCCTTTGATTTGCAGATTGTATTGAAATCAATGTACACCGTATGGCAGCAAGGCTGAACTGGGCAAAGAAGCACAGTCATCAAAAGAGAAATGGTTCTGTGCATAAGTGAAATTAAAATGGCAGAAAACCTTTATTTGTGTAATTCATTGCAGGCTAAGTTAACATGACTGTAATTGGTATACTTGGAGCAAGAAACCTTGAAAGAACTAATAAGCGTGGAGAATAATTGATAGGGTTGAGGATTTCTGGCCAGTTTCCAAACAACATTGGTAAGCTCAAACCTTGGAAGAATTATAGTCCAGCAGAAAGAAAGAAAGAGAAGCACACGGTGTAATACCAGTGCATTAGCCTTTAATTTGGCATAGGAGCCAAAGGGTGCGCTAAATATAGACAAATACATATGTGAGCACAGCACCATGGCCTTGCTCCAATCACCTTCATCATAGGGAGCTCTAAAGACCAGATGGAGATATATATATTTTTTAACTTGATTGGAGGTGATGTTTGGAGCCCCTTTAGCTTTCATGTAGAATAAAATATAAATGCACCACAATTTATATAAAAGTTTTCAGCATATCTTTGCAGTAAAACTGAAGCCTGTCCTTGAAAAGAAGCAGAGACAGATCTCAAAATTCCATAAAAAATAACAATGTCACCGTTTAGTTCGTTATTTTAAGTGTAGCTTGTAACACTGAAACAAAGAATTTTACCAATGTGTTTCTTGAGTCTTTGGTATTTTAACCCTTTAAGCGCCATATGAGGTTCGCACCACACTGTTTTTTTTTTTTTTTAGGTTTCAATGTAACCCAAACACATAGGGGCAGATTTATCAAGGGTCGAATTTCGAATTCATGCAAGTTTTTTAAAACAACGACCATAAACTCGAAATTCGACTAATCGTAATTTATTAATAAAATCAAATTTTTAAGACTCGACCTGAAAACTCAAATCAAATTTGATTCGAAATTTGTTATTTTGTTGATTGACCTGATAGGTATTTAATCTGTATTGCTATACAACCAAACCAGATTATTTTATTGATTAATTTTTCCAAATATTCATCATTTAGAATAGTACATATGAAAGTGCTATAATATTTATTTACTTCTGGATTGATTACTATTATTATTTATGGGTGGTAATTATATTTCATATGTCTTTCATATATATTGTGGTATATACAGTATGACATCTATTTTTTCAGTTGCTTTTGCATGTCTGCTTATATTAAGAATTGTTACTTGATGCACATTTAATTTTCCAATGCCGTACAACCACAGTCGTGTTATTACGTGTAAGTAAGCTACGGTTCTAACAACTATACCAATACTTATTGCATTTACTATTACCTGGTATGTTTTATGTGACTGTGTTTAATAGCCTTTAAACCAATGATTTTATACATGTGGCTATTTAAATGAGTTTTCGGCAGAGGGCGCACTGGCTTCTGAGGAAGTGACTAGCACAGTCACGAAACACGTCAAGCCTTGCTCCCCCTGCCTTCATCATCTGTATGTATTCATGCCATGATTTTAACTTTATACCTTTATAAATTTGGACTTTTTATCAATATACTCGCTTCATGAATCTTGCCAAAAATGGTGGGCTAAAAGTGTGCCTTTGATGATTCTC
Source organism: Xenopus petersii (assembly GCA_038501925.1). Taxonomy (NCBI): domain Eukaryota; kingdom Metazoa; phylum Chordata; class Amphibia; order Anura; family Pipidae; genus Xenopus; species Xenopus petersii. The sequence goes on along the minus strand of CM076683.1, from coordinate 38,774,493 downwards.
CACGGTGTACCACGTGACCAGAGTGGATCGGCCTTTACCGGCAGCATTATATTCATTTCTGTCTTCCTCCAGGATTCAGATTCCCCTTTAGTGTGTTTTCTCTCTACTTCCACACTTCTTGCTGTTACAGCCAGAGCTGCAGTATTTCTGGTCAGGTGATCTATGAGGCAGCACACAGACCATCACGATATGTTGGTTCAAGGCAGGAGAAGTAAAAGGGCAATATTTCCTTAAATTTATATTCCAGTTTGGTAAGATTCTTTAATATGCCATTTAATTTGATATAAACTATATGTTGCTTAAGTATTCATTTTGTAGGTATAGAGTCAGAGTATGAAAAATCTCGAAAAATCGAATTTGAATTTTTTTAAAACTCTAATTGAATTTGAATAACTACCTAATAGAATTTGACAGTTTTGACCATAAAAAATAAAAAAAATTCAAAATTGCAATACGACCCTTGATAAATCTGCCCAATAGCATCAACACCATTGGCACGCTGATGCTGTGCAAATGCATATACTGTATTCTACAATATGCGACATATAAGGGAAAAGGACAGGGAGTTGGAAGCCAGGGACAGGTGTGCTCCCTTTGGGGCTCATTCATATTTGCACAAGGACAATAAACCATAGCCGCAGGTTGAACAATGAAAGCAAACATTTGGTTGGTTGCCATGGATTACTGCCCAAATGCAAATTTGCCCAATGTTCATAAATGAGCCTGTTGTTTATTGGCCTCAGCCTCCCCAGGTGTACCAGAGACCTTTATACTGTATATGAAATATTTTTTCAAATATGAACCAGAACATGAACATATGAGTATGAAAGATAACTGGTCAGTCAGTGTAGGACTGGGGTCCATCGGGGCTGCTACCTCGGGGCCCCACACACCAGACACAAGCTCCATATTCAGCCTTTCAAATTCAACCTACTACCCACCCATATTGCATTGCGTACTTCCTCACTGCAGACACAATTTTCGAGGGGGGGGCACTAGCTGGAAACGGTGCAAGGTTAGTGGGGGGCAGGGTCCACCAGGAGTTTCCCCGGTGTCCTGCTGGCCCAGTCCAACCCTGTGGTCATCTATGAAAGCTTATGATACAATGAAGAAGGCATATTGGTATTCAGTGAGAGTTAACGTCCTATTAATATTAGTCTTACTACCTTGTATTTATAACACACCAACATATTAAGAAGCATTTAATTTAAAGTCACATAAAAGGAAGCACTTTTCCAGCTAGTGCAACAAATAATGAAGAAAAACAACTCATTCAGTTGCATTGGTCATGACATGGCCCAAGACAATTATCTGATTTTTTGTGTTAAATAACAGAGGGCAATTGTATTTGTGTCAGTCTCAAATGAAGAAAGATTACAATGTGCATTTCTTTGGTGATGTTCAATAATGAATCATTAAGACCTATAACAGGAAACAGTCGATTTTTTTCCCACAATCCCAACTTTGAGTCAATAGAGCGTGCAATCACAAATGCTACACTAAATTGGAACGATACATGGTGACGGGAGATCTTAAATCTAAACTATGCTCTGTGTCTCTCCAGCGAATTGCAGCCTCTGCCATGACAATGACTAATGTGAGCAGAATTTCAGAAGATGTACTGCCTTGTGCTCATTTATAAATTGGCTATAAAGCTGTATTTTCTATTAAGCACTGAAGATAATGCACCCCGCGCTGCAGAAACAAACAGGTTTAGCCGTGTCTGCAGTGTGTTAATTACCCAAGGGCACAAGCGAATGGCTGACAAAAGAATAATCTCAATACTGGGTGATTTTATAATGTGATAAGCTTTGTTAGAAAACAAGCAAATGCAGCCTTCTGTCATTTAGGCATTAATTATTTATACCGATTAATTGCCAAGGCACAATTAGATTTACAGAATGAAAGACTTGGAAAATGATTTCACCATAACAAAATCTCACTATTTGTCTGCCACTAAGATAAAAAAAAAGATGCCTTACATTAATAATCTTCAAATGATTAATTCAATCATTTGAAGATCATGTTAATGGAGAATCGAAGAGATAAACTCCAAAAGAAACATGCCCACTTCACAAGATTAGTTAGTGTAAGTTTCCACTCTCACACCCGGTCTATGCAGTTTAGCTGCTTACAGCTTCCCACTGAACTATCCTACAAACATATACAGGTATAGGACCTGTTATCCAGAATGCTCGGGACCTGGGGTTTTCTGGATAACGGATCTTTCCGTAATTTGTATCTCAATACCTTAAGTCTACTAGAAAATCATATAAACTTTAAATAAACCCAATAGGCTGGGTTTGCTTCCAATAAGGATTAATTATATCTTAGTACAAGGTACTGTTTCATTATAACAGAGAAAAGGGAATTTGGTGTAACTCCGTAGTTCCGTACCGGCAAATGCCTCCAACTGCGCATGTGCCCGAAAGTCACAAAGTTTCCAATTTCCTTTTCGGAAACTTTGTGACTTTCGACGCATGCGCAGTAGATCCGAACCGGCAAATGCCGCCTACTGTGCATGCGCCACCAAATGCCGATGACTAGAGGAAGAAGAGCGCTCGGGAGAAGATGCCATGAACTCCGCTGGAGAGGACCTAGAAGGAGGGGTAAGTAAAAAGTTAGGGGCATTTGCCCGAGGGGGAGGTAGGCTGGGGCGGGGAGGAGCGAGGAGGCCTACGCAGGGGAGGGATTTTTGCGCCTAGGGGGTTGAATTCTCCTTTAAAGGAGAAGGAAAGCTAGAGAGGCATTTTATTGCCAATAGATTAGCTGCAATAGTGCAAGCTAGAATGCTATATTTATTCTGTATAATGTTTTACAATACCTGAGTAAAAAGCTCTAGAAGCTCTTTGATTGTTCAGGATAGCAAATGCAGTATTAGCTTGGTGTATCATCACTTCCTGCCCAAGTCTCACCCTGCTCACTTGTAGCTCTGGGCTCAGAGGGGAGGAGGAGCAAACTGAGCATGCTCATGCCCAGGGCAAAGAGGATTAAGCTGAAGGCAGGAAGTCTGATACAGAAGCCCATGTGTACACAATAGAAGGAAAGACATGCTGTGTTTCTTTTGACAGAGGACTCAGAGCAACACTGCGTTGAGGGTTTACTGGTATATTTAGGTGGACCTTTCTGATAAGGCTTACTTAGTTTTAGCCTTTCCTTCTCCTTTAAGTCTATAGGAGACAACCATTCCGTAATTTGGAGCTTTGTGGATAACGGGTTTCCAGGTAATGAATCCCATACCTGTACTGAAATTAGCAATTAGTTAAGACTCCTCTCACATACACACTGGATCTCTTTGCCCTGCATCCCCATCGCCTAAAGGTCACTGGGTCTATGGTGTCTATTCTAGATATCTCAGCAATGACTGAAAAATTGTACTGATCATGCCACGGTTTCTATAGATGGTTACTATGTTTCAGAGAGGATTATTGTACCGCATTCAATTTAAACTATCATTTGTAGCTAACGGTATTCAAACTATTTTTAGTGGCTCATCCATCTTTCTGAACTTCTGTTATTTTATCTCCGGAAGGAACCTTTGGGAATATTCTGAACTGAAAATCCTCCACCACATTTCTAGACCAGGCATATGCTAAATATTGCAGCAGTTTCCTTATTGTGCTAGAATGTGAAAGTCGAACATGAGGAATATAGTATATTAATAATCACATACAAAAGAAATACTGTATACAGTAACAACCTATCCTGTAACACTACATGGAAAGCTGGTAACTAATCTTCTTTACTTGGCAATGATTAATATGTGAATATGTAATTGGTCTATATAAGCTAATAATAGGGTGAGTATAAACCAATGTGCTACAAATGTGCCAAGTGATTGCACTATTCCATTAAGGGACAAGCTGAAGATATCAGATAAAAAGCTTCCTTTGCAAAGTAAAAATATAAATATTCTTAACAATAATGTGCCCAAACCTACACTCTTCTTCTACTGCAGTTGGTTGAGACTGCCTCACATATATACAGAGAAGGTTGCAATGACTAAATAAATTTGATTACAGCTAAAAAAATATTTGAGGTTAGCTTGTGGTGGCCAGTTTATCAGCAGAAGCAGCAGTGTCAGACACTAGCTCCACAGTAGGAGAAGCAATGTAAAGGCTGGTTCATAGGAGCAGCAGTGTCAGAGTCCAGCTCTTCAGCAGCAATATCAGAGAATGGCTTCTTCTTAGCATCAAGACAGCATCTAGGTCTGCTGTTGCGTAAGGCTGCATCCTTTTTGTCAGCAGGAGCAGCAGTGTAAGAAGATGACTTGTCAGTAGGAGCAGTAATGTCAGAGGCTGACTTCTCAATTCTATCATATATATCAGAAGCTGGCTTGTTAGTTGGAACAGTACAGTAAGAGGCTGGATTGTCAGTAGGAAAAGCCGTATTAGAAGCAGGATTTTTAGTTGGAGCAGTATAGTCAGAGCCTGGATTGTCAGTAGAAACAGCAGTATCAGAAGCTGGATTGTTATTTCGAGCAGTACAGTCAGACAGTGTCGGACTGGCCCACCGGGATACCAGGAAAACTCCCGGTGGGCCAAAGTGTCCGTGGGTCCATGCTGCTAAACTTTTGGCCTATTTCATGGCCAATCCCTATTATATGAGAGCAAAAAGGCTAAATAGATGGAATAATAGATTATAATATGTAAAGAAAACAAACTAGGAGAATAGAGGTTGATTGAGGAGAAGAAGAATATTAATACTGAGCAGGAACAGCATTATCAGAAGTCGGCTTGTTAGTTGGAGCAGTAGAGTCAGAGGCTGGATTGTCAGTAGAAAAAAACAATATCAGAAGCTGCCTTGTTAGTTGGAGCAGTACAGTCAGAGGCTGGATTGTCAGTAGGAGCAGCAGAATCAGAGACTGGTTTGTCAGCAGGAACAGCATTATCTGATGTCGGTTTGTTAGGTGAAGCAGGGTTGCATCTAGGTCACTGCCAGGGCAGGGAGAAAAATATGGCTCTTACAGTCTCATAGTTAATATGGCACTAAGTTACAGCAGCACTATTAAACACTGGCTTTTCAGTTGGAGGGCAGGAGAAGCATCAGAGGCTGGCTTGGCTGGCAGGAACAAAAGCATAGTGCTTATGCCAATAACGGTACCGTAAACCAGGAATTTGACTCCGCTTGCAGTACTACTGCCCTATTATAACAGATGAGCATGCTATCATTCCATGCAAATAATCAGCTTAATTATTTTTTGCACAATGAAAGAAAATGTTTGGAAATGTAATTCTAATTAAAAGCAATATTTATGTATCCCTTTCCCAGGGCCAACTTTTCTATATTGGCAACCAGGGGTCTGAGCCTGGAGAAGTAGCTTCAAGGGGTTGGCCCATTGGGTGTTTACATAAAAACTTTGTCTTAAAAAATCCCCTCAAACCCAAATCTGTACGTAAGGCTGAAGGAAGGGGGGTGGTACACTGGTACTATACAACAGACACAGGCTAATAGCTTTTTGCATATTTGACAATCAGGTAGGAGAGGGGGCGTGTTGAGGCCATCACCATATATAATGTTTCAGAAGTCAGAACCATACAGGCAGAGAACATAAACAGCAAGACTGAAACTGCATACAATAACAATTACACTTACATATAATATTTTAAAAGCACAGGGACATGTAAATGAATGTATATGAGCATGGTGCCTAAGAGTTATATTTTCTTTTATTATACCAAAAAAAATCATCTTTAACAAACAATAGGTTATAAAAATCCAACATATTTTTAATAGTTTAGTAGTATTACAGAACAAGGGTTTTCCTAATAGTATCTACAGCTAAGAAATTATGACTCAGTCCCTATTATCTCTAGGCTGTTCAACTTTTTTATATATTCATTCAAACACACGGGGGACAGACCATGTAGCTTTCGACCCATACATTACATAGGGATTCACAAAGAGCCCTTTTGCTTTTCAGGTAATGAGGCATTGTGACGGAATAGCAGATGCCAATTAGGACCAGGTTTTCCAGGTTTTATCTAAAGGCTTTAAGAGCTTTATAAGGGCTCTTACACACGCCCTGCATTGCGCTTTCTCCCTTTCAGCCGCAGGAGTAGACGCACTCAATTATTATTATACAGGGGGCTGTACTCACACAGACGCACATATGCGCTGAACGCAGGTGAAATACAACGTGCTGCGTCCCACTTGCGTTTGCTGCCTACATGCGTCTGTGTGAGTACAGCCCCCTTCACAATAATTAAGTGTGTCTACTCCTGTGCTCCCCTGTGGCTGAAAGGAAGAAATGCAACGCAGGGGAGCGCAGGAAAAAAACCTAACTCTTTATCCTTAGAGATATACTACATTTCCCAGGTGATTTGCTTCCCAATCACTGGAGAAAACAAAGAATATTTAAATGGTGCAATATTCCTCAATGTGAAATATGACAAGATCTGTTAGACAAGCTTCACTCCTTGGTACACTGGGAAATCACATAACTGAAATAGTTTTAATAACCCCTGCTGCACTATACAGTGTAATACACACTATCGGGGGAATGTAGTAAAAATCGCTAACGGAAAAACTATTCGCAATGCGAAAAGTTATGCCTTTGCGCGAACAAATTTTGCTTTGTGCGAATTTAATATAACTTTTGCGAGCCCGGAAACTGTTTAGCGACCACTTCCGACAGTAAAAGACCGTTTGCGAATTTTTTAGTTTGCGCCAATGCGCAGTCAATGTAATAAAACTTCTTACTGAAAAAGTCGTTATGTTTGCTCCAAAAGATTATCGGGGGAATGTAATAAAAATCGCTAACGGAAAAACTATTCGCAATGCGAAAAGTTATGCCTTTGCGCGAACAAATTTTGCTTTGTGCGAATTTAATATAGCTTTTGCGAGCCCGGAAACTGTTTAGCGACCACTTCCGACAGTGAAAAGCCGTTTGCGAATTTTATAGTTTGCGCCAATGCGCAGTCAATGTAATAAAACTTCTTACTGAAAAAGTCGTTATGTTTGCTCCAAAAGATTACGACACCTTCAAGCACTTCTTATGAGTGCGCAATTAAAATTCGCAATGCGCAATTAAAAGTCGCAATGCGCAATTAAAATTCGCAATTCAATAACAGTTTAAGGAATAATATTACATTGCGAGATGTGGATTTTTAGTCTTATTGGTGCGAATTGTTTTGCTCTTTGCGACTTTTATTACATTCCCCTGTATGACACCTTCAAGCACTTCTTATGAGTGCGCAATTAAAATTCGCAATGCGCAATTAAAATTCGCAATGCAATAACAGTTTAAGGAACAATATTACATTGCGAGATGTGGATTTTTAGTCTTATTGGTGCGAATTGTTTTGCTCTTTGCGACTTTTATTACATTCCCCTATATGTACAAAAACAAGGGCTGAATCAACGTTACAATCCTGTAGAAATGTATCAGCTATTCCCCAGCTGCTGCACATTTTAACAGATGCCATCTGTTTCATTTGATAGACCGCCTAAATTAGCAGTTCATAATTTTTACTAGTAAAAGATTTATAATGTCATAGGCCCTCAATAACAGAGCTGCTAATATTATGGTTGAATATTACTGCTGAGTGTAAAGGGAAGCCTACAAAGTACTTTTTTAAAAAAAAGTATTTGATGTGTTTTGCATATACAGTGCCTCACAAAAGTATTCAGAACACTGGCATTCATTTTACTACAGTTCCTACACTGAGATTCAACATAAATATGATTATTTTAATGTTACAAAAGAAAATCTATTACATTTGCCGATTGCATAACCGTTCAATCCTTTTAATATTGTGGACCGCTAATTTCTGCAGAAAGAACAGGTTAAAGTCTTTTCAAGTAAATATATAAAACATGTTGTCTTGTCAGAATTGCATTAACCCAGCGCAAGCATTAATACACTTTGTTACATCTTTCAACCATCATACTTATTTAGTTTTTAAAGGAAATGTGCATGCAACTGTAAGGTTTAATTTACTGTATATTTTGCTTTAATTGCAGCTTGCCAGTTAGTTTGTTTGTTGAGGAATTGTAATGTTCTGCCTTTTTATCTTGAAAGTAGAGCAGAAAGTTCAAGCCTTACATCCTATATTTCTGCATGCATCAGCACTTAGGCCTCGACTCAGACAAACGAAGGGAACATTGCATTTTCTCTTTGAAGTGATAAACGTGGATATGTTTTAACTTTCCAAGTATACCAATGGCAGTATATGCACAGATTGGACTGGTTAGATATTCCCCTGACACTCTCTTAAGAGCACTATAAACACAATGTACTGTGTTACTTTCAGTTGTACAGATTGGCATGGGCACATTATCACAATTGGTCAGTATTTATTAGGGATGCACCGAATCCAGGATTCGGTTCAGGATTCTGCCTTTTTCAGCAGGATTTGGATTCAGCCGAATCCTTCTGCCCAGCCGAACCGAATCCAAATCCTAACTTGCAGATGTAAATTAGGGGCAGGGAGGGAAATCGCATGACTTTTTGTCACAAAACAAGGAAGTAAAAAATGTTTTTCCCTTCCCACCCCTAATTTGCATATGCAAGTTAGGATTCGATACAGTATTCGGCCGAAGGATTCGGGGGTTCGGCCAAATCCAAAATAGTGGATTTGTTGCATCCCTTGTATTTATGCTTTGCACATGACCAGAGAAAGGAGGGGAATAGCAGGGGTGTTGTGCCAATGAAGCAAGTTGAAAAACTCGCCTCAGATGAGAAGTTAAGTTTAATGTTCCTGTCTCTGGTGTTTGAGTCTGGCAGCTCAGTGATTCAGGTGCAGACTCTAAATTGTTACAGTTTTGTAACATTGATTTGATACATTTCTCAGCAGTATGGGCAGGGCCAGACGTGACATTTTTGCAGCGTTTTTACATTGCATTTTTAAAAAAGAACAGCCAGGAGTAAATACGCATAAACTGCACTACCACTGAAACCAATGGAAAATGTACGACGGCAATTCACACAGGACGCTTGCAAGCTGAAATCTGCCACAGGACGCCAGTATTGGCAGTTTTTAGCAGAAACGCCAATACGTATAGAAACTACCAAATCAATAGACTCTATGGGATCTGCACGTTTGAAACCACACCTTACGTAAATATGCAGCGTATTTTAAATATGGCGTCCAAATTCTCAATAAGAACAATGAGAAGTGCATGTTGGGAAAATAATCTTACGTGCTGATAAACGCATGAAAAACTCATGTTGACGGTCGCATGTGGTTTCAGTGGTGTATTTACGCCTGGCTGTTCTTTTTTAAAAACGCAATGTAAAAACGCTGCATTAACGCCAAGTCTGGCCTTGCCCTATCTGCGTATCAATTCTAACAGCTGCCTTTTCATTAAAACTCAGGGATTCTGCTCAGCAGGGACATAGATAACAAATGTCTCAATTTAGAATAGTTAGAGAGTCGGCGACCCCCCTCCACAGTTGCTTTTGAAAGGAGATAAATTACACTTTACACTTCAATATTAGAAAAATGGTCCCACGTAGAAAACAGAAATTGATTGCAAAAAGTGTTTATTTCTGGTGAACTATCTGAAACCAACTGAACTGAAAAAAAGTGTTGAAGGTGAGCAATCCCTTTAAGAGCCAGATTTCCAGTTTTTAAACTGGAAATTTGGCTTTTTTAGTGCAGGAGAGTACAATTGCGCAGGAAACAGGTAAGCACTGGGCACAGCTCCAAGTGCACAATTGGCACTGCTGCAGAGAAAGCAATATGGCATCTTCTGTGCACAATACAACATTTGATTGCTGGCACACCCTACATGCCAGTATTGAACTACTTCTACAATGCAGGTGGCTGCACAGTGTGTCCATTCACTGTGACAGTGGCCTCGCCAATCAGTGTCAGAATGTCACCTGCAACTGCAACAACTGCAACCGTATACAGTTTTGGAATAAACTACAGTTCCCTGAAACTAATTATACACTGAAACAAAGCATGCTGCAATGCATAACTTGGCTCAGTATCACTAAATTCAGAAAAAGTTTGCATTTAATTATACTGTATCTTTAGGGTGTTATTTATCAAAATTCGAATTTTTACTGATTATTTAGTTTAAAAAAAGTCTGACCTAACTTGATTTAATCGGATCAGGGAAAAACCTGTTATCTCGAAAAAATCTAGAGAACCCAGAATCGCATGATATCTTCCTAAATCATTCTAGCTTTTCTTTCTTTTTCCTAAAAAGCCTGAATTTTTCAGACTAATTCCATCTCAAACTACAAATAGGATAGGGACGTCTCCCATTGATTTATATACAACCTCAGCAGGTCTGACATGGTGGATTTTCAGATTCAGACTTTTGCAGCCTCTGGGTATAATAAGTCTTAAAAAGTTTGTTTTGTCCACTAAAAATTCGGATTTTATAGTAAAAAACTAAATGTTTTTGAGTTTTTAGCATTCAGACTTTAATAAATAACCCCCAAGTCTGCACTGGTAAAATCTGTGTGTTTCCTTGAAAATATTTAATACAGTTTATGTGTTGCTGCTAAGAAATATTATATTTGCAGGTGCTGGACAAACAGATATAATCTTTAAATGTAAATAAAGCAGTTACTCTTTCAATAATCTGTTATTATGATCCATATATTCTAACAATCAAACTGGGGGAACTTTTAAACATTTTTATTAAAGATCACATTTTTGTGGTATTAGAGATTTTTGAAACCACAATTAAATTCATTTTCTCTGAGCCCACGAATACAAAAAATGCTTAGTGTTGTGGTAAAAAATACTAAAACGTGATACCAGCCCATATGTGCACATCCAGAAAAACAATTTGTTGTTACATCAGTATATATAATATCCCCCCATCACATTAATGAACCAGAAATTACACCAGATATTCCATATGGATTAGACAGAAACGACAACCAAGAAAGAACAAAATACAACAAAATTCTTTGATACTTGGACAGTATACAGTATATCTGCTCCCTTCTACAAACTCTCAGATACATAACTGTCCATACCTTTCAATATACCACATTTTACACACAAATTTCCATATACCACATTTTACACACCAATTGGCATTATCATTACTAAACACTCTACTTACTGTATTTTATTGACAGTCAGGGAAGTGTTTTAAGAATGAAAGGCTGACAAAATAGTCCAACCAAGGTCTGGCCACAAATAGGAAGATTTTAAAAAGGAATCAGGTGAGGAGGTCCTCTTATGATGGTTCTCTGTAGATCTGCTGTGTGATTGAATTGTTGGTCCCCAGGTGGTGGGCTGTTCACCTTCCAAACACTTTTTTTTAGTTCAGTTGTTTTCAGATTGTTCACCAGAAATAACAACTGTTTTCAATTCCTTTCCATGTTTTATTTGTTACTGATCTTTCAAAGTTGAAGTTTAAATTTCCTGTCCTGTCTGGTGTCAGCCTTGCAGCTCTGTTACAGAACTGTTACAATTTGCTATATTAGTTGATACATTGGTAAATACAAAAATAAGAAATGTATCACCTAATGTATCAGTTCAGAATAGTTACAGAGTTGGTGATCCCCATTAGAAAAACTGTCACAAATAGAAAGTAATTTTAAAAAAGTCTGTTTCTGATGAACAATCTAAAAACAACCCCTATAAGTGTGGGTTAAATGGGAGCTGTCACCCTAAGAAATAATTCCGATTTTATTGTGCTAGTCGAGAAAAATGCTCATCCCAAATTCTATTTGTATTCTATAGAATCTCAAATTCTATATGTATATGCCAGAAAGGAAGACCTAAGGTATGAACCGAAGCACAGGCTATGCCATTATACAAAGTGAGGAGGGAGGGGAAAGGCGAGGAAGTTAGTGACATGAAGTCAGTGCAAAAAAGAAAGTGAAAGTTATTGCTGTGCCTCAAGCAAAAAGGAGGAGAAGGAAATACATGGTTGTTTTGAAAAACAAATAAAGGCAATTATTATACAGGATTTTATGTCTGGTGATAGGTCCCCTTTAAGGCTAAGGGGGTCTATAGATCTATATATGCTGTGTAAAAAGTGGAGTGTAGCATTATCTGTGATGTTGCTCATAACAACAGATCAGATCTTTGCTTTTTTTTTTAACTGTTGAAATCTAATTGCTGGTTGGTTGTTATGGGCAGCATCACCAGTAATGTTTTACCCTACTTTTTATACAGCATGATAAATAGACCCATTAGTGTACATAGGACTGTGTCTTGGCTTTTCTCCACTCGAGTTTTCTCTGCAGGTGAACGGAAGCTGATGAACCATGCCCTCCATTATGTACTTGCACTGACAGACATGCCACTGGCCTATGTGCAGGCTCACAGATGTTCGTGCGAAAATGCATACTTTTGTGTGCCCTTAGCCTAAGGATATTGACAAAGAATTTCAGATCAGGAAAAAAGTGGTAAATGTGAACCAACAGGTAAAAATATCAGCAAAGGATAAATCTGCCCCTCAGTCAAGGCAAAAAAAAGGAAATGTATAAAAATAGTATTATATTTCAAGCAATTACATTTTGTCATAAAATATCATAACACCACCCTGTTAGATGTACCCCTCAGTGTTTTAAGGCACTTTTACTTTGGAGTAGTTTGAAAATAATTGATTTAGTACAGATATTTAATCCTGACTCACTACTGGAGGGGACTACATAGAAATCATCATAATCAGCTACAGTAATAAACAAAATAGTGATGAAGTGTGTTAATTAAACAGCAAAAGCACCATATTGGCTTCCTATTATGCCTTGCAAAAATGACACCTTCATTTCCAATTTCATAATTGTTATAAACAAACAAACGTGGCTTGGATAAAAAGGAGAGAAAGCTCTCATGCACTAGATAATGATGATGTAAATGAGAAGATTCACACTTCTCAGAGAGCAGGCTTGTTGTTATTACCTCCTGGTACCTCATCATATGCATTTACTTTACATCTGCACTAGCATAAGGCATATTTACATTCATATTTTAATATTGACGGCTAGGGATGTAGCGAACTGTTCGCCGGCAAACTAGTTCGCGCAAACTTCGACTGTTCGCGTCCGCCGCAAGTTCGCGAACGTCGCGCGACGTTCGCCAATAGGCGTTCGTGTCAAAATCGTTCGACCATTCGATCGCTAAAATCGAACGATTTTCTTTCGAATCGAACGATCGAAGCCATTGGATTGAATGAAATCATTCGATCCAATGGCTTCGATCGTTCGATTTTTTGCCGGTGTTCGCAAATGGCGTTCGCGAACACATTGTCGGCGGTTCGCTACATCCCTATTGACGGCTATTTAAACTAAAGACAGATTGATAGATAATAGAAAGATAGAAAGATAGATAGATAGAACGATTAAAATCCTTCGATCGTTCGAATCGAACGATTTTCGGATGTTCGAAGTTCGCGAACTGTTCGCGAACTGTTCGCATTTTTTGCCGGTGTTCGCGAATGGCGTTCGCGAACACATTGTCGGCGGTTCGCTACATCCCTATTGACGGCTATTTAAACTAAAGACAGATTGATAGATAATAGAGAGAAAGATATATAGATAGATAGATAGATAGATAGATAGATAGATAGATAGATAGATAGATAGATAGATAGATAGATAGATAGATAAGATAGACAGATGATAGATAGACTATATGAAAGTCTAGTGCAATATGCATTCTAGCGTGCTGTGTTGGTGGATTTCTGAAAATAGGCTTGAACTCAGTGTTGACATTTTTTATTAAATTTAGGACAAAAGAAAAAGGAGGCACTGGAGTGGTTAGTGTTATTAATACACTATGGAAATAGCTTAACAAGAATGTCATATTTGTTCTTTTCTCAGAACATTTTAAGATTATATGGAGAATTGTTATTTGTATTATTCTAACAAAAATGTCTTATTCTGTATAATCTGTGCTAGCCACTTAATCATTTTGGTTAGGTCATTGAAGGAGATTATTCGAGGTTGACAAATCCACGGCCTAGTTGAGTCAAATGTGGCTGATATATCCCTTTGGTCCTAAACAGTATCCATTCTGGGCTGTATATTGTGGTGTACATACTGTACATGGTCCAATGCAGTCTTCTGCTGATAGATGTTTTTTTTTGGTCCAAATGGCTATTGATAGGGGAGATTTATCATTTTGCCCCATACATGGAAAGCCCGTTTTCACCTTGCACGCTGCTAGTAATCCAGTTTTCACCTTGCACATTAAGTAAGAAGCGCTTGTCTCGATTCCAAGTATTCAAAGGTCATATAGCTGATTTCATGCATTGACAAGTTGATACACAACAAAACAAAGAATTCTAATGGGTGTAAAAAATATCACAGCAGAACCTCCAACACAAGAGAACTTAATACCCTCACACAATAATTTTATTTGCTATTCTGTATATTTCAGCCTGTAGTATTACTGCAAAACCACTTATTTTGTATCACATTCATTAAAAATTGGTAGGAAAAAAGAGACATATACTGTACTTTTCACAGGCTAGTCAAATGATAAAGCACAATTTCTATTTCTCATGTTTTTTTCGGTTTTCTTAGGCTTCCATGAGAAAACTCTTTTGTTTGGTTCTTAACTTAATCTTCATTACAGCCGGTTTATATTGAATATCATGTACTTCTGGCTCATTTTAATCCAATTGTTCATTTAAACATACATACAGATTTTACACTTAATACGCCAAACAAAAAGTTTGTAATACATTCTTGTGGTGTGTCTTCAGAATGTTCTGCAAGTGTTTTTCTACAAATCTACTTTGTTCCTACTACTTAATAGTGTGCTTGTGTAATAATTACATAAAACTCTGCACAAGGTCATGAGAATTGGCTCTTAAAATCCTAGTTTGGGCAACCAAGTGCAACATTTGGGGACCTAGGGATCTATGGTTACTACTAGGGATGGGCGAATTTTTTCGCCTTGTTTCGCAGAAAAAATGACGCCCATAGACTTGTATGGCAGCGTGCGTCACAAAAAAAAGACGCGTGTCAAAACAATTTCGCCGCGCAACAAAAATTTTTTTGATGCCCATAGACTTTAATGGGTGTCTGCGACATTTCGCCGGCAGCAAATTTTTGGCAAAGCGAAACGGGTCAAATTTGCCCATCCCTAGTTACTACAGGTCAGTGATCCTCAACCAGTGACTCCCCAGCAACATGTTGCTCACCAAGCCCTTTGATGTTGCTCCCAGTAGCCTCAAATTCAGTGCTCATTTTTGGATTTCTGGCTTGGAAGCAAGTTTTGAAGACAAAAAGACCATCCGCACTGCCAAACAGACCCACCTGTAGGCTGCAAGTCCACATAAGGACTAACAAACAGTTACAGCCCTTATTGGGCTTGTGTTGCTCCCCAACTATTGTTATAGTTAAATGTGGCTCACAGGTAAAAAAGGAACCCCTGCTATAGGTGATAGTAGATTGCCAACTTGGAGCATGGGCAGTAGAAGCCAACATCCACTGGTGATCCCAACAACCCAGATGGGTTTTCATTTGGAGGGGTTGAACTTGATGGACTTTGTCTTTTTTCAACCCAATTTAACTATGTAACTATGTAACCCTGACCTCCTGTTACAAGTCACCCTATCTGGATTGGTGGAAATTTTTATAGTGACAAGAGCTAAAAGCAGGAAGGAGTGTTCTGGCTATAATGTTAGACATCCAGTCACTCCAGCCTTTGTACATTACATTTTTGGCTAACTAACTATATAAGAAACCTCTTTATTTTGCATGGGCTAAGTTTTTATTTTTATACTGAACAATTCCTTTAAAGACTAAACCCTAAAAATAAATATGGCTAAAGATGTCATGTTTTATAAACTAAACTTATTGCACCAGCCTAAAGTTTCAGCTTATCAATAGCAGCAATGATCCAGGACTTCAAACTTGTCACAGGGGGTCACCATCTTGGAAAGTGTCTGCGACACTCACATGCTCAGTGGGCTCTGAGCAGCTGTTGAGAAGCTAAGCTTAGGGGTAGTCACAAATTATCAAGCAGAAAATTAGGTTGGCCTATAATATAAGCTGATGCTACAGGGTTGATTCTGAGGCTAGTTGCACTGGTTTCTGTGCTGCAGTGTAGTAATTATCTGTATTAATTGCTAATCAGCCTTATAATGTGACATTTCTATTCTATGTGTACTGTATATTTTGAGTCGGTCCCTAAGCTCATTAACTGACAGCATCATGGAGCATGTGCAGTGAATCAGCAGAAAAGAAGATGAGGAGCTACTGGGGCATATTTGGAGACAGCAATCTTCCCTGCTAAATGGATTTGGTTGCCTGGGTCTGGTACAGAAGCCCAAAACATAATGTACAATATATCTAGCTACTTCTTTAGTTTAACTTTCCTTTTCCTTTAAACACATCCCATCAAAACATATAGGAATTACCACACCTTACAGAGAGAGTGACTCATTCTCTCCCCTGAACTCTCAATTTCTAGATCCCTTATTTTAATACACTACAGGTATAGGATCCGTTATCTGGAAACCCATTATCTAGAAAGCTCAGAATTATGGAAAGGCTGTCTCCCATAGACTCCGTTTTATCCAAATAATCCAAATGATTAAAAATTATTTCCTTTTTCTCTGTAATAATAAAACAGTAGCTTGTACTTGGTCCAGATTAAGATATAATTAATAGGGATGCACTGAATCCAGGATTCGGTTCGGGATTATTTTTGAGCAGGATTCGGACGAAACCTTCTGCCAGGCTGAACCGGATCCAAATCCTAATTTACAAATACAAAACAAGGAAGTAAAAATTGATTTCCCCTTCACACGCTAATTTGCATATGCAAATTACGATTCCTATTCGGTTCGGTATTCGGCCAAATCTTTCGTGAAGGATTCGGGGGTTCGGCCGAATCCAAAATATTATTATTATTACCGAATAAGGATTCGGTGCATCCCTAATAATTAATCCTTATTGGAAGCAAAGGCAGCCTATTTGGGTTTGTTTAATGTTTAAATTATTTTCTAGTAGACTTTAGGTATCAAGTTCCAAATTATGGAAACATCCGTTATCGGGAAAACCCCTGGTCCGGAGCATTCTGGATAACGGGTCCCATACCTGTACAGACTTGCAGCTGCGGTTTGCTACAGTGCAATTCTTAGTGTAAAAGGATAGACCTCTGTAACACTTACATTAATGGGTACTGACTAATATGACAACTATGCTGTAATAGTATAACAGATCCCCACAAATTTGTTTGTTTTTTTTATTTTTTTTCTCTTTTTGATTTATTTTCTTCAAAATATTAAATAAGTTAAAATACCTGGCGTTTAATCCAACATCATAATGAAATATTTTATCTTCTATTCCACAGTATGGTCAGAGTAACCTAGGCAAAATAAGAAGTATAGATATAAAGATAACTAGGCACATGGCTTCTTGTTTGGAATTGAAGATATACATTGATAAACCTGTATGTATGTTTAACAAACTTGAGATTGTTTTACAAACTGTCGAACATGTAATCGTAAACCTCGGCTGTTTGAATCTTTTGCAGAGTTCTGCAAATTCCACATGCAGTTGATTATGTTTTTAGGCAAGTCAGTGCTGGAAATGGAACATTAACAGACCGAAGAAATGAATTAAAGGCATAGCTCACCTTAAAGCAGACATAGACAGCAGCATTGCTGCATTTATGCTCTCTTTTTTTCTTTTTGGTTTTTGAAATAGTTTTTTCTTCAAACCTCAGGATTATAATGTCAACTGCTAGCTGCTTACTAAGGTCTAATTACTCTAGCAACCATGCATCAGTTTGGAAGCTTAAAATGGAAGAATAAAACTAAACCATGCAGGTTTTTTTGGTTGAATACAACTAGGTAGTTTTTTTTTAGCTGCAGGCTAGAAATATGAAGAACAATGCCACCAATATTTTAAAAGCATAGATTCATAGGTGCATAGATTCATTTTAAAAATAATAGGTTCATCTATAACACACTAAAAGTTATAAAAGATAGCTTATTAATCATCAATAAAATGAAAGCACATGGACATGAACTAAATGTGTTGTGCTGTCTACAAGGCATACTGTGCAATGTGCAAAACAACAAAAGCCCTCCCACTGACAAACCACTCTCATTTTGTCTCTACGTAATATGTTCCTAGCAACACAACCATTGAGTATAACAGTGTAGCCTTAAATCACTACGGCCTAATGGTACATTGACAACACAATACAGCTCCGGTACAGTAAAATATAGCAAATGCATGGCCTGATGTGTTGTTTTGTGGAAGGAAATGAACAAATATCCTGCCACCACCTGCAGCTTACTAAGTATGTGTGCAAAGCTATTATTGTGAGAATTTATTCAAATGTGACAGCAGAGGAAATAAAACTGTGGGTCTCCAACTGTTGCTGAAATACAATTTCTAGCTGGCAAGCAGTAGAGCTGTAGTTCAGCAACAACAGGAGAATCACAGGTTTAGCGGTTCTGCAGGATACAGATTTCCAAGAATAAAATTCATGAGTCAGGATCTGAATTATAAGTAAATTACATTTTATTAGACACCACCAAGCATGCCTAGCTGGAACGCTTTGCCTCTTACCCAAATGAAGCCATTATTTGTGCATTTACGTTCTATTAACACATAGGAACCATACAAATCCAATTGGCTTTTGCCAATAGTGGAAGTTGCAGGTCAGCAGCTTAGACATTCTTGATATAAATCCACATGTAAAAAATGTGCTATTTCAGAAAACTTTAAAGGAGAAGGAAAGGCTAAAATTAAGTAAGCTTTGTCAGAAAGGCCTGTCAAAAGAAACACAATTTATTTTGTTCTATTTTGTATACATGGACTTCTGTATCAGACTTCTTGTTTTCAGCATAAACCTCTAGGGCTTGGGCTTGAGCATGCTCAGTTTGCCCCTCTCTCCCCTTTCCCCTCTCTGCTGTAATCTGAGCCCAGAGTTATAAGTGAGCAGGGAGAGACTCAGGAAGGAAGTGATGTCACACCAAGCTAATATGGCAGCTGCTACCCTAGATTCTATAGCTGTTTGCTCAGATATGGCAAACCATTCTGCAGAATAAATATAGTCTTATAGCAGGCATTATTGTGGCTAATCTATTGGCAATAAACTGCTTTGGTAGCTTTCCTTCTCCTTTAAGGCAATAGTACCTAATTAAATTCTGGGGGCCTTGGCCTATGCCTACTCTCTCTCTCTCTCTCTCTCTCTCTCTCTCTCTCTCTCTCTCTCTCTCTCTCTCTCTCTCATAAAGAGCTGCTAATGAAATATTATGCATCACAGATATGAAAGATTCCTGTACAGCGATACAGCCGAAGCCCTGGTTTTCAGTGTAGAGCTGCTGAGCATTTTAGTATTGTAATTCTCAAATGGATTTTACACATAAAAATAGCCTGCGCATTACTGAGAAGTGCAGTCACCTTCACAGGCAGGCACGAAATCCCAGAATTACTAATGGTGCCAGAGATGCCAGGAGAAGGAGGCCAAGGTACTAAAATGCACACACATTTCATTGGTCATTCCTGACACAGGCAAAGACAGTTTGAAGAATATCCAATATCAAGTTTCAGCATAATCCATCCTTGGGAGGATCTATGGTATTTTGATTTATAGAAATGTGTCTCTCTTACTGAGTTGAGTGGCTGTAATAAAATATAATTGTTCAGACCATGACACATAAATCATTCACCTGTTCTTGAACTATACATCCCATCATTCCTACTAAGGCAATGCTATTTGAAGTCATTGTTTGAGTTTGTATATGTTCTGCATAATGTTTGTCAAGATTCTGTGATAAATGTAAACATATTTGATATTTACTTACAATATAACAGGACACAAAGGCACAAAAAATAGTTGTATTGCTAGACAGACCTAAGATGTGTATCTTACACCCAAGAACAAATGAATGAAAGAGAAGCAGCTCTGGCTTTCCCCTATAATGTTTGCAGCATTAGTTTGAGCAAGGCACACAACAAGTAAAATAAGGATGAAATAATTACATTCAGGAAGAGACAACACCCTTCCCTTCACAATGACTATAGGCTTAATGTGGTTCCCATCTTAAGTGAATGCATATTTCTAAGGACTGGGATATAATTAGAATTTCAGAAGAGAAATACATGTTAACTGCAGTTATTGAGGGATCAAGAGAAAATCATGTAATTTCTATGAGCAACACGCAAAGTACACACATATAAATACAAGACATTAACAAGGTAATAATTTGGGTGCATTGACTTGGTTTCATATAGAGGACACTTTAAGATATATAAAGGTATAAAAGGCCTAAAATTTGCTTTTTGGTGCAAAAAAACGGACTTGCTAAAAATGCCAATGGACTGCAGTGATTAAAACTTTTAGGGCTCTTACATATGAGCATTTTGCCCCTTGTGTTCTGACACAGGTGTATCCAAAAGCTAAACACATGTGAAACTCAGTTTAATGTTCACCTTTAGTCCTCTTACGGACAAGTGTTTTTACCTGTGCTCCCCTGCTGGTCCGGTTTCATGCGTTCAGCCGCAGGAGTAGACGCACTGAATTCTTTTCAACGTGGATGTACTCAAACATACGCATGTAAGCGACGAACGCAAGTAAAATGCAACATGCTGCATCCCAACCTGCGTTCGGCGCTTACATGCGCCTGTGTGAGTACAGCCACGTTGAAAAGAATTCAGTGGGTCTACTCCTGCGCTCCCCTGTGGCTGAATGCATGGAACCGGACCGGCAGGGGAGCGCAGGTAAAAACGTTTGTCTGTAAGAGCCCTAAACCTAACTTTTGGTATTTTTCAGAATGGCAAATTCCAACCAATTTTTCAACTGGTCTTCATTATTTATTTTTTTTACTATTTTTTTTAATTATTTGCTTTCTTCTTCTGATTCTTTTCAGCTTTCAAATGGGGATCACTGGCCCCATCTAACAAACAAATGCTCTGTAAGGCTACAAATGTATTGTTATTGCTACATTTTATTACTCATCTTTCTATTCAGACCTTCCCCTATTCATATTCCAGTCCCTTATTCAAATCAGTGCATGGTTGCTAGGATAATTTGGACCCTAGCAATCAGATTGGTGAAACTGCAAGCTGGACAGCTGCTGAATAAAATGCTGAATAACTCAAAAACCACAAATATTGCATGAAAACCAATTGCAAAAAATATCAGGATATCATACTCTACATTGTACTAATAGTTAACGCAAAGGTGAACTGCCCCTTTAAATGTACCTGTGTCAGTACGGGCCAATAAGAAATAGGCTGTGTTTTGTCCTGTGCTCCGTTGCACAGTATTGCAGGAAAAGTCAGCACAGGAGAAAACAAGGAAACATGCTCATGTGTAAAGAAGAGAAAGCAGACAGTCAGGTAGTGGTCTTGTGCTTAATTACAGGTTTGATCCTGACCAGATCACTATTTGGGATGTTTAGCCCATATCTGCATGGATTTCTTTTGGCCCTGATTTCCTCCCACAGTCCAGACTCCAAGCTCCTACTGGTAGCTTAATAGGCTCCTGATAAAATCCCATCTAATATATATTTGTTTTAGTGGCACAGGAATGAGACTGCAGACATTAGTGTAATGTGCTGTGTAATATTACTTTGCTCTATAAAGGGAAAAAAGGTTCTTAACTAAATAAATGTAACCCAGTTAAATATACACACGCACACAAATCCCGTCTCACACGGTACCAGACTACAGTCTCAGATTGCTTTTGGGACAGACTGCTCATCCCCTTAAACTAAAACCTTTCTTTATCCTCTCACATTCACACTATTGACCACTCTTATTGTTCATTCCTTCTACATATTGACAGATGTGTTATTTTCTATTAAAAACCAATCAGACACTAAAGCCATATAATTTATGCCCTCATTATCACACACTTGAATTACTGCAAATGCTTAAGGGTCAGGGCACACAGGCAGATTCGGGGAGATTAGTCGCCCGGCGACAAATCTCCTCTTGTTCTGGGCGACAAATCTCCCCGAACTGCCTCCCCTGCCGGCTAAAATGTAAATCGCCGGCCGGATGGCACTCAGAGCAATATGCTTTCCGAAGTTGCGTGGAACCTTCGGGTGACTTCGGAAAACGAATCGCTCCGAGCTTACATTTTAGCCGGCGGGAAGGCAGGGGACGCAGTTCGGGGAGATTAGTCGCCCTGAAGAAGAGGAGATTTGTCGCCGGGCGACTAATCTCCTCGAATCTGCCTGTGTGCCCTGACCCTAAATCAGTCTTCTGCATAAAGTAAATATAAAGTGATCTGTGGGTAATCAGCTCCACATAAAAGGGATCTAACTAAAATAGAAAATAATTAATATAAACACATTGAGAGTGTTTTTTTCGCAATATACATTCATTTTCTGTCATGAGTGGTTTTTGGGGCTCATACCAGACTTTCAGAGCTGCTATGATGAGGCACATTTATAATCACTGGGCAAATTTCTACATGGGCAGTGACCTATAGCAACTAATCAGCAATTAGCTTTTTTCAGACAGTTACAGGCAGAACAATAAAAGCAAAGATTTGATTGGTTGGCATCAAATTTGATGCAAATATTCTCAGTGGGTAAAAATGACCCACATTAGGGTTAACTGCCTATGTAGATGCCACAAAGGTACTCTGAGGCGCACTTTGAATAGGTTTACATTAAAGTAAAGCACCCCCCAAAAACATTTGTTTGCATATTAAAAGAAAATATAATCTAAACGAATACACCAGAGCAGAGTGAGATCCCTCATCTGGAAACCCTCAGAATTATGGGATTCTCAACTCCCATAAATAATTCTAATGTATAAAAATAATTTCTTTGTAATAATAAACCTTGAACTTGATTATTAGAAGCCTTGAGATATGCAGCTCAAACTTATATAACAATCCATTATCCTGAAAACCCCAGATCCCAAGCATTCTGAATAATAGATCCTATCAATTGAATGTTATTAATGGTTCTGAATTTATTTGTAAATTTGTTTCCAATCAAATGCAGTTTATGTTGTGGTTCTTACTCTTAAAACAATGTAGCACAAGCTCGTTCTTCTCTAGGTCTGCTAATCACACAGATTGTAAACAGCCAGAGATATACTGTATTCACTAACTATTACATTTACAAATATCATTAAAACTAGGGATGCACCGAATCCAAGCCAAACCGAATCCAGGCCGAACCGAACCTAATCGGAACCCTAATTTGCATATGCAAATTAGGTGTGGGGAGGGAAATCACGTGACTTTTTGTCAGAAAAAAAGGAAGTAAAACATTTTTACCTCCCCACCCCTAATTTGCATATGCAAATTAGGGTTCCGATTCGGTTCGGTATTCGGCCGAATCTTTCACAAAGGATTCAGGGGTTCGGCCGAATCCAAAATAGTGGATTTGGTACATCCCTAATTAAAACCACTGAAAATGTTTAATCAATGTATATAGGAAAATTGCTTATAAATTACATTTCATTTTATTATGCTAATACAGTAATACATTTGGGACAAGTTCCTCTTTAATTTAGTATTTTGTTTAAGTCACATATAATATTCCTCCATTTACATTTCAATTTATATTAGATATTGACACTATGGAGCATCTTGCTCCTTTTAAACACCTTTTCTTCAAACTCTTACAGGGTTATTTAACAAAGGTCGAATTTTAGAGTAATGTGAATTTTTTTAAACTCCAATAAATTTGATTTAATTCACAATTCGAATGGTATGTTACTGATGAAAAACTTGAAACATCTAAAATTTGATCGAATAGTCCCAACCTGAAAGCAAATCAAATTCAGATCGAGTGTTCCTCCGAAAGAAAGCTTGACTATTGCATGCCGAATTTTTTTTTTTAAATGGCCTGTCATTTTCGAAGCGAAACTTGGCGAAAATTTGGCTCATCACTTCTATTAAGATCTTCAAATATTTCAAGGGACCTCTGCCATTGACTTCTACATGAACTCAGCAGGTTTTAGATGGAGAATAGTTGAATTAGAACTGTTTCCAGGGTCGAGATGTGATAAATCTCACATTCGAATTCAAATTCAAGTTGGTGGTTTGAAATTCTAATCTGTGAGTTTGAATTTTTGAGTTCTGCCCCTTATTGTCCTCCAATTCCAATAAATTAATTTCTATGCAACTCATCAAATACTTGTTTCCTTCTTTCCTACTATGTGTATATAGGGAAAGATAGTGCATGTATGGACACGCTGTCTACCCCCAAAAATGAAAAAAGGTATTTTAGAACTGTATAATTTCTATGTATACCACCCATTAATTAACATTCCACAAAACTGTAAACAGCTTTAAGAGCCCTGGCACACTGAGACAAGAAATAGCGGGTATTTCAGGGGTTATGATACCAGAGAATTTGAGAAGGAATCAGAGTGGTGCACATCATGTAGATAGTGTTTAGGTGGTTCTGATGTTATTGAACGTACTGCCTCCTAGCATGTTGTCAAGGGAACCTGTTCATTTCTCATTATGGATTAATACTTGCACATAAACCTGTTATTCAACAATCATTTCCATATTATCATTCAATTACCTCCCTAGGGAAACTGAAACTAGCATCTACAGGTATAAGTTATAGAAGCTAAAATGGTGCTTGTACAGTTGAGTGCATCATTATTCCAACCCTTCTCTTATATGACACTCAGCACTAAGTAGATTGTAATTAGATTAAAAGATGTAAAATATTTGAAGAACTATCCAGGATTTTGCAGTTTCATGTTAAATGCATCCACTGAACCAGTAGTGTAAATGTCTCCAAGTCTGAATCCTTCTTAAGACAGAAAAATAATTTTTCAATATTGTCTAACTACAGGAAACAATAATTCATCATTCCCCTCCAAAGCATGGATGGCAACAGCTGGGGCTGTTACTATGGTAGAATGGAAAGATTTTACTGCGTATAATGGAGAATTTAATTGAAAGCTCTAACACAGAAACAAATATTTTTGCTAAATGGACTGTGGATAGATGAGCAAACCTCAAGCCAGTTAACAACAGCAATTCTGGGATGTTTTAAGGCGATTTACAAAACAGATTCTTCCCATTAATTTCTAAAAGTGACACTGACAGATGAGGGTATTTAATTATTATTTTATTAGCCTCTAAAATATTCACCAGATAACTGATGGTAATCATCTTGGTAATTTTAAGTTGTGATATCAATGTCTTTTGATGCAGAATAGAAGGTTGCCTTTTTAGCAACTGGCCTGCATTACAAAGCCATGTTCTAGCGGCAGAATAAAGAATTCAAATGCTTAAAATCGTATTGATATTAGTCTAATTCATATCTGGAGATTTTATGGGATACATACCGCTCAACATTTTGGAAATAAAAAGAGGGACAAAAAGATTTGCTGCGCAGTGAATTTTTACCACGCCCATTTTATCGGACCAACTCCCTCATTACCATGTTCACTTAACAAAATTTAGCAGGAAATTAAAGTCTGAACACATTTCTGTGGTTTTTATGCATCTATAGTGCACCTGCCACGTATTATGGCCTCTCTGCCAAAAGCCAATTCAGTTTCAGTAACTTTGTATCTTTTTCAGGCTGTTCAGTGCAGAGTGCAGAGATCAAAGAGAAAGTCGGGACATTTCTGTAACAATCCAGGACTGCAGCTTCAGCTGTCAAAATGGGGACTGTCCTTTGATAAACTGGATATACAGAAGTGACTTGATGATTTGAAAAGAGCGGGAGAAGACTTTATTTAACCAACTGACACACATGGCCACACCTGATTTAATTCAAATAGTGGGCTGTGTGTGACATTATATATGTAATATTATATACATCAACGCTCGCTTCATCAGATAGTCAGTAAATACATCAGATCATGTTTTACCCCAGTAATCGACAGGAAGCAAACACTGATCCAAGCATATTAAAAGACACAGAAATCTGGAACTGAGTATGTTACTTACATCTCCATTTAAGAGCAATTTTATAAGCAAATACACCCTTAACATGATCACAGCTTTCTTGTTCGATAAGCACTCAGTACTAATTGGGTTATACCATGACTTTTTTATGATTCTACATCATTTCTTTGTTGCAGGAAAGCAATCAGTATTTACTACCTTAGTCTAGGAATTCTAAAAATAAATACTTAAAAAGCTCCCTTGTACAGTAGGAATTGAAAGTTATGTGCATACCAGCAGCTTCCTAATTAAAAGGCGTAGTCACTGACACTGCTAATTGGTGGCAAGACATTTGCACAGGCTATTACAGACTTGCTGCTATGTGCATTCCTTCCTGCTGTATGTGATCTCTGGATTTTGCCTGTTTTTAAAGTGGACCTGTCACCCAGACACAAAAATCTGTATAATAAAAGTCCTTTTCAAATTAAACATATAATCCAATTTCTATTTTTTATTAAAGCATTCGTAGCTGTTGTAAGCTCATTTAAAAATCTCAGCTGTCAATCAAATATTGTCTGCCACCCCTCTATGATCTGGGCATAGAGGCGGGACAGACAATGACTTTCACTTTCCATTCAGCACTTCCTTGATGTCACTGCTCTCCACATATTCCCCCGTTCTCTTTACCATTTAATTGTGTAGCCAGGACATGGGGATAGACATCGGGTCACCCATTCTGGTGCACAAACAAGATTCTGAGATGATGCAAGGCTTGCCTTAATAACAGTGTGAACAAAATGGCTCCTGCCTGCTTGCTAATTTTGAAATCCCAGACTGAAGAAAGCAAGATTCAAATAATTTATAAAGTGTAATTAAAGTTCATTTTGCTTGACTTATGTGATAAAATAGGATTTTGAATATTTTTTTTGGGTGACGGGTACCCTTTAAGGACTTTTAATGGAAATATTAAAGGAGACATTTTGTGTAAAAAATAAGAATGTACCAGTGCATTATACTCATTTAGATATAGAAGAATTGTGCTTAAAAAAGCAGTGTTTCAGGCTGATATATTGAATATTTCTGCAAAAACCCTAATAATCCCTCCATTTCCCTTTGCTTTTACTTCCTGCTCCCTGATTCCCAGGCTGTGCAGGGGAGCCGGCGGCATTCTTGCTATCACACCTCATTGGAATGGTATCATCCTCTGAACAATTGAAAGATTAGTCTCCTGCTGCCTTTCATTAGACTTGGACTACAAAGTTTTGTTTCACTTTGGTAAACAGAATGCCATGTCTAGTTTTATTTGCTTGCACTTAGCCTATTTCCTCTGGATGAGTGAAGAACAAAGTAATTGATTGCATTAGTTCCACACGTTCCTTTTCTAATGACATCTCCTTGATTTGTGAAGGTCTTGCATCACAGCAAGGGCTACAGTTAAAAAGTGATACTTTTTGGACAAACACGGTATTTTTAAAGTTGCAGCAACATACTCTAAGAGAAACACTAATACATTTAGATGCAGCTAACTGACTAATCGGGCTGTTACTCGACACTCAGTAAAATTCTACTCTATACGGTCTACTCACCTTCTAATTAACGGAACACACTATATAAGCATACCATTGTTGACAGAAACAAGTGTGCTGTCAACATTCACTACATAATTACAACCATGTTTCAAGAAGAACAGTAGCACAATAACTATCTTCCAGGAGCTTAAACTAATGGATTGCTGTGGCTCTCAACTGTACAAAAGCCTAACATCGCCATGTTTAGTACCTTGGTTCCAGTGAAAGTAGTACATTTTAGTATTTTCATGATTCATGAAACTGAAACGCTAATTGCAAGCCAGGCCTGATCACCCAACAACACTCACCTAAACTGACTAATGCTCTTGTGGCTAAATAAAAATAGCACTAACATCTAGGAGAAAGCCTTCTCAAAAGAAGAAGGCCAATTTCCTAATAACACCCTTGGTTTCAGAATAGGATGTTAGATAGACAGGTTTCATATACTTTCAGTTATACTGTAAAAATTTTCGCTTTATAAAAGGAGTAAGTAAAGTACAAGAGTAGTTTTATTTCTTCTGTGATATTGTTATATGTCATTCTGCCTAGATTTACAATTCTCAGTGCAAAGCTCTCCAGAGAGAAAATCTCCTCAAATCTCTTTAAATCTCATGTTATTCTTCAGAAAGGATTTATCTACTACAAAATTTTATAAGGTACTTTGATAAATAATCTCTTGAGGCTAACTCGGTATTAGGCAAGCTGTTCATTCTATGAGGAAAATAAGTCATCCACTGGTAAAAAATAGGCCTTTGTGGTGAACAATCCCACTCAATGTTACTCTCATCTTAAACAACTTTTATAGAGAGTTGTTCCAGTTGTGTATTGACCAAACAGCATGGCAAATACCAAGGATTACACACCAAGAAAATGTGCTCCATAAGCAATATATGCAATAAAATAGACATTTATAAGACAAAACTAACAGGAAACAGTAGCCACAAGATATTATAGGGTTTAATTCTAGTGTAGGGTTTTGATAAAAATTCAACCATCAATAGAGCAACCACCTTAGGGTTGTCACCTGACTGGTTTTCACCTGGACAGCCTGGTTTTTAGAAGAGCTGTACAGGTGAAAACTGCCTGTCCGGATTTGCGAATTAGGAAATTCGGACAGGACATTGAAGTAAATGGCATTGGGATCAGCCATTTGCTGATCGCCAGGTCGCAAGTCCTGCCCCTGATGTCATCAGCCCCACACCTATGACACCAGTCTTGCCTCCTTCTTCACCCGCCCCTTGACCGGAGTTGGGCAAACAAAAGAAAGGTGGTAACCCTAAACAACCTACCTAGCTCATATTCTAGCACTTTAGCAGAGAGAAGCATACATGGGTCCTATTAACAAAAATCAGAACACTTTCCATGTTATTCTTTGATATATGTTATTCTTATTCTATGATAAAAGACCATTGTTCATGAATGGATAATGCCAGACCTCCCAACCATCATTCTATTACTGAAACTCAAGTTCTTACACTGATAAATTGACGAATTGACAAATTGCAAAGCAAGGGACTACCCCAATTAAATTGGAGGGAATTTGGAATCCTTGGTTTTACATCAATTCTTTAACTTGTACGTCATGGCTGACTTGAATACCTATTATGCCATTATTTTTTTTTATTGCAATGTATTTATATGCTGTCTCTTTATAGAGTATTAGTGATTTCTGCAGTAATACTCCATGTGTAATAGAGTGAAAGTGATTTTAACTTTCCTCCTTCTTTTAATGTTTTCAAGAAAATAAGGACAAAATGGGCCGATTTCTAGGTTGCTTTTTTATTGTTGCTTGTTTATTGTTGTTGCTTCAAATTCAGGTTTACTTTCTTGAGGGTAGTACTACAAATTTTATGTGACTGCAGCAATGGCCCACCAAGCAGGTATATGCCCGTGGCCCTTTGGTATGTTGATGCAGCTGTGCATCCAAGACTACTGATGTTAATACATATGATAGTGTGTAGATCCAGTGACAAGCCAGAGGTTCTAGTGTTTGATGGACATGTATTATTTTTAAACATCACAAGAATTATCAACAAGCAAAAATTGAACTTAAAATATTCAGTAAGAGTGCTACATTTAAATACATGTAGATGATACAATATGAATTATAAAAAAATGAAAACATTAGTATTGACTCATTAAACAACACGCCACTCATCCACTGCAACATACTTCCAAGATTTAAGATATAAGAATATTTACTGAAACCCAATACAGGGGCGTAACTACAGAGGAAGCAGACCCTGCGGCTGGGGGGCCCGGGAGTTATAGGGGCCCCATGAGGCCCTAATTAAAATATAATGTCAACCTCTAGACATTTTGGGGGCCTGAAAAATAATTTGCTGTGGGCCCAGCAAAATCTAGTTTCGCCACTGACCCAATATATACTTGAGCCAGTGAGAATGCCGTGGAGCAGAGTCATTTTCAGAAAAGATCACAATAAATATTCTGCTCAGCAATAACCCCTAGATCCCTTACCCTGAACATAAGAGGATAATGGCAGTGCCCATTAATCATAGAGCACAGCACATCTCAGCTCAGTTGATATAATATATATATATATATACCATACATATTTTCAGTACTTTATTTTGATCAAACTCGCCCTGCACTACTAAAGTAAGATATTATTTTAGTACAACTGTTCAAACTAAAGAGTCCAGCATTCATGGTTTGGCCAAAGCCAAGTACTGTGCAGGCCAGTTTAGCCAGAGGAAAGATGCAGCTGCTACTGAGCTGGCTGACATTTCTAAAGGAGACCATTGCATCTAACACAATGATGTTCACAGTGATTTGTTTATTGGTTGTTGTTGAACAATTACATTGCCCCTCACTACCCAAATCACTAAAAGTAGACCTCACATTAGTAAAGTGATGTAACTTGTAGAGGCCATGTAGAACATACCAGAACTATAGGTTCCATGCAGGATGCTGCCACTTTACAGAGTGATTTGTCTAAACTGGAAAACTGGGCAGCAAACTGGAAAATGAGGTTCAATGTTGATAAATGCAAGGTTATGCACTTTGGCAAAAATAATATAAATGCAAGTTATATACTAAATGGCAGTGTGTTGGGAGTCTCCTTAAATGAGAAGGATCTAGGGGTCTTTGTAGATAACACGTTGTCTAATTCTGGGCTACTAAAGCAAATAAAGTTCTATCTTGCATAAAAAAGGGCATTAACTCAAGGGATGAAAACATAATTATAGGTCCCTGGTAAGGCCTCATCTGGAGTATGCAGTTCAGCTTTGGACTCCAGTCCTTAAGAGGGATATAAATGAGCTGGAGAGAGTGCAGAGACTAAGTGCAACTAAACTGGTTAGAGGGATGGAAGACTTAAATTATGAGGGTAGACTGTCAAGGTTGGGGTTGTTTTCTCTGGAAAAAAGGCGCTTGCGAGGGGGATATGATTACACTTTACAAGTACATTAGAGGACATTATAGACAAATAGCAGGGGACCTTTTTACCCATAAAGTGGATCACCGTACCAGAGGCCACCCCTTTAGACTAGAAGAAAAGAACTTTCATTTGAAGCAATGTAGGGGGTTCTTCACAGTCAGGACAGGGAGGTTGTGGAATGCACTGCCGGGTGATGTTGTGATGGCTGATTCAGTTAATGCTTTTAAGAAAGGCTTGGATGATTTTTTGGACAGACATAATATCAAAGGCTATTGTGATACTAAAGCTCTATAGTTAGTATAGGTATGGGTATATAGAATTTAATTAAAAGTAGGGATGGGTGTATGTATGGATGCTGGGTTTTCATTTGGAGGGGTTGAACTTGATGGACTTTGTCTTTTTTCAACCCAATTTAACTATGTAACTATGTAACTATGTATACCTGACAACAATATTTATAATTTGGTAGGCTATAGGTATAGGAAAATGTATTGTTTACCTTTAAATGAGAACTAAACAATATAAATGAATATGGCTAAAACTGCCATATTTTATATACTGAACTTATTGCACCAGCCTAAAGTTTGAGCTTCTCAATAGCAGCAAAGATCCAGGTCATCAAACTTCACCATCTTGAAAAGTGTCTGCGACACTCACATGCTCAGTGGGCTCTGAGCAGCTTTTGAGAAGCTAAGTTTAAGGGGTTGTCGCAAATTATCAAGCAGAAAATGGGGTTGACCTGTAATATAAACTGATGGTACAGGGCTGATTATTAAATTCTAATGTTATTGCACTGGTTTCTATGCTGCCATGTAGTAATTATTTGTATTAATTACTAATCAGCCTTATATTGTGACATTTATATTCTATGTGTACTGTATATTGTGAGTGGGTCCCTAAGCTCAGTAAGTGACAGCAGCACAGAGCATGTGCAGTGAATCAGCAGAAAAGAAGATGGGAAGCTACTGGGGCATCTTTGGAGACACAGATCTTTACTGCTAAAGGGCTGTGGTTGCCCGGGGTTGGTACAGAAGCCCAAAACATATTGTACAACATTTCTAGCCTACTTCTTTAGCTTAACTTTCCTTGTCCTTTAAATCTACTAGATCCTTCTTTACACTCCTGCCATTCTTCAAATCTATGCATGGTCTGTTTATTCCTTTATGTCCTAACAGTTTTTTGGCATCTCTCCCCATAATCCAGACTGCAAGCCTCAGCTGATGCTGTTTTCATTATTTTAAGTTTGCTGTGCCAGTGGATCAGTTGCACACAGTAATAATCTAGTGTTCCCCAGTAAAACAACATACTTCCCAAACTGCCATGACTCAAGCTAGGAGAAAAGTTGAACAAAGGCTCCAGTGAGAGGTCATCTAATATTAAAACTAACTTTCACATGGGAACACAGATGCACATAAATACCGGAGTTGCAAATAGGATGTGCTTATTAATTGAACAGTAATGATAAATACTTGCTTGAGAGTAATAGTAACTAGATTCAACAGTAAAAGTAGTTTGTATGAGATTCTGACGCCAAAAAATGTGTTTTAAATGCTCAGCACTGATCATTTTAACCAGCAACTCACCTTTGGCAGCAACTCACCTTTCTATAGAGCAGGGGTCCATTGTTTACTTGTGAGCCACATTCAAGTGTAAAATAATGTTGGAGTGCAACATAAGCATGCAAAAAGTTCCTGGGTTTCCTATGTGGACTTAAAGGCAACAGGAGGGTCTTTTTGGCAGTACATGTGGTTTTATCCAACCAAAACTTGCCTTTAAGTCAGGAATTCAAAAATAAGCACCTGCTTGGAGGCCACTGGGAGCAACATCCAAGGGGTCGGAGAGCAACATGTTGCTCACGAGCCACTGGTTGGGGTTCTATACTATAGAAAGACCAGATGAGGAGAGGCAATAATATGCTCAGAGAAAGTCACCCTTCTGATCCGCACACATGTAATAAAACAGCAGCCACATTTCTGTACTCAGTTGCTCCCTTCAGGAGGCAGCAGCTAATAATGAGAGTACCAGACATACTACAAAGCAATGCTATTAAAATTCTTGTTACTTGAATAATTTA
This sequence comes from Xenopus petersii, assembly GCA_038501925.1. Lineage (NCBI taxonomy): Eukaryota > Metazoa > Chordata > Amphibia > Anura > Pipidae > Xenopus > Xenopus petersii. Next base: position 38,741,724 of record CM076683.1, on the reverse strand, counting down.
TAGGAGAATGTAAGGTGAAAAACATTTGTATCACTGGTGAACTTAAAAGCATGAAATTATGACTGCTCCACATTCTTTATATGTATTTAAAATCCACCAAGAACCACTGAAAAGAGCATACTACAGATGAAGCAGTCTTAAAGGGGAACTCCACAGAAACATAACTTAAGCTTTTTGAAAAGTAAAAATAATTTCAAGCAACTTTGCAATATACATCATTTGAAAAATATGCAGACTTTTCATGATTTTTAATGGGTTCTGACAGCTTCCTAAGCCTAGCCCCTGCTCTCCTGCTGATCTCTCTGACTACTTTGCTGAGCTGGCTGACTACTGAAACTTCACAATTCCCTGCACACATGTGATTTCAATAAGGAGCAGAACATCACTGTGCAATGCATTGTGGGTTATGTTGTTCCTGCATGCTGTCTTTAAGCTGTGGAGAATTTGTAACATCTGTGTTTTTAATTCCTCCTTCCCTGCCAGGATTTGAAATGATGCAGAAAGAGAAGAACTGTTAAACAGCTGGATTTCAGCATAGAAAATGGCATTTATGTATACTTTTTTATAAGAAAGAGGTAACTGTGATAGGTACATTAGGGGTTTCTGTGTTATGTGGGTCTCTTTAACAAATTTTGGTTTGGAACCGGAGTTCCCCTTTAACAGAAGCATTTGCTATCCAAAGCCATACCCCCCCCCCCCTCTTTCCCGGGTGCTTTGGCCTCCATATGCTCTAATAAAGTCTGCTCTATCTGCCTTATCACTTGATATACTGCTTTGGTTGTGCTATACTGTTTCAAGTGCAGTTGAGCTGCTTAATCAAGGCAGTAAACATGTGGTGTAGCTTGCTTAATATATTCTGGGTTGAATTTAAAGTCGATCTAATTTTGCACTGATTCTTAGCAACTTTCCAATATACATTAATCAAAAATGTTTAATGATTTATTTGTGAATGCAACTGCTATTTTTAGGGCTCTTACAGACGAGTGTTTTTACCTGCGCTCCCCTGCGTTCCATTTTTCTGCGTTCAGCCGCAGGGGAGCGCAGGGATAGATGCATTACATTTTTTCCAATGGGGCTGTACTCACACAGGCGCGTGTAGGCACAGAACGCAGGAAAAATCCAGCATGTTGCGTCTCAACCTGCGTTCGGCGCCTACACGTGCATGTGTGAGTACAGCCCCATTGGAAAAAATGTAATGCGTCTATCCCTGCGCTCCCCTGCGGCTGAACGCAGAAAAACGATAAGCAGGGGAGCACAGGTAAAAACGCTTGTCTGTAAGAGCCCTAAACAGACTCTCCCTGGATGTTAACATATTCTGCACTTCTGACTCCAAAAATCATGTAGCAGAAGACCTGGAGAAGAACTTTTAATATAATACATGTAATGCACTGCTTACATTAAAGGACCAGTAAATAGGGCTTGTGCTGAATTTACTTTTTTATTTCTGTTATTTCTTAAGCAAAACAGGGCAAACAAGGGAGATTGGAGCTACTCTATTAGTCATTGGAAAAGGCAAATGTATGTTTGGGACAATCCCTATTTTTGCACTAATGTTGAACAAGGGGGTAACATCTGCTCATTTGTATAAAGGAATTCTGGTAAGGAATTCAGTAAAAGAAGAGAAAATGGGTTTACACTCCAACATGCAAGCTCTTTTTTTTAACTTTAATAAATGTGTTTCCCCTTAGCTTAAAGGGGTTGTTCACCTTCCAAGCACTTTTCAATTCAGTTGTTTTTAGATTGTGCCCCAGAAATAAAGACTTGTTTCCAATTACTTTCCATTATTTATTTTGTACTGTTTTTCCAAAATCTAAGTTTAAAGTTGAATGTTCGTGTCTCTGGTGTTTCAGTCTGTCAGCTCAGTAATTCAGGTGCAGACTCTAAACTTACAATTTTGCAACATTTAGTTGATACATTTCTCAGCAGAATCTCTGGAGTATTAGCAACTATTGTATCAATTCTAACAGCTGCCTGTAATGAAACCCAGAGATTCTGCTTGGCAGGGACAAACATAAGAAATGTATCAACTAACTAATGTATCCATTTAGAACAGTTTACAGTGTCTGCGACCCCCCCCCCCCCCGAGCTGCTTCAGAAGGTGAAAAATGACACTTTACACATCAATTTTAGGAAAACGGTAACACATAGAAAATAGTCATTGGAAAAAGTCGTTATTTCTGGTGATCTATCTGAAAACAACTAGTTGTTTGAAGGTGAACAACCCCTTTAAGCTTTGGGTCTCTGCATCAAAACCCAAAAAATATACTGGTGATCCTTTAAGTTGAGATCAAGGGAATTTGCTTTTGTTCATATGCAAAGTGATGCCTTCTGGAATCAGAAGGTATTTACTTGCCTATGCTATACACACAGCACTGCCTAGATACTAAACATGAGAGTTTTGATTCTCCCATAAGGCATCATGGGCAGAGACATGCAAATCACTCCATTGTGTCCCTTTGGCCAACTATGCATCCAGAACCGCTGGTTTATAGCTGAGATACCTAATGGTTCAGAGCCATATATCCAAACTTGCAGACAGCCTGTTTCGATCTTGTTAGATCTCAACAGTGCAAGATAATGGAACATGGCTTCTGAGAGGTAGGACTTGGAGAGTAGCAAAATGGGGAGCCAAATCTGTTCATAGATAGAGCAATTTAGTCTGGATTAACTTCAGACTACTAACACTCATATTCAGATGCACCTGAACGAATAGTATTCAGCATTGTATAACATAAAGAATAATCAACATTTATGAACATCATTACATATCAATAGTTACTCAATCCTTTAGATTGTAAGCTCTTGCAAGCAATGCCTTCATATCCTATTTTTTTATTATCTAACCTTTTTTGTTAGATCATTATAAGAGACCTGTTTTGAATGTTTTGAATGTTTAAGTGTTGCGTAACTTGATAATTTACCTATACCTTATAGCAAACAGAAAAAAATAGTGTGCAAGTCAATTCAGTATATATAGTATATCTCAGCACTAATTATCACATACAATCGCTAGCTACTGTATGAAAAATCATATTCAAATCATAACCACACTTTTCTAGGTACTTATAACTAAAATAGAAAATGAGCTATGATTTTTTGCTACTGGTTTATGTATGGTTATACAATAATACAGCTAGCAGAAGAAAAGAGAAAACTCAACTCACCTGAGTCATCTTAATTAAATGTGTATATTTGTATTTAAATGGATTGCTCGTTTTCATCCCAAACTAATCTTTCTAGATGCTTTTGAAACTCCTTGTTATTACTTTAATTTGGAGATGGTTGAGGCAGCTAAGTGCCCAAGTAAATGGAGCATGAATAGTCATTTGAACATGCTTTAAAAAAGAGCAACATTCTCCTGTGTAAACTAACTGTCCAGCTTCACAAAGGATGAGACCAAGATTATAAGAAGTGACTTTTATATTCATTATTTAGGCAATGGGTGGAAGCATACCTGTACTGGGCATGGTCAAACCTAAGGGTAGGCAGCAGAGGTACCTTCTTAGGTGGAGAAATTCTGGGGAAAGTGGGGGAGGAGCACAATCACAACTAATTTTTTTCTTTTAGTCCCTTAATCAAAAAAAGGTTTTCTGGATTCGATTTGTTAACATTCAAAGTAATGGTATGACATCCAACACACTAATGGTGGCCATACACAGGGAGGTTTAAGATGCTGATTTAGGTCCTTTAGACCAATTAGGCAGCTTATCGGCTGTGTATGGTACACCTGAACCATAACTGGCCATAAAACAGTCAAATGTCAATCATGCAGATTTAATTTTCTCACCAGGTCGAGGACCACATTGGCTAGTTAATGCAGTCCTCCCTCTGATGGTTCCTATTGTATTTGTAATCCAATCATTTGGCCCTAGGGCCACGATTGCATTAAAGGAGAACTCAACCCCCCCCACAAATAAAAACCCCTACCCAGTACCCTAGATAGTCTCCCCTCCCTGCTCCCCCCCCCGCATAGGTGATAACACCTATAAGTGCCCCTAATCCCTTACCCACCTATAGGTGCAAAGTAAGTGCAGCAGAGCTCATGGGCACCAACTTCTGGCTCTTCGGATTTCTTTAGGAAGATGGTTCCCATGAGCTCCACTATGCTTACTCGGCACCTACAATTGAGTACTGTGCTTACTCAGCACCTACAGTTGAGTAAGGGATATGGGGCAATTATAGGTGTTACCACCTATGCAGGGGGTGCATGTTGGGGGCACTATATAGGGTACTGGGTAGGTGTTTTTATTAGTAGGGGGTTGAGTTCTCCTTTAAAGGAGAACTTAATCCTAAAATGAATATGACTAAAAATGATATATTTTATATAATGACCTTATTGTACCAGCCTTAAGTTTCAGCTCCTTAACAGCAGCAATGATCCAGGGCTTGAAACTTGTCACAGAGGGTCATCATCTTGGAAAGTGTGACACTCACATGCTCAGTGGGCTCTGAGCAGCTGTTGAGAAGCTAAGCTTTAGGGTCGTGGCAAAACATCAAGCAGAAAATGTGGTTGGCCTGTAATATAAGATGATGCTACAAGCTGATATAAGCTGATGCTGAATATTAAATTCTGATGCTAGTTGCACTGGTTTCTGTGCTGCCGTGTAGTAATTATCTGTATTAATTACTAATCAGCCTTATAATGTGACATTTCTATTCTATGTGTACTTTATATTTTGCTTCGTCCCTAAGCTCAGTAAGTGACAGCAGTACAGGCATGTGCAGTGAATCAGCAGAAAAGACGATGGGGAGATAATGGGGCATATTTGGAGGCACAGATCTTCCCTGCTAAAGGACAGTGGTTACTTTGGGCTTGTACAGAAGCCCAAAACATAATGCACAACATTTCTATAAAAACAAAGGGTTCATTTAACAATGTGGTACAATGTGTAAAATGCATAACAGCCACAAAGTGATAATTTTTTTTTTTTTTGCCCACAATACACCGCACACCCTAGGAGTTGCCTCTGATATGCATGAAGCATAGACAGCTGTTCCTGACAACAAACTGTATTCTGCCAGGCAAAAAATGCCACTGTAATAGAAGAAGTGTGTATGTGTACAGCCTAGATGTACTGAAACATGAATGCCCCCACCCATTCCCCTCAGTAACATGTTTTATTTTAATAATAATAAAATACTATTACACTAGCACTGGCAACTAGTCATTTGTAAATAGGCCCTAAAGCCTACTGCATACCACTCACTATATAACACTGAAAGAAGGCAGAGCTTGGCTTCCAATGTGATCTCTTTGTTATAAATGTATAAATGTAATGTGATTAATGATAGATAGATAGGCAGGGGTAGTAACCGAATAACAATGTATTCTTGGTGGTGTGTTTTTAATTATATGGATGGCAGGAATGTAAAGTATTTATCCATGGGTTTGCATATGGAATGGCCACTAGATTGCACAGCTATTGTCTTGCTATGGGCGGTAATGCTGTAACACAGCTGAGATTCCTGAAAAATTCTGCTGTATCTTGAGTGGTTTGTGTTTATGGCTGGCCCTTTTATAACCTTCACTAGTCTAGGTCTCTGCTGTACATCCATCCCTGTTCTGCTGATCCCAGATTCTAATCTTGTGAAACAAGAGGTGACATTGTTTTAAAAAAAAACTGTCTGAGCAGATAATACAGAAAATGCAAAATGCAGTGACAAAATACAGGTTTTCCTTTCAGAAGGCCTCATGTGGATTCCTTTTTAATTCAGTGACCTACTATGGAAAGTTAAAGGGGAAGGTAGGTTTATTTAATCACCAAAGAAAACTTTAAGATAAGCCAAATGTTGTTAATTTCACGAGTACCCTTGAGCCTTATAACAACTTCTTTTTACAAGATGAAGGTTACAGCAGTGCACACGCTGGGGTAACAACATGCTCCACACTCAGTTCCTCTGGCAAGATCCGGTGCACAGTGAAGGTTCACACCCATCCTATGCACTAATGACAAACAGTACATTCACACTGAGCAACTCTCACAAGCAATAGAAGGGGGGGGGGTATTGGCCAACATGTGTATTGCTGCTCAGGAACAGTATACATAATTAGTGAAAACATGCATTCTGCTTATACCTGAATACACACATTGTATTTAATCAGATCAGACATTCCTATTGTTGCTCACTAGCAGCTGAATCACAGTCATAAGAGTTGCAAAATAATGTTTTTTTAACATCTAATTTACAGTTAAAGTGTTAATTAGGGGTTTTACCAGTGTGTATATAAATACTGCCTGTAATTGTACTTTTTTCCTAATTAAACTAAAGGGAAAATATAAAGGATGTAGGCACCCTTCTTTCAGTTTGCAGCATGATCTGGCATGCTATAACCACTAAAGCAATTTTAATCATTATGGTAAAACCAAGTTTGCCAAAGCATGAACCTGGATACCTTCACCTGACACAAATCCATGCTCAGTGAGTGAAAAATGCACCTGCATACACAGTAGGAAAAACATCTGTCTTTACGTTGTGCACAGTACATAACCTACATTGGGCAATTTCAGCTCTGAAGCAGCGGTGTACTTTATCCTCCCAACTGGCAAGGGAATGAAGTGTTTTGTGTAGTTCTGCAAGAAATGTAGTCACATTTTGCCTAGCCCTGCTTTTAAACATCCTCCAAACATAGTTAGAAGCAGTGGTGTAACTAGATATTACCCCCACAGCAAATTATTTTTCAGGCCCCAAAACTTTTAGAGGTTACTTGTTTTACTAATATTAATTGAAACTGTATAAGAATTATGGATCCCTGGGGCCACTATACTTCCTGGGCCACTATACTTCCTGGGCCCCTATACTTCCTGGGCCCCTATACTTCCCTGGGCCCCCATCCAAAAGCAGGGTCTGCTTCCTCTATATGCCTAGGGTTGCCACCTCACCCATTTAAAACCGAACACAAATAAAACACTCAGCCTGCATGGCTAATTAGCAATTCATTTAAATGCATGCTACAGACTGAACTGATTTATGTGCAGCCATGCATCTAAATGAATTGCTAATTAGCCATGCAGGCTGTGTGTTTCATATGTGTTCGCTTTTAAAGGGGTGAGGTGGCAACCCTTCTTACGCCCCTGCTCAGAAGGTTATTAAAAAGTAATAATGTCTGGTTATGAGATACTTTTGTAAAAAAATGCAGGGTATGTGCAGATAAAATGTTTGCAAGATTTCTGTCAGGAAAGTCTTAATATGTTCCCTTTGGGCTGGTACAAACTACATGTATCCGTCGGATGTGAACGCCGCACTAAGTCTTCATCCGTCAGCTACATGTAGTTTGTGCCTGCGATAATATGCTGGACGTCCTTGCCTTCAAATCAGCCCTGAACACAAAGTGGAGTTCAGCCCTTTATCTGTTGCTAAACTACAACGCCCAGTCTTCTGCTGTTGATGTGTTGATGATGTTGGGGTTGCTGTGCAGTAACAGCTGGAGGATTTGAGGTTGACACACTTTGCCATATTGCATACCCTCTGACACACTACATTGCTCAGCATCTCTGTATGAAAAAGATTTAAACCTTAGCAGATAGCCAGCGAAATAACAATATGAATGACTCCCAGTGATAAGAATAAGTAGCCATGGGAGCATATCCCCTTACCTTGATAATGCTGCTCCTGCGGGGGAGACCTGGCTTGTTTGCCTTATCTAATCCAGGGCTTTCAGGCAGAGCAGACCCACTCTCTTCTTTGGCTTCCACAATGACACAGTCTCCATTGGACACACCACTGTTAATGGTACAGTCACTACTGCACTTTCCATTGCTCTCCCCATTTCCTCGATCAACATCACTTCCTTTGCCTGGCACTTTGCCATGGGCAGAACCCGTGGGAGAGGGCACATTGCCACCATTTTCACCAGATCTTTCTTCTCCCCCACCTCCTGGCTCTGCCATGAAGATTTCAGCAGCAGAGCCTTTGAGGCAAATGATTATACTCCTTTTTCTCTCCTCTGTGCTGTCCTCAACCCAAGGAGATCTCTGGCAGTAAAGACTATTCTTCTGGAAGGGACAGGCGGCAGCAAGAACTGTACAGATCCACCTTAAAACCCAAATAATTTCTCAACAGTGAAAGCCTGTAACAGATGAGAGAACATAATCAATCACTTGAGTTCCATTAACATCAAGGTGCTCTTTCCTTTACCTTTCATATTAATGTTAAATGGATTCTGTCATGATTTTTTTGATGTAGCTTTTACTTTTAAATTATAATGTTTGCACTGCAAATAATTCCCTATACCATATAAAATTGTATTCCTGAACCAGCAAGTGTATTTTTTTAGTTTTAATATTGGTGTGTAGGCAGCCATCTCAGGTCATTTTGCCTGATAATGTGCTTTCAGAAAGAACCAGCACTTTAGGATGTAACTGCATTCTGGCAGGCTGTTGTTTTTCCTACTCAATGTAACTGAATGTGTTGCAGTGGGACCTGGATTTTACTATTGAGTCTGTTCATAGATCCATCAGGCAACTGTGTTAGGGATGGGGGAGGGGTGATATCACTCCAACTTGCAGTACAACAGTACAGAGTGACATATCTTTGCCTTTGCACTATGTTTTTAATGCAACATTTTGAATAAAATCTGAACTTTTAATCGTTTGGGCCTATGGATCCTGTGCTTATGGCAGCCTGCTTATGTGCATTTTTGTTCGCTGTCTGGAGTACCACATGACCAGAGTGGAAGGGCTGTCCATTTGCCGCATTAGGATCACCGCGCTCCCCTCCTCCCAGTGCCTTCGTTCAGTACAGAGTGACTGAAGTTTATCAGAGCACAAGTCACATGACTGGGGCAGCTGGGAAACTGACAATATGTCTAGCCCCATGTCAGATTTCAAAATTAAATATAAGAAAATCTGTTTGTTCTTTTGAGAAACGGATTTCACTGCAGAATTCTGCTGGAGCAGCACTATTAACTGATGTGTTTTGGGGGGAAAAAAACATGTTTTCCAATGACAGTATCCCTTTAAAGGAAGAAAATCTATTGTCATAGAATGTGCTAAACATATAGTACACAAGCAATTTACTCCTGTATTTCTGCCTGCAAAGTTCATTGTATTTCCCCTGTATTTCTGCCTTTTTATTTCTATACATGGATATGTAACCTGGGCAGGCAAGGAAGAACGCCACATCTAGAGAATTTATGGACTTATTCCCCAGGAAAGTGTATGTAGTGCAGTGTAAAGTGTGCACCTAGGGAGATCTTATGTATATAATTGCATCAGAGAGGACAAGGTGGACATGGTCCGAGTGTTCAGATAAGAGTAATGGGTGCAGCTACCAAACCAATGTGCTAATATGCACATATAGCAACATCACAATACCTTCTGCCCTTAAACCTAAATATAGGAATTGCAGATTCATTCTTGTACCCACAGAGCATAAGTACTAGAACAGTACAATCTGCATTTGGACCCCATGCTTTCCAAACACACAGCCAGTATAGCCCAGTGAGATATGCCCAGCTGTTTTGCAGCATGCCTCCTCTTATCCATTCCCTTGTGTTTGCCTCCAGCTGTCACACACGCAGACACACAACACAGTGACAACACACACGCAAGCTAAGATCTCAGAAGGAGGAAGTAGCAGCCAGGAAGCAGACAAGCTTTGTTGGCTGTGCCTCTAACAGTGACAGGAGACATAAATACTGCAGCTGCTGAAGAACATCTTGAACAAAAAGAAGCCTAAGTCACAATTCTGTCTCTATTCTGCAGCTGACATGATCTGGCGGGTTGTAACAAAGTTGGCTAACTTGTTGGCTGTTGAACTACAGCTCTCAGAAGTTCCTTTTTGCTAATTACAGTGGAGTTTCAGTTCAAAGTAACTGATGGATATTCTAAAACAGCTTTAAATCACTGCGGTTAGTCCTGTCCTAGCGCAGAAGTATTGCTAATAGATGAACTAGGTCAGTGTATGGACTAGGGATGCACCGAATCCACTATTTTGGATTCGGCCGAACCCCCGAATCCTTCGCGAAAGATTCGGCCGAATACCAAACCGAATTCTAATTTGCATATGCAAATTAGGGGTGGGAAGAGGAAAACCTTTATTACTTCCTCGTTGTGTGACAAAAAGTCACGCGATATATATATATATATATTAGCGATGCACCAAATCCACTATTTTGGATTCGGCCGAACCCCTGAATCCTTCGTGAAAGATTTGGCTGAATACCGAACTGAATCCGAACCCTAATTTGTATATCTAATATGCAAATTAGGGGTGGGAAGGGGAAAACATTTTTTACTTCCTTGTTTTCTGACAAAAAGTCATGCGATTTCCCTGCCTGCCCCTAATTTGCATATGCAAATTAGGATACAGATTCGGTTCGGCCGGGCAGAAGTATTCCTGCTGAAAAAGGCTGAATCCTGGCCGAATCCCGAACCGAATCCTGGATTCGGTGCAACACTAATATATATATATATATATATATATAGTGAATAAAGTACCCCCTCTTGTAAAATATAAGGATATTATAAGTTACCGAGGAGTTTCATGACCATATAAAAACACGAGGCCGAAGGCCGAGTGTTTTTATACAGGTCATGGACCTCCGAGGTAACTTCTAATATCCTCATATTTTACAACTGGGGGTACTTTATTTATTATAATACACAAATTTTAGTGAGTCATGTGACAGAAATGACATCACTACTCACCGTTTATAACTGATGACATCACTACTCACCGTTTATAAGGATATAATTTACAGGATATTCATGGCTTTTGTGTATTATATATATATATATATATATATATATATATATATATATATATATATATACCTACAGGCCTCATTTGCTGTATGACAGCGTCACTCCCACTTTTTCTTCTGTTGACATATGGGCAGGCATGACAAGATGGAAAGGATAAGAAGAATAGGTGCTGCCACCTGAGGTGAGACGTGTCTAAAACCGCCCAGAACAGCAGCCGGAGAAGCCTCAGGAATATTGCACAGAAACATGGAATGATAAAGTTACAGTATAACAACAGCAGGAGAGTCACAGCTTAAAGATCAGTGCACATCCAACACAAAGGATCCCGTCACTTGACAAGGGTGCTCCTATTCAGGCACCTCCCCTCTGCCATCTAGCACTTGATTGGTAAAGTCTATGATGTGTCCAACATGTTTCTGCGGCTGAGCCCAATTTCCCAGCATCCTCTGAAAGCACTTTGTTTGCATGTGAGAGCTGTAGTTGAGCTGTAGGTTGGTAAGCTGTGCTTTGTGAGAGTGGTGGCTTTGTGTGCAGTCTAGTATAATGACAACAAGGAACCATATGCTGCTCGCACTGCAGGCTGGGCTGTCACTTTCTCCTCTTACACACAGGACAAGTCTCTCCCATGCAAGTGAGTGAAGGGCCCCAGTCACCCTGACACTGAGAGAGAGAGCGAGAGAGAGAGGCTGCAGCTCACAGGGCTCAGTCGCTATCACAGAGTATGGGCTCCTGCACAAACACCCAGGCAGCTGCTTACTAATAATGGAGGAAACAGGAATGAGCAGCGGCGCAAAGCTCTCTCTACATGTGCACTGCATGCGCCAATGTGACACCTTCCTGCTCTTCCTGCACTACAGCCCGCGGCACCCCTGCCAGTGTATTCTGTAGTTCAATAGCCGCTGAAGAACCATGTGATCTATGAACAAATCAGTGTTGTAACCATGTACACAGACAGCAGCCCTTTATGTACAAGCTGCAGAGATGCGTCCCACCCTGAGGAACTCACTTACCTCGTTGTTGCCGACGCCGTACTACCGGCCTGAACAGCTACCGCTACCACCCGGCACCCTAAGCAAGCGCCGCACTGTCAGGCAGGGGGGGAAACCACAACACCCGTGGGGGGCGGGCCACCCGCTGCCAGTCAAACAAGCACCCGCCATTCATTGGTGTCTCCTCCTTCCAGTGAGCGGTGTTGCCCACGCCCACCTGTCAGCGCTAAACCACGCCCACCTGCGTCTTCAGAGGGATCGGGGTAGTGTTTTAAGAGCGCGCCTTCCTGGAAGCCGGCGTAGTTATATGACTGTCATAGCCCCTGAGTGAATGCGCTTGTCAAACTTCCACAGCACCAGGCCGCCCACAGCAACCCCCAGTGCCTTCACACTGCTCCCTTTTAGCGAGGAAGCGCTTGGCTATCGTATTGTTCTGTACTTGAGCGTCTCAGTGCTGCCTTTGTGTCACACACACACAACGTAATCCCCTCTTACAGCCATGTCCAGTTTGCGCTTGCAGCCGCTAAAATTTACCCATCACCCCCCAAGGCTTAGCGATAAGAAATGCAGCCCCTGCGCCCAAATTTGAGGCACAGATCATTTGATTTCAGCATTTTGGGTCCAATTCCCAATGGAGGAAGGATATAGGTGGCTTGAGGCGTGTGATAAGGCATGGAAATCAGTGGGTGCTCAGGGGTAACAAAAGGGGGGCACCGAGTTTTGCAATAGGGCCTATGAGGTGTAGCTATGTCTCTGTAGACTGGTACCCAATCTCTACTGCTGTTTAAAGGATTCTGGGAAGTGTAGTTCAGGTGTCGAGAAAGACACTGGCACACAAGGCAAGTGGCAGCAGGGTTATACCCTTGCGTGTTTAATCTGCAATCGTGCAACGTTTCGGGGTCAGACCCCTTTGTCAAGCAGGGTCTGACCCCGAAACGTTGCACGATTGCAGATTAAACACGCAAGGGTATAACCCTGCTGCCACTTGCCTTGTGTGCCAGTGTCTTTCTCGACAGTTTGCTGAGGGGGGTGCCGATCCCTCCGACACCGTGCACCAGGCGCTGAATTGCTGAAGGCCAGGGTTGTGCGAGCAGGCTACATCATCTTGAAGTGTAGTTCAGGAACAGCTGAAGACTGAGTCTGCAGGCTAGTTAGGTGCCTTGCACACTTCTTAATGTCCTACACATCTAGGGGCAGATTTATCAAGCGTTGAAGTGAATTTGAGAGGATTTTCTAAGTAAAAAAATCCGAAATTCAAAGTAATCTTTTGGATACTTCGACCATCGACTTCGAATTCGATCCGAAGTAAAAATACTTAGATTATTCAACCATTCGATAATCGAAGTTCTGTCTCTTTAAAAAACTTGGCCTTCAATACTTTGCCAAATGAAACCTGCCAAAGTGCTATGTTAGCCTATGGGGACCTTCTACAGCATTTTTTGAAGATCGTACGTTAAAATTGTTCAAATCAAATCGTTTGATTTGAAGTATTTAATCATTCGATCGTTCGATTTTATTTTGACCGCAGAATAGCCAAATTCGATGAAAAAAAGTTTGAATTCGAATTCAAAGTATTTTAATTCGATGGTCAAATTTCAAAGTATTTTTTAATGTGTAATAAGGTACATTAAGACTTATTGGATTGCCAGAAGAATGCCCCCTGCTGGTATGAATTGCTTAGTCATGCACTATGAATACAAATTGCACTTGCCCACGCATGCAGCAATATAGCAGCAATGTGGCAGCCAGGACAGAAATATATAGGCAATAACATACGCCCTATTGTAAAATATAGAGATATTGTGTCTGATGCTTTGCATAGTCATATAAAGGTAGGAGGTAGAAGGCCCAGTGCTTTTCTACAGGTCATGGAACTCCAAGGTGACTTTTAAAATCCTAATATTTTACAATAGGACTTACTTTTTCTATTATTATATGCAAGTTTCAGTGACATTACACCACTAAGCACTGAATTTAACAGATTACATCCCTAAGCACTGTTTATACGGATATAATTTACTCAATATGTCATTCCAATAAATGCCTGGTTGCTTGGGTAACTTGAACCATAGCAACCAGATAGCTGCTGAAATTCCAAACGTGGGATCTGCTGAACATAAAAACCAAATGATTAAAAGGCATGAAAAATGAAGCCCAATTGCATATTATCTCAGAATATCACTGTCTACATCATACAAGTTCCTATAAAGATGAACTACCCCTTTAAACAGAGTAAAACTGGTAAGTAAAACTGACAGACCTATTCTGTTATTCCAGAGTCAGGCCAATTAGTATTTATGTCAAGCCAATACTACATGGATCGAGCCCCCCGGCTTTTACAAATTATTAAATTGGGCAAACCAATGGGATCTTTGCTCTGGGTGTACAACTGTCATGTCTGAATCTCCTGGTACAAGTGAGCAAATACAGGTAGGTAGGAGATATTAGAAAAAAAAGGAGGAGGCTCTTTGGTTCAGTAAACTGGCCAATCTAATTTACACTCTGACCATGGGAGCATTGAATCAGCATCTGTTGATTTATTAGTGTATACAGTGATTTGTTATTTGGCAGCCCCCTACAGTGCCAAGTTGGGCCACCAACATAACCCCCTGGGCCTTTTCTACTGTAAATTACTAAATGCCAGCTTTAGATACCAAACATAGGGTATATGTAAAGGGTATATGGTTTGGCTTTTCGAGGATTCGAAAAGTATGTCTCCAGTGCACTGTAATGTGTGTAGCTGAAGAGCCGATATACATGCAGTATATAATGAGCTTGGGAGTCAGTCTATGGGTATGTGAGGCAGGTACACTACACTGAGTTCTCCTCATTATATCCGGTCATGTCAAAGGTCTCTGTATCTGTTACAGAGTTATGGTATACACGCATTCAGATCTCAATATTCACTTGGTATTATTTCAAACTTAAAGCTCATCTTCAAGGCTGCTCCTGCCATGAGGCAAAGTGAGAACCTTGCCTGAGGCAGCAGTGAGCAGCCAGTTACAAGGGGTTGCAAAAAGTCGCCTCTTGTAACTTTAAGAGCTAGCACTAGCAATGCAGCCCTCCTTTGACTTTCACTGAAAATTAATTTAACAATGTGATCCTCTCTTTTTCTTCTGGGAAAAAGGCGACCATGGCCATTATGTCAGAATATTTGGAAGAATATTCTCAAATATATTTGTGTTCACATTTTTTCACAACATTTTTTGTGACTCGAGGAAAATCTCAAGCTTGAATTTTTGTCTGCCCATTTGTCTGCAAAGGGACACCCAGGGCCGGATTTACATAGAGGGCGCCCCTAGGCCCACTGTTGTTCGCCGCCCCTGTCCCCTCCCCTTTATTCATGCAAATTTTCATCATCAATGTGGAAATTTAAAAAATGATTGTATCTCCAGTGCATCCCCAGTGTTTTTTAACCAATGCGGGTGTGGTTGGGCAGCATGCCGCCCCCCTAAAATCCTGCCACCCTAGGCCCGGGCCTAGGTGGCCTTTCCACAAATCTGGGCCTGGGGACACCTGGCAAAGGTAACAAAGAGTCTTTTCCAACCCAGTACATTTTTTCTGTTAAGGCAATTGCTTAGTCTTTTCCCAGGCTAATGATCTTTTTGTAAAAAAATACATAGACAAAAAGTTATTCAGTGGCATCTACCAAAAATGATATGTAAAAAAAGTTAAAAGTCTTGGGTAGTTTTAAACATTGTCAATATAAAACAACATTAAACAGGTAGAGACCCATTTCAAAGGCTGGATTTTAGCTGTTTTAGAAGTTTTTGACACCACGTTTAAACTCTATTCCTCGAATGCCATGGAATTTATTAAAAGATCCAAATATGAAAAAGTATGAATGGAAAAAAATACTGAAGGATGCACTAAAAATAAGAAAATCTCTAAAAACATGAGTTTTTTTTTGGATAAAGACTAGTGGGAAAAAAAAAAACAGCTATAAGTCCAAATTCATTAAATATTATCCAATAGGATTAGCCCTGCTCCTATTGACTCCAGTGGGACTTTGATAGCTTTTACTTAGCACACAGTTTTGTATTAGAGTTTTTCATTAGAGTTTAAAGAAATACAGAAAAAAACATGCATTTTTAGAGATTTGAGAAAAAAAAGTGAAATTGAATATTAGTAAATAGGCCACTTTAATTCAGCAGTTGGTAGTTTAGCGTGGACAGACATTTACCCATTTTTTATTAGTCACAATGTGTGCATTTTAAAGATATGCTTTTTTGGAGTCCTGTAAGCCTTGTTACATAAGTAGAATTATACAAAACTTCACATTTAGAATCCTTTTTCTAAGGAAACTTATTATATACTTTTCCTAGGCAAACTAAAAGGTCCCCAGAGGTACTGATTCCTGAGGCAAATTTATTTTCTGCCTACCCCTATTTCCAGCCATGGGTCCCCCAGGAACTGCCCCAAAAGTAAAAGAGCAAAATTCCGATTGCAGATAACACAAAAAAGTACAATTATCAGCTGACAGTGAAAGGGTTAAATATCATACAAATGTTTCCTTATGAAATGAAAGCTTTTTTCATTATTTCTGTTGCTGTTATTGTGCTGTTGGGGTCGTTACACTAAACACTGCTCAAGAGACATTACTCAAGGCATATTATTAACACTTTTGGTATAATTAAAGCAGACATGGTCAGGGCAGTATAATATAATAGAGGTTTGATCAACCAATATTTAATTTGCCTTTATCTTAAAATCATCCAACTATCCTATTTATTAGTAATTCCCAACAATTTGCTTCATAATTCAGAATAATCCTAAGGGTCAGGGCACACAGGCAGATTCAGGGAGACAAACCTCCCTTCTTCGGGGCAACTAATCTCCCCCCGGACTGCCTCCCCTGCCTTTCCGCTGGCTAAAATGTAAATTGCTGGCAGGGTGGCACTCGGCGTGATTTTTTTCCGAAATTGCTTCACATGGAAACTTAGGGCGACTTCAGAAAACGAATCATGCTGCCATTGATTTACATTTTAGTAGATGGGGAGGCAGTTCTGGGAGATTGGTCGCCCCGAAAAGAGGAGATTTGTCGCCTGAGGGCACACCTGGCGATTTGGGGAGATTTAGTCGCCTGGCGACTAATCGCCTCTTCTTTCTCCCCGAACGCCCTCCCTCTGTCTTGCGCCGGCTATAATGAAAAGTCACCTGCGGCATGGCACACGCGAGGCTTCGTATTCCGAAGTCGCCTGAAGTTGGATCACAAGGAAACTTCGGGCGACTTCGGAATACGAAGCGCCACATGTGCCATGCCGCAGGTGACTTTTCATTATAGCCAACGCAAGACAAGGGGAAGGCGTTTCGGAGAGAATAGTAGCCCCAAAGAAGAGGCGAATAGTCGCCAGGCGACTACATTTCCCAGAATCGCCAGGTGTGCCCTTACCCTAAGAGAAAAGTGGACACCGCAGGTATATATTTATTCATGTTCAATTTGAGAACACAGACAAGTAACATAACACAAATCTGCTATCATGTTACAATATGCGGGGGAAGGGGGATGATTTAAGGAACATTGCGTGAGCGATAAAGTTAAATGTAATTATGTAAATTAGCATAGACATCAATATACAGAAATAATTTTAACTGTATACATAAGAAAATATAAGCACAAGATATAATATAATATAATATTGGTATTTTTTTTTTTTGGAATTGCTAAATTTGAATTGAAAGGCTGCTTTCATGTTATTAAACACAGTGTCTACTGGGGGGCTTCTAGTCATGAATTCATTAATATTTTTAGTGTCAGTACATTCACACATACAGTGCAACTACCAGGCCCTGTGGATGCTCAGATGGGAATCTCCTGCTCGTTTATCCTCCACTCTGGATTCCTTTCACACTCTCTGGGGCAAATTCACTAAACGACGAATCGCCTAACGCTCGCGTGAATTCACCAGCGTAATGCTTTTTCGTTAATTCGCCGATTCACTAACGGACGCTGGCGTGGATTCGCTAGTGTTACTTCGCATCCTTATACCTGGCGAATTTGCGCAACGGACGTAACTACGCAAATTCACTGACGCATGACCTATTCTGAAAGCTACCTTTTACGCCAGACTTCCTTTGCCACCTCAGACCAGGCGAAGTGCAATAGAGTAGATAGGGATTGCTTCAAAAAAAGTTAAACATTTTTCTAAGTCCCAAAAAACGCTGGCATTTTTTCTTTTTTTATGGGTGATAGGCTGAAAAAGATCGAAAAATATTTTGGCGCTACCCTCCTTCCCCCTACATTTCCTAACTCATGGCAACTTAACTATACAGTGGGCACATGTAGTGCAAAATAAAAATTTTATTTGCTGTTTTGAAGGTTTCCCAGGCTTGTGTAGTGCTGCTACATATACCTTCATTGTAACTTAAATTTGGCGCCGTATGCAAATTAAGCATCGCTAGCGTAACTTTGCTTTGCTTGGCGAATTAACGCTAGCGCAACTTCGCAACCTTATGATTCCCCTCAGCGCAACTTTGGATTTTAGTGAATTTGCCTAGCGCTGGCGAAAATACGCCTGGCGAAGTGCGGCAAAGCGTGGCGAAGCAGACACTGGCGCAACTACGAATCTTAGTGAATTTCCCACTCTGTCCTTCCAGGCACAGTATCTGGCTTCCCTGTGCCAGCCTGATCCAAGGGGCAGATTTATCAAAGGTCGAGGTGAATTTTCAAATTTCAAACTATTTTTTGTGTACTTCGACTAGGGAATAGTCCAAATTCGATTTGAATTTGAAAAAAATGTGAAAATTAGAATATCGAAATTTATCATGTACTGTCTCTTTAAAAATTCGACTTCGACCATTCGCCTGCTAAAACCTGCTGAATTGCTGTTTTAGCCTATGGGGGACCTCCTAGAACCTATTTGGAGTCAATTAGTGGACTTTAAAAATTCAAAGTTTTTGGGGGGGGGAAACTTTGAATCGAATTCGATTTGTAAGATTCGAATACGGCCGAATACAGACCTATTCAATCAAAAACTGACTTATTCGGCAAAAAAAACCCTTCATATTAATTTCGGTTGATCTTTTTGAATTCGAATTTCGAAGTTTTTCAAATTCAAAATTCGTGATAAATATGCCCCTAAATTTCTGCTTTTGATGAAACCTCTCAGCTTTCTGGGCCTGCCGGCAGCTCTGTGGTCTTTCTCTCTGTCCACCGTGTGGTTCTTCCTGCCAGGCCTTTCTCTTCTGCCAGTATCTGTGAGTTCCTCTTCCTGCCAGCCACTCACTAGCTGCTGTGTCACTTCCTGCTGCACTGAGATATAGCGTAGTCAGTATTGCTGGGCCTAGGAGAAGTGACAATGTAGCATGCTTATGGCTGGAAATATTAAATTGCAGTAAGAGTGCTTAATTAATGGCAGTGGAATGGTTATTAAGCATTAAAGAGCACAACATTTTAAGAATTCAAATAGAATAGTTTGAAAAAGAGGGTGAAGTGCTAATTATGGGAAATTTTAGCTACTTAACTATAAATTGGGTCACTGAATGAAGCAATTCAGCAAAGGGAAACAGAGTTTGGCTATCGTATATATATCGTAACATTCTGCCAAATCCAAAATGGGTAGGTCTTTCTGCTCCTAATTACCAAACTTCAAGGCTTTTCTGATCTTTTTAACATAATAAAATTATGAAAATTGTGAAAAATATCCTTTCACTTTGCGTCTTCCACATGTCAAGAGGTCACTTCTGCTACTGAAACATCAACATATTTGCTACATTTTATGTTTTTATTTTCGTTTTACAAGGAATTTTCCATCTGTTTTCTAAAGGCTACCACTGCTATTATATACGAAGACAACTGGTCTAAATGGTCTATACAGCTACTAAGGTCTGTGTTATAAATCACATTGTGCTTTCGACAGGGTGCACAGGTTTGGTATTTATGACCTGTGACAATCACCATTGAGCAGAACTCTTTTAAAAGCCATGTGAGGGGCTTTATATAATATACACATCTTTTGAGTACTTTATAAGAAGTTAAAAAACATGGATAAGTACACAAAGCCAGTGAAGTGTGCTTGGCCTTATTTAATGCAGTCATCTTGGGAATTTACTGTGTTTAGTGGTTTGAATAAAGCCACACTATATACTCCCTGTAATTTGTGCTATTTTTGTGTCTAATTGTAAGACAGAGTGGTAGGGGGGGGCTCTATTTCATTTAGCCTTGGCTCCTACTGTAATCCAAGTTTGTCTGTAAAAGCACGTGAAATTAGCTGTGTAGTTAATCACATGCTGTAGTTCACTGCAAGTACATGAACCATTGATTGGAATTCCTCATTCAGAGTCATGTCGGGATTGAATACCACTGTCATGCAGCTTTATGATCTTTAAGTGCAAATGCTTTGAACCTGCTAAAAAATATATGAATACAGTAGAAACAGAAGGGGTCAGATGGCTTTTTAGCAAGTGAGGGAATACAGCGTTATGGAATAAAGCTTATAGTGCAAGTTGATCCAGGGACTGGTCCAATTGCCATCTTGAAGTCAGGAAGGATTTTTGTCCCCCTCTGAGGTAAATTAGAGAGACTTCAAATGTTTCTTTTTTTGTTTTGCCCTCCTCTGGATCAACTAACAGTTAGGCAAGTTATATACAGATCTAAAAGGTTGAACTTGATGGACATATCTTTTTTCAACCTAACTTACTATTGTCCCATGTTTTGACCCAGTCCCCTGGAAAATCAGGGTTCTGCTGTAGCTGCTAGAACTCATAGGTAAGGAACACTGACCATAAATGTCCACTTTATAGATAGTAGGGGTAATATACTAAGAAAGACAGTGTGCAAGTGCAAAAATGGATGCAATGAACTATTTTAATGCACTTTGCACACTGCCTTTCTTAAATGTTTTTCATTTCCACTAGGGAGAAAAATATGATGCAGCCCACAATGGGGCTCAGTAATAACTGTCTACCCTATGGAAAGTGGTAAATAAGGGCTCTTGCACTGCTTCCCCCAGTCTGTAAATGACCCCCTTGCTTATTAAAGGGTTTGTTTACCATCAAACACTTTTATTCAATTCAGCTGTTTCTCCTTGTGGTTGCTTGAGTATTAACATGTTATGTTCTTATCTAGAACCCTAGAGGGGAATTCTAGACTAGGTTTAGTTTCTAAACTAGTGGGTTGTTCATTTCTTGTATAATGCTTGGGTTTATGGTCCATGGATAAATACAGAATTCTCAGGGGCTCTGTAGATTTCGGTGTTTAAGAGAAAATGATCAACACTAGGCATACTATAGGTATCTAAAATATTTAATGTAGATCTTGTGCATGTCGAATGTTAATAATGTTATTTTTCTTTTCTCTACTAAGCCATTTTTTACAGAGCCCCACTTATATTTCCAATAGTGCTCTTGTGGTGGGCACACATTTGGTACAGCTGTGCTGGTAAGTAGTGGGAGTGGATGCTGTTTGTTACCATCTTTTCTTTCTATGGAGTATAGTTCTGTCATTCCAGGGAGGAGTGTCATACTGGTTTCACACTTGCCCCAAAAGAGATCGATTTACTTTTTTTTCTCCAGCTAGTCGCAGTTTTTTCTTTCTAGTGCAGTCCATGTTTTCTCTGCAGAGATAGTCCACAGATTTGGGACCAGGTGTTCCTCACATTGACCCGACCAGAGAGACATTTTCCATAGACCCTTTCATCAGCTGGAAATATTGCATTCTGCCTTTTATTAACATTCACTACAAAGCAGATTATTTGAATGAGCAGTTACATCCAGTTATGATTTATTTCATGTTCCAGGCTATAGTTAGTAAAATTGGAAATCTACCCTTACGTTCTTTTGTTTACTAAACGGTTGTATAATAGGTGTCTCTAATACTCTTGCAATACAGAGGATACTTTCCTCTGATCTGTTAAAGGGATTCTGTCATGGGAAAACTTGTTTTTCATTATGCATCACTTAATAGTGCTGCTCCAGCAGACTTCTGCACGGAAATCCATTTTTCAAAAGAGCTTTTTTTATATTTAATGTTGAAATCTGACATTATGCTAGACATGATCAGTTTCCCAGGAGCCCCCAGTCATGTGACTTGTGCTCTGATAAACTTCAGTCACTCTTTACTTCTGTACTGCAACAACAGCCTAACAACATTAAAATGGGAAAGTAACCAGATAACAGCTGCCTGGTAGATCTAAGAATAGTACTCAATAGTAAAATCCAGGTCCCACTGCAACACATTCAGTTACATTGAGTAGGAGAAACAAGAGCCTGCCAGAATGCAGTTCCATCCTAAAGTACTGGCTCTTTCTGATAGCACATGACAAGGCAATATGACCTGAGATGGCTGCCGACACACCAATATTACAATTAAAAAAATATACACTTTTTGGTTCAGGAATTACATTTTATATTGTAGAGTTAATTATTTGCAGTGTAAACAGTGGCATTTAGAAATAAAAATGAAACCATAAAAATCATGACAGAATCCCTTTAAAGCAATGATATTTCCATTTTAAAAGGGGTAATAAAAAAGGGAAATATCATTGCCTTGTGTCTAGGTAACTAGACACAAGGTACCTCCTTTGCAGAATTTGTGCTGTTTTTTTTTCACCAACAACTGCTGTAAATCAAGCATCACTAAGAGGCCTGCAAGCCATAAGCAGAAAACCTCTCTGCTAGAAGCCTACTGCATAGGATAGCACTGTCATGCGCATTGTTGTGACACCCTCTGAAATCTCTTTCTTGTGCATGTTCTAAATGGACGTGGTAAATGTTCTTCCCTGATTAAGTCACATAATTTATATTTTTTTTCCCAAACTGTTACTGTGTGAGTATTTTATTGAAAAACAACTGTTGCCTCTAGGAAGGAATGTCAGGGTATTCTGTCCCAGTTATTTATGTGTGTCATGAACTATCTTTATTGTATCATACAAGCGATACCAATTTTCTTTAAAACAAAAAATGTAAAGGGGTAAACGTAAAGGGGAAGTTCAACATTAAGTGGACTTTTTGGCATCTATTCAATAAAGTTGGATATGAAAATAACACACACGTTATCACATAAAATGGGACGTAACATCTCTTCTCTCACTTTATGTATGTACAACAATAATAACCATTAGTTATTCTCTCCAGTCAGATAATTTGACATTTTATTAAGTTGCACATTTATTATCTATTTTAAATTGGTGATAAGCAGCATTTTACTATATGAAATTTACTTTAAACCAACTTTACTTTTTTCAGTATTTGAGTGCAGAGTCTCTGTGATGCTACATTTGTTATTGTTCCTTTTATTGCACACCTTCCATTCAGCCCCTCTGCTTCCTGACTTGAAAAATGAAACTTGTAACAGGGCCGATTCACTAACTTCGAGTGAAGGATTCAAAGTAAAAAAACTTCGAATTTCGAAGTATTTTTTGGGCTACTTCGACCATCGAATGGGCTACTTCGACCTTCGACTACGACTTTGAATCGAAGGATTCAAACTAAAAATCGTTTCGACTATTCGACCATTCGATAGTCGAAGTACTGTCTCTTTAAAAAAAAACTTCGACCCCCTAGTTCGCCATCTAAAAGCTACCGAACTCAATGTTAGCCTATGGGGAAGGTCCCCATAGGCTTGGCTAACTTTTTTTGATCGAAGGATATTCCTTCGATCGTTGGATTTAAATCCTTCGAATCGCTCGATTCAAAGGATTTAATCGTTCGATCGAAAGAATAATCCTTCGATCGAACGATTGCACTATTTGCGCTAAATCTTTCGACTTCGATATTCGAAGTCGAAGGATTTCAATTCCCAGTCGAATATCGAGGGTTAATTAACCCTCGATATTCGACCCTTAGTGAATCAGCCCCTAAGTAATTGGAAAAAGTCTTTATTTCTGGTGAACTATCTGAAACCAACTGAACTGAAAAAGTGAACAATCCCTTTAAATTCATCTCCTTATTTACAAACAGAATTTTTTTGAGGAAGAAAGATGGTTTACTGGCACTTTTGTGAATATTTTGTTAAAACAACAAATAGCAAAGAAGAAAAACTTAATTTTTTCCCTTTAAAGTTTTTAAAATGTAGTCAAGCTATTCCGCCTTTGCTCTGCATTGCTTCCTCCAATCTCAATTCACCCTGCTTTCAGTGGCAGTTTCAGGGGGTTATTAGCACATTCATGGAAATCAACAGCCTATTGGCAGGGTACAAGCTAGGTGTTTGTATAATTAGAATAATAGGTGTAAAATGCCTCGTTAGCATTTTTATAAACAAGAAAAAAGTGTATTTTTTACCATATATATATATATGGGGCAGATTTACATAGGGTTGATTAACCGCAATTAGTTTGATCGAATGAAAAATTGTTCAATTGACCGATTAAATCCTTCGAATCAAACGATTCAGAGGATTTTAATCCATAGAATGAACAATATATTCTACAACCAAAAAAAGCTAAGAAAGCCTATGGGGACCTTCCCCATAGGCTAACATTGAGTTCGGTAGGTTTTAGGTGGCGAAGTAGGGGGTCGAAGTTTTTTTAAAGAGACAGTACTTAGACTATCGAATGGACGAATAGTCGAACGATTTTTAGTTCGAAACGTTCAATTCGTAGTCAAAGGTCA
Source organism: Xenopus petersii (assembly GCA_038501925.1). NCBI lineage: Eukaryota > Metazoa > Chordata > Amphibia > Anura > Pipidae > Xenopus > Xenopus petersii. The sequence goes on along the minus strand of CM076683.1, from coordinate 38,717,480 downwards.
AAGTAGCCAATTCGATGGTCGAAGTAGCCAACAAAAATACGAAGTTTTTTTTGTTCTATTCCTTCACTCGAACTAAGTAAATGTGCCACTATGTGTTGATTATTGCCAACAAAATAGGTGACAAAAATTTGATTTACTTCACTTTTGCATTATTTGCTAGTTTTTGCTTAATGAATAAGGCAAAATTAACATTTTGGGTGAATATATGCTAAAATTCTTTATTAAAAGGGGAAGTAAAGCCTCCCTGGCCTCCCAGCCCCCTCCCCAATGTGTCACTAATACTTGTTCCAACTTATCTGTGCCCCTAAAGCATGCCCAGAAGTACAGAGCCTTTCAGCAAATGTTGGCCACCACCTTTAGCTTTCCACATTTTGTTCTCAACATCCATTTTGGTGACCAGCAAGCAGCACATTTACACAGGCGGCCAAACTGTGATCTTGGGCTACTGTATTGGAAAGTTGAACTACCTCTTTAAGAGCATGCAAAAGTATTCTGGTTAGAAGTATCTGGTTGCCTTTGTCCACATGCAACAGGGGCCTGAAAGCAATAAACAATGCATATTAGGACAAAAAAAGTTGCCATAAGAAAAAACGTCCATTTACTTCAATAAGTTTCACTAAATCTCCTCGTCTCGCAAATTTTTTTTGCAGTTTGGCGAAATTTTTGGACAAATTCGCTGAAAAAATAACACCAACACAAATTAGAATTTAAAATAGCAAAGCCTTTATTAAGAAATAACTTACAGAAACTCCACTTCCTGTCCTCTTCAGAAACGGCGAATGGGCGACCATCTATCCTGCAGCGCTCAACTTCTTCTCCCTCTGCAAAAGATTCAGCCGAATACCAAACTGAATCTGAATCCTAATTTGCATATATACATTAGGGGTGGGAAGGGGAAAACATGTTTTACTTCCTTATTTTGTGACAAAAAGTCACATGATTTCCCTCCCGCCCCCAATTTGCATATGCAAATTAGGATTCAGATTTGGTTCGGCTGGGTAGAAGGATTCGGCTGAATCCGAATCCAGCTGAAAAAGGCAGAATCCTAGCCGAATCCTGAACCGAATCCTGGATTCGGTGCATCCCTAGTTCACACCTAGTTCAAAGAAAACAAGATTCAAATAATTTATATAGTGTAATTAAAGTTCATTTTGCTTGAATAACGAGATAAAATAGGATTTGGAATATATTTTTCCCCTTTAAGTACTTACCTTGACCCTAGTAGGGGTAATAGTTTTCAGTTTTCTTTACTGGTGGGGGTTTTGATGGAATGTAAGCACTTAAAAGGTTTATCTTTTTCTCAATATTTATAGAATCAAGCTTTTACCCTTAGTGGTTATAGGATCTAAGCAGTGTTATTTTCTGAGAAAGTTAGGTCCTTCTTTATCAAAATCCGAATTTTTCTGACTATTTAGATATAAAAATAAGACTAACCAAACTAGAATCTACTGTTGGACCTTATTTATTATTAAAAAAAAGCACAATTTAATCGGATAGGGGACAAACACAAAAAAATCTAGCGAAAATCCGAATCGCACGATTTGTTGCAGAGTTTTTTCCCTTAACGCCTCTTCCACAAAAAGCCCAAAATTTTCGGATTTATGCCAGAAAAGTTCAAAATAGTCGCATTGTCAGGCTAATTCCAGCACAGACCACAAAAACTTCCAAATAGGATAGGGACCTCATCCATTGACTTATATACAACCTCATCTTCCGGTTGTTAACGGGACCTCTGCTATTAACTCTTACATGTTCTCGACAGGTCTTACTTTTAACACCATTGGACTTATAATAAATCCTGAAAAAAATGTTTATTTGTTTTTCTCATAAAAAATAGTACTTTCCCCTAAAAATCAAACTACAAAAATTCGGAGCCTAATAAATAACCCCCTGATTTAGGAGCAGATTTATCAAAATTTGAGTTCAGATTTTTATCAATTAAAAACTCCCCCACATTCTATTCATTCCTATGGGATTTTTAGAAATCCCAAATGGGTGAAAATTGGAACTCACCATTTGATAAATATGCTTCCAAAAATCCCATAGGAATGAATGGGGGAGTTTTTATTTAATAAAATGTGAACTCACAGTTTGATAAACTTCAGGCACATTGTTACAAATCCAGGCTGTTCTCCTCTCTGCCTCTGCCTCCCTGCTATACACTCCTTTGTACAGACAGTCTGGCTTCCTGGTTAGCTGGTCACAAGCTCCCTCTATGGATGCTTTGCTAGGACAAATCTTCCAGAGGTTTCCAGACGCACAATCCCATTGTAAAAGTATGCAATGGTCTCCAGCAGGATCAGCAAAGTAAAACAGCCTAAATGGAATTCTAAATTAAAAAATCAGTGATTATTTAATACAAATAAAAACAACTTTGGTACGCTTCTTTAGAGGCTCAAAGAATAAAATTAAGATAAAATTAATTTAAAGCTGGCCATAGATGCAGAGATATGCTGGAGGAAGGGGTTATTCTTCCACTTTCCAGAGCACTGGCAAGGCCCCATCTAGAATATGCCGTACAGTTTTGGTCTCCATCACTCAAACAGGCCATTATTGTATTAAAGAGGGTACAGAGAATGGCAACTAAGTTGGTAAAAGGTATGGAAAATCTTAGCTCTAAGGAAAGACTGGCCAAGTTGGGGATGTTCACGCTGGAGAAGAGCCGCTTAAGGTGTAATATGATAACTATGTCTAAATATATAAGGGGATCATATAAGAATTTATTTAATGCTTTATTTACCAGCTGACAAGGTCACCCATTCCAATTACAAGAAAGGAGGTTCCGTCTAAATTTTCGGAAAGGTTTTTTTTTTTACAGTTTTACAGTGAGAAGAATTCTCTCCCTCAATCAGTTGCACTAGCTGATACATGAGATAGCTTTAAGAAGGGGTTGGATTGGCTTTTTAACAAGATAGCTCATAGTACAATTTGATCGAGGACTAGTCCGATTGCCAACTAGCAGTTAGGTAGGTTATATATAGATTTAAAAGGTTGATCTTGGTGGACATGTGTCTTTTTCAACCTAACTTACTGTGTTACTATGTAAAGATGCAGTTTAGTGAAGATTTTTTTGTACCATGGCAATTGGTCATTTTTTCAATCAGACAGGTTAAATGATTTATATCAGCAACCAATAAGATTTCTGCATGTATTGCCTGACGATATCAATGGGTGACTGTCACTACTATTTGTCGGGCATGACTTTTGTACGATTGCTGTTTCTCAATTAATGGCCAGAACATCATTTTATTTATATTTCTTATTTATTTAGGACTGAATGGTTAATGGTAGATAATTAGACTATAATGAATAAGTTTCCATTGCACAAGGAATAAATCTGCACATCTATGGCCAGCTTAAAGGACCAGTAACACTAGTTTTTTTTTTACGTTAAAAATCCACTCTACTCTTTTCCACCTACAGATCTATCCTGCTTTTGTAGAAATAAATGACATCAAAGAAGTTACACTGCCCGTAGCTAGAACTAACTTCTGGTTTAAAAGGCTGGCAAGGAGGAGATGTGGAGCGATGCACCTTGGATCTTGCAGTCGCGTTTTTTGCCTTTTGGGAAAGACAGTGTACATCCGGAAGTAGCGTTTTAATTTTTTTTACAGCATTAAAAACATACAAATGAAATGAAATATGACAAAAAACTCAAAATATGGCCCCTAAGAATTTTATGACCGACACAGCATAACCTCTTAAGATTTCTTGACAGACACAGCGTCGCCCCCTTGGTATTTCATGCGTACGACTGCTCAAAAACTCATTTTTAATTTATATAGAGATAGAGAGAAAAACAGAGACTGCCAAGGCAAAAAGGTTTATCGCAAAGAGGAGGTTCCCTGTGTTATGGGGGTTTGTGTAACAGGTCTGCCAAATTGTATTACTAACATTAGGCTGGAACAGGGTTGCCAGGTCTAATTTTCAAAACCAGCCCAAAACTAGCCAAAAGGCACTTCAAAAGTAGCACAAAAATAGCGCAATATGCACATTGAAAAAAATGCCTTAACAAATAATATCTGTGAAAATTTGTTTTGCAAATGTTTTCATGAAAGGGGACAGATTCACCCATCACCAGGGGCGTAACTACAGTGGGGGCCAAGGAGGTATAGCAGCCCAAAAAGGCCCCAATTAATAAAAAATTTCAATAAACACTGTAGGACTGGGAAAAAACCCAGTTAGCCCCAGCCCTTGTGGGCCCGCCGACCCAGACCCCCTCTGCTCCTGACCTCCAACCCACTCCTGATGCTCACTTGCCCTGCCTGCCCACTTGCCCTGCCCACTCTGCATGATGTAGGTATGCTCGGAGAGGGTGGATTGCTGGGGATGGAGGACTGTGACTGGGGAGGGGGACCTTGCGGGGGGTTGCGGGGGCCCTGATGTGGCAGCCCCGGTGGGCCCTAACCCCCCAGTCCAACCCTGTCAATAAATATTGGTAAAACAGGCCAACCTCTAGAAATTTTGGGGGCCAGAAAAATAATTAGTTGTGGGGCCCAGTTACAACTAGTTACACCACTGCCATCAGTAATCATGAATCAAGGGCAGGGGGATAAAATGAATACAAAGAATACATTGGATGATTGGCGCAAATTCACTAAGCACCGAAGCGCCGAACGCTAGCGTTAATTCGCTAGCGTTTGGCATTTTCGTTACTGCGTAAATTCACTAACGAACACTGGCGTAGTTTCGCTAGTGTTACTTCGCATCCTTACGCCAGGCGAATTTTCGCTAGCTACGTAACTACGCAAATTCACTAACTTGCGCAGTGTACTGAACGCTACCTTTTACGCTAGACTTCCTTCGCCACCTCAGACCTGGCGAAGCTCAATAGAGTAGATAGGGATTGTTTCAAAAAAAGTCAAATTTTTTTCTAAGTCCCAAAAAACGCTGGCGTGTTTTCTACATGATGGGTGATAGGCTGAAAAAGATTGAAAATTTTTTTGGGGCTCCCCTCCTTCCCCCCTACATTTCCTGACTCATGGCAACTTACCTAGACAGTGGGCACATGTGTAGGGCAAAATAAAATTTTTATTTGCTGATTTGAAGGTTTTATAGGCATTTGTAGTGCTGATACGTGTTCCTCCATTGAAATTTGAATTTCGCGCCGTATGCAAATTAGCCTTCGCTAGCGTAACTTCGCTTTACATAGCGAATCAACGCTAGTGCAACTTCGCAACCTTACGCTACCCCTGTGCGCAACTTCGGATTTTAGTGAATTTGCGGAGCGCTGGCGAAACTACGCCTGGCGCAGTGCGGCGAAGTTGCGCCTGCAAAGATCCCATTCTGGACACTGTGCTGATACAGCAGATGCACCTTATTTGGCTATTGTGCTGATGTTAGATGGACAGAGGGGCACATTTATACTAAAACAAGGATGATGACTGGATACCATGGGACCATGGGAAGAAGAAGTGCTTAAATTGTGACGTGCTCTATTGCTAATTGTTCTCCCATGTCCTCACAATTGTTTAGGACATAAGAGCGATTATTTAATCTGTATTGTAATATTGTGTATTAATGTATACCTCAAATAAAGCCGTCTGGTTAATAACCTGAGTGAATCTGATTGGTTCAAATCAGGCCCCAGGAGAACTTGGGGGCCAGGCTCAATTTAAGTAAGTATTTATTCAAATCCAAGAGGGGCTTACTCATTGTGGGCCAGAATCCTATATCCCAAATCGAAAATCCTATGAGAAGAGGAGTGAAAAAATATGAACCCAACATTGGTCATATCTTTTTATATGGAAAAATATGGCACAAACCCGCCAAAAGCTGCAAAAAGTAACCCAAATCCGTACCTTGGCTAGTTTGGGCTTTAAAAACCTTTAAAAGCTTTAAATTAGTAGCCCAATTTGGCAGGGAAACTGCCAACCTGGCAACCCAGTGTCATATTGTGTTACTGACATCAGTCTATATGCAGCATCACTTCCTGTTTCCCAAGATTCAATGGCCTGGTCACTACCAGAGTAATGAATGATTTGTGCTGCTGCCCCACCCATCTGTCTCTTACTAGAAGAATATGCCCCCCATACATACCTTGTATATTCCCCAACTAAGGACAAAGCCCTTTCTATTGTTTGGTCAGAGTTTAACCCCATCTATACCCACTATTCAGGCTAAGGAAGCAAAGGACCCCCTACAAGCAAAGGACCCCCCGGTTCCACCAGACTTAGCAACAGCAGCAGCAGTGATTGGAACCATGGCTGATAAATGAATGGATCCAACAGATATGGCAGCACAGTAACTGCACTCACTCAATAGGCCACACATACAAAGCAATGCTCTGTGTACATAATAAGCTGTGTATGTACTGCACATCTAAGGCAAAATATAAACCTCACTCAACAACAGGGGACACTTCCCCTTTAAGAGCAGGGAACAGAGGTGACTTCATACGTGGGGATGCGACAGTTGGTTCAGTCCGTTGGTTGGCATTGTGGTGAGAGGTAAGTAAACTTTCCCTCTGAGAGATTTTTTGCCAAATAACCCTTATTTTAGGGCAAAAAAAAATAGGGGGAAATTGGGTGATGCCCCCAGACTAGCGGGTGTTGCTTTTCTCACTGATTTTGGTGAATCTGGAGATTTTTCCCCTAAAATTGGCTTTGGAGATGCCTTTAATCTTAGCGCTGCTTTGGAGATACAGACCTAAGATTTGGATGTTATGCAGGGCTGCCAGCAAATATACACATTTGCTACTGTAAGGAGCATTTGGGGACCCCTGTACTACACCATGAGGTGCTTAATTTTTGTTCCCAATATTAACAGGCTCCTTAGAGTTTTGCCCCTCAGCCCTGGGGTATCTGCCCTGCTCTTATCTACCAACATTGTAGCTAAATACATGCTCCCTTTATCAAAGTGTGGAACTAGGGGAGGGCAGCAGAGGCACGTGCCATGGGGACAGTTAAGGGGTGATAGCAAATGATTGGGGGACAAATAGCAGGATCCCATATACTGTAAGAGAGGTGACTGTACCCCTATGGATTAGACTGTTGGTTTTGTCCGTTGGTTGGCACTGTGTTAAATGTATATTCCCTCTGAGAGAGTTTTTGGCAAATAACCCTTATTTTAGTGCAAAAAAAAGAGGGGAAAGTTGGGTGATGCCCCCCCCAGACTAGCAGGTGTTGCTTTTCTCACTGATTTTAGTGAATCTGGAGATTTTTCCCCTAAAATTGGTTTTGGAGATGCATTTAATCTAAGCGCTGCTTGGGAGATACAGACCCAGGATTTGTCAGTTATGCAGGGCTGCCAGCAAATATGACCACTTCCTATTATAGGTAGCATTTGGGGACCCCTGTACCAACCATAAGGTGCTTACTTTTTGTTCCCAGTATCAACAGCAACAGTTGGCAGCAGAGGCACGTGCCATTTGGACAGTTGGGGGGGGGGTGATAGCAAATGAGTAGGGGACAAATAGCAGGATCCCATATAAGGGAGGTGAGCATACCTAGGGTTTGACAGTTGGTTTTGTCCGTTGGTTAACATTGTGATAAGTGTATATTCCCTCTGAGGGATTCTTTGCCAAATAACCCTTATATTAGTGGAAAAAAGAGGGGAAATAGTTGAGTGACACCTCCCCAGACTAGCAGGTGATGCTTCTCTCACTGATCTTAGTAAATTTGGAGATTTTTCCCATAAAATGGGCTTTGGAGCTGCCTTTAATCTTAGTGCTGGTTAGTTAACACAGACCCAGGATTTGGATGTTATGCAGGCTGCCAGCATATCTACTCTTATTTTCCACTAGTGCCCCATAAAAAGGAAACATTTTGGGACCCCTGTACCTCACCATAACATACTTATTTTTTCCTGCCAGTACCGACAGGTTTCTTAGAGTTTTGCCCCTCTGACCCCGGGGTATCTGCCCTGCTCTTATGTACCTTATAAAACTAAATTGAATCATTCCCAATTCTTTTTCCTTTTAAAGAATAACATTTATTTGTAAATCTCATGCATGCTCTTTCCCTTCAAATGCCAAAATGAGGGGGGCAACAGGGTACATGGTAGGTCACAATGTTTTATTGCCTACAGTTATAAACAACTATAAAATATAAGGGGTATATAGGGCAGGTACTTTTGTCCAAAAATTGTGGTGATGAATAAAAGTGAATAGCTGATCTGTTGCTATTGGCAAGTGCTCTTTTACATTTAGGCACCTGGTTGCTAACGCCATGAAGCCTAGCAACTAAATATAAATCATGTGTTGCAGAGTTAATAAGTTCAGTTGAAATGGTAGATCGGGTGCATTTCCTGCTATGAATAGTGTATGAAGTAGTTGCAGATCTAACAGATCAATGAGTCTTTCCATGAACTGGGGGCAACAAGCATAATTTACTGCCATTTGTGTCATTCCCCATATCAACCAAACCAGTCACTTTCTGTAGATCAATCAGAAGTATTTGCTTTGAGGTTTCTATGAATTCTGTACTTCTCTAGCCAAGTCACCCAAGGGGCATAACTGGGCCTTACTTAAAAAAACATGGAGTGAATGGCACCAATGTACTGTGTGCTCATTCCAACTGCACCAATGCTTAATTCTTTAAACTGAGGCCCATTACCTTCTGGAAGTGATGCAAAGCTCAAGTTTAGGGTAACATAGATCTCTGCCTGCCTCCCTCTGTATTATATAGGAAATATTAAGTGCTACATTAACTTCCCTTTTTAACTTGCCTTTTTATTCTCTTTCTATACAGATTGCTACAGTGCTTTTCCTGCCTTTTTGGACTGCGACTTGGTGCTACACCTGCCTTTTAATATCTGGGTTTATTATTTTTTGGCTTCTCCTTTGTTCAGATAAATCCATCTCCTCTGAACAAGTGTAAGAGATAGCCAGGGTCTCCTTAGGGAGACCCCCTTGGGGTACCCCGGCCTTGAGCCGGCCCCTAAATTTTTCAAGATCTGAAAAGCTCCTTTAACAGGTAATCTTGCAAATACAATTGATTCAGTTCATGAATTCTTCTTCAGCAAGTCTACTCTAAATTCTCTTATTGGAGTCCTACGTGGCTTTGTCCATATCAGCCCATATGTTTACTGTATATGGTATTTATAAGAAGCCAATCCATTGCCATCAACAGCATTAATAATGGGCTTTTGTCATTGAGTGGAACATTGTTTCATACAAATGGGATAATATAGATAAGGAAATAAATGGGTGGTTCACCTTTCAGTTAACTTTTATTATGTTATAGTATGGCAAATTCTGAGCAACTTTTCTTTTCAATAGTTTTTATTGAGTTTTAACATTTTAAGAAAAATGAGAAGTTATAACAGTTATAATAACATCAAGTATTTACTTGGAGAAAAGGAGTTAAGAGAGAGAGAGAAGAGTAGAGATGGAGTCGGTCCTTTCTTAATCCAATGGACCTGCTGATTAAAGAAAGAGAAAGAAATAAACTGAAATTAACTTTGACGGCATATTATGTATTATGAAACATTTGTATCGAGCGTTGCATGCTCTAGAGTGGTTTCCACGAGGTCCCTTAAGTATCATAATAGACGATAATTCTATGGGCTGAATGAATTACCTGAAATACAATTGTTAAGTATTAGTTATTCCACATCTGAGAAAATATAAAGTGTTACATATATTGCTATCATATAGTGATTACAAAAAGATCATAGGGGTTTCTGTAGTTGGGAAGGAATATCGATAACACGGTTACCATATTTCCTTATATTTCTCATTTTTATCTATAAGTATACTGGTTAGTCTTTCATTAACCATTATCAATTGAGTTTATCCTTAAAGTGGGCTAAGCAACTTTTCAATTGGTCTTCATTGTTTATTTTTAATATTTTGAATTATTTGCATTCTTCTGAATATTCCCAGCATTCAAATGGGGGTCACTGACCCCATTTAAAAAATGAATGCTCTGTAAGGCTACACATTTATTGTTATTGCTACTATTTATCAAATCAGTGCATGGTTGCTGGGGTAATTTGGACCCTAGCAACTATATTACTGCAATTGCAAACTGTAGAGCTGCTGAAGAAAAAGCTAAGGGGCAAATTCACAGATTCGTAGTTGCGCCAGGAGCAACTTCGCCGCACTTCGCCACACTTCGCCAGGCGTAGTTTCGCCAGCACTCTGCAAATTCACTAAAATCTGAAGTTGCGCACAGGGGTAGCGTAAGGTTGCGAAGTTGCGCTAGCGTTCATTTGCTAAGCGAAGTTACGCTAGCGATGGTTAATTTGCATACGGCGCCAAATTCAAATTTCAATGGAGGAATACGTACAATCACTACAAATGCCTGGGAAACCTTCAAAACATCAAATAAAATTTTTTTTTTGCCCTACACATGTGCCCACTGTATAGCTAAGTTGCCATGAGTTAGGAAATGTAGGGGGAAGGAGGGGAGCCCCAAAAAATTTTTCGATCTTTTTCAGCCTATCACCCATAATATAGAAAAAACGCCAGCGTTTTTTGGGACTTAGAAAAAATGTTAACTTTTTTTCAAGCAATCCCTATCTACTCTATTGCGCTTCGCCTGGTTTAGGTGGCGAAGGAAGTCTAGCGTAAAAGGTAGCGTTCAGTACACTGCGCGCGTTAGTGAATTTGCGTAGTTACGTCCGTAGCGAAAATTCGCCAGGCGTAAGGGTACAAAGTAACACTAGCGAATTTACGCCAGCGTTCGTTAGTGAATTTGCGAAGTAACAAAAATGCCCAACGCTAGCGTTAGGCGCTTTGGCGCTTATTGAATTTGCCCCTAAATAACTCAAAAACGACAAATTAGAAAAATTGAAAACCTTTTGCAAATAATCTCAGAATATCATTCTCTACATCATACAAAATTTTTATTTAAAGGTGAACAGCCTCTTTAACTGTGACTTCATTTTGTCTGACTATGTCCATTTGTATCTTTAGGTTTTGAAGATGAACGAGACAGAGAGAATTCCATCACTCCTGGTAATGCCTCAGTGAAAAAAAATACTCTCTCATCTGAACTTTTGTTTCCCTATCACTCTTTTATATAACCTCTCCTTAGGGTTGGGGAACACGGCAGATTCGGGGAGATTTAGTCGCCTGGTGACTAATCGCCTCTTCTTTGGGGCGACTAATCTCCCCAAACTGCTTCCTCCTGTCTTCTGCCTGCTAAAATTAAAAACCGTCTGCGGCATGCCACTCGCGGCGATTTGTTTTCCGAAGTCGCCTGAAGTTGCCTCACGAGGAAACTTCGGGCGACTTCGGAAAACGAAGCAACGCTACTAAATCTCCCTGAATCTGCCCGTGTGCCCTAACCCTTAAGCAGCTGTCTGTCTGCACTGCTTCCTTTTCAACATAGGTGGGAGCCGACATTGAGGGAATCAAATTACTAAGTTTATTTCCTTTTTCAGAAAAAATGTATGTACCATAGAAACCCTTTTCTGTCTCTATTCTCCTCAAAGCCAGACTGCCGGGCCGGAACTAGGGGTAGGCAGAGTAGGCGCATGCCTAGGGCGCAATCATGGGAGGCGCACTTTTAAGGGGAATTTCTTTTTTTTTTAACTCTGGTATGCTTAGCCTTTAATAGTTAGTGATGGGCGAATTTGCGAAACTGCGCCGGTGTTCCGTTTTTTTCGGAAAATTTTTTTTTGACACCGGTGAATTTTTTCCGCGAATTTTCGCTGGTTTTTCGCAAATTTATTCGCTGGCGGCGAATCGCGCAAATTTGCCACAAATTCGCGCCTGCCGAATAAATTCGCCCATCACTATTAATAGTTTTTAAACTTTATAAACCGCCTGTTCCAACTCCCTCTTGCCCATTATTCGTACTGCAGGCAGAAGTACTCCCCACCTCCCTCTTGGCTCCTACCGGCAAAGTTACATATTATGGGGCATTATTTTGGATTTTTTGGCTGCTGCTGGCACAGGTACAGATTGGGGGCAATATGAGGGATTGGCTGCTGCTGGCTCAGGTACATGGGGCAATATGGTGGCTGTTGGCACAGTACACAGATGTTTGGGGCAATTTTGTAGATTTTTGGCTGCTGCTGGCATAGGCACATATTTGGGGGCAATATGATGGATTTTCGGCTTATGCCTGCGCAGCACAAATAAATAATTGAAGGCAATATTGTGGATATTTTGGCTCCTGCTGGCACAAATACATATTTGGGGGACATATTGTGGATTTTTGGCTACTGCTGGCACATACACAGATTGGGGGTAACAATATGATGGATATTTTGGGCTATGCTGGCACAGGTACAGATTGGGGGCTTGGGTGCAATCTGATTGATTGACTGGCATTGGCACAGGTACAAATGAGGGCAACATAATGGCTGCTGGCACAGGTACAGGAGGCAACATGAATAGTAAGGTGGGAAATGGTAATGCAGGACCGGGTGGGGGTACTGATTGAAGCCCTTGCCTAGGGTGCCAAAATACCTTGGCCCGGCCCTGCCAGACTGACTGTGAGTAGCATTTAGACGCATTTAGTATTATGTCCCTAATGCTTTTCCCTTTCATTTACAGTCACTGTACTCCGTCCTGGAGGATTTCAGGGTGGAGGATACAGATTTTGAGGCCCTCGCCTCTTATTACGGTAAAATCCTATATTATTTATCAGTTGCTGAGGTTGCAGCTTTAGTTTTATTATATGAGAATTTCTTTCTCCTTTAGCTCAGTGTTTAATGGAAATGTGTTTTTCTCTGCAGAACATCACTACCGGGTCCAATATGGGAGCAACGTCATCTTGTAAGTATAACAAAAATGGTCTTATTAAATGTTGTGAATAATTTGCTATTGGGCCAGGGGTAAGTGCAAGGGAAGTAAGGGTGGAAAATAGCAATGTTTTATTAACACTGGAATTTCTCTTTTTCAGAGATCAGTTTATACTGCTCTACTTTTTGGACCCGAGCACAATCAATGGGAACATTATCCATTACTGGATAATGATTTACTATCTGGTAAGTAATGCAGAATAGACATTTAGATAAATATGGAATAAATTATATTAATTTGCCAGCCCTTGTCTCACACTGTTAATTTCTTTATGTTACAGGAAGAGCTCAAGAGGGAGCATGCCACCCTCTGCATTGATGTGTCGCTGTCTCCTGTAAGTGTCACTATTTTAATTATTATAACAGAGGTTATTGTTCACTGTGTGTCTTTATAATAATTAGGAACATTATTATTCATTGTATCCCCTGCTCCCCTGGGGGGCATCTAAAGTCACCCACCTAAGTGCCATCTTCACCAGCAACAAAAATGTCATTATGCATAGACACAGCATAGAGTTTTGTTTCAAGGGGCCACATGGGCACAATAATGGCATTGGTGCAAAGCAGTGCTTAACATTGACTCTCTTCTTCCACAGGAGACACCAACAGAGCAGCAAATATGGAGGCAGCATCTGGAGTATCTGCGGCTGCAGAATGTAAGTTCCCTGATCACTGTCTCTGATGCTTTTCTTGAATATTCAACCACTAGATAATTAACTTTGATTGGTCTTTTTCTCCCTATGATGAGAAAAGGCATACTAATGGTCAAAAATACAAAACCACAACATCACCCGGCAGGGAATCCAACACCATCACTGCCTCAGCGTATAAAGTACTATTAGCACCACATATACAGGCATAATCAGGGTCGCCTTCAGGGGGGGACTGGGGGGACAAGTGTCCTGGGCCTGAAGGGGGACCTGGCAGTGCTACACTTTTGAGAGCGGCGGGCCCCCCTTGACAGCGCCCAAGCCGTGCGACCACATGCAAAGTCCTGAACAGCCGAAATGCGGAAGAGCCGAAAAGCTGAAGTCCCGAAAATAACCGAAGCCGAACTCCTGAAGAGGCGGAAAGACCCGAATCCACGAAAATAGCTGAAGCCCCGAAGCGGCGAGAAGACCCGAAGTCACGAAAACAGCTGAAATTGAAGTCCTGAAGTGGCGAAAAGACCCAAAGTCACGAAAGAAGGCGAAATTGAATTTCTGAAGCCATGAGTTCAATTCGTGTTTTTTATTTTTTGTTAATCCCCTGGCCACCAATGTATTATTTTAATATTCTATAGGCCCCTGCCACCAATGTTTTTTTTTAACTTGTAAGGGGGGCCCTTGCAAGTTTAAAAAAACCTTTTATGGGGAGCCCTGGCGCCAAAGTTTTTTTTTTTTTTTAACTTATAAGGGGGACCTGACCATCAATAGCTTTTTATAACTTGTATGTGTCGGGGTTACTTTTTTAGCGCTGATGTCTGTGTGGTCTTTTAACTGTGATGTGGAGTGGGTGGGATCAGGGGTGGGGCTTGAGTGCCAGGGGCCCCAAAAGTTTTGTTGTACGGGGACCCATGATTTCTAATGGCGGCCTTGGGCATAATCATAACTGTCTCCTTTCTTTCCTATCCTTGTGTTTCCCCTTCGCTCGCAGACTGTCCAATCTCACCTTCTCCAGCTTGGCATGACATTCTCGGAGAAGGAGAAGAAACTGCAGGAAGCTGCTCATCCTCCGGTGGGGGAAAGTCTGACCCTCCGAAAACGGGTCAGGAAGGCCATCATGAAGAGGCTACAGAGAGTTTGGGTAATGTATCTATTTACTGTCAATTACCCTTCATCTAGAGATGCCCCATGTTGTCCACTGCAGTTCCACTTTACTTCCTGTCATTCTGATCATTTTCAATCAGAACAATAGAAAGGAAGTTATACAGTGTCGGGCTGGCCCACCAGGATACCAGGAAAACTCCCGGTGGGCCCAGATGTCAGTGGGCCCTTGTACTGCTAAACTTTTGGCCCATTTCATGGCCATTCCGTATTTCTATGAGAAAAAAGAGGCTAAATAGATGGAATAATTGTTTATAGTATAAAGAGAGCAGACTAGGAGAATATAGGTTGATTGAGGAGATGAAGAACATTATTACTGAGAGTGGGCCCCTGGTCTAAGGTTTTATGGTGGGCCCCTGGTTTAAGGTTTTTGGGTGGGCCCCTGGAGTCCCAGTCCAACAATGACGTTATACACCCTGTCTGTTCAGCCCGCAGGCTGATCACTTTGAGGGCTTACATGATAGACCAATTTATGACTGCCTTAAGCTTGTAAAAGTTTGCTGACAGAGGCTGAGATCTAAGTCTGCAGATAAAGTGTTGATTTTATAGTAGGCCAATAAGAGGGAAGGTAGTTAACTCTTATAGGGCTGCTGTGCATCTAGCCTGGATATCCATCTTTAGAAATGGGTTGCCACTGGGTAATGAACTGGCACCAAGTGATCAAAGAGTATAAAAGAATAAATGGTGCATGCTCACTGAGATTGATAAAACTGAGATTCATAACAGGCCCTGGCATTGTATATGTAGAGAGACCCAAACAGACCCCACAGACCTAACAAATAGTATGCTCTTAAAGACAGGCTAAGCCTTTTATATCAGAAATAAACAAGTATTTGTCTGCAATTTATTCTTATTTCAACACTTTCTAAACATTTTATTTTCAGCATTCCACCAGAAAACTCGCCTGCTGTCATCGATCCACCGCCACCACCTGAATCCTTTTTACTTGTACTGCAAGTGTGTAACTGTGTGTGTATATGTGTGTCTAGCCATGATCCAGGGTGTAGAACTGACTGCCATTTCTAGGAGTCAGGAAGGAATTTTTACCTTCAGTGCAGATTGGCTGTTAAGCACTTGGTTGGTTTTTTTGCCTTCCTTTGGATCATTAGCTTCTTGGGTGCATGTTAGGGGGTGCGTGTGTAGGAGGGTGGGTACATGTATGTAGGCAAGAGGGTGGGTGCGTGTATATGAGGGAGGGTATGTGCATGTGTGTGGGAGGGTGCGTGTGGGCAGGAGGGTGGGTGCATAGGTGTAGGAGAGTGGGTGGCTGTGTGCAGGAGGGTGGGTATGTGTAGTTTGTCTGTAGGAAGGTGGGTATGTGTGTATATTGGAGTGTGGGTACATGTGTGTAGGAAGGAGGGTGGGTGCATGTGTGTAGGAGCATGGGTGGATGTGTTTTCTGTAGGAGGGAGGTTGCGTGTGTGTAGGAGTGTGTGTGTTTTGTCTGTAGGAGGGAGGGTGGGTGCATCTGTATAGGAAGGTGGGTGGGTGTTTGTAGGAGCGTGGGTGAGTGTGTTTTGTGTGTACGAGGGTGGGTGCATGTGTGTAGCAGGGAGGGAGGGTAGGTACATGTGTGTAGGAGGGTGGGTTTGTGTTTTTTGTCTGTAGAAGAGATGGAGGGTGTGTGTGTGTGTAGGAGGGAGGGTGGCTGGTGCATGTGTGTAGGAGGGAAGATGTATGTATGAGGGGTGGGTTTGTATGTGAGTGGGAGGGTTTGTGCGTGTGTGTATGCAGGAGGGAGGGTTGGTGCATGTGTATAAGATCGAGGGTGTATGAATGAGGGATGGGTTGGTATATGAGTATAAGGTGTGGGTAGCAAGTCTATGTAGAAAGAGTAGGTGGGAGCCTGTGTAGGGGAAGGATGGTGGTTTGACGTGTGTGTGTGTAGCCATGGTCCAGGGAGTAAAACCGACTGCCGTTTGGAGTCAGGAAGGAATTTTTACCTTCAGTGCAGATCATTCCCAAGCACTTTAGGGTTTTTCTCCTTCCTCTGGATCATCAGCCGTTAGGGATGCCCAAACATAAATTGGCTATTTATTTTAATAAATCCTGTGCTCAATGCCTGGTTTCCACATAAATATGTCTCTGTGTTTTTCTTTAATCCCTGTGGTGAATATTGAGGGAAGGGGCTCCTGTGCCTCATTCTATTAAATATGACTGACAGTTGTGTGACGGGCTAATTAATACTGCTGGGGCTGCTCAAAATGGGCAAAGGCGGCATGGGGTAAAACTGGGTGGTTGTGCTGATAGAGGGATTTAGTTGAAGAAGGGAATGGGTTAATATTTCTGCAGGGTTAATTGATTAATATGTACATGATGGGGCTAAAAGACCTAGGGACACATACTGGAAGGAACTACAATATTGCTTTACTCCATAGGCCACAATGCAATAGCATTTCTAAGTCTGCGTCCCCTTTCTTAATATGGGAATTCCAGCCACTTCCCACCAGCCTATTGATACTATTCCAGACATTTAGTATATGAATGCGATTGATATTGGGGGAATGACTATGCTGGATTCGTTTTTGGGTATGTCTCTGTCCAGGTTGTGAGACATCCTTGTGGGGGTGGGGGTTCCTGCTAAAGTGATGGAGGAGTATTTAATTTCTTCTTGCCCCCACAATGACACACTCTGTTGTTTGCTAGGCCAGCCAACACTGTGAGGGGTAATAAGGAAGGTAGGGGCAAGTTGGGTCAACCCTGTCCCTGGACCCACACCTCCCCCACTCAGTACCAAAGGTCACATGGACATGAGCGCTGAACAGTAACTTTTGGCCAAAGGATTATTAAGCTTGCCACCATGTCAAGGTAGACTCTTTAAAGGAAAACTATACCCCCAAGATGAATACTTAAGCAACAGATAGTTTATATCAAATTGAATGACATATTAAAGAATCTTACCAAACTGGAATATATATTTACATAAATATTGCCCTTTTACATCTCTTGCCTTGAACCACCATTTCGTGACTCTATCTGTGCTGCCTCAGAGATCACCTGACCAGAAATACTACAACACTAACTGTAACAGGAAGAAGTGAGGACGCAAAAGGCAGAACTCTGTCTGTTAATTGGCTCATGTGACCTTACATGTGGTTTGTATGTGTACACAGTGAATCTTACGATCTCAGGGGGCGGCCCTTATTTTTTAAAATGGCAATTTTCTATTTATGATTACCCAATGGCACATACTACTAAAATATGTATATTATTATGATAATGGTTCATTTACATGAAGCAGGGTTTTACACATGAGCTGTTTTACTCAGTATCTTTTAATAGAAACCTACATTGTTTGGGGGGTATAGTTTTCCTTTAATAGTCTCAGAAACATCTCCACAGCACAGATCCCATTCTGGACACTGTGCTGATACAGCAGATGCACCTTATTTGGCTATTGTGCTGATGTTAGATGGACAGAGGGGCACATTTATACTAAAACAAGGATGATGACTGGATACCATGGGACCATGGGAAGAAGAAGTGCTTAAATTGTGACGTGCTCTATTGCTAATTGTTCTCCCATGTCCTCACAATTGTTTAGGACATAAGAGCGATTATTTAATCTGTATTGTAATATTGTGTATTAATGTATACCTCAAATAAAGCCGTCTGGTTAATAACCTGAGTGAATCTGATTGGTTCAAATCAGACCCCAGGGGAACTTGGGGGCCAGGCTCAATTTGAGTAAGTATTTATTCAAATCCAAGAGGGGCTTACTCATTGTGGTCCAGAAACCTATATCCCAAATCGAGAATCCTATGGGAAGAGGAGCGAGAATATATGAATCCAACATTGGTCATATCTTTTTATATGGAAAAAATATGGCACAAACCAGCCAAAAGCTGCAAAAAGTAACCCAAATCCGTACCTTGGTTAGGTTGGACTTTAAAACCCTGCCTGAGCTTTTAAATTAGTAGCCCAATTTGGCAGGGAAACTGCCAACCTGGCAACCCAGTGTCATATTGTGTTACTGACATCATTCTATATGCAGCATCACTTCCGGTTTCCCAAGATGCAATGGCCTGGTCACTGCCAGAGTAATGAATGATTTGTGCTGCTGCCCCACCCATCTGTCCCTTACTAGAAGAATATGCCCCCCCCCAGACTAAGGAAGGGAAGCCCTACAAGCAAAGGACCCCCCAGTTCCACCAGACTTAGCAACAGCAGCAGCAGTGATTGGAACCATGGCTGATGAATGAATGGATCCAACAGATATGGCAGCACAGTAACTGCACTGACTCAATAGGCCACACATACAATGCTCTGTGTACATAATAAGCTGTGTATGTACTGCACATAAGGCAAAATATCGACCTCACTCAACAACAGGGGGCACTTCCCCTTTAAGAGCAGGGAACAGAGGTGACTTCATACCTGGGGATGCGACAGTTAGTTCAGTCCGTTGGTTGGCATTTTGGTGAGTGGTAAGTAAACTTTCCCTGTGAGAGATTTTTTGCCAAATAACTCTTATTTTAGTGCAAAAAAAAAGAGGGGAAAATTGGGTGATGCCCCCCAGACTAGCAGGTGTTGCTTGGGAGATACAGACCCAAGATTTGGATGTTGTGCAGGGCTGCCAGCAAATATACACATTTTCTACTGTAGGGAGCATTTGGGGACCCCTGTACTACACCATGAGGTGCTTAATTTTTGTTTCCAGTATTAACAGGCTCCTTAGAGTTTTGCCCCTCAGAGTGAATGAAGTTTATCAGAGCACAAGTCACATGACTTGGTGCAGCTGGGGGCAGCTGGGAAATTGACAATATGTCTCTAGCCCCATGTCAGATTTCAAAATTGAATATAAAAAAAATCTGTTTGCTCTTTCAAGAAATGGATTTCAGTGCAGAATTCTGCTGGAGCAGCATTATTAACCGACTCATTTTGAAAAAAAAAACATTTTTTCCCATGACAGTATCCCTTTAATGGTTTGTTTCTCATTCAAGCGGAGACAACGACTGGCTCAGGGTTGGCCTGGCCCAGGGGTGTCCAAATGCGGCCCGCGATCCATTTTTAATTGGCCCGCACCAAAGAGCAGAAGAGGAGCCGAACGTCACAGCAGCACGCCTCAGTGATTTGTTAAACTTTAGACACAGTCACTCACCTTGTCACTCCCCCTCCCTCCCAGAAACCAGGCATGAGGCCTTGCATGTTATCAGCAGATCATTCACGTGTTATTCGATACCCCCCTGCTGTTAAATGGACTGTACTTATATACGGATGTATATCTCGTGAGATGAGACTTGTGACGCCTGACTTTGTAGTTAAAAGTAAACAAACAAAATGACATAGTGCGGTAAGCCATATGCGTTTGACCTCACGTAGCTTACGATGCATCATTATTGTGATGTGTGACTCGTTCTGCCCTACCCCCCTCTACTCCGCCTCTCATTACCTATCTGGGTAGCATGGGTGTGTCCAGGGAAGGGTTGTCCCCTCCCCCGGATGCATACCTCCTAACTGTCCCTTTTTCGGAGGGACAGTCCCTCTTTTGACAGCTCAACCCGCAGTCCCTCATTTGTACTGGAAAGTCCCTCTTTTCTCTGCACTGAACAGCCAGAAAAAGAAACACAGTAATTGGCTTTTAGCAGAGAGCCCAGAACAGCTAACAGGTGCAAATAAGATACTTTGTAACAATTTTGAGACACAAAAACACAGTTTAGATAAGGAGAAATATTTTCAAACTTTCATAACCTGCCAAATTTTGTTAAACAAACATGGTAATTAGGGGGTGTGGCCACAGAAAGAGGTGTGGTCAAAAATTGCTGCGGAAATATTTTTTTGTCCCTCTTTTTACTTTGTTGGGATGTTGGGAGGTATGCGGATGTGTGCAGCTTGGTACGCTCTTCCAGGCTCTGCAATAGTAATCGGGAGAGGGAAAGGAAGAAGAGGTGAGGCTAATGAAAGCTACAGGGGCAAATTCACTAAGATGCGAAGTTGCGCCAGGCGCAACTTCACCGCACTTCACCAGGCGTAGTTTCGCCAGCGCTCCGCAAATTCACTGAAATCCGAAGTTGCGCACAGGGGTAACGTAAGGTTGCGAAGTTGCGCTAGTGTTGATTCGCTATGTAAAGCGAAGTTACGCTAGCGAAGGCTAATTTGCATACGGCGCGAAGTTCAAATTTCAATGGAGGAACACGTATCAGCACTACAAATGCCTAGAAGACCTTCAAATCAGCAAATAAAAATTTTATTTTGCCCTACACATGTGCCCACTGTCTAAGTAAGTTGCCATGAGTCAGGAAATGTAGGGGGGAAGGAGTGGAGCCCCAAAAACATTGGAATGTTCTGCTTGCTCGCAGTGCATTGTGGGGGGCTTGTGGAATAGTGAGGTTTTGTTAGAATAATGAAACGGTTAACGCGTGACTGGTCAGTTTGGGGATTGCCTCTTTCTGCCTGTGTATTACTAATAGTGGAAAAAATGCACACATTGTAGATTCAGGGTAGCACAGCTGATGTGTAGGATACCTGAGCAATTCCCTGATGAGACACAGCCACCGTAGCCTATTCACCTTAAAATAAAGGTACAGCTGCTATTACAGAATACCTCAGGGTTTCAACTAGAAAAAGGTTAGTGATTAGGACACAAGGGCAGATTCGGGGAGATTTAGTCGCCTGGCAACTAATCACCTCTTCTTCGGGGCGACAATCTCCCCGAACTGCCTTCCACCTGCTAAAATGAAAAATCGCCTGCGGCAATGCACTTTCCGAATTTCCAATTTCCGAAGTTACCTGAAGTTTCCTCGTAAGGCAACTTTGGGCGACTTTGGAAATCGAATCGCAGGCAGAAGGCAGTTCGGGGAGACTGTCACCCTGAAGAAGAGGCAATTAGTCACCAGGCGACTAAATCTCCCCGAATCTGCCCATGTGCCCCTGCCCTCAATCAAGAACCTAATACTCTCTGCCATCTAGCATGAGGATAACCTACTCCACATTCTCCAGCGCCTGTGAAATTGCAGCTCCCAGCATCCTATGGTAAGGGTATTGGTGTAGACAACCGTGCTAACACTTAAAGGCGTGTTAACTTTTAATATGTTACAGAATGGCCAATTCTAAGCAACTTTTCAATTGGTCTTCATTATTATTATTTTTTATAGTTTTTAAAGGATACATTTTGTGTAAAAAAAAAAATAAGAATGTACCAGTGCATTATACTCATTTAGATATAGAAGAATTGTGCTTAAAAAAGTAGTGTTTCAGGCTGATTTATTGAATATTTCTGCAAAAACCCTAATAATCCCTGCCTTCTCTTCCACTTTCTGCTCCATGAATTCCCAGGATGTGCAGGGGAGAAGGCAGCTCTCAACTCAATGCACTCTAGGAAAGGAACCAATCAGCAGCTAGCAGGAGCTGATAGGGAACTGAAGCCTGCTTGTGTGACTGCAGGGCTGTGATTGGCTGTCCCCCTCCTACTGTGCTTCTGGCAGGGACGTTAGGACACACCCACCCCCAGTGTCAGTCTTGGACACCAAGGGTCCACCAAAAAACCTTAGACCAGGGGTCCACCAAAGGTTTTTAGACAAGGGGCCCACCCTCAGTACTATATTCTTCCTCTCATCATGCAACCTCTATTCTCCCAGTCTCTTTTCGTTACATGCTATAATCTATTATTCCACCTATTTAGCCACTTTGTTCTCATAGAAATAGGGAATGCCCATGAAATAAGCCAAAAGTTTAGCAGCATGAGGGCCCACTGACACCTGGGCCCACTGGGAGTTTTCCTGGTATCCCGGTGGGCCATATATCACTCATAATTGCCTACAAAATCAGGGTTTTTCATTTATCCTGTATGTCTCCTTTAAATTATTTGCCTTCTTCTGACTCTTCCCAGCTTCCAAATGCGGGTCACTGACCCCATCTAAAATAACATGCTCTGCAAGGCTACACATGTATTGTTATTGCTACTTTTTAATACTCCTCTTTCTATTCAGGTCCTCTCCTATTCATATTCCAGTCTCTTATTCAAATCAGTGCATGGTTACTAAGGTAATTTGAACCCTAACAACCAGATGGCAGAAATTGCAAACTGCAGAGCTACTGAATTAAAAGCTAAATAAGGCAAAACCCACAAATAAATTTATTAAAACCAGTTGCATATTATTTCTGAATATCACTCTCTACATCATACTAAAAGTTTGCTAAACTGTGAACAACTCCTTTAAGATTTATTAGGGGTTATTGGCAGCAGGGGATGGTAATTGAAGTTCCCCTAGGAAATCTGCTTTTAGAAAGTGATATTCTGATATTCACAATTTCCTTTTCATTTCATGTGTGGGATGCTTTTGTTGTTATTTTTTTATTCAGCAGCTCTCCAGTGTGCAATTTCAGTAGTCTGGTTGCCAGGGTCCTTGATATGAATAAAGGTGGCCATAGATGCAAAGATCCGCTCTTTTGGCAACAGAGTCTGATGAAGTGCCCAGCTATGGGGCATGAAGCGCGTTAGAATTGTACACCCTCCACTGTAATCCTTCCTATGCGTGAATAAAGCCGAACGTTGATGTTAACTGTGCCAGATTCCTGGTATTCTTGATCTGCGCCTTGGTAGCGGTTCGTGTCTTTGTTCGGCCGTATGGCTTAAGCTTTTACTATGTATAGGAAATGTTCTTAACCCACATGTAGCTCCTGCCATCGTGTAAGGGCAAAAAGGCCACGAGAAAGCTTTCTCTGTTATTTTGATATTTATTGATCTTTTAATAATGTGTCCCTCCCGGCCACTTGTATGTGTAAATATATGCTTCTTGCTAATGCTCAGTAGTTCCACTTTGCCAACTTTTGGAAAGGTTAATGTTCCTCTCTTGTGCACAGCTGACAAAAAAAAGAAACCATGTGTGTTTACAAAATAACATTACCAAAACTTTACAAAACACTTCTAGTTTGTAGAAGATTAGTGTGCTCGGTGAGCGTGACAGTACAGCACGTGATTTAACCTGACCACAACTAATACCTGTGTCTGTGCAGTAACTCAATGTGCAGCTATTTAGCTATATCTCTATAGTCAATGTTTTAGAGCAGTGATCCCCAACCAGTTGCTAATGAGCAACATGTTGCTCACCAACCCCTTGGATGTTGCTCAAAGTGGCCTCAAAGTAGGTGCTTATTTTTAAAGGGGAACTATCGCGAAAATTAAAATTAACTATAAGCTTCACCATACTGAAATAAGAAATTTTGTAAAAACCAGGTGTACTGCCAAAAATAGCCTCCTGTAGACTGCCAGTTCACATAGGGGCTACCAAATAGCCAATCATAGACCTTATTTGCCACCCACATGGTTTTTTCATGCTTGTGTTCCCCAACTCTTTACATTTGAATGTGGCTCACGGGTAAAATAGGTTGGGGACCCCTGTTTAGAGCATAAAATCTACTTTTGACTCTTCAAACTTACTCATAGATAACCATCTAGCAGAGTCTTTCACGAGCTTGGAGTAAACCCCTTTGAAAAAAGACCTAGATTAAATACCTGGTTTAAGATGGCCATAGACGCAAAGATCTGATCGTTATAAATCGAGGATTCGTACTATTTTCGGACCGTGTGTGGAAAGTCCCAATATTTTTCGTATGGCGGAGATCGGTTGTTTGGTCGATCGAACAGGTTAAAAGATTTCTGTCGGCTGCTGATAATTTCTCTGCATGTATTGCCGATCGTACGATTATTAGAGGGAGACTGTCACTAGCTTTAAACATGTAATGGGTAACTTGTTTTATATGCAAATTCTGCAGTGCACAGCCAGGGTTATGATGAATGTAAAGATGTTGTCTTTATTTGAGGTGGTTGGCTAGTCCTTTTGACATGTATATTTCATTATTTAAATTCCAGTGTCTTATTTAGATTGATGCAGCAACCAAATTGCTTAAAATGCAAATTGAACAACTGCTGAATAAAAAAAACACAAAAACCACAAATAATAAAAAATGAAAACCAATTGCAAATTGTCTCAGAATATCACTCTCTACATCATACTAAAAGTTATCTCAAAGGTAAACAACCCCTTTAAATGACCTGAAAACACAGCAGTATAAAAGAGGGAAGGCTTTTAGTTTACAAAAAAGAGAATGGAGATAAGGTTTATTAAAAACAAAATGTGATCTGTTACAGATAACTTCTAAACCCCGGCTCCCAGTTCTAACCCTGTCAGCAATAGGCCTTTGTGCTGCAACTTCCCTACATTCACTTGTGAGTCAAATGGATTGAGAGTTGAATTTACAGGTATTCTTTATCTATCTGAGGCTCACAAGTGTCTGGTGAGAAGCTACAGCACCAATGTTAAATACGACAGGGAAGAAACAATAGAGTGGTAGGTGTCTAACCAGCAAGAGGGAGACCTGCACTATGACTGCAAGCACACAACACATTCTAACAGCTGATGCTAAATGGATGTCCTTCCTGCAGATCTGTCAATACAATGCTGTTCAATCATTACAAGAGTAAGTTATAGTTCCACCAACATGCCACCGCAATCAAGCAAATTGTTATGAACACAGGTTACCCATGTGAAAGGCCCACATTATACATGCATATATTTATATAAAATATGTTAAACCAACATACTACTAACCTTATATTTGTGCTGCCTGTTCTGCTTTTCTTTCCCTTTTATTTTTTATACATCTGTGTCTTGCTTTCTTCTATTTCTGTCTTTTTTCTTTCTTCCAATATTTCGTTACTTCTCTTTACATACTGCTCTACCTCTTCCTGTTCATTAGCTAGCACCCCTCTTTTCTTTGTATCACCCATTTTCCCCTTTCTCTTCAGACTGACTACTACCTCTTGAATATTTTGACACAGCTTTCCCATTTTTTTGTGCCCTGATCTCTTCATATTTGTTCTGTGCACTAAATGATGACTGCAAAAGCTGCCTTGGCCCTGATAGCATCATTTTTCACAGTAGAGTGAGTCAGCAACAATAGGATAGTTAATCCTGCCTCAATACCCTGTAACAGTTAATTTTAAACATCAGAATAGGGAACAATGCTGTTGTCTTCTGTCTCTACTCCCCATACCTTGAAACAGTTAATTGTAAACTGTAGCAAGCATAGCCAACAACAATGGCATTTGTCTTGCATCCTTAGAACCCCCCTTTCCAGCAACCAGTATTCATAGTGAATTTATGATCTGTCTTGTGACCTTAACCCACTTCCCCCCAGTTAACTTAACAGCAGCCATCCAGTAAGACTGTGCGCTTCTCCAGAGCAGTAGACTTCATGCGCTCGGTGGAGTCCAATCCTCCCACATTCTTTTATCGAGAAAAGTGCGCACTGTTACCGGACCTGTGTAACTGATTCATGGGTTTAAAGGCCACTGGATCGTAATTTATTGTTGATCATAGACAAAAGATTTAAGCTGTTAGGAGCAAGTTTAGGCCCACGCTGTGCTGCGCCTGCGCACTGCACACAAGCCGGCCATCAATCTGAGTAGGAGGTGGGCTGGGCCAATTGTAGGGAAAGGCTTGGGCTCAGCTTGTGACTGAGGGTGGGCTGGGCCAATCAAAGCTGGAGGCAGGCTGGGCAGCTTCATGTGCTTATCCCCAATGTTGCCCTGTTGTGGGGCCCCCATGAGCATGGTCCAATAGGTCCAATCGGCCCAATCAGCCTAAGGCCGGCACTGACCCACCGGTCAGTAAATTTAAACAAAAACAAAACAAAAACAACAAAACTCAAATCGGCCCCTGACCATTAATGGGCCCCTAGCCTATGCATTAATCCGCCCCTGTGTGTTTCATAGTAAATAAAGTGCCCCTTGTTGAAGTCACATCTACAGTTCCATTGCCTTCCGCCTCGTGCTCTAATAAGGCCATGACACCTGGTACTTTATTCACGATATACTCCAACTGTGTGTGACTGGATATGGTGCCTGGGGCTGCACTTAAATATGTATGTTTTGTATGGTGTTCGTTTGAACCTGTAATCTCAGCACAGCAGCGATTAGGAAGAGTCCAACTCCTGACTGACAGAGGGAGAACCCACCCTGACTGAACTATGACGCATCGCAGGTGACTCTGTAGAATCCCCCGGGGCGTGTAGTTAATGGGTGGCTCTGCTCCTGCCAGTAGGGCTGTGTGTTTGAATGTGTTGTGTACTACAGGCAGGAGGAAGAGCTGAGCTGCACCTGAGTCCTAAGTTTCGCCTCCTCCCCCAGACTCGGCGCCGCCCCGTGTCTCTTGGTCTGTACCTGCTACACTTTCTTTAGGAGCCGTTCAGTAGCATCACCTTTTCTGTCGCGCTGGAGCCGAACTGCTCTTGCCGCGTCGGAACCGTCATTATGTTCTAGTGAACTTGGGAATCCGTCAGCATCTGACGTCCTGGAAGAGCTACTGGTCAGTAGGCATAGGGGGAGGTTGAAGCTATGGACACGGGAAGGGGGGTCGCTGACGCTGTTTATCGCTAAGAATGTTTCGTGCTGCGCAGGCTGCGCAGGTACCTGCCACAATCTGGACTGTTGCGGGGGTTTGGGGAGTGCTAGTTCAGCGAGTGCTTTGTTATTCAGTGTAATGTATTACTGCCTGCTTAGAGAACATTATGTTAGCCAAGGGCAAAGTGTATCTGTAATGGAAATCAGTTGTTTTTGAACTGCAACACCCGCCAAACCCTGACAATTCAGAACCGGACTGGCAATCTGTGGGTTGTGGCAAATGCCAGAGGCAGTGTCGGACTGGGACTCTAGGGGCCCACCCAAAAATCTTAGACCAGGGGCCACCAACAGACCTTAGATCAGGGGCCCACTCTCACTACTACATGCTATAATCTATTATTCAATCTATTTTGTCTCTTTGTTCTCATAGAAATAGGGAACGGCCCATGAAATAAGCCAAATGTTTAGCAGCAGGAGGGCCCACTGATACCTGGGCCCACCGGGACTTTTCCTGGTATCCCTGAGGGCCAGTCCAGCACTGGCCAGAGGGGCTGTCATAAGATGCCATAGAAAGTCACTATTTAGTGGGCTGGTGGGGAGCTGATTGGGCCTCTCTGTACTAGGAATGCCAGGGCTTATTTTGACTCCCAGTCCAGACCTGCCTGACATCCAGTCCCCATTCTAAGTTCACTTTATGGGGCCCCCATGCCTCTGGACGATGAAAGCAGAGAGGTGAGTTCCACCTGTGCCAGCTGCTTGATGGACTGTTCCACCTGTGCCGGCATTGGGTCAGCCTAGGGCAGTGTCGGACTGGGACACCAGGGGCCCACCCAAAAACCTTTGACCAGGGGCCCACCAATTAATTTGAGACCAGGGGCCCACTCCTAGTACTATTTTTCTTCCTCTCCTCACTCAACCTCTATTCTCCTAGTCTCTTTTCTTTACATACTAATATGTAATAATAATATAATAAAAGGGGCAACTTTGCCCAGGTGCAATATCTCGTAGCCAAGGGCAACACACTAAATGCTGCCTACAGATTGGTGTTAGCAGGTTATTAGACCTGTATCTTAACCGTACACTTAGGGTTGCCACCGGCCTGGCCGGTAAAAATGATGATCAATCCCAATGTTATTAATAGGGAAAAAAGATAAGTATAAAAAGATAATATATAAAAGATAAATATAAAGGAAGGCCGGTATTGTTTTCCAGAAAAGGTGCAACCTTACTTACACTAGAGTCATATGCAGAACCAATTTCTGCGACCCAAACCTCAACCCTCATATTTACCCACTATGATCCGCTACCCGAGCCAGACCCGCAACTGCTTTATCCCCAACCCGTGACCATTTGTGTACATGTCTTGTAAAATGTGATGTACAGGTAGGTATGGAATCCATTATCCAGAAACTCATTTACCAGAAAGCTCTGAATTACAGGAAAGCTATCTCCCATAGACTCCATTTTAATCATATGATTATTTCCTTTTTCTCTGTATTGGCAGAAAATAGATGTCGAACCTGACCAGTTGCTCTCCCGGTCTAGAATCTGGACTTGGCAGTCTTCAAACGTGCGTCCTTTTTCTTTTAGATGTAGGTACACGGCTCTTCTGTGCTGCACCATACTCTGGTGTAACTGTTGTTTGGTTTCTCCCACATACAAATCAGAACACTCATCACTGCATACACAATGTTACACATACACACTGCATTTATTGTCTGCCACATACAATGCTGTTTTGGCACCTCTCCCTGGAAGGTTTAATAACACCTCCAAGATCCAATTATGCTAATACAATCAACACTTAACTTCATGACTGATTATGATAAACAGATTACACTGATTGGAGCAAGATTCCAGATAATATATTCCTGAAAGATCCTATTTACAAGTTATTCTGAATTGAGAAAGTCAGTTGGATGACTGGTGAAACGTCTTCAAGAAAAAACACAGCAAGTCCAGGCCTGGCTTAGAAGCCAATGTCGCTTGCTATTCCGTGGCAACACATTGCACTGCTACATTGTCTACCCACAGCAGCTGCAAATAGTTTTTTGTAGTTTTGTAGTGGTGCAGTTTCAGGTGCCGCTGTGCTATCATGCAGGTTCAGGTGCTATGTTAGGGCAGTTTCAGGTTCCACTGTTTGTTAATTCATTTTCAGGTGCCGCTTTGCTGTCGAAAAAGCCCTTTTCATTCAGTTTATTGTATTCATGTTTGCTAACATTAGAGGGTGCCCTCTATAGCAGGCCAGAGAGTATGTGCTGCTCTAGTGTAGTTTCAGGTGCTGTTGGGCGGTGTTATGATATACAAAAAGGGGGGCTGTGTAATGGCAATTTCTGTCACATGATCAGGGCACAGTCATAATTCATAGTGGTTGACATTTTGTTACTGTGTAGTTTAGGCTTGAGTGCAACTGAAGTGCAACAGACCGCACTGTTTGTTTGGTGGGCAAGCAACAATTTCTCCTCCATGCAAACAATAGACATGTTCATAAATATGTTTCTTTACACACAGCTTGAGCCATAACAAATTAAAGGTAGAAGTGCTAACGATTGAATCTTTCCTCTGAAAGGCCCACCTTGGGTGGCTGATATAGTTCTGATAAATCTGGCCAATTTTTGTCAGATATCGATCAGGGAGGCCTGTTGGAGGGCCCCATACACAGGCAGATAAGCTGCCGAATCAGCAGTTAAATCTGCCCGTGCATGGCCACCTTAAATCCTGCCTATCCTTTAGTTGGTGGGTTAGTGACTTTTTTGCCCCTTCCTCAGTTTACAGTATTAAGAGGAAAATGTGGCTACAGGTATATAGTTACATAGTTAGATCTGATTGAAAAAAGACCAAAGTCCATCAAGTTCAACCCCTCCAAATGAAGCCCAGCATCCATTCCGCTAGTCTAAAGGGGTGGCCTCTGGTGCAGTGATCCTCTTTATGGGTAAAGAGATCCCCTGCTATTTGTCTATAATGTCCTCTAATGTACTTGTAAAGTATAATCATTTCCCCTCTCAAGCATCTTTTTTCCAGAGAAAACAACCCCAACCTTGACAGTCTACCTCTACCCTCATAATTTAAGTCTTCCATCCCAGATTGGCACTTGAGTTGTGGACAGCTATAGGCCAGTA
This sequence comes from Xenopus petersii, assembly GCA_038501925.1. Taxonomy (NCBI): domain Eukaryota; kingdom Metazoa; phylum Chordata; class Amphibia; order Anura; family Pipidae; genus Xenopus; species Xenopus petersii. The sequence goes on along the minus strand of CM076683.1, from coordinate 38,687,514 downwards.
GGAGTTAAGCCCAGACTTCTGTATCTAGGTAGAATAATGCTGAGAATTATAAAGCATCACTTCTCATGATAGTAAGTGGAATGTAGCATAACTGTGTACTATACACGCATGCAATTCTTTTTAATTATTATGAGAGGTGTCAGAAAGTTGTTTAGACTGACATTTTCTTTTATTATACACACAGTTTTTGGGTGGAGTTCTCCTTATCAGTATAATGCACTGTAAGCTAGCATTTGTACATGTGTTAAATAAAATGTGTCCATCCATGTGTTCTATGGGAACTGTTTATGTAGGAAATTTTTGGCTCTGGAGTTTGTTTTCAATCAGTATGTGAATGAGTTCCTTAGGTTTATAACTAGGGAACATTTATGACTTGGGTGCAGTCTGCCTTTTTTCCCTGCACATTTTTGTGAATTTCTGTAGGTCTGTATTGGAACACAGAGACCTGTAAGGCCTGTAATAGAACCTTGAAACCCTTAGATTCAGCCTTGTGCTTTTATATGGTTATTGAACACCATGGTGACTTGTAATATTGTATTTTACAATAGGGGGTACATAATATACTGTATAATAACTTTCTATATCGAGTCTTCCTGCTGCCTTCCTTGACCTTTATCATGTTTGAACACTGCAAGGTTATCATGCCGTCTTGATCTCTAGGCCTCACCCTCTTCAAGGTGAATGTCAGGGGATATTACATAACAGTACAGGTTTTTGTGAGGAGATACAGTTAAAGCCAGAAACCAGAAGGAAATCACATGCAGTTTGTTCTGGGGTAACTTTGGTGGTAAACAAAGTGCACCCTTTCCTCCCCAGCAGCCTAACAACAGAATAGGAAGGTAACCAGATAGTAACTCCCTAACACAAGATAACAGCTGCCTGGTAGATCTAAGAACAGCACTCAGTAGTAAAATCCAGATACCACTGCAACACATTCAGTTACATTGAGTAGGAGAAACAATTGCCTGCCAGAAAGCAGCTGGCTCTTTCTGAAAGCACATGACCAGGCAAAATGACCTGAGATGGCTACCTACACACCAATATTACAACTAAAAAATACACTTGCTGCTTCAGGAATGACATTTTTTATTGGATAGTGAATTATTTGCAGTGTAAATAGTGCAATCACTTGTCCTGCAAATGACAAATGTTTATAAAATGTTATATGCCCCCTCTGTACAATGCCAACTCCCCCAGGCAGTCCTACTATCCACCTGGGTCATCTTGTTTTTCAACCCCTGCTGATTCCCAATGACTGCAGTGAGTTGTAGTCTAACAATAGCAGGTAGCTTTGATGAACATCTCCATTTAAATTATGAATATATGTTCCTTAATAAATTAAACAATGTGTTTTTTTGAATTTGCAGGAGAAAGAAAAGAGGTTGAAATGTTGGTTCCTCCTTGTGGCCTACAAGATGCAAGAAATTAGTCTGCCTTCTACCCAGAGCATGCCAGACCCGGATGCATTAGAGGGGCCTCTGTTCCTGAAGCCCGACATGGACATATAACTGCATGAGCCCAGCTGTATACTGATACTGATCTTAACTGGCAAAATCATAATAAATATCTTTATTTTTGGGAGCAGACACAGGAAAGTCCGTACAAGCTTCCTGGGATGCTTCTGTGTCTCGTTGGGTGTCTTGGACTTTGCCCTTTTGGTTACCGTTTTGGTTATCCATTATTTACAGGATTTTTCTGTTTGTAGCATGAGGATCACTAAATATCACATCCGCCTGTTTACTCAGATCATATCCCATGCGTATGGCATTCTACACTATCCAGTGCTGTTAGCAGCAGGGCTAGATTATTACACTACTGTTGTTAAATCCATTCATCTCTCCAGGTTTTGTCTCTGCTTCCTGCATATTATACTTACTCTGCTCGTATGGACGGCAGCACTATCCTTTGCCCTCTATTCTTCTGTTCCTCCTCCAATCTCATGCCCTGGACTGTCCTCATACCAGTGCACTTTCTACATCAGCAGCCAGACTTATTATGTATCAGCCGCAGTGGTGTGTGCCATTGTTTTTATTCTGGGAACGTGTTGCTTTTAAGTGATGGGTTTAATAAAATCCATGAAGCTCATCTCCTTCACCAACAAGACTGTCCTGTTGTTTTCCTGTGGAGATGAGTGGCCTGTCCAAGGGACCAAATGTCTCTATACACTTGGGCTCCATTTGTCCTCCTTCAAATTATTCTCCTCATTTTGTGTGCACCAATCCCAGGCTACATGGACATGAACGTGGCTTGACTTTATTTTATGAACAGCTTCCTTGTGGGATTGGCCTATGTCCTTAATGTTCACTGTGGATGTTTTATTCACTTTGGGTATTATCTGGAATAGATTAGTTTCTGGGATCCAGATTTCATTTTGTGGAACTATTACCCTCTAATTTGGGGATATTAGCTTGCAATGTGTCCCATGTGTATGACATAGTGTGTCCAGGGAAAATTGTATCATTTCACTTACCGTGAATTTCCTTTCCTAGAAACTGCAAGTCATAGTTTCTCATCCCTTTTTCAATGGTTTCTAGAAGCTTATCACTAGACCTCAGATTGGGGGTGGGGTTGATCTTTTAAAGTTTTGGGAGGGTCCTTCCTATGGGAGCACTGGGGTGTGACTATCCCGTGTGTATAACATGGAGTGCCCAAGAAATTCACTGTAATTATTATACAATTTTCCCTTTTCTTTCTGAACAATCTGGAAAAAAACTCAGCTGAAAAAAGGGTTTGGAACGTGAACAAGAAGGAGACAGAAAGGTGAAATCACTGAGGAGGTATATAAATTTCAGTAGGTATCAATATTTAGAATGTTGCCAAATCTATGGACAGTATATTACAAGTAGTGATGTCATTGTTTCCTGTCAGTGATGTTTCTGCCTGCCTACAGTAGGATAAAGAAAACACAACCCTCAAACAACATTTCATGGAGGACTTAGACAACAGTGCAATAAAACGACTGCTTTAAAAACAAACAAAATCGATAGCATTTAAACTTCTTTTTACGAGAACAAAAAAGCATTTTAAACCCAATTATTGGAGATGGTGGCCTATTAATGTCTCCAGCCAAAAAAATCTATCCCCACCTGCTAGCTAATCATTTTGAAGGACATATGCTTTGTGTGTTGCAAGCATAGAACAGAATTGAGCAGTCATGCGGAAATATTGACCAATCAGAGTTCATCAGTGTAGTTTTGTTGTTCTGACGGGGATTAAAATTAAATAGAAAAAGAAACTTTCACAGTTACCATCTCCTATTCTGTTCTATATGTGACCCCAGAATGACATGGGTACAGTTCCCAACTACAGTGAAACCTCAATATTACATACTCTGATTTTATGTTTTCTTGCATTTCTGTGGGGCCACCAATATATAATGCATTTCCCTAATTCGACACCATTTTTTTCTGGTTCCCCAAAAAAATGTATGTAGGGAATTAGTGCAAAACCCTTGCACTTGTCCCTGTAAGGGCACAGGCATGGATCCTGTGTCTGTGTGTTGTAAGCTGTTACCTAGCAACCAGCTGTTCAGTGATCTCAGTGCAGCAGGAAGTGACACAGCAGCTAGTAAGTGGCTAACAGGAAGAGGAAGTCACAGATGCTGGCAGAAGAGAAAAGCCTGGCAGAACCACATGATGAACAGAGAGAAAGACCAGAGAGCTGCTGGTGGGCCCAGAGAGCTGAGAGGTTTCACCAAAAGCAGTCATTGGGATCAGGCTGGCACAGGAAAGCCAGATACTGTGCCTGGAGAGACAGAGAGTGTGAAAGGAATCCAGACTGGAGGAACAACCAGCAGGAGATTACAATCTGAGCATCCAAAGGGGCTTGTAGTCTCGCTGTATGTCTGAATGTGCTGGATTGACCTGAAGAGAACTCTGTAAAGCATCCAAAGAGGATTTGGAGTGAGTATTCTGTTTAAAGGGACAGTACCCTAAAGAAGCACTTGAAGATATGGAGACTGTTTTGTGGAAGGACATTAAAGGATTTTGCCCATAGTTGTACTGGCCCACCGGGATACCAGGAGAACTCCCTTTGGGCGCAGGTGTCAGTGGACTCTCCTGCTTCTAAATATTTGGCCTGTTTCATGGTCATTGCCTATTTCTATGAGAATAAAGAGGCTAAATAGATGAAATAATAGGTTATAGTGTGTAAAGAAAAGAGAATAGGAGAATAGAGGTTGAGTGAGGAGAGGAAGAAAATAATACTTAGAGTGGGCCCATGGTCTAAAGGGTTTTTGGTGGGCCCCTGGTGTCCCAGTCCCACACTGACTTTGCCTTCTTTAGTTAGCTAGATAGTTAGCACAAGCAAATTAGCTACTCCCACCTGGTGAGTGCTATTTGTACTAGTTGGCCATTTCATTTTAGATAAACAGTTATGCAGTTTAACAAATACTGTGTGTGTTTTATTACTGTATTCCTAGTGGGGCCACCCGTAGGTGCATTCCCAGATCCCACTAGGTTGAGGCACTGCGCTAGTAAGTACCAGTTACCCAGTCTCTCCCAATACCACTGCAGAGTGGCTCAGGTTTGTCCCATGCCATCAGGTAAGTGGACAAAGGGGTGTCGAAATGGTTATATATAATAGGGGTTCTACTGTACTTCAAATGTGTTACACGTAATAGAGGAAGCAGTTAATCACATTAGTATATTATTGGTATTAATGCCAAAGACATGAGTAAATATGGAGCCCCAGCACACAATATATCTCATTTACACCCGATCCATCAAACTCCAGCTACTGACACACCTCTATTTCACTGGGAGGAAAACATAATATCTGGCACAAGCAGAATAGACAAGAAACTTCATTCTTACCTTTTAAATACTGTAGAATATATTTGTCATTTATACATTGATACATTATTATTAATAAAAATAACAATAATAAACAGACTTGCATTGTTTTTGAAAGTCAGGATCTATTTGCCCTATGCTGACAGCTTAATCTTTGTGATATCAAGTCATTAATATGTACCACATACTACATACATATCCTTGACCTGACTTGATTTTAAGCCTGTCCAGTCAGTATAACTGAAATCATACCCAAATCATTTGGTATTTGTGTAAGAATTGCTGTTGTGTTTTTATGTATTTGTTATTACTTAGGAAAATCTCTGGGGCAATTAAGACATATCCATATATTTGAACTGCTTGCCTTAGAGCATTAATACCCTGCAGAGTTTCACATTCTCATTATGCATTAAATCAACTGTGTTGATGTTTTTTCTCTTATACACATCAGCATAAATCTATATCTACTTGCTAGGCCAGACAAATATTTAAAAGTGACAATAATATTCAGCAAATATAAGGATGTTTACTACAAATTGCTTTTATCATTCTTTAACATTTTACAATTTAAGATTTCCTGCCTTGGTATGGGCATCTAGGGTTCATTCCCCACCAAGATATTATCCATGTGCAGTTTGGATGTTGAAAACAGAAAAAGACCTATCAAGTTATACAAATGTATGCATATTTTACTGTATAAGTAAATGTGCCCTGTGAGTTATTATGTGCATTTATGGTTACCTACTGTTTATAATGGTAAACTATGGTTACCATAGAGTTTTCTCAAGATTTTCCAGTGTTCCCAAACAATATTGAATTTAGAAGTGGTTCATAATGTAGCCAAATGCTTTCCATGGCCTCCTAACCAGATCAAAAGTTCACTGATATTTTATGGTATGCTATAGAAGGTAAATTGTTGAGTTAAAGGGCATGTAAAGTCTAAAATAGAATAAGGCTAAAAATGCTGTATTTTGTATACTAAATATAAACATGAACTTACTGCACCACAAGCCTAATCAAACAAATAATTTATGCTTTCAAAGTTGGCTACAGGGGGTCACCATCTTGTAACTTTGTTAAACATCTTGCAAGACCAAGACTGTGCACATGCTCAGTTAGGGTTGCCAACTTTTTTTAAAAAAATTACCGACCAGTGGTGGGTGTAAAAAGGGGCATGGCCATGGGTAAATAGCCGGGTTGTGACATAAAAATGGGTGGAGCTGCGTGCGTTGTGATGCGAAAGGGGGGGCCCCATCGCGAGAGGGGCAGAAGATGAAGGAGAGGTACGTTTCTGCAGGAGGGCCAAGGGCTTTTGTTATAGGTATTACAAATTACCGGCAGCTACATGCCAGTAAATTTGTAATACCGGCCCCGGCCCTGGCAGGTATTTTACTGGCTAGGTAAAATACCGGCCGGGTGGCAACCCTCAGTGTGGTCTGTGCTGCTTATGGATTGTCATAAACAAAGCTGCTTGAGTTCTGCATGGCTGGTAAGTAAGGTGGGGGCTCCCCCTGCTGTTCATAAGTATGATTGTTTCCCTTCTCAGCAGTTAGGGACCATCTGATAATTCCTATCCACAGCAGTAAATGAAGGGAGAATTTCACTGCATACAGTCAGGTATCTTATAAAAACAGTACACATTTTTTAATTAAAGTATATTGGAGATAGGTTTCTTTTTCATTAAAGAAAGTAAAAATGGGATTTTATTTTTTTGCCTTTACATGCCCTTTAATTTTAGTTTCCTTCGCCTGTTAAAGACCTGAAGATTTTCCTTCTTGAAAAATCACCCATCATTATACTAGGAAACTGTTCAAACATCTGGTAAATTGTACCCCAGATTTAGTACAGTTACTAGTGAAATTGGGTCATGAAGGACTATATTCAGTTGTTTTTTTCACTTAGGTGTCACAGGGAAAACAATAGAATGGTACATTTTCTCAGTGGGTTGTGTGTGTCATTGAGACTATACAGTTTTTACAATGACTAAATGCAGCTGTGTTCGAGTTTCTTTTTTTTTTTTTAAAGTTTTATTTATTTCCAGAGCAAGTTCAACATACAGTGTACTGTAGTAATATACATCAATAAAAGCATTAGTGTTGGAACCCATTGCACTGAAAATGTGTTTTCTTTTTTAATTTTCTTATAAAACCCTGGGAAAACAGTTACAGATGGGAAAGAGAGATACCCGGGAGGCAGGAAAGAAGAAGAGAGAAAAGAAGAGGAAAAGAAAGGCCCTAAAAAAAAAAACAAAAGGGAAAGCAAAGGAGAAGAAAAGGGGAGGAGTCATACCATTACTTTGCTATACAAACGATATACATTAATTTAGGTATACCCCTAAGCAGCTGAGGCAATCAGCAATAGCAAATAGTTCAAGTGTTCCATATTAAGATGACTCCATGAGCCAGTCAAGCAAGGGTTGAGAAACATCTTGTTGCCTATTAGAATAGGATTCGTTTTGCAGGGTCCAGAGTGTCCAGACTGCATTGAATTTTGCAGGGCATCCCCTAGCAAAATAGACTTGTTCCAGAATCGGCAAGGCCTGTTCCACCAAAGTAATCCAGAAGGCAAGGGAGGGAGGGAGTTCCTCCTTCCATTTAATAGCAATAGCTTTCTTGGCGTAGAAGAGCAAGAAGGTAAGCAATATGGTTTCTATACGAGAGGTAGTGGTATCCGATAGATAATTTAACAAGAGAATAGCAGGGTGAATCTCTATTGGGAGAGCCATTAGGTGAGAAATGTAGGTGGCAATCTCTGACCAGAATCCTTGGATGGCCGGACAACTCCAGACCAGATGGAAAAAGTCCGCATTGTAACCTTCACCAGTTGCATTGATCAGGGAAGGTAGGGTTAATCCTGTGAAGGACATGTGGTGAGTAGTAGGCTCTGTGAATATACTTAAATTGTATAAGCCTGTCCCTGGCTCGGATTAAAGGTTGGATAGAGTCAGATATAATAACCTCCCATTGCTCCTGCGTCAAGTCAGGAATGTTTGTAATCCACTTTTGATACAGTTCCATCCTAGGAGGGTTGCCTCTGGGTCTAAGGCAGTTGTAAATGGTAGAAAGAGGTTTATGCAGATTTTCCTTACGTATGACTTTTTCAAGCGGAGAGAGTTCAATAGTGAGGTCAAATGACTGAAATTGCTGAGCCAGAGCATGCCTCACTTGAAAGTATCTAAACAACATACTATTGGGGATCTCAAAATTGTCCTTAAGCTGTTGAAAGGACAATAACTGGTTATCAGCATACAAATCACCAATACATTTTATACCAAAGTGTGCCCAAATCTGGGGGTCCGGGACAGAGGTCAAATGTTGTAGGTTAGGGTTATACCAAAGAGGAGTATACGGGGAAAAAACTTGAGTGGACCTCCCAAGTCTATGGGAACCTTTCTGCCAGGCTTTCACAGTATTATGGATCATTGGAGTAGGGTAAGACAGACCTGGAGGCCTATGATATATCAAGTGTCTGAGTCCTTCCAATGATCCAATCAAGTGCGCTTCTAGCAACGTAATAGGGTCTTCCGGCGTTGGGTCAAGCCAACGAACCACTGATGTTAGTTGTGAGGCTAAGAAATACCCAAACATGTCAGGTGCAGCCAAGCCGCCCTCGTCCAGTGGAGAGGTCAGGACCTTATACGCTACCCTAGTAGGGCCTGGGGACCAATAGAGTCTAGTCAGGTGGCTTTGTAATTGTTTGAAGAATCGCATGGGAATCCAAATTGGAGACTGACGGAAAAGATAGAGAAATTTAGAAAAGGTTTATTCTTCCTATTAAGGATAGTGGAAGTCGGAGCCATTTATCAATAGTGGTGATGAGATGGGACATTAAGGGGTCTAAATTGAGCTCTACAAATTTAGCTAATTGTGGGTGGATGTGAATGCCTAAATACTTGACTGCTTCTACACGGACCAAAGGGAGTGAGGGGTCCATGTCAAGGAGCGCCCGAGGGTCCAATGCCATTATGGATGATTTCGTCCAATTAATTTTCAAACCGGAAAACTCGGTATGAAGGTTAATTAACTCCAGAGCCTTATGAATTGAAGGGCCTGTATCATTGAGGTAAAGGAGCGTGTCATCCGCAAATAATGAAATTTTTTCCTGAAGTTTTCCTATCTCAAACCCCCGAATCTCCGGTGTTGCCCTAATCAAACATGCCAATGGTTCCATGGCCAGCGCAAAAAGGCTTGGCGACAAGGGACAACCTTGGCGGGTACCTCTAGCTAGAATAAAGGGAGGTGAAAGTTCCAGGTTCGAAAGGATGCTGGCGTTGGGCTGGGTATATAGGGCTTTAATCCAGGTTATAAAGACCTTACGGAACCCAAAGGTTTGTAAGGTTTGCCACAGATATTCCCATTCCACCGAGTCAAATGCCTTCTCGTTGTCCAAGAAGGCAATGGCTCTGGTACCCAGGTTCGTGTGTGGGATTATAAGGTTGGTATACAGTCTACGGAGATTTAATTCTGCCGCTTTGTGAGGGATGAATCCCACTTGGTCAGGGGCTACTATAGAGGAGATCACAAAGTTTAGTCGCCGCGCCAGCACTTTGGCTAAAATTTTAGCATCTGAATTAATTAGGGAGATAGGCCTATAGGAAGAGTGCAGCTGGGGGTTCTTACCCGGTTTTAGGAGGAGTACTATTGTGGCATCACGAAACGAGAGAGGGAGAGATTCGGAATGGGAGGCCAAATTGAAAAGTTCCGTAAGTACTGGGGCTAGTTGTTTAGTATACGTACGATACCAGAGGTTCGGTATGCCGTCCGGCCCAGGGGTTTTGCCGTGCGGTAAAGCCACAATAGCGTCAACAACCTCCTGTTCCTGTATAGGGGTATCAAGTAGGGCTCTATGTTCTAATGAGAGTGTAGGTAAATCTAGGTTTTGTAAATAAGATGCTATTTCAGAGGACGTTTTCTGAAGTTTAGAGGAATATAAATGTTGATAGTACTCTGCTAAACTATGGTTAATATCTAAGGGGTTGGTGATAACCTCGTTATCATTTCGCAGGAGGGTATGGATGGCAGGCTTGCTACAATCTTCTCTTGCCAATAAGGCAAGCAGCTTGCCATTCTTATCCCCCTGTTCGTATAGAGTAAACTTCGAAAACAGGTGACTTTTCCTTGCACACTTCCATTGAACTTGAGTATATTGCCTCTGCGCTAGGACATGGAGTAGTTTAGTCTGTTCATTAGGGTCTCGGACATACCTCGCCTCAGCCTCATTCAACGCGCCCTCAGCCTCCATCATACTGTTATTGGCAGTTTTACGGGCATGTGCAATTTTAGAGATATACGCGCCCCTAATGTATGCCTTCAAAGCGTCCCAAACCTGTGGTAATGCAGCTGTACCTATATTAACCTGAAGGAATTGGGTTATAGATTGTTCTACGGTAGTCCTAATGTCGGTATGGGAAATCCAGTAAGGATTTAACCTCCAGGTTTTTCTAGTAAGGGTCGAATGCAGTTGCCACGTGATTTGCAGTGGGGCATGATCCGAAATCCCTCTAGGAAGGAATTCTATTTTGGAAATTTTTGCAGACATGTCGGGCGAGGCAAAGTCGAGGTCAATCCTCGACATGGCTCCCCTAGAATAACATGAAAACATACGTTCCCCTGGGTGACGAGCCCTCCAAATATCAACCAACCCAGCCACCTGGGCCCAGGCCTTAAGGTACCCAGTGCCAGCCCTAGGGGCTGAGGCAGTAGTTAAACGGTCTAAAGCGTTATCCATGACTGCATTAAAGTCACCAACTACAAGCAACGGATCTGAGGGAAGGGAAGCTATAAGCGATAGCAACTCGTACAGTAAGCAGTCATTAAATGGAGGAGGAAGGTAAACACATACAATAATATAGGGAAAACCTGCAAGCGATGCATGCAAAAGTGTAAATCTGCCTTCTGGATCATTACGGACATGTAACAGCTGAAAGGGTAAAGATCTATTTATTAACACAGAGGTGCCCCTAGAGTAGTTAGAATAGGCAGCACAGTAAGTATGGGCTAACCAAATTTTCTTAAGAGAGTTCGAGTTGGCAGGCTTACTTATATGGGTTTCTTGGAGACATATGATGTGCGGGTTGTATTTTCTTAAAAATTTAAAAACCAGGGTTTTCTTTAGGGGAGAGTTCAACCCTCGCACATTCCAAGAGATAGCCGTGATTTCAGCCGCCATGTTTGGGTCTACCCAAAGTAATTAAGCTCCCCCCTGTAGGGCCAGGCGAGTAAGAGAAAGAGGGAGAAAGAGAAGTGAAGGGGAAGTAGAAGTAAGTGAAAGAGAGAGAAAGAGAGGTAAAAGAGAGGTAGGAGAGACAAATCCCAACACAACCCACCCTACATCCCCTAAATTCGGGGAGGTATGGATCCCTTAACAATAATACCAGGAGGGCGTTCATGAGCCCGTATGGCGATATTAACAGAGTTGCAACAATAAACATAAACTTACAACCTAGTCAGTTGTACACCAACAAATTCCAAAATAATAGCAGTAGAGGGGTCTCTGCATGGTGAGCTCCGTTAGCCCCAAACAGGGAAGTATATTCGAATAGTCCAATAATAAGGCCAGAATACCCGGCTCTCGAACCTTGTTGGTTAAATACAGCAGGTAACCGAAAGAAAGCAACTGATTCAGATGGTATTCAGGAGTATTTTAAAGCTAGTAACCAATGCCCAAACAAGTGGCAGGCCTATTTCCTGGAATCCAGCCATTGAGAGGTCTCAGTAGGCGATACAAAAAAGTGAGTCTTCCCATCCACCGCCACCCGCAATTTCGCGGGATACATCATGGCGTATTGGAGGCCTGCTTCACGAAGATGTCGCTTGACTGCAGTGAATTGTTGCCGTTGTCTCCGAACCTCATTGGAGAAATCAGGGTAGAGTGATATGATGGCATTTTCGAATTTTAGTTCCCCTTTGCGCCTGGCAGCCAGCAAGGCCGCGTCTCTATCTCTGAAGTTTAAGAACCGGGCTATCAGGGGACGTGGAGGAGCTCCCGGTGGCGGCGGTCTAGCAGGGATCCGATGGGCCCTTTCAATGACATAGGCCGGGGAGAAGACATCAGGGCCGCATACCTCCTTCAGCCAGCCCTCGAGGAATTTAGCGGCCTCAGGCCCCTCAGCTCTTTCAGGCATACCTATTATCCGGATGTTGTTCCTCCGGAGGCGATTTTCCAAATCATCCGATTTGGCCTCCGCCGCCTCGACCCTGCGTTGCAGTAGACCCAACTGTTCAGGCAAGGAATGGCAGGTATCCTCTAGGTCGCCCAACCGTCTCTCAGCCTCGGTGGTACGGTCCCTGACCTTCTGTAGGTCTTGGCGTAAAATAGCGAAATCCACCCGCAGCTCCTCAACCTTAGCCAGAGTTGCTGCGTGGCATTCTTGGATAGTAGACTGAAGTACATTGACTACCCCCGCCAATGTGAGGTTAGCTGCGTCAGCAGGTTCGTCAGGGCCTGGTAAGTGCGCAAGTGACGGGGCAGTGGCAGGTATGGATGGTGCAGAGTCGCTTAGGCTGTTGGCCGTACTCACTGTTGGAGAGTCAGCGGAGTCTGCAGGAAGCGGCAGTTTGGCGCGCTGGGCTTTAGGAGACGAAGGCCTACGCGGGTCCGCCATTGTAGAGGTTCGCGCCGAAGTGCGTAGGTGCGTTCTGATGTCGGAGGTTTCTGCCAGCACTTGCTTCTTTTTACCCATAGATGCTAGGTAGAAGCAGTTAGAGTCGAGAGCAATGTTCTGGAGATTGGATTAAGCAGGATTATTACCGGATATCACAGGGGATCTAACGGAGCTAGCTCAGACACGTCTGCTCACATCGCCAGTCAGACACGCCCCCCGTGTTCGAGTTTCTTTAATTGTGAATATATTCATCAAATATTTCATTCAACAAGGCTTAATCCCAGCAAGAAATTACAAATATAACTTATGAGTGTACAAATTAATGATGGAAGGCTTCTTTTCGCTGAATATGCCTGTTAAACGCATTCAAGGGTAAAATTGCTAGCAGAGTGCTAAAATCGCATACATAAGATAAAGGAAATTTTACCACAACATTAGCTACTTGCTCTGGAGGGAATTTCTCATTAGTAGCTGTCTTCGGTGGTATTAGCTTGAATGTACAGGTAAGGATAACAAGTAGTGAAAAGCAATTCTAAGCATGTTAAATTAAATGCAAAAAAGTAGGCTGTATATGTAGTATCTATTTTAACACCCCTATATACAACTACAGAGTTGTGTGTGAGTGTGTGTATATTGTGACATGCCACTCGCCTACACATACACTTTATGGGGGAATTAGCATTTGGTAGGCAGGTAGCCCGGTAGACAGTGACACCAAGGCTTTGGACAAAACACAGGTTTATTAAGCACTGGGCATTCCCAACAAAAGGCAACAGAAATAGTTCAGCAACTTCAATGTAGAATATTCAAGGTACAGATCAGCAGTTGGGGTGCCAGCTACCCATTCTTTCTAGCCATACCTGGCTAAGGCACCGAGTGCCACACTTAAAGGACAAGGAAAGTCTAAAAAAGAATAAGGCTAGAAATGCTGTATTTTGTATACTAAACATAAAAATGAACTTACTGCACCACAAATCCTAATCAAACAAATGATTTATGCTTTCAAAATTGGCCATAGGGGGCTGTTATCTTGTAACTGCTAAACACTTTTGCAAGACTAAGACTAAGTGCACATGATCAGTGTGGTCTGGGCTGCTTAGGGATCGCCATAAACAAAGCTGCTTGAGTTCTGCATGGCTGGGAAGTAAAGCGGGGGCTCCCCCTGCTGTTCATAAGTATGATTGTTTCTCTGCTCAGCAGTTAGGGGCCGTCTGACAATTCCTATCCACAGCAGTAAATGAAGGGAGAATTTCACTGCATACAGTCAGGTTTCTTATAAAAACAGTACACATTTTTTAATTAAAGTATATTGGAGATAGGTTTCTTTTTCATTAAAGAAAGTAAAAATGGGATTGTATTGTTTTGCCTTTCCTTGTCCTTTAAGGATCTACCTGACTAAACCTTCTAGAATCTGACAACCACACCCTGGGCTTAACCCTTCCTTTTATATACTTTACCACCTGTCCCTCAATCTTCCCCTAGTGGCCAAGAAAGATATTACATCCTTACATGACTATTACATCCTTACATAACTAAGAACCTACTGCCCTCTTGTGGCCAAACCCTTTATATATACTTTCAAAACATTACAATTTTTCAACATTCAAAACTCACCTATATAAATATCAGGCAGTTACACCTTTACACAGACAGACACCTCATTTCACACATGGCATAATTTTTACCCACCTTAAATGCTGTTATTAACATTTTGCACATTGGCACATTGGAAGTGGCAAAAAACTCAAAAAATGGGGCATAAGTGGGAATCCTTGTACCTTTGATCTTTAGTTAGTTAGTAAGGTATGTGATCCGCAATCCGGAAACCCATTATCCAGAAAGCTCTGAATTATGGAAACGCCATCTCCTATATATTCTATTTTATCCAATTAATCCAAATTGTAAAAATTATTTTTCTCTGTAATAATAAAACAGTACCTACACATGATCCAAAATAAGATATAGTTAATCCTTATTGGAAGCAGAGCCAGACTATTGGGTATATTTAATATTTACATGATTTTCTAGTAGACATAAAGTATAAAGATCCAAATTACAAAAAATATCTACTATCTGGAAGGCCCCAGGTCCTGAGCATTCTGCATAACATTTACCATACCTGTATAGTTATCGGTATATATACTGTATATTTTATATAGTGAATAATGTGCACCATGTTGTAAAATATAGGGATTTTATCTATCACAGAAGTGTTCCATGCCGATATAAAAGTAATAGGCCTGAAGCCTCGTGCTTTCATACAGGTCATAGAACTCCAAGTTGACTTCTAATATCTTCATATTTTACAACAGGTGGTATGTTATTTATTATAGTACACAAGTTGCAGTAAGTCATTTGTGAGTGCTTTACAGAGATTAATCATTATTCACAACAGCCCTTGCACTCCATTAGAACTTACAAACTAATGTCACTATCAAATTTACATAATACACTTTCATCAATGCGTAGGAGAAAACCAGAATATACTACGTGTCAGTAACACCTTCAACGTTGTGTCACTACGTGCCAGTACGTGTCTATTACTAACACCTTCAGCACACAGGCAGCAGTATAGACCAAGTGGCAGATCATTTCACTAATTAGCCCAAATATTACTGCTACTGCTAGGTGATTCCTTGTTTAAATTAATGGTTAATAGTTCAAAGAATGTCAGGCTGAATGGTCGGCCTGAATTGCGCTGAATTGTAGAACGATGTACAGATACACCATCTGCAGCAAGATGTTCTTGCAGGTCTTTGGAGGTGATCTTTGGGTTGTCTGTAACCATTCTCACAATCCTCCACATATGTTGCGCTTTTATTTTTCTTGGCCTGCCAGACCTGGGTTTTACAGCAACTGTGCCTGTGACCTTCCATTTCCTGATTACATTCCTTACAGTTGAAACTGACAGTTTAAACCTCTGAGATAGCTTTTTGTAGCCTTCCCCTAAAACATGATTCTGAACAAGCTTTGTTTTCAGATATTTTGAGAGTTGCTTTGAGGATCCCATGATGTCACTTAGAAGAGAGGCAAACAGAAGCACAACTTGCAATTGGCCACCTTAAATACCTATTCTCATGATTGGATACACCTGCCAATGAAGTTCAAGTCTTAACAAGCTAATCCGGCCAATTTGGTGTTACCAGTAATCAGTATTGAGCAGTTACATGCATTCAAATTAGCAAAATTACAAGGGTACCCAAATTTTTGCACAACCAATTTTTCACATTTGATTTAATTTCATCAACTGAATACTGCTTCACTAAAAATCTTTGTTCAGAAAACACCCCAGTACTCCGATGTTCCTGGGAAATGGAAGACATACCACTGTTATCTTTTTTTGTTGAAAGTGGAGTAAATTATTATGCAGGCTGAGAGGAGTTTTTAATAAAATGAAAGTTGGTTCAACAGACTTATGATATGAAAACAAATCAAAGGGTCAATTCAGTGTCTGAAAACTGCATGCTTGTTTGAGAATACTGGTAATACACATGTGTTTTATTTCTTTTGGATATTAGAATATTTACCTGGATTTATTTATACGGCTACACAGTTGTTTATATTGACTATGTCGGGCCTCGCTGAAAGTAATCTCAGCATGATAGCAGTGGATGTAAGTGATGAAGAAGGGCAGCAGCCTTTGAAACCTGACTCAAAGAGAATGGGAGAAGGCAAAGATTTGAGATGCTTACCAGCAAAGATTCTTCCTCCAAGTCTGAGAGCAGCACTTGTTTGTTTTAATAATAATTCTTAAATGTTATGTGGCATACAGTGGTGCAGCCCTCATATTCTTTTATGTTCTTTTTCTTTTTCAATCTGTTTTCTAACATCCTATATGTTAAAAAAAAAACTCTAATATCAGATAAAAACAATTTCATCAACAATTATATTTATTTTATGCTAAAAGCACATAAAAAATTTGCGTGTAAGGGGGGGTGGGGATCAGTGACAATCCTCATGCTATGTTTCTGAAGCTCAGCTATGCTACCTCTGCAGTCTTGTGCAGTTACACTGTTTTCAGTAAAATTAAAAATGTTATTCCAATAGAAATAATTAATAATGATCCAGCAAATCCAGCAGCAATCTGGTTGCTATGGTCTAATTTACCCTGGCAATGAGAGACAGGCGAATGAATAGAAGTAGGCCTGAACAGAAAGATAAGTAATAAATAAATTATAAGATTACAAAGCTATATTTTTAGCTGCCAAGGGCAAATAATTCAAAGACTGCAAAACAAGGATAATTCAAATGAAAAATTGCTAAGAATGGGACATTCTATAATATATTAATAATTAATTTAAGGCAAACTACCCCTTCAATCTGTAGGCACCACAGGCACCTATGATGTTAATTTTAATATGTCTAAGGGTTTATCTTGTTTTGCTATGGGATTTTACTTTCAAGTAACACTTCCTGTGCATGTGATGAGCTTTGAAAATTGCAATGATTATATACCAATAGTATTAAAGTATATTATCAGTACTTAGACTTAGATGGTTATTATCTTTAATTAAGTCAAGTGCATAAGTATTTTTATTGGAGTGGTTGAAAACATCACCTTGGAAAGAAGTTTCTTTCACCCAGAACAGAAGTTTCTAAATTGTTTTTATATTTGCACAAATACGTGTGGGAATGAATGATGTCCAGTAGCGTACCAACAAGGATCTGGGCCCCAGTAAGATTTCCAGGTGCTGTTGCCCGCTGCACCCTTCGGAATCAGGATCCCTGCTGTCTCAATTCACATATGCACTTGCTAATTGCTAATGTCTATCACACCCATGCTAGGTGGACAGACAGCCTAAAATGCAGGTCAGGTAGTGTATTTACAGTACATCTCACCCCATACGTATTGTGGCTAACTAAAATATATATGTTGCTATACTGTAGGTCGGTGCTGTCCAACTTTTTTGGTACTGAGGGCCGAAATTTTTTGGCCTACGTGGTGGAGGGCCGATAATGGAAGTCAGTGTTGACCACGCCCCCTTTTAAACCACACCCACTGTAATCCACACCCACATTACCACAAGAACTTTTAAGATCATATCCACATTAACGGTGGTAGCACACCAAAAAACCAAAGGGTTGGTGCTCACTACAGGGATACCCCTTATCACTCTGTGAAAAACTGAAGTCATATTAAAACATACCCTTAAATCCATATGCCTCCTCCTCCCCTGTGGATAATACAACAACCCCCCAACACATGCTTAAGGGCCCCCTAACAACAATTTCCAAACAAACCCCAAGAACAAACCCCTTACAGGCTTACATCCCACAGGTAGTGTAGAGCAAACAGAGAATGGCACACACAAGCAGCACTGGGCAAGCAAAGAATGGCACACACAAGCAGCACTGGACAAGCAGAGAATGGCACACACAAGCAGTGCTGGGCAAGCAGAGAATGGCATACCCAAGCAGCACTGGGTAAGTAGAGAATGACACACACAAGCAGCACAGGGCAAGCAGAGAATCGCACACCCAAGCAGCACTGGGCAAGCAGAGAATGGCACACACAAGCAGCACTGGGCAAACAGAGAGTGCCACACCCAAGCAGCATTGGGCAAGCAGAGAATGGCACACCCAAGCAGCAATGGGCAAGTAGAGAATGGCACACACAAACAGCACTGGACAAGCAGAGAATGGCACACACAAGCAGCACTGGGCAAGCAGAGTATGGCACACACAGGAAGCATAGGGAAGGCACAACAGAGCAGGAGACAGGGAAACCTTTCAGGACTCAAAGGGGCAAATTCACTAAAGCGCGAAGCGGCTAACGCTATCGCAAATTGGCCAGCGTGACGTCATTTCGTTAGTTCGCCCATTTACTAACGGGTGCTGGAGTAAATTTGCTAGCAAAGTGGACCTACTCTAGCACTACTTCGCACACCCTTATGCCAGCCGAAGTTTCGCTATGGCGAAAGGAACATAACTACGCTAATTCACTAACTTTCGCATTTTACTGAACGTTACCTCTTGCACCAGACTTGCCTTCGCCACCTCAGACCAGGAGATAGGGAGATAGAGTAGATAGGGCTTGCTTCAAAAAAAGTTGAAATGTTTTCTTAGTCCCAAAAAATGCTGGCGTCTTTTACTTTTTTAAGGATGATTGACTGAAAAAGATCGTAAATTTTTTGGGGGGTACTCGCCTTCCCCCCTACATTTCCTAACATATTGCACCTAAACTATACAGTGGGCACATGTATAGGGCAAAATAACAACTCTATTTTATTTTATTATGCCCTGATATATTTAAAAGAGAACTGAACTCTTAAAATTAAAATCGTTACATACTAAGCCTATTGTACCAGACTACAGTTTCAGCATCTCAATAGCAGCAAGGATCCAAGACTTCAAACTTGACACAGGGGGTCACCATCTTGGAAAGTATCTGTGACACTCATATGCTCAGTGGGCTCTGAGCAGCTGTTGAGAAGCTAAGCTTAGGGGTTGTTGCAAATTATCAAGCAGAAAATGAGGTTGGCCTGTAATATAAGATGATGCTACAGGGCTCATTTTTACATTCTGATGCTAATTGTACTGGTTTCTGTGCTGCCATGTAGTAATTATCTGTATTAATTACTAATCAGCCTTATATTGTGACATTTCTATTCTATGTGTACTGTATGTTGTGAGTGGGTCCCTGAACTCAGTAAGTGACAGCAGCACAGAGCATGTGCAGTGAATCAAGAGAAAAGAAGATGGGGAGCTACTGGGGAATCTTTGGAGACACAAATCTTTATTGATAAATGACTGTGGTTACCTTGGGGTGGTACAGAAGCCCAAAACATAATGTACAACATTTCTAGCTACTTCTTTAGTTAAGCTTTAGTTCTTTAGGCACAAGCAATCTTTAAGGAAACCCCACATGAGTTTTCTAATCACACAGGGTTTTGTGCCAAAAAAAACCTTGTCAGTCTTTTTAATTTTACTTAATGGCTTTTGAAACAAAGAAAACTACTGAAGCTTTTAGGTTTACTTAACGATTGTTTAATATCTTAAAATGGACCCTAATTATTAGCAATTGAATGGTAGAGAGATTATTTTTTTCATAACGTTTTTGAGAAAAAATGTAAATCTATAGTGACACAAAGTACCATCCTTATGCCTACTACAGCAGCTTCCTTTTAGGAACGCACCAAATCCACTATTTTGAATTCGGGAATGGTTGACCGAACCGAATCCTAATTTTCATTTGCAAATTAGGGGTGGGAAGGGGAAAACATTTTTTACTTCTTTGTTTTGTGACAACAACTCACACAATTTCCTTCTCCGCCCCTAATTTGCATATGCAAATCCAAATCCTGCTGAAAAAGGCCGGATCCTGGCCGAATCCCGAACCGAATCCTGGATTCCCTACTTCCTATAGGTATATGGACCTTAGACTGGGGAGGAAATGATGCAATAATGTATATTCTCTGTAGAATTGTGGTACAGGTATAGGATCCCTTATCCGGAAACCCGATATCCAGAAAGCTCCATAGACTCCATTTTATCCAAATAATCCAAATTTTTAAAATTGATTTCCTTTTTATCTGTAATTATAAAACAGTAGCTTGTACTTGATCCCAACTAAGATATAATTAATCTTTATTGGAAGCAAAACCAGCCTATTGGACTTATTTAATGTTTAAATGAATTTCTAGTAGATTTAAGGCATGAATAACCAAATTACGGAAAATCCGTTATCCGGCAAACCCCAGGATCCGAGCATTCTGGATAACAGGTCCGATACCTGTACTATGTTGATGCAATACAAATAACTATTAAACTGACACTGTACCTAAAATATTGATTGATTGATTGATTGATATCTATATAATGTTTAAGATTTAGCAGGTTCTTTCAGTTATGAGTATGATAAATAAAAACCATTCTAATTTCTTTCCATTCCATCAAAATTGTCCCAAATGAATAATCCCTATAATCCATCAACATATTCTAAAAGGAATATTATGTGGCTAGTTTGCTTGAAACACAACAGGGTTTTTTTTATAAAGGGTTTGTTTCTCCTTTAATTAAAGATACTTACGTCTAAGTCTGCTATACCTTATTATGCAGGGGAAAACTGCAACTACTGTGACATCAAAGGTTGCAGTAGCATCAGGGTTGCAAAATGGCCCTCATCAGTAGACAGAAGTTTACCGAAAGATTTAGGCATAATATAGAGAAGCCATTTTGCCAGAAAATATCAGATCTGGATTTACAAAATATAAACTGGATGCTCATGTGGGTTATACAGTGAAACCTTCATTTTACATCCCCTGATTTTAAGAGGTCCCACATTTTACATAATTTTTAGTGGTCCCATTAATATATAACGTAAAATACATCAACTAGTGATGGGAGAATTAATTCACCAGGCACAAATTGTGCCAGTGAAGAAATTTGCGAAACTGCGGCGAAAATTCACTGATGAAAAATCCGCCGCAACAAAAATCAATTGTTGTGTTTCAGAATAGTTGCTCACATAAAATTGTCACGCCTCAAAATTTTTGATACGTCTATTGCATTTATTGCATTTGGACAGAATTGTCGCTCGCGTCAAAATTGTTGCGCTTCACAATAATTTTGACGCCCGTTGACTTCAATGCGTTTTGCAAATTTTTTGCCGTTTTGCGCACTTTTCTGTAAAATGAGGGTTCTATTGCTTGCCTATAAATTGTTGCTATTTCTCTCCTAACATTCAAAATATAATATTAATGAGATTAAAGTAGTTATTGTGATATTGCTCATTTATTTTCCCCTTTTCTGCTTCTTGACTGACACATTGGCATCCAGATTTGCTATTCTTCTCTCTACACATACAATGTCTCACATTTAACTGGCTGTAACATAACCCCAAAGCATAATGAATCCAACCAATGTTTAACCAATGTTTAACCATTGGCAAGGTGTTATGGAAAGCTATCATTGCTGTTTAAAAGCAGAAACATACTGACACAACCATACCAAAGTGTAGAAAGGATTAAAAAAACACCAGGAAACTTCTAATACTTTTTCAGTGAAGTGATTAGTTTGTTTTCAGTTTAAAAATCCAATTTAATGTGCTTTAACATTAGGAGCTTTATCTTTATGGGCTTCTTGGCTGGCAAAGCTTGGTTTGCTGCTTCAGAAGTCTCTATTTATCTAAAGAGTCTGGTTTTTTATAAGGATCAAGCTGCCCTCTGGTGCTAGCTTATATAAATGCAACCAATTATGTTTTGGTTTTGTTCAAAACATTTGCTATTTAAACTCTATTTACAAAATGTACCTGTGTCTATGCATTTTCCTTCATACTTGCCTCTTTGGTTGTAACAAACAGCCAGTCCGGCCGGCTTTATTGAATTAAGAGGTACAAAATACAGGGTGCACCAGCCTTGAGGGGGATTTATTTTTAAGGCTCCCTTCACATGTTAAGCCTACACACTTAATAAACCTGCACCTATAGAATCACACACACTAGTGACATTTTGTACCCACACCAAAATATGGTTAACATGGCAATAAATGCTTCTTAGCTGGAATTTTGGGAAATAATGCTGTGGATAAAAAAACATGGAGGTCTGTGAGCAAATTTAGCACCTTATACACGGAATGTACTATGTGAATGAAATATAAAGCAGAAGAAAACACAGAATAACTACATGGTGCAAAAGCAAGGAATATTTCTTGTTAGCTTCTGCTCGGATGGCTCATTTACGAAGTAACTTTAATGTGCAAAGTCTCAGGATTTGTTATTATATTATCAAAATAGTGTTATAAAATCTGTAGAATTTGCCCCCAGTTAGACCGTGTTGCCCTCATGAATGGGTCAGTAAGCTGCCAACAAATTAATCAAGGCTATAATTCATAACCTAGATACCACTGAATAAAACAAGTTTATGCTTTGTGATCAAGTTACCATAAAGTTTTCCTTACTTCGATGTAATGTATAATCTATATACTGTATCAGGCCCGGACTGGCCATCTGTGAATTCGGGCAAATGTCCATTGGGCCACTGTCTGTGCAATACAGTTCTTCAAAGCAACCACTTGGTGTCACTTCTGGAAGCTGTAACTGCCAAATTTTAAAAGTTTCCACTGAACACCAATGATCTTTTTTTTTTTTTTTTTTGAAAACCCTGACCACCAATGTTCTTTTTTTAAAATTTAATGGGGAACCCTGGCCACCAATTTTTTTTTTACTTGTGTGTGTGTGTGGGGGGGGGGGGGTTGGCTGGCCACCAATGTTTGTTTTAACTTTGTTTTTTAACTGGGAGCTGGTCACCAAATTATTTTTTTTTACTTTTTATCGGAGGCCCTGACCACCTTTTTTCCCCCTCATTTTATTGTGGGGTCTTGACCACCAATGTTTTCTTTTTAGCTTGTGTGGGTGAGCATGGTCGCCAATGTCACACACATGTATACAAGTATGGGACCTGTTATCCAGAATTCTCGAGACCTGGAGTTTTCCGGATAATGGATCTTTCCAAATTTTGGATCTTCATACTTTGTCTACTAGAAAATCATGTAAACATTAAATAAACCCAATAATTTGATTTTGCTCCCAATAAAGACTAATTATATCTTAGTTTAGCTCAAGTAGGTTCTGTTTTATTATTACAGAGAAAATTAAATCAATTTTAAACATTTGGATTGTTTGATTATAATGGAGTCTATGGGAGATGGCCTTTCCATAATTTGGAGCTTTCTTGATAATGGTTTTCCAGATAACCAATTCCATACCTGAAGTGGGCTGCTTTGATTTTTTTTTTTTCCAGGGCTTCTTTTTATCCTCCCAGTCCGGCCCTGGACTGTATTATACATGCTAGGGTATGGCCTACTTAGGTTTGCAACCTTTATGTTTGGCTGAGTCCGGGCGTGGGGGGGGGGAGTCCGTGACATCAGTGGGCGTGTCTGTGACATCAGTGGGCGGACCAGTGACACCAGTGGGTGGGGCTATGACGTCAGTGTGTGGACCCGTGACATCAGTGGGCGGGGTTATGATGCGGCGATCAGCGATTGGCCGATCGCCGTGTCAATCAAGGGAATCCTGCCCGGTTTTCCTTATTTGGAAAACCGGGCAGGAAGTATAGACCCAGGCAGCCCCTCAAAATACCGGGCTGTCCGGGTCAAAACCGGACAGGTGGCAATGCTAGGCCTACTTCAATATAAAATATGCTAGCATAAAGATTAGAAGTTCGTTACGGACCTAGCAAAATTGGTGCTTGCCATTTGATGTTACAAAATGATCCCCCATATTTATGACTGCTGTTGTCATGAGCAAGTCTTCCAGTGTGACAGCTGATGGCATGCAAATGTATTTAACTCATTAGGGATTCACAAAAGGAGGAAGCATATTTTTGGTGTAAAAGTGGTGTTAAAACTGGTGTAAATACAATCTCTAAATTCACAAACAGAAATAAATACTCAATAGACTCAACCTGCCACTTTTCATATTCTGGCGAGAGTAAGAACAGTTTGCAGGCACTCAAGGGTCTGTTATCTGGAAACCCGTTATCCAAAAAGTTCTGAATTACTGAAAGGCTGTCTTCCAAATTTTGTCTTTTTCTCTGTAATAATAAAACAGTACCTTGTACTTGACTCAAATTAAGATATAATTCATCTTTATTGGAAGCAAAACCAGTCTTGGGTTTATTTAATGTTTAAATGATTTTCTAGTAGACTTAAGGTATGAAGATCCAAATTACGGAAAGATCCGTTATGCGGAAAACCCCAGGTCCCGAGCATTCTGGATAAAGGGTCCCATACCTGTATAGATACAGTATAGTGTGTGTGTGTATATATATATATATATATATATATATATATATATATATTTTTTTTTTTTTTTTTTTTTTTTTGCAGCATTAAATTAAGTGCAGAGAAATGCATACATATACTGTATATGCATAGATAGCATAGATAGAATGATAGCCAGTTTTGTGTCCTGGAGAAAATTCAGATTCCACATCAAGGAGGAGAGGCTTAGACATCTGAAATGCAGGGAAGTCTATTGGATACATAGATTAAAAAGTTTACAAGCGCATGGGCTATTTAGGGATTATGATTTATATTTCTTTCTTTAAGCATAATTTTGTATACGTCTTCCTAATATTTATTGATATCTGGTTGGGTCGGTGTACCTCCCTCTCCCCCCCCCCCCCCGTGGTTAGGTGATGACTTGTGTATGTGTGGCTTGGTCTGTAGGATATAATGGTACTGAATTTAAAAATGATTATTTGCCTTAATCTAGTGGGAATGGGATTTATATGTAATTAAGTCATGTCATTCTTTATATGTGAGATATGTTTGACTTGAGAAAAGAGGGTGGATACCTCAGAAATATTAATGCTGTGCTCCATATGAACTTGGTGATAAGTACATTACAGATAAATTACAGAGGTCCCTTGGTTACAATGTAGTTCACTGCAAAAAAAATTTTTTTTTTTTAAACCATTATTATTATTATCAACCACTGGGTGGCATCAAAGATTTATCTTTCTAACATTAAATTTAATACATGTTGTGTTGTTGTTTTACTTTGACTTTAAAACCTGTTTTCAATATTTACAGATTTTACTGTATTTATATACATTGATATATTTATAGGAATATTATTTTACATTGGTTTCAAATAACAAATCCAGGCAGGTTTTCTGAATGCACAATGTTATTTTCATCAGACCATTGATGTAACAGGTATGGGATCCTTTATCCAGATACCCCTTATCCAGAAAGCTCCGAATTACGGAAAGGCTGTCTCCCATAAACTCCATTCCATATCCAAATAATCCAAATATTTTAAGATGATTTCCTTTTTCTCTGTAATAATAAAACAGTACTTTGTACTTGCTTCAAATTAAGATATAATGAATCCTTATTGGAAGCAGAAACATCTTATTGGGTTTATTTATTGTTTGCATGATTTTCTAGTAGACTTAAGGGGGCAGATTTACTCGAGGGGCAGGTGGCAAACGCTGGCGACAATTTGCTAGCGAAAGAGATAGACTCTAGCACTCATTCAAATTCAATAAAATGCGGATTTTACTGAACGTTACCTCTTTCGCCAGACTAGCCTTCACCAGCTCAGACCAGGCAAAGTGCTCTTGAGTGCATAGGACTTCCTCAATCTTCTGTTACTTACATCATATTTTGCAGTGGAAAAAGCAAGTTAATGCTGGCGTCTTTTCCTTTTTTCAGAGTGATAGGCTTCAAAAGTCCTTAAAAATCTTTTTGGGTAACCAGTTTCCTCCATACATTTTATAACATATGAAACATTAACTATACAGTGGGCTCATGTGTAGGGCATTATAACAACTCTATTGTCTTTATCAAGGTTCCCTGGACTTGTGTAATTAACAGTGGAAATGTAATGTATTTCCTGCAACATATAACATAAAGACGTCCATTCAACTTTAAATTTCCCGCTGTATGCAAATTAACCTGAGCACAAGACCTCTAGCGAATTTGCACTAGGCAGAAATTAACGCTGGTGCATCTTCGCTTTCCATTGCCGAAGTAACGATAGCAAAAAGTCGACAGCGTTCAGCGCCCACGACGAAACTCCGAATTTTAGTGAATTAGCGTTGTCTGAGCGAATTTTCGCCTGGCAAAGTGTAGCGATGGGTGCGAAACAGTCACTGGCAACTTTTCACCCTTGAGTAAATCTGCCCCAAGGTATGAAGATCCAAATAATGGAAAGTTATCCGGAAAACTCCAGATCCCGAGTATTCTGGAAATAAGAAACACATTTAATGGTTCTTCCTGACTGCTGTGTGAACCATAATAATAGTAATAAAAATAATAATATTTATGTGTATATGCATCCTGCCCCCCCAACCCTTTTTATGCCAAAAATAGTTCAACTGTAGGCAGGTGTGTTTGCTGACTTTTGTTACACATTTAGCACTACAGGTAGGGGAGCTATCATCCAGAAAAACCCATTATCCAGGAAATATATCAATGCCATTTCTTATAATGTCCTATATTAAAAACAACAACAAAAAAACATTTCTACATATTTAGTGGTTTGCATTTTCTTTGTATTAAGATAGTACCTTGTTCTTAATGCTAAGTAATATACAATACATCCCTGTTGGCGATACAACAATC
This sequence comes from Xenopus petersii, assembly GCA_038501925.1. Classification (NCBI taxonomy): domain Eukaryota; kingdom Metazoa; phylum Chordata; class Amphibia; order Anura; family Pipidae; genus Xenopus; species Xenopus petersii. Next base: position 38,661,045 of record CM076683.1, on the reverse strand, counting down.
CTATTAGTTTTGTAAATGTTTTACTCACAGATTCACAGCCATTTTTAAAGATAATTTTACACAATTTAAGATTTTACTTTTAGTTACATTAGGAGGTAGTGTGGATTTATTACAACTCAGAAAAAAATCAACATTTAAAATTGGTTACAAAAATTATTATTTAATAACTAAGACTAGGGTTGAAAATGTATATACAAATGAGGGTTGCTTAGGAGGTCGAGCAAATCGAAAACAAAAAATCAAGAATGACTAACTGTTTGGTGAAAAAGTAGCCAAAAAATATTTTTTAAAAGTAAAAAATCTTTATTAGGACATACATTAGCCTAACGCGTTTTGTTCCAAGGTGGGCACTTACTCATAGGCTGTCGGTCTCCCCTCTGCATAGACCCTTTTAAAGGGTAGTGACCAATAAAATTTACATTCATGACATGACATTACACAATATTTTATCAAATAGGAGAAAAGTTCAGTACATGGTAGTGAACCAATGGGATTAAAGGAAAACTATACCCCCCAAACAATGTAGGTCTCTATTAAAAGATACTGAGTAAAACAGCTCATGTGTAAAACCCTGCTTCATGTAAATGAACCATTATCATAATAATATACTTTTTTAGTAGTATGTGCCATTGGGTAATCATAAATAGAAAATTGCCATTTTAAAAAATAAGGGCCGCCCCCTGAGATCGTAAGATTCACTGTGCACACATACAAACCACATGTAAGGTCACATGAGCCAATTAACAGACAGAGTTCTGCCTTTTGCTTCCTCACTTCTTCCTGTTACAGTTAGTGTTGTAGTATTTCTGGTCAGGTGATCTCTGAGGCAGCACAGATAGAGTCACGAAATGGTGGTTCAAGGCAAGAGATGTAAAAGGGCAATATTTATGTAAATATATAATCCAGTTTGGTAAGATTCTTGTCATTCAATTTGATATAAACTATATGTTGCTTAAGTATTCATTTTGGGGGTATAGTTTTCCTTTAAGTTACATAAATTACATCACACTTGTATTATTCAATCAGTAAAAAAGTGTGATGCAATTTATGTAACTCAATCCTATTCGTTCACTACCATGTACTGAACTTTTCTCCTATTTGATAATATATTGTGAATGTCATAAATGTAAATTTTATTGGTCACTACCCCTTGAAAAGGATCTATGCAGAGGGGAGACCGACAGCCTATGAGTAAGTGCTCACCTCGGAATGAAACGCATTAGGCTATGTCCTAATAAAGATTTTTTACTTTTAAAAAATATTTGGGCTACTTTTTCACCAAACAGGAGGTCATTCTCGATTTTTTGTTTTTGGTTTGCATTACCAAATTATGTGCAACCCTTGGACTGGGGGTTTTCTGGGATATGACCACTGTATATCATTCTGGACTTAACTGAGTAATAGTTTTTTGACTTTAATTGGATTGATGACCATTGCCTTAAGGTAGAACTACATAACATGGTTAGATAATATATATTGCTAAGGAGGTCGCCAACCTAGCAACCAGAGTTCCACAGCATTACCTAAGGGTTGACAACGGCTGATAAAGTTAGTTGAATAAAGTGAATACAACGGTATAAAACACAACAGCAAATATTTATTTAACCCATATTTGACACTGAAGGTCAAGAAAGTAAAATAATAAATATTTTTTGCTATTTTCTAGATTTTTATCCCTGAGGGACAATGTCCTTTCACTCATAGTTATGAAATAAAACGGTTTTAAAACACAGCTGATATCACTACTTTAGCAGTGTAGTACACTGAAACAACATCACACATATGCATAAAGCTAAAGAGAAGATGTAAACTAGAAGTCCCCAGAATGCATACACTTGTATTAATTGTGACATCACCTGTGAAGTCTTAAGATCATTATGAAACATATAAATAAAAACAGCAAGTCCAAAAACTGTGGTTAGTTCATAACTGACAGTATTAAACACTAGCCTGTACCATACTGGGTAGGGACCAATTATCAATACATTTTGGATTCAAATAAATAGTGAATCCTCCACAAAATATTTTCCTGAATAGGGAACTGGCTAAAAGATAGATTACAAAGAGTGGTGGTAAATGGAACATTTTCTAATTGGACCAGTGTTGTTAGTGGAGTACCGCAGGGCTCTGTACTAGGTCCCTTGCTTTTCAACTTGTTTATTAATGACCTGGAGGTGGGCATTGAAAGTACTGTTTCTATTTTTGCTGATGATACTAAATTGTGCAGAACTATAGGTTCCATGCAGGATGCAAGTTATACGCTAAATGGTAGTGGGTTGGGTGTATCCTTTATTGAGAGGTCGCTAAAGATTTTTGTAGATTATAAGTTGTTGAATTCCAGGCAATGTCATTCTGTGGCCACTAAAGCAAATAAAGTTCTGTCTTGCATAAAAAGAGCATAAACTTAAGGGAGGTAAGGCCTCATCTGGAGTATGCAGTGCAGTTTTAGGCACCATTCCTTAATATAGTGAATAAAGTACCCCCTATTGTAAAACATAAGGATATTATAAGTCACCAAGGATATTATAAATCACCGAAGGCCTCATGGAACTCGGAGGTTACTTCTAATATACTCATATTTTCCAACAAGGGGTACAAGTTTTAGTGAGTCATGTGACAAAAAGGTCATCACTTTGCTACATTTATAACTGATGACATCACTAAGAGCTGTTTATTAGGCAATTATTTACAGGGTATTCATGGTTTATGTGTATTATAAGGCTATAATCGAGCTGGAGAGAGCACAGATATGTGCATTTAAACTAGTTAGAGGGATGGGAAATTTAAATTATGAGGGTAGACTTTCAAGGCTGGGGTTGTTTTTCTCTGGAAAAAAACACTTGCAAGGGAACATGATTATACATTGCTAGTACAGTAGAAGACATTATAGACAAATAGCAGGGGACCTTTTTACCCATAAAGTGGATCACCACACCAGACGCCACCCCTTCAGACTAGAAGAAAAGAACTTTCATTTGAAGCAACATAGGTGGTTCTTTACAGTGAGGACAGTGAGCATAGGAGTCCACATATAGGGGCACTTAGACCAAGGGCCCACTCTCAGTACTATTATTCTTCCTCTCCTTGCTCAACCGCTATTCTCCTAGTCTCCTTTCTTTATAAAATATAATACTATAATCTATTATTCCATCTATTTAGTATTTTTGTTCTCATAGAAATAAAGAATGACCATGAAATATGCCAAATTTTTAGCAGCATGAGGGCCCACTGACACCTGGGCCCACCGGGAGTTCTCCTGGTATCCTGGTGGGCCAGTCGACACTCACTCTACGTAATTACACCTGGTGAAAACATTTTTATTATCATACATCCTTTGTCTTTGTGTTGTTTGTGAAAATGTTATGTGCTGCTCAGACACCATATGACTTTAAGTAACTGCTTAGACATCCCACTATGCTGCACAATAAAAACCACTTAGATAATATCTCAAAAATGAGTATTTTTCTTTTTTTTTTTAAAAGGTATTGTGTTGAGTTACAAACATGAAGTATAATGTGCAGCACTTTTGAGTAAGTAAGGGGCCCCTGAAATGGTGCATTTTGGTGAAGAGAAATACCATAAAACTGTCATCTTCGGCATTCCTCTGGGCTTACCAGAACTCTGCTGTAATATGTAAGTGTAAAGAATCCCTTTTGGTGTACTTATCTAGATGTGCCAGAAAGAATCCAAGTACAGGTATCTCATTCTAGTGCACTGACATACAAACAATAGGCTTAACTTGTTCGGAAGTGTAGCCACATTAACAATAGATATCACTTGCAAACAGAGATCAGAGCTAATGAACTATTAAATGTTCTGAAATAAATACCACAAGCAGTGCTGTTGGTTCCCTTTACTCGTAAAGATTTCATGATATTGAATATTTTAAGGTACTAACATTTAATTTAAAATAATTTGTTTCTCTCCTAGGGCGCTATTTAAGTCCGATGCCACCCTAAGCACCTGACCTAAACACGCCCCCTACACTGTGCACATGACATCACTCCTGCCAACCAATTGCCTGCATGATCGCTTTATCAATTTCTCATTCATACTGTATGTCTAAACTGCTGGTCTTGCTTGTACACCAATTCAAGTCCGCTCAAATTCCCCAATTTCACACCAAAATTGGTGCACGTGCCATCAGTGGTCCATCCTCCCGAATTCAAGAAACACAATCTTCAGCACAGCACCACATAGTTAAAATACGCCTTTAGTCAAACTTTCATGGCAGACGTGTTCAATAACGTTTCAGGCCCACATATGGCCTTTTATCCAGCTAACTATACACTGGCCATTTAGCCTTTTTATAGACATTTTGCCACCTACTGGTTACAAATTGACATAACAGTACATGTTTATTATTGTCGCTAATCCTTAGTATACAAAAGAATACAATGTCAAACTGAATGAACTTTTTAAACTCTGTATGGGAAACAGGCCCGATCATATGTTCACAATTTAAAACAGAATTTAAGAAAAAATAGCTTGGAGATCATACTCCCTATTAAGCCCTTGTGAGGCAAGTGTTTCCAATTTCCTTATCCATATTGCTTCCTTCTTAAGTAATGCTCCCACACGATCTCCCCCACGTCTAGGATTGGGTAGGTGGTCTATCACTTGGTATTTAAGTTGGTGTTCGCCATTGTTGGCTTCCAGGAAATGGGATGCAACTGCTTGTTCCCTTTTGTTGGTTCAGATTGCCGATTTATGTTCTCTCATTCGTTCGCAAACAGGATGGGATGTTTGTCTCACATATAATAAGCCACAAGGACATTTTATAATATAAATTAGAAAACTCGATGCACATGCATAATACCCCCCAATTTTATATGGGTTCCTTTACGAGGGTCATATACCACGTCACCCTTCTGACAATTGGAGCAGCAGTTGCATACCAAACATGGGAACGTCCCATTCTTGGCTGGCCGCAGTACACTTTGTGTCTCCTTCTGACCCCCTATGTCAGACCTTACCAGCATGGAGGCCACCATTCTATCCATTCTATCTTTTTTCAAAACTAGTTACTTGGGGGAGACCCTCCTTAAGAATTTTCCAGTGTTTTCTTACAATATCTGCCACCTGGCGGCTTAAAGTGTGGTATTTAGAGACAAATGGGATCCGATCCTCTCGTTGTCTATTTCGACCCAAAAGCATATTACCCTTATCTAGTTTATCTCCTTACGTTGAAGTTGCAACAAATTGTCAGGATACCCACGCTCCCTAAATTTCATATGCATTTCATCCAATCTTTTGGATAATAATGCACCATCCGTTACAATACGTTTTACCCTGCTAAACTGAGACTTTTTTTTTTAACCACCCACAGTCTCAGTTGCTTTATCAGCTTTTTTTACAGAGAGAATTGTGTAATGCACTTTTAGCTTGTATAACCTTCCTCCATACAGTACAGCTAGCTATGTTCAACCCTGTGTTCATTCCAGGAGTCTGATTCTCAACATCTGTTTCATAAAACCTCTATAGATTATAGCTTCTTACACTAAAAAAATGGGTGTGATAAAGGCTGGGCAGTGTCAAGTCTATAGAAATATCCCACCTAATCCAGCTGCAACCCAGTATAAGTTGCCTTTTTTATCATCTACTGAAGAAGCTACATTAGTAGATTCCTTCTTAATTCCAGGGAATTTTAGACAACTAAGGTAAAAGAGCATGAGATGATGATTCTAAAAAATAATTTGGTTGCAGATCTGCATGTAATTGGATTTCTCACTAAATATTCAATTTCCATGGCTTCCTTAAACCAACACAGACCATCAGTGCCCTTCTAAACTGAGGGGCCAGCCCTTTTCAAAAGCCCCAAAGGGAAGGGAAGGACAGTTAGGGTGAGATTTGGGAAGGATGTTTATTACATAGGTTCCTATAAGTCCTATGGAAGATAGTAGGACTGACACAGCAGTTATATGTTGTTTCAGTTTCATTGTTAGGAACCAAGGAGAAACATAACCAATGTGACCATTTCCTGCTCTATAAGAGTCTTATTCTCTCCCTCCCCCTCTATATGTTCTCCCTGCCAAATCCCTAGCCCAATACCCGCAATAAAGATACACACAATGACTTTGTGGTTAATCTGTGTAATTCACAGCTTTATTAATAATTAGATAAACTGCGCTTTTTGATTGCAAGGAAGGCAAAAAACCTCTGAAAAGCGAATTTCCTTCACTAGAGGGAAAAATTCCTGACCCCTTAAAGGCGATCGGATTTGCTCCCACCATGAATGCGCCACATTGAATCAAGGATGCGGGGGGGGGAATATGGTAAGGTAAGGGACTGCGGTGAAAGGATGAGAAAGAGAAGGGAATATGGTAGCATAAACATGGGCACATTTAAGCTGCACGATGAATGCTGCATTCCTTTCCATTCCATTGGACCCCGGGCAGCCTGCAGACCCCGGCATTTGCAGTCTGA